>BSWB01000001.1:129547915-130747915 GCA_033239125.1 Fagopyrum homotropicum | reverse complement strand
ATACAAATATATAACCAAGAATCGATAATTTGTTAGTATTAAAAACCACTTCGTTTGTGTTTAAGTCTACCATCATCACCTATAAAAATATATAACCAAGGTGGAGTTTTCAGCCTACAATTTGTCCTTTGGTGGCTGACTTGAACTTGATGATGGTTCCTGGCTTTTCAAGGGAGTGGAAGAAGAAGAAGAAGAAGAAGGTGGTGTTAGAGCATTATCAACTTGGGAATAAGGATTACCGGAATTGTTTTGATTGGATCTCCAATTGTTGTAGTTCCGGTTGTTGTTGTTGTTGTAGTTGTTGTTCCTATTCCTTTGGTAGTTTCCTCTCTCAACATACCCAACATCTTGCTTCTTGGGTTGTTAAGCTTGTGTCTTCAATAACTCCTTCAAAGCCTTCATTTCATTGTTAAGAGCATTTATTTGATTAATGTTGGAGGGAGTAAGGTTCAGCTCTTGAGGTCTTGGGCCTTGACCTCCCGTATCAACACTCCGGTGGGAGTACTTCTCAATAGTGAGAGCTTGTTTTTTAACCAAATCCCATGCTTCATCAACCAGTTTATCCATGAATGTTCTACCTGAGATATTGAAGCTTGAAGTGCGTTTCCGTATCCAAACCCTTGAAGTAGATCACTAGCAAATCAATCATTGGAATCCCATGATGTGGGCAATCCAACAAAAGGTCCTTGAACCTTTCCCATGACTTAAAGAGGCTTTCAGCATCCCTCATCACAAATGCATTTATTTATTCTCTCAACTCCGCCGTCTTTGATGGCAGAAAGAATTTGGTGAGGAACTCCGCGGTCATCTCCTCCCATGTGCTAACTCTTCCGGTGGGAAGCGATTGGTACCATGCAAGTGCTTTATCCTTCAAAGAGGAAGAGAAAACACGCAATTTGTAATTGTTATTGTCACATCTAGAAGGTCTCAAAGTCTCCATCAAAATCTTATAGTTATGTAAATGTTGGTGTGATGATTCTCTACATCCCTCCAAAATGTTTATGTTGAATCGTTGTAATGACTTGAGGTCTAAATTCATACACTGTTTCAGCCGGATCTCCCAAGTTCACGCCTGGACGGCGTGCTTGTTGGACGGGATCCATCCGTTGACCAAGTGTTTGTGGGATACCCTCGAACGGATCAACTCTCTCAACCCTCGGTGGAGGTGGTGATGGCGGCACATAAGCGGGTGCTGGTGGATTCACTACGACTCTAGCATTTCTCTCCAATTCTTCATTTCCTCGTCGAAATAATTCTCTTAGTTCATCCATCTCGGCCTGAAGTCGCTCGTGTTGAGCATTAGTTTCAGCTCTCTCTCATGAGAGCTTCATCGCGAAGTCTTATTTGATCTCGAGCATCGGCCAACTCAGCTCAAAGATCTTCTACTCCTTCATTATTGGCAGCAGCCATTTTCTTAGCTTCTTTCAACCTTCTCTTGTAAGTCTTTTCTGGTTCAGGATCGTAAGGAACAATTTCTTTACCAGCTCTAGTTCTTCGCATAAACCTAAGGGAAGGTTCTGCAAGAACACTGTTCACTCGAAAAGGTGTGTGCAAGCTTTAATATTTATAACCCAAGAAATATGCTTGAACAATATGCAAACCCGCAGTGTACGGATCAATTGTAATTAAAGCAAGAATTCTAGGGGTCGAACACAAGGACTATGGTGAAACAAAGATCGGTAATCAGGTTGTCAAATAACTACTAACAGCAAATTAAAGCAATCAAAGATGATATAAAAGTCAGATAAAAGGAATTCGGATTCTAGAGATTAAAGCATCTAGTTGTGGTTCCAACTCAAGATCTCAAAGAATAACGTGGACAAAGTTGAGGTTTGCAAAGGGAAGGTGTTTCTATGGTGGGAATAGATCACCAGGTAAGTCTCACTACTCACTATCCCAAACCCAAGTTCCTTTAACCGGCTAAGTCTCAAGGTACTAAGGAAAGGAACTATAATCACAAACCAACACACCACACGAGGGGATAGAACCAACCTTTATCAGGTAAGTCTCAGGCTAACTCTCAAAGATGGGATGAAGGCACACTCAAACCCCAATAAAGGATAAACATTTATTACCTACACTCATGATCTCGGGTAAACAAACAAAGGAATTACCGGGTAAGTCTCATCCTAGGCTTGCGTTGAACCAGGAAAGGTATAACAAGGATAGGATTTGGCAAACTGAAACTCTTAACTCATATAAGGTTCAGGAAAGGTTCACCTCGTTCAGTTATATTCCATCCCGCCCGAGATGTTCAATGACTGACCGAGGTGTTCTACGGTTAAGGTAAAGACTCGAGCTTTCAAGGTCCTGCTGGGATTAAGATCATTCTATCATCGTCTTTCCCACAACTTTCAGCCAATCACCCTATAATCGCATAAATAACTTAGTCAATAATCATCATGATAAAAATAATCAAATTTATAAGAAAGGAATCAATATTCAAATAAGAAAATCTTAACACAAAGGTCTCAATAACTAAATCAAACAAACAACAAATCAGCGTTCCTCAATCATAAATCAGAAAAGACAACAAAACTAAAAGTCAAACTAAGAAGATCTTACAAACTCCTTCAAAGCCAACTTCAACTTGATTCCTTCCTTCCTTGATCTTCAACCTTCAAAACTTCCTTCCTTCAAACTCTTCAGAAAATCCTCCAGACGATCAGTGATCTGAAGATGGCTGAATTGTAGGAAAACAGCCCATATATATAGGAGAATTATCTGACAAAGATAAAATATCTTAAAAAGATAATTTTCTAAAAATTATATCCATATCTCTCAAAATAAATCAGTCAAATATAATATCTTCCTTCCAGAAATCCAGCCAAAAATATGTGATATTCTCTTTCCAAAAATAGAAGATCTCACCCAAAAATAAAGATCTTGTCGGCGGAAAGGTGTTCGCCTCGGTCCAGACGCTCCTCAAGATCACCTCGGTCGAGGTGATACTGTAGCTAACGAGGTGAATCGCAGTAGAATGTAAAACATCTCCAATCTTGTCCAAAATCAATCCTCTAAATCATTTCCGTGCTTCCTGAGATCTTCTCAAAGCTTCAAAATGTAGCTCCAATGACTCCTTAGCTTCCTTAGCTCCATTTCGGTCCAAAACGTGCCATTTTCCTACAATTACAACGAACCTAGGTGTGGACCTTGATTCTTGCAAAGGTAGACAAAACAACAATAAAATCAAAGAATATACATCTATACATGCAGATTTATGAAGATAAAACGTCTAAACCAATCCCAAAAAATAGACTATAATACATGCTATCAAACACTCAGATAAAATAGTCAGTAGCAAATCAAGAAGCTTCCAAGTTAGACAACCGTACACTGGATTGGTCTTGACCAATTCCCCGGAAACGCGCCAAAAACTTTTTCGCTCCAAAAAGTGTGTGCAAATAAGCTTTAAATTTATATTCCGAATTATAGACCTAACGATAAGCGAACCTACAGTGTACGGATCTATTGTAGTAATGGCTAATATTCCGGACTCGATCTCAGTGAATCGGTGAGAATAATCACAGCAAAGCAATCTAACTTCAGAAGCATGCAATAGTACGGATCAAAAGCAAAAGACAATATGTATAACAAGATAGAGAAATGCAGATTCTTGAGATCATAGTATCCAATTGTGATTTCGACTCAAGATTTCTAAAGGTAACGTGGACAAAGTTGAGGATTGTTGAGGGAAGGTGTTTCAACTATGTGATAGATTACGGGGGAGGTCTCACTATCCATTTTTCCAAACCAAAGCTCCTACCACCGGGTAAGTCTCAAGGAACTAAGGAAAGGTAAGGGTACTTAAACCAACACACTCACCTAAGGGTACATAACTAACCATCACCGGGTAAGTGTCAGGTTAACTGTCAAAGGTAGGATGAAGGCACACTCAAACGCTAATAAAGGATAAACCTTTATTACTTGAAACTCATCATCATCGGTAAACAAGCAAAGGAATCACCAGGTAGGTCTCATCCTAGGCTTGCATGTAAACCACGAAGGGTGCAACAAAGATAGGATTTGCCAATCTATAACCTAAACTCGAGATCTAGAAAATAGTGGTTTGTCTCGTGCTGTTTTATATCGATCTTGGTCAAGATGCTTAATGAACAGTCCGAGGCAGGGTTCGGTTAAGGGTAAACTCAAGCCTTCAGTGTCCACTCAGATAAAGGTTCATTCTTTTATTGTCTATACTACAACCTTCAACTAATCACCCTAGAATCACAGGTGTTTAGCCAACGATTACTATTATCAAAGCAATCAAGTATATATCAAGAATATAAAGAAAAACGATTAGAACAATCAACAAAACTATCTCAATTATCAAAGCAAACAAAACCAACAATAGTATCCAACAATGTGTTCCAAAAATATGATAACAAACTCACAAGTAACTTCCCAAGAAAATCCTCACAAGTTATGGTTCCTTGAACCCTAAGAAATCCTTCCTTCAATCTTCTTTCTTTCAATAGCCATCTTCCTAGCCGTCCTTCTTGATCTTCTCTTAGATTCATCCTCCTTCTCTTCGCATTCACCGTCCATTCTTATAAAAGAATTTTAGGTCAAATTATATTTTATTTTCCTTGGGCTATGAGCCGTCGACCTCGATCCAGGCCTAGTGGGCCATCTCGGTTGAGATGGATCACTGTGTTGATCCGAGATTAGTAGTGATCTACGTGCATGCCTTCGTATCTTCAATTGGATCCTGCTTTCATCCTTTCAGTATAGTTCCTGCCTTTCTTCTTGTTTTTCCTAATGCTCCACAACGTAGCTTCATAGCTTCCTTAGCTCTATATGCTCCATTTCGACCCAAAATGTGCCATATTCCCTACAATTACAATCAAACATTGTGTAGACCTCGATTCTTGTAAAGTAAACGAATAATGACATAAACACTAAGAATACATATACATGTATGCAGAATAATGATGAGAAAATGCCAAAACTATATCCAAAATATAGACAATAATTCATGCTATTAGTGGTCAAAATTTAAGTGAGAGTTATAGTGGTTGCAAGATTGGATTAGTTCTCCTATATCAGACATACCTTGATGTGTTGGGAAGGATTGGTGTCTTGGCCACTTGAGGATTGAGAACTGTGTAAATGCACCATGCTCAAATTTGATATGTACTGACAGTTTGATCTTAGGGTTCAAGAAACATATTTGATGGTAAAGATGGTTTCCATCACATTGTGAGATAAGGATATTAAGCGATAATGGAATTTTAACATTTGAATGAAAGTACAAGTGGGAGACTGAAGGAATTGTGTCCTTTATCCAAGGTGCAATTACTGATGATGAGATAGTACATTAAGTATATGGATATATATAATCCGATAATATTTGGGGTCATGACGTTTTGCTAGAAGTTAACCATGATCGGTATGTTTATATGATAAAATGTATTGATAATGATATCGGGTCCTACGAGGTCACACCATAACGAGCAAGTGAACTAGATCAATTAATGAGAGGATTACCATATAGGAGTATATGGTGGAAAGGGATATATTTTGTAGGAGTATTTAAATATATTATGCAGTTGATAATTAATAATAAATAAGGGGTTATTTATTAATTATAAAATTATAAACCTAATATATATAAGCAGAATTTTAAGAGTTAAAATATCAACCCTAATTATTAGATACAAAAGAAAGGTCGATCGTTCGATAGAGAAATATATCGATATCTCCATACCCTGTTATCTCTCCCATAAGCCTTCATCATTTGTTCTAGCAATCGAAGGTTAAGGCGATCCTTATTTTGTGTCAGGTGGACCAACTAGAGGAGTAACACTTGAGACTTTATATATCAATAGAAGAGTCTTTAGCACGCATCAAAAGATATTCCTTTTTTCCTATATCAAAAGATATTCTTTTTCCCTAATCTAATCTATTATGGGCCCGTTTGGTTCAAACTCCGAAAACGGAAATGGAATGGAAACGAATTTAGTCCATATGTATATCCTTATTCATGAAGTTCTATGGAATCATTCCTTGTGTTTACATGCAAAATGCACTTGCCTCCCCATATTTTGTTACCCTATAGGGTATCAAAAGTAATCAAATTCAACTCCAATTATTTCAAATCACAAGGATTGATTCCAAAAACTTTCATGAACAAGGTTATAGATATGAACTAGATTCGTTTTCATTCCGTTTCCGATTCTGGAGTTCAAACCAAACGGGCCCTATGCATCTTATCCTTGTTTAGATGTTTAGAAAATTATTTCCTGAAATTCCGCTTTTACACGTCTAAAATTCCAACAATCCCCTCTGTTTTGGAAACAACTAAACGAGCAATCATGGTTGACAGCACATCAAGGCCTCTCTACCCTACTATGTTATATTAATCATCAGTGACATATTTAATATCAAGTGCATGATGGTATCCTTGGCCAATAAGGATTCAAAAAATCAAAGAGATCGGCTAAGAAATTAACCGCATACGATGTTCACCTGAATCACAATCAAATGACAAATTACTTGGATGCGGGTTATTTAACAGGTGGAGTTGTCTCAACTTTCTAGGAGTTCATCGTAATAATCTATAAAAGATGACGTAGGGTTGTTGTACAAGCCAAACCGAGTCTAAATTTTAAATGAGTCTTAAATGTGTTTATGTTTGACTCTTTCTCAAAAGAATGAGCTCGAACCGAACTTTTTTCCGAATCGGGTATCTCGGTCAATATAATGTCCCTCCAATGTTATTGTAGCCGAACGAGTTGAACGTTGGTATCTTCAAATTTGTATATAGACTAACCGAGTTTAAAAAAAAAGCCTAAATTTAACATGACTTTATATTATGATCATACTATTTAAAAGTGAACGAGTTCAACCGAATTACTCGTCTCCTATAACTTTTCGGACAAAAACCTAGGAAATGATGGATGCCTTACACGTGTCATCAGATCCACTGCTCAACACACAGCCAGACATCCTTACTATAATAAAAGGGACACTTCCCCTTATAGATAAGTATATATTCCATTATACCCTTCTCCTTATTTAAAAAAATGTCCTGAATTTCAGTCTTGGGTGATTTGTTTGATGACCCTTTTTTTGTTTTTTACTAGGTGGGAATGCGCGGGCACGCCTGTGAATCGTGAATTGTCGTTGTTGGTTAAATTGGGAGCGAGTACATAGCAGAAAATCGTTAACTGATTTGTATACAGTTGTCACTATAGTACCACACGGGTTGTATCCATCTACAATTCGAATGATAACATAATTAATTCAAACTTGTTATAGTAAGTTTTATGCAATATGTGAAGAGCACTTTTGAGTCACAATGCACATTTGCAACGAAGTACTTGTAGATCAAAGCCTGATGATTTAACTCAACCCATTGAGCTGGAGGGAATGGTCCTAGGATCCTCGTGAATGACCCATGCATGCTTCCAGAAGCATAACCTGGAAGAAGAGACGTCAAATCTAAATTCTACACATTATAACCATAAGCTGCAGAGACACGCAAGATACAAGAATAGTAGAAAAAGGCTAGAACCAATGGGGACCATGTATAGAAAAAACCAATAAGAACAAGAACAAGAACTATCAAGCAAAACAGTTAATTAATGAGAGATTTCCAAAATAAAGCCATGAGATAGCTTGTAGGACAATTTTCAAAAATTTGGAGTTGAACACTCAATGAATTGTGAGCTTCTTTTTTATCACAAATTTATCCTAAATGAGAGAAGTACCTTAGCACAAATCAGTAAAACCTCTTTGATTTGACATTCAACATCCTTATTATATCTTCCTTTTCTAGTATGTTGCACATTGAATCTTCACTTTGTGGGTCTTCTAGCGGATGATGTCCTTTCTCATACAGCTTGTGTAGTTGCGGGACCAATGCCCCAAACTTCTCCAAACAAAGTGATTGTCTGTACCTGCAATAATACAAAAGACAAGGTAATAACAAAATCTTCATTAACTTGAGGCTTTCAAGATATGAACAGGAAAAAAACATTTGTGCATAAAAATCTATCTATCTATCTATGGATACTTTAAACAAGGTTTTAATTTTGGCAAATCAGTCCATTTATGTCAAGTCAAGCTGAAAATGAGTAAAGACGGTTGGATCTCCCAATAAGATGTACAATTTTTAAAATCGAAAGCCTTGACCATTATTTTTCTTTCAAAGAAGAGGATTATAAGTAAGTTCAGAAGATTGTGTCACATTTTCATCTTGTTCAATGTGCTCAACTTGGAAAACTTTCTTGTTCATACAATCTCCATTATTTAAAGGCAAAGGAAAAGCAACTAAGATCTTTACTAGATAATGGAGATTGTGTGAACAGAAAAGATTTTCAAGTTGGAGCACTTTGAGCAAGATGAAAAGGTGACACAATCTTCTTAACTTACTAATCATCTTCTTTGAAAGAAAAATAATGGTCAAGGCTTTTGATTTCAAATGTTGTACATCTGATTGGGAGATTCAACCATCATTACTCTTTACTCTTTACTCATTTTCAGCTTGACTAGACATAAATGGATTGAGTTGCTAAAATTTAAACCTTGTTTAAAGTATCCATAAATAAATAATAGATCTTTATACACATATGTTTTTTTCGTGTTCATATCTTCTAAGCTTCAAGTTAATGAAGAATTTGTTATTACCTTGTCTTTTGTATTATTGTAGATATGGAGATCACTTTGTTTGGAGAATTTTACTGAAGTTGTAAGAGAAAGGACATCATCCGCTAGAAGATCTACAAAATGAAAATTTAGTGTGCAACATACTAGAAAAGGAAGGATATAATAAGGATGTTGAATGTCAAATCAAAGAGGTTCAACTAATTTGTGTTGAGGTACTTCTTTCATTTAGGATAAATTTGTGATCAGAATGAAGCCCACAATTCAAGGAGTGTTCAACTCTAGATTTTTGAAAATTTTCCTGCGAGCTATCTCATAGCTTTATTTTGAAAATTTCTCATTAATTAACTATTTTGCTTGATAGTTCTTGTTCTTGTTCTTATTGGTTTTTTTCTATACATGGTCTCCATTGGTTCTGGCTTTTTTCTATTATTCTTATATCTTGCGTGTTTCTGCAGCTTATGATTATAAATGTCTAGATTTAGATTTGACATCTCTTCTTTCAGGTTATGCTTCTAGAAGCATGCATGGGTCATTCACGAGGATCCGAGGACCATTCACTCCAGTTCAATGGGTTGAGTTAGATGATCAAACTTTGATATACAAGTACTTCACTGCAAATGTGCATTGTGACTCATAACTCATAAGTGCTCTTCACATATTGCATAAAGCTTACTTTAGAACTTAAGAGAATCTAGACTAATAGATATGCTAAATTAGGAAGAATGTTGTGTATTTTATGTACCATTATATGTTTAGATTATTATAAAAATTCATCCTTAAAAATGAATAACACCCGTGAATTAATGTTATGTATATGTAAACATCAAAATATAATAATTATTGTTCACCTGAAATATAAAATAAGTAACTTCATCAAGAACACATCATCACTGGTATAGTACCCTTACATAGGGTAAAGTATTAATTGATGGACCTGACTAGACTTGGTGATTAAACTTGCTAATCAATAACACTAGAGTTACTTCCTAAACTTTACCAAATTACCCCCAAACATGAAGAACAAAGGTAAGGGAGGAAATAACGTAACACCCCTTATTCTTTCTTTCGAACCGAAGTTGATCAAGCGAAAACTAATCACGAAGGAAGAGTAGAAGAAGGGTGGGGAGAAACAACCTCGTAGCAACATATAGAGAACCGTGTTGAATATCTCGTTGAGGCTATGATGATGCGCGATTGTAAGGGAGAATGTTATGAGGAAAATAGAATAAATAGACATACGGTTTTATTAATTAGGGTAGCTGAATAAAATGTTAAGAATCAAGTCGGAATTTATACAAATTTGTTCATATTTGGATTCGGGTTAGAATAAATTAGTCGGATCGTAGCCACAATTTGCTTTCTTTTTCTCTTCTCATTTCTTACTCGTATTAAGCACGAATATCAAACTGTAGGGTATATCCCGGAAAAAATGAAATGAAGTTTTACAAAACATTAACATCAAAAAACCGTTTTCATACTCAATCCATTCCACATTGGACTCAACGGTCCATTTAGACGAGAAATGTTTGTACATACTGACCTGTTTATACGGGTCGGACTAACAACTAGACCGAGGTTGTCCAAATCAAAATTCAAATGAAACAAAGTAACACGTCATATATTGAACAAAGAGAAACCTCATGATACACAAATTTTAAACGAAAACTCAGCCTCTTTCTCTGTGCAAAGTAGAAGCAGCTACAAATCTATAGACTTTTTCATGTTACAACCTGGGCCTTTTTGTTGGGATTTTCTTTCCTTCTCAAATCATCCCACATAGCTTCTTGGCTTACAGGCTTTTGCAGCAAATTAACAGATACAGCAATTTCTCATACTAAGTTGTGTTCTTTGTTTGCTACAAATCAAAAGTACAATCTCGACTAAAAGTACAATATTATCAACACTAATTACAAAATTAACGATGAATGACCGATTAAGGAGTAAACCCTAACCTCTCCCCAGCTCAGTTGGGATTCGCCATTGCTACCATACTTGAAATTCCCATGCAACCACATCCACCGTACAAGTAGATACACTAGATTCGTACCTGGAGGGTTGTCCCTATGATTGGTGTATTTTAAGTTTTGGGACGAAACTTATTCTAAGGTGGGATTGATGTAATACCCGGAAATATTTCTTCCGGCAATTTCAGAAACAAATCAGAACTCGACCGTTGCGATCTCTTCTCGGTGCTTTAGTTCTTTTGTATGGACTCCGACATTACGAGTCTTGTTTTAAGTTTCGGGAGGAAACTTATTTTAACGGGGCACTGATGTAATATCCGTAATTTTTATTCCGGTTAATTAGGAGTCAAATCGGATTCGATCCGTTGACTGTGTCCCATTTTATCTAATATTTCATCCTCCACAAATTTTATCATTTTATATAGAATTTAATTCACATAAAATGATAGAATTATACCAAACCCTAGTTCATATAATTAGTTCTTAACGACGAATTTTGACGAGACCATGACAAAGCTGAGACGAGGCCATGACGAAGCCCGACAAGCAGTTGACAAGGCCAGACAAGCAGTTGACAAGCCACTCCTAGTCTTATTTTTGCTTCAGCCCACCTTCCTTCTCATCTTACTCCAGCCTTGCTTCCGCCAGCCCAAGACTGCAAGCCCAAATCGCACCTACTTCAGCCCATCCGGAGGAGCTCCCACGTGACAAGCATCCCAGTCAGCAACCACGGTTTCCAGCTTCTACGCAGCTCGTCTCTCTCTCTCCAATCAGACGTTACAAGCATTTAAGAGAGGACTTCACACCTTCCTTTTACGTTCCGGAAAATCTGTCTTTTGTGTGCACGTTCTACTCCTATCTTCACGTCTACAATCGAGAGGATCTTCCCTGCTAAACCGTCCTTCCTTCTACACTCCTTCACCTTATGAAATCCATGCCTTCCTTATGTCCTTCCTCTAATATGCAAGCCAGAACTAGTCCAGAAGTTGTCTCTCTTTGGTGCATACCACAGACCACAGCAGTGTAAGTGTGACCCCTCCTTTACCTTCGATCGTTTCTGTCAACCCAGATAGTCACCCTTGCCCTCCCTCTGATAATGCATAGCAGCAGATCCACTTTTTCACCCCCCTTCTACAGAGTTGCACGATGTTGGATGAGTCTCTCTCCTTCTCTGGACTCGGGCGAGCATCCTCTTGCATCTAGTCAAGGCTTCAACGGGTAAGAGCCTTAGTGCCTTCATACTCTTGGTAAATGTTGGTAACCCTGGTATTGCCCCATCTTTTTCTTCTAAGAGAGAGCATCGACTTGCAAGAGGAGTCGAAGACAAGGGATCTGAGATCCATACTCCTATCCTGAGGCCACAGACCCCAGCTGGCCCAGCACACTATTGACGAGGAAGATTCGCAAACGCCCTGACCGACTGCAGATCCGGAGGGTAAGCCTTTGTGAGTCTCTTCCAAGTTGTTGATGCATGAATGAAAGGTTTTGGTTAGGCTCAGCCATGTATATGTGGAACCAGGAACTTCTAGGCCTCAAGAGAATGTGCAACCGGGTAGCTTTCGAGGAGGACTAGTTGCTGCTTAGTAGTTAATCCAAAGACGAAGCGAGGAGCATCGAACCAAAGACGTGTCTGCATCTGAGAAACTTGAGACTACATAGTGAGAATCGAACTTAAGGGTCATTGTAATTCTAGCTTTGATTTCTGAAAATGTGTTAAACAGGCATGTTTAAGCCTATGTTTCGATATGTTAGAAACATAATCCACCGTTCAATTTTTAGTATAACATAGACAGACATACATAGTCTAATCTATATGAATTTGAGATTGATCTAACGGTTGGATTTAGATCTATGAAGGTCCAAAGTGGACTGGTTGAGCAGTTTATAAACACTCAGAATTTTGGGTAAGTATGGATTTTTAGATTTTGGAGCCATCTTTGGAGATTTATGTAGGAGTTATGGTTGAGTGCTTTTGAGAGATCTTTGCTCCTATGATTAGTATGCATATCATATAAGATCTATAGATTTATTCCGGAATTTTTATCTTCTTATTTAAGCCTCGTATCTTAATCCAAAGTCGGACCTTAACGACTTTTTGTGTAAACCTAGAATTTAGTGTAACTCCTGTAAATCTTTACCAAACGTTTCCCTAAGAACTAGATTGTGGAAATAGGTTCCAAAGGAGAGTTTGAAACTAAGTTATAGAAAAATTTTGGAGTTTCGGGACTGGGGGTAAAATGATCATTTTACCTTTAGAGGGCTTTTTGTAATTTTTCCCTTCATGAGATTGTACCTCTTAGAAGTTTATAACTTCTAAGAGTATGGGATGTGATTTTGATCCACGTGCTTTGTTTGACAGGCGATTGAGTTTTCACGGTTGCAAACCAAGTTGACATTTTAGAGAGTCGTGATTTGATTCACGTAAGTCCTTTGGGCTTACTTAGCTGATTTCTAGATATGAGTGTTGATAATGGTAGTGGTGTGTGAATGAGATGTTTGTAGTTATATTTTAGTAATAATTATCTACCGACCTATACTTTTGCCTAAGAGTAACGGGTGGTGGCATTCTGCTCAGTTAGTCTGAGGGTGTTGGGTGTTTCTTTAGGGACTAGTCAACACTCGGTTTGTAGTGATGCTACCGGCGGAGGTAAGCTAGACCTACACCCAGTGGGATAAGGAATGGAGGCAAGAACTCTTAAGATTTCTCGTGCCACAACTGTAAAATGGAATAAGGTGAATCACTTAACTACTAGATAATAATCAATTTGTGTGCCAGCATGATGATTGTTTTATGTCATCTTAGTTGTGTTTGTGCTATCTTTATTCTTCTTATATTTAGATTGTTAGCTAACGGTTTATCGGTGTTGTAGATTTTGTAGAGATCAATAGTTACAGAGAGATTCTGGACGGATGGTCAGCCGGGTCCACGTACTCATTAGATGGGGACGGTGGAGTCTTCCTTACGGCATGCATGTTACGTATCTTTATATATGTTTCGTAAGGCTGTCACTTGTGTACAATCATACCATAAAAATATTATATTTTGAAATTGTTTTAAATACATTTGTGCATTGTTGTAAGATCCTAGTGAAGTTATTGTTAACCCAAGGTCGGGACCCATTGTGAGGTCCTAACCAGTAGCTCCTCGAGTTCCAAGAACTTGGGGTGTTACAACATGGTATCAGAGCTCTGGGTTGGCAACAATGGCACTTGAAATCTTCTAAAAGACCGAATGTATAAAATAACTAGAACCCCAAAGGGGGCTAAAATTTTCAAAACGAATTTATGTTTTTACACACGTGCATAGTCGGGTTGTTGGGTTAGTAGTACGTCGGACCACCATCGTTCTCCGTGGATCTCTGCAATTTAGAATGTTAGGTGAGTTAGTATAGATTTATAGTGATATGTTTTAGTGTAAGGTTATATATATGTGTATGTGTAGCATGTTAGTATCTTAAAGGATATTTTATATTCTTTAGTTGGGACATCATGAAGCGACTGTTGCCTCATGATAATTCGGTAGCGGACTCGAAGAGTTTCCAACACGAGACAATGGATTCAGACCTAGGTTGAGTATTATACTCTAGTGGGAGTCATGGTGACCCTATAGATCATCCGAAGAACGGGTGGCAAAGAAGTAAAGATATTTAGATAATTCTCACCACAAGTACAACCTGATGAGAAAGAAATTTCCGAGTCAGCTCAAACAAAAGGAAAAGGAAGTCATGCAAGGGACTTGGTCGTATGAAGACGAGAGATAAATTAGAAGAAACATGCGAGAGACGACAAGAGAGTGAATTAGAGATAACAATAAGGGAACAAGGATCATATAGCACGGAGTACAACCAAGATTTGCGGAGTAAAGGACGTTACAATCAAGGTGGACGCTGTCATATGCAAGCATGGGCATGAGAGTATAAAGAAGATTGGGTGTTGACCCAGTTGTGAGAAATTAAAGGGTACAAACATAGAGAGTGAGTTTAATAAGGAGAAATAAATTATGTAACCCTGGAAGCATGTGGAGTCCTTCAAGGATACGAGAGTTTCGAATGAGACTTCGACATAAGTATTAAAGAAACTAGAAGTCTAAAACTGAGACCAATAATTTCTATAAAGGTAGCAGGATCAAACCAACACCAATCAAGGGGAAGAATGTGGGAGAGTGATTTTGGTGGACTGGAGAGATTCCACAATAACTTCTCGTTCACCTAAGGGTTTAAGTTACCAACATTGACGGTCGTATCAGAGAACCGCAAGCAAACGAGGAATAAAGTAAGAAAAATCGTGAAGACACGCTTACGAGTTGTTGTGGAAGCCTTGATAAACTCCTTGACGACAAATGAATGTTAGGACTAGACTCAGAAGAATATAGTGATCCCATAATAGAACAAGAGCAGTGCAGACTTGGAACGAGCTGAAGGAGTATTAACAAAGCAATTGGAGAAGATAGATTTCACCAAGTGTATTAAACTCCAAAAGAGATAGAAGAACAATAGTTTGTGGTCTTATAGAAGGTCAAATACAGACTAGTTAGTAATAACTGAGACATAACACGTGCGGGTCAACTAGTAGTAACTGGTTGGCAGATAAGGGGATAACCATGGAATTATGAAAGAATTTTATAGACATCTGGAAGACCCTTTAAGAGATCAACGGAGACAAATGTGAAGTTAAATCGGTACACATGCTAGTAACCTTAAGAGTAGGATGGAGTGAGTCAAGTCAGTAACTCTAATTAAGAACTTGAGAAGAAAGACTAGACGGCCAGGAATGACCCCCTTACGTTATTTGACACCAAGGGAATTGTGTAAGTGATTTACTTACCACAACTAGTACAGATGGATTATGAAATGAGAACTAGAGGAGTAAGAAGTACAAACTTTTGATAAGGTTCGATGTCAGCCAAGACAAAGTGTGCGTATCGAGAAGAATGATGATTCTCCTACGATATTTGTAGAAGAAACCCTTGTGACTAAGAGATGCACGAAATGAAGACCTACAATTGAGTGTAAGAGCGAAAATAGAACCCCACAACTGTAGAGAAGTTTTGACCTCGTCAAAGAGATAAGAAGTGGTCAGGAATCACGACGCCAATATCAAAAGGAGTAGGAGCCCGGTAGCAAAGTCAATAGAGTTTAACGGAGCAATATGATAAACAACGCTAATGAAAGAACATGTGAGAATAACCTAGGGGACTCGAGAAAGAGAGTTAGCCTAAGGAAAAGGAAGTGGGAAGGATAGAACGAATTAACGAAGGGGAAAGAATTAACTGAGTAGTTGATGCTTACCAAATTTTATGCCAGTAGAGCATGAGAAGAGGATATTGAAATAAGTCAACTATAGACTGACTGACGTCAACGGACGACGTGTTAGTGTTTCTTTTGGTATTGAGGAGTCATGTGCCTATGCCGTTAAGAAGAGATTTATGTGACTGTGAATTTATGAATTAGCCTTACCGACGCCTTGGAGGATTTCCTCAAGTAGGTAATGACCACTTTCTTTGATTAACTAAAGGCAAGAAGAGAATTGTGTTAGAGATTTCTTACTGGTGGGTTAAGATCAAACTCTGGTTGAGTCAGAGAGTTTGGATCCGTGTTAGAAGAATTCCAAAAGTAAACGGAAGAGGTCGTCTTCCAGCCGTTATCTTAATTCCTTAAGGCAAGTAAGGGAAGGTACTTGGTACTTCATTCGGATAGGACTTATGGTGTAATTGAGAGGAAGAGTTTTGCGGTCAATCATTTTGGACTCACGGGAAATGTCCTTATGATTAGTGTGTGACAACATAGTTATCAAAGTAGCACAGCGGAAGCGTGATGAGTCCTAACCCATAGAACAAGAAACTCGAGAGTACAGAAAATGACGTGTCGAGTTTAAGACGATGACAGTTGGTGAAATGCATTTCGTTTAGAAGGAACGTGAAATAGGCTACGTAGAGTGACAAGAAATTTTCTAGAGGAACTGTATCACCATCTAGATAAACGAGAAAGTATGTGCACTTAGAAGTCTAGAAAGAGAGTGGTACCCGAATATAGATCCAAGTGAAGCATGCCGGCCTCGTCACATGTCGGCAGACAAGTAAATTTGGAATTTAATACCTAGCAGGGTACTTTAGAATGAGTTTCTTGATATAATGATTAAGAAAGTAACAATGTAATAAAGGTATTGTGTAAGGCCTGCACTAACAAGCTCAAGGTGAGTAACTATCAAGCTGAATCGAAAGACAAATAAGAAAAGGAAGCTACGGGAGTGTACTTACAAACCAGTACCCGTACATATAGAAACATAATCTCAAGAGTAGAGTATAAGGAGAATTTTATATCGGAACGGAGTTGAGTTGCGTTTTGAGTTAGAGGGATCGATATTATAGGACACAATGCAATGTTAACAACTATTGGGTAGTGTGAGCAAATAACGGTGACGTGAGATCACCTTGTACCTAATACCGTCATTCCGAACATAATTTTTCTCTTTATGTCCCTCAAGACCTTGGAAAATACGTGAGGAGCCTAAGGTTGAGCTAACAAAATATTAGAGACCCACAAATATTATAATAATGCCTAGTGAATACAGATGATGACCCCTAGATTTGTGTCTTCAGGGCTAGACCAGAAAAGGGTAAAGGTGATGATTCCTTACCTGAAGAATAAGATGACTGAGTCATGTTAAAAGACAAGACCAAGTGAGTCGTTATACAGAGAACATTAGGCACTTGGTAAAGTACTGGCGGAGGTCCAAGACCTTTGGCGTAAGTGTGTAGTCAAGTAATCATAACGAAGGGAAGAAAGTTGACTAGGTTATTTTCCGTATGGTCATCAAAGGATGTGGAGGTGAGTTGCAAAATGCGACCACTTGGGGCTGTAAAGTGGTTTATAAGGGATTGATGGACTAGTAATCCTCACCCTATTGGAGAGTGTAACCCCAGTTTTCTACGGATTCAGTTAGAGGGATACTTACCAGACAAAAGTTAGGACATCGGCTTAGAGGATCGGGCAATTTAGCCATATGAAACCGGTGAGATATGTAGTAACCATTCTAGAATGTGGTAGCAGGTACTTGTGAGGTCTGTACATGAAAAGAATTCAGAGTTAGGGGGTTTTATGAAAAGCCGACGAGGCTACCTAGGATACTATGGATAGTATGAGACATAACCTTTCAGAGACCTTTGTGAAGATAGTTGTAATCTAGGGAGCGACGAGTTAGGGATTGGCCCTATATCTGTGTTATATTGTTTGACTACTTTTTCATTTCATGCTTGAGTGCTTGATAGCACGAATTATTGTCTATATTTTGGGACCTGTTTAGACGTTTTATCTTCAATAATCTGCATGTTTGAATGTATATTATGTGATTATATTGTCGTTTCATCTACCTTTGCGGGAATCGAGGTCTACACCAAGTTTTGCTGTAATCGTAGGTAAAATGGCACGTTTTACATCAAAAAGGAGCAAAAGGAGCTAAGGAGTCATTGGAGCTACATTCAGGAGCTTAAGGAAGAATCCAGGAATCATGGAATTGGATTAGAGATTCACTTTGGACCAGATTTGAGAGATTTCACATTCAGTTGTGATTCACCTCGGTTGACTACAGAGTCACCTCGACCGAGGTGATCCAGAGGAGCTGACTCGACCGAGGCGAACACCTTGGACGCGGCAAGGATAATTTATTCTTGGCTGAGATCTTTTATTTTTGGAAAGAGGATCTTATATTTTTGGGTTGGATTACTGGAAGGAAGAAGATAATTTAACCCATATATTTTACCTATTTTTATGGAAAGAGATCTTTTTAAGATATCTTATCTTTGGAGGGTAATTTTCCTATAAGAAGGGTTGGATTTTCCACAAATCCAACATCCGCTATCACCCGGAGACGTGCTTACACACCGGAACAGCCGCATTCCCCATAGTTGGAAGATTTGAAGAACCTTTTTGAAGGTTGAAGGAAGATTGAAGGAAGAAAGTTTATAGCTTTTATAGCTTTGTGAAGGGTTTTGTAAGATTCCCTTGGATTCCCTTCATTGTTGTTTGTCTTATTGGATTTTTATCCAAGGAACGCTTGTTGATTGATAATTGATTCAGTTATTGAAGCCTTTCTCTTAAGGTTTTCTTGTTCAATTATTCTCTTTCTTCCCTTATATTTGATTATTACTTTCATGATGATGAGTGGCTAATTTCCTTGTGTGATTCTAGGGTGATTGGCTGAAGGTTGTGGGAAAAACAATGATAGAATAATCTTAATCACAATAGGACCCTGAAAGTTCGAGTCTTTATCCTTAACCCTAAAGCATCTTGCTCAGTCGATGAATATCTCGGCCGGGGTGGAATTCTTCTGACTGAGGTGACTTACCTGATCCGAAACTGAGAGTTAAGTGTTAGAGTTTGTCAAATCCTATTCTTATTACACCTTTCCTGGTTCAATGCAAGCCTAGGATGAGACTTACCCGGTGATTCCTTTGTTTGTTTACCTAAGATCATAAGTGTAGGTAATAAAGGTTTATCCTTTATTGGGGTTTGAGTGTGCTTTCATCCCATATTTGTGAGTTAACCTGAGACTTACCCGGTAAAGGTTGATTCTATTCCCTTAGTTGGAGTGTTAGTTTGAGGTTATAGTTCTTTTCTTTAATTCCTTGAGACTTACCCGGTAATAGGAGTTACGGTTTGGGATTAGTGAGTAGTGAGACTTATCCGGTGATCTATTCCACTTTAGAAACACCTTCCCTATGCAAAAATCTCAGCTTTGTCCGCTTATCTTTAGATCTTGAGTTGGAACCACAACTAGATGCTTTAATCCCTAGAATTGCAAATTTCCTTAATTGACTTTTTATCATCTTTGATTGTTTTAATCGTTTTTGTGGTTAGTAGTGGCATTGACAAACCTATACCTGCTTTGTTTCAATGAGTCCCTGTGATCGACCCCTGGAATTTCTTGCTTTTTACTACGATTGACCCGTACACTGCGGGTTCGTATCCTTGTTTTAAGCTTACATCTATGGTTATAAATTTAAAGCTTGCACACACCGTTTGGAGCGAACAAGTTTTTGGCGCCGTTGCCGGGGACTTGGTCTAGACCAAGCCGGTTGCGGTTTGCTTTCGGGGTACTTGCCCCTGTTTCTACTAACCACTCTACTTGAGTGACTTTCGCAGATTCTTTTTAGGTTTATGCGAAGAACCCGCGCTGGGAAGGAAATCGTTCCTTACGATCCCGAACCAGAAAAGACATACAAAAGACGCTTGAGAGAAGCGAAGATGGCGGACCAAGACAATCGCGATCTTGAGGCCGAATTGAAGAAGGCGTTAGAACAGCTACGCCTCAACAAAGAAGAGCTGAGACTGGAGAGGGTAGAAACTCGCGCAAGGACTGAAGCGATCGAAGCAGATATGGCAGCTTTACGAGACCAGTATCTACCTCGACCGAACCCAGATCCTCGACCGAGGCAAGACCCTGCTCCAGACCCTCGACCGAGGCAAAATCCAGTACTTGTCGCCCCGGCCGAGATACTTCCACCTCGGATGCCAGTCCGAGATGTTCTTTTTGCAGGTATTTCACAAACCCTAAGGCAGAGGATGGACCCTAATCAACAATTGAGGCGTCCGGGAGTCGACCTAGGCAATCCAGCAGACCATGATTATGAGCTTCGACCGCAAGTTCTTTCCATGATTCGTCAATGCCAGTTTGGAGGGCTAGAGAGGGAATCTCCACATCAACATCTACAAAACTATGAGATCTTGATGGAGACCTTGAGACCTTCAAGGCTGGAAAACAACAACTACAAGCTAAGGCCTTTCTACTTCTCTTTGAAAGATAGAGCTCTTACTTGGTATCAATCTCTTCCTCCAGGAAAAATCAGTACTTGGGAGGAGATGATGACGGAATTCTTGACTAAATTCTTTCCCCCCTCTAAAACCGCTAAAATGAGAGGGAAGATTAATGCATTCATCATGAAGGACAAGGAGAGCTTGTCCAAGTCATGGGAAAGATTTAAAGATATTCTTTTGGATTGCCCACATCATGGGATTCCAAAGATAGAGTTGTTGGAGATATACTTCAAGGGACTGGACAGAAGCACCCAGTTCAACCTTCAACTACTATCTGTCGGCACGTTCATGGACATGCCGATTGACGAAGTTTGGGAGTTTATAGAGAAGCAAGCTTTGCACATGGAGAAATACTCCCACCAAGGAGCTGAAGGTGGAGTTAAAAGAGTCAACTTTCAAGATGCTCCGCCTAACAACAATCAACTCACGTCTTTGAAGAATGACGTGAAACAATTGAAGGAACTCTTAGTTGCTCAAACCAAGAAGGAAGATCAAGGATCAAGGAACAACAATGGATACCGTAAAGACAACAATGGTTCCCGGAACAACAACTACAACAACAATAGAGGATCCAACAGCAATAATTGGAGGGCAAACAACCAAAATTCGGGTAACCATCATTCTAATTCCAATTCTAATGATTCCTCTAATCCTTTCGTCTCTTCCTCTTCTTCTTCTACTCCATTAAAGAGCCAGGAGCAAGGATCGAGTTCGTCCTAGCCAGAAAAGAAAGACGAAGTGCTGGAGGCCATCTTAATCACGCTAAGCTCTATGGAGACATCCATGACTTCATTTTCGAAGGCACAAAAAGCCTTAGAACAACAATTCTTCAACAAGGCGAATGAAGCGCCAAGAGATCCAAGGAAGCTTCCAGCAAGAACGGAAAGCAACCCTAAGGGCCAGATTATGGCCATAACGACGAGGAGTGGACTGAAGACTGCAGATCCAGTGCCTCGGTCGATGCCAGTACAGACGAAGACCACCTCGGTCCAGGTGCAGTCGAAGAACACTTCGGCCGAGATGCCAACCGAGGTGGAGCCACAGAAAGCGGAAGAGAAAACTGAAGTTTATATTCCACCTCCTGCATATAAACCACCACTTCCATTCCCCCAGTCAAGGGCCAGAGCACATCTAGACAAGCATTTTGGTAAGTTCCTTGACTTGATGAATAAACTACACATTAATATTCCTTTCCTTAATGCTATTCTAGGGATGCCTGCCTATGGGAAGTTCTTGAAAGAGATTCTATTAAGGAAGAGGAAGCTAGAAGACTTTGGTGAAGTAAGGATGACATCTAAATCCTCAGAGCTTATTCAAATCATGAAGGAGAAGATGCCACCCAAGTTAAGAGATCCCGGCTCATTTTGCATTCCCATTCAAGTTGGGGATGTCACTTGTGAAGCCTTATGTGATCTAGGAGCCAGCGTGAGCATCATTCTGCTGGAGCTATGTGTTAAGATCGGACTTGGAGAGCCCAAGCCGGTTAAGGTACGGTTATACATGGCGGACCGCTCCATTACCCATCCCGTGGGCATTCTGGAAGACGTCCCGGTTAAGTTAGGTAACTTCTATTTACCTATAGACTTTATTGTGCTTGATATTCCCGTAGATTATCCTGTTCCTATCATTCTCGGGAGGCCATTTCTATCAACTTCGGGTTGCAATGTGGATTGTAAGAACGCCAAGCTGAAGTTCAATATTGGCGGAGATGAAGTGGAATTTGCATTACTTGTGGCTATAAAGGGAGAGCAGCTAGGAGATGATATCTTCAACATCTATGATGAAGAAGAATCAAGAGAATTGGTGAGCTCTATCCTTATTAACGATCCACTTGAGAAAGTTATTAGTTTTAGTTTAATGGAGGAAGGTATATATGCTTCTTGTGATGCAGATATACGGAGCTTAAAGGCACTGGAAGAAGATCCAGGAGCTAAAACTGAAAGACTAATCCAGGAGAAGAAGATCTCCAGTTTCGGTTCCAGTTGTAGTACCTCGACCGAGGCACTTTCTGGACGAAGCGAGGTGACTGAAGAACATCTCGGTCAACCTCTCTAGACCTCGACCGAGGTCGAAAGCGAGATGATGTCAACTGAGACTTCTGAAAGTCCAGTTCTTCAATCTACTCCACTAGAAGGAGGAAGCAAGGATCCCCCTCAGAAATCACCCCCGGTTTTGGAGCTTAAACAACTCCCAAATCACTTAATATATGTCTTTCTTGGACCGGATTCTACTTATCCTGTTATTGTTAGTGCTTCCCTCTCCGAATCTGAATTATCTAAACTAATGCATGTCCTGAGAAAGCATCAAAAGGCTTTGGGTTATACTATAGATGATCTTATTGGCATTAAGCCTTCTTTCTGCATGCATATAATTCTAATGGAGGACGATCATAAGACTTCACGGGAACCTCAAAGACGGTTAAATCCGATCATGAAAGAGGTTATGAAGAAAGAAATTCTTAAGTTGTTGGATGCAGGTATCATATATCCTATCTCGGACAGCAAATGGGTTAGCCCAGTACATGTAGTTCCGAAGAAAGGAGGGATGACCGTTGTGACGAATAAGAACAACGAGTTAATCCCAACCAGGACCGTCACGGGCTGGAGGGTTTGCATCGACTATAGGAAGCTGAACGTGGCCACCCGGAAGGACCATTTTCCTCTTCCCTTCATTGATCAAATGCTCGAGCGGTTGGCCCAGCATTCACACTTCTGCTATTTAGACGGCTATAGTGGTTTCTTCCACATTCCTATCCATCCGGATGATCAAGAGAAGACCACTTTCACTTGTCCATGGGGGACATTCGCTTATAGGAGGATGCCATTTGGATTATACAATGCACCCGCTACCTTCCAGCGATGCATGATGGCGATCTTTTCCGAGTATATAGAGGAGATCATGGAGGTATTTATGGATGATTTTTCAGTATATGGTTCCTCTTTTGATGATTGCCTATCTAACCTTTCTCTAGTACTACAAAGATGTGAAGACACTAATCTTGTCTTGAAATGGGAGAAGTGTCATTTTATGGTTAATGAAGGCTTCGTGCTAGGACACCTCGTTTCTAATCGAGGTATTGAGGTCGATTGCGCTAAGATCGAGACTATTGAGAAACTCCCTCCCCCTTGTTCTGTTAAAGGTGTGAGGATTTTCTCGGGCATGTAGGTTTCTACAAGAGATTCATCAAGGACTTCTCGAAGATTTCTAAACCTCTAACTAACCTCTTGAATAAAGATGTTGTTTTTGAGTTTTCGCAGGAGTGTCTTGATGCATTTTACAAGATTAAGGAAGCGTTGATCTCCGCTCCCATTATCCAACCTCCGGATTGGACCTTGCCCTTTGAGATCATGTGTGATGCTAGTGATGTAGCAGTAGGAGCAGTGCTTGGACAAAAGAAGGATGGCTGGACCACCGCCATTTACTATGCTAGCAAGACGCTAGATGAAGCCCAACGTAACTACGCTACCACCAAGAACGAGCTATTGGCGGTTGTATATGCTTTCGAGAAGTTTCGTTCTTACTTAGTAGGAGAGAAAGTCATTGTCTGCACCGACCATGCAGCCATTCGTTACTTGCTTGCTAAGAAAGATGCCAAGCCACGCCTTATTCGATGGATTCTATTGCTTCAAGAGTTTGACCTAGAGATCCGCGATAAGAAGGGATCCGAAAATTCTGTTGCGGATCACCTCAGCCGGCTACCTTCATCTTCACGCGAGAAGGAAAACCCACCCATAGACGATTCATTCCCCGATGAGCACTTGCACTTGTTGGAGCGTTTGATAGACTTACTTATCTCACCCCATGATGAAGGTGAAGTATGGGGTGAGGATACCTCCCATCACGCATAGAGATGTCGTACGGTCCAGCTAGCGACCTTAAATCAAGCGCTTCTTGGGAGGCAACCCAAGGTATTGCTTTCTTTTCCCTTTTTCTAGTCTAGCTCTAGATAGTTTGCTTTTGCTTTGCTTTGTTTTGTTTTTGGCGTCCTAGACAGACAACAGGTGAGATCTAAGGAAGGAATACAACCTAGGAGCACAACTGGAAGGACAGAAGTTTGAGAATATGAGGAGACGGAGTTCGACTGAGACACATCTCGGTTGTTGTCACAGTACTTCGACAGAGATGATTCTTGAGCAACCGAGGCGATTAGGGTTTCTGAAGATCCACCTCGGTCCGTACCACCTCGGTCCAGTCGAGACCATCTCGACCGAGGTGACAGTAGTTCCAGAAAAGGGTATAAAAGGGGCTGAAGATTTTTCTCTCTTCTCTTTACCCTCTTCTCGACCGCGGCACATTTTCCACCTCGCTCCTCCGTTCTTCGCTCATTTTCGATGATTTTTGCTTCCAAACAGAGAGGAAAGGGTAGAGGATCACATTGCAAGCACCTATTTGCAGAAATAACGAATCGAATCGACCGAATCGGGGTAAAAATCGAAAAAACCCTAACCCTTCTCTTTTCCACTGTTTCCTTTCGATTTGGGCTTTGGTTGCCCCTACATTTGCTGAGAAAAGGATTAAGTACCCCATAGGAACCTTTAGTAGTGATTTTGGGGGAAAAGAACTGGATTTTTGAGGGAATCGATCGAACAGTTTTTCGCCTCGGTCCAGTCGGCTTGTGCCTCGGCCGAGGTGTTCTACAGAGTTGTCAAGGCGATCGAGGTGGTCTAACAGGTTACAGAAATTATGAGTTCTGATAGGCAGTTGGTCCTGAGGGACAGATCTTCTCCTTCTACTTCTTCTTCTTCCCGCCGTACTAGACCGGTGATCCACGAGAGACACCAGGTCGATTATGACCGCATAGCGGCCCGTCTAGTGATTGCACCCCGCTTCCTAGACATTTCAGCTTTTGACTGCCTCCACGTTGATGATGATTTGAGGCGTATGATTTCTACTGTGGGGCTGGAGCAGTTCACAAAGATTAGAGCTCCGGCCTATCTAGAGCTGATCTTGGAGTTTGTCAGCTCCTTTACCTACCTGCCTACCGAGCGCGCCGTGAAGTACCGGTTGATGAACCGGAACTACTTGGTTCCTTTAGATCACTGGCGGGATATCTTTGGCTTCCCGATCCTGACTGTTGCTGATTTTCCCTCCCGAGCTATAGCTAGGGAGTTCTGAGGACAGATAGCTCACGTGGTTGAGCATGTTGACAAATGGAGACCTGGAGATTCCAGGGAAAGGATTAAATTCCATCTTGCTTTCAGACTGGCCCACAGGATCTTCAGTGAGACTCTTCTGGCGCGTACTGAGACGCCCCAGAAGGTCAGACATGGCGAGCTTCTGAGTTTATACTGCATGGTGACTGAAGGAGTCCCAGATTTTGGATTAATGTTGGCAAAGGACTTGCATAGGATAAAGGCGAAGAGGAAGGGCGACATCTGCTGTGGAGGTATTGTGACTCATATAGCGAGTTACATGGATATGGACCTCAGTGCTTGTACCATGGTGGCGGCTGCCAAGCCGCTTGGACTTCAGGAGATGATCACTCAGAGGATACTGGTTCCCCGAGGACTTACTACGCCATATGTGGCGATGCCATAGGAGCCGACTGCACCACAGGGGATCAGATGGTCAGCGCAATTCTCCGTGTTTGAACCACACTATTGGCAGACTACGTGGATTCCACTGATGGAGGATGCTAGAGAGGCAGCAGCTGCAGCAGCTCAAGGACTAGATGAGGAGGACGAGGCTCAGGATGATGATGATGATGTTGTTGAGGATGGTGGTGTTCCTATGGATACGGGCACGGATACGGCTGGGACTAGTGCGCCGGTGATCGATTTGGATGATGACGAGACTGAGGAGGAGCCGGCTGCAGCACCAGCACGTCCCGCTAGGCGTAGGGTACGCTGGCAGAGGGATCCACTTGCTCACCGTCGGATTGATGATCTGACGGATCAGATGATAGATTCCTATGCTGCCATATCCCTAGAGATCCGAGAGATGTAGGAGAGATTACACTACCAACACGTGATGGCTGAGATTTAGTTTCAGCACGTCATGGGATATTCTTTCGACCCATCTCAACACCCATATGTGCCACCACCACCACCACCGGATCGTGATTATTGAGAGCTTGCAGGATTTTCTTTCTTTATTTAGTATGCAGCTCAGCTATGTCCGATGAGTACTTTATTTTCTAGACTTATTTTGACCCATTGGGATAATGTGTCCCAAGTATGGGGTGTTTGATGTATTATTTGACTATGAATGAGTGTATGCTACTTTGATGGATATTTATGATCTTATTTTGCTTTATGTGCTTATCTGAGATTACATGCATGCATACAGGTTATTTGATTGAGAAAAACGTCAAAAACTGGAAAGAAAAAAAAATTTTATGACCTCGACCGAAGTGATTCTGGCCAAACGAGGTGCTTCACCTCGGTTGACTTAGAACATCTCGACCGAGGTGGTTTAACTTAAAGTTTTCGAAACGATTTTTGTGCTCCTTATCGGGATATGACCTCAGTGAAGATTTTGTTTGCTGACTGGTTTTGAAATCTTTATATGTTTGAAAGGTTTTATGTTATGTTTAAGTTGCTAAATGCTTTGTTTGAAATTTGTGGCATGTTTAATACTTTGTTTTTATCAAAATTATGTTGAATGTGAAGGTTGACATCACATTATGAGTTCTCTCACTTTCTTCCTGGAAAGACCAAGGCAATTCATTCTTTTCTCTTCTTCTTCTTGATCATGCTTAGCCCCTCATATACATATTTGCCTTCCTTTACCTATCCGGGAATTTGGAAGCAAGCAAGTGAAAAGCAGGTGAAAGAAAAGTTGAGAAGTTGGTTGGAAGTGAAAGTGTTAGAAAGTAATAAATAGGTTTGGGGAAGTCAATCATGATGATGAGTAACTCGGCACCATTCATATAGCCGGGTGTTTGTGTCTTGCCAAAGTCGGATTGAGCGATATTCCTAACAGGTCATTGTATGTGCATCAAGGGTTTGATGTATCTCAAGAAATTGATGATTGCTGATTTCCTAGGCTTCGGTTATTGTGCACCTCTGTCCATGCATCCTAAAAAGTAAAGTAAAAAAGGAAAAGTGTGAAATAAGTAAAGCTTATTGGTGGATGATGTTGAAAGTCAAGTGAAAGTGAAGTGATATCCTTTTCCCGGATTCTAGCACCACATTACCTTCTATACGTCCCTACCCTACACGTTTCTAGACCTTTCTTTTGGGAAGCCCTTGAGACCTCGAGCTTGTTGATTGACTTAGTGGTTTAAACTGGATTATGCATGATTAATTTCGATAATTATGATTTATTATGCATTCTATGATTTTATGCAAAGATGAACAACTTTCTTATATTTATAAAATGTTTTAAGCATATTTTGATTTTGATTTCCATGAAGTATTCTCTTAGAGTGATCTATGATTGTAGCACACCATTAAAATGTTTTAAAAGACTTTTTCATTGATCTTTATGACTAATAATCCACTCTATCTTGTATTTTATATTCGGAACTTGCTTGGGGACAAGCAAGGGCTAATTATGGGGTATTTTGATAGCATGAATTATTGTCTATATTTTGGGACCTGTTTAGACGTTTTATCTTCAATAATCTGCATATTTGAATGTATATTATGTGATTATATTGTCGTTTCATCTACCTTTGCGGGAATCGAGGTCTACACCAAGTTTCGTTGTAATCGTAGGTAAAATGGCACGTTTTACATCAAAAAGGAGCAAAAGGAGCTAAGGAGTCATTGGAGCTACATTCAGGAGCTTAAGAAGAATTCAGGAATCATGGAATTGGATTAGAGATTCACTTTGGACCAGATTTGAGAGATTTCGCATTCAGTTGTGATTCACCTCGATTGACTACAGAGTCACCTCGACCGAGGTGATCCAGAGGAGCTGACTCGACCGAGACGAACACCTTGGACGCGGCAAGGATAATTTATTCTTGGCTGAGATCTTTTATTTTTGGAAAGAGGATCTTATATTTTTGGGCTGGATTCCTGGAAGGAAGAAGATAATTTAGCCCATATATTTTACCTATTTTTATAGGAAGAGATCTTTCTAAGATATCTTATCTTTAGAGGGTAATTTTTCTATAAGAAGGGTTGGATTTTCCACAAATCCAACATCCGCTATCACCCGGAGACGTGCTTACACACCGGAACAGCCGCATTCCCCATAGTTGGAAGATTTGAAGAACCTTTTTTATGGTTGAAGGAAGATTGAAGGAAGAAAGTTTATAGCTTTTATAGCTTTGTGAAGGGTTTTGTAAGATTCCCTTGGATTCCCTTCATTGTTGTTTGTCTTATTGGATTTTTATCCAAGGAACGCTTGTTGATTGATAATTGATTCAGTTATTGAAGTCTTTCTCTTAAGGTTTTCTTGTTCAATTATTCTCTTTCTTCCCTTATATTTGATTATTGCTTTCATGATGATGAGTGGCTAATTTCCTTGTGTGATTCTAGGGTGATTGGCTGAAGGTTGTGGAAAAAACAATGATAGAATAATCTTAATCACAATAGGACCCTGAAAGTTTGAGTCTTTATCCTTAACCCTAAAGCATCTCGCTCAGTCGATGAACATCTCGGCCGGGGAGGAATTCTTCTGACCGAGGTGACTTACCTGAACCGAAGCTGAGAGTTAAGTGTTAGAGTTTGCCAAACCCTATTCTTATTACACCTTTCCTGGTTCAATGCAAGCCTAGGATGAGACTTACCCGGTGATTCCTTTGTTTGTTTACCTTAGATCATAAGTGTAGGTAATAAAGGCTTATCCTTTATTGGGGTTTGAGTGTGCTTTCATCCCATCTTTGTGAGTTAACCTGAGACTTACCCGGTAAAGGTTGATTCTATTCCCTTAGTTGGAGTGTTAGTTTGAGGTTATAGTTCTTTTCCTTAATTCCTTGAGAGTTACCCAGTAATAGGAGTTACGGTTTGGGATTAGTGAGTAGTGAGACTTACCCGGTGATCTATTCCACTTTAAAACACCTTCCCTATGCAAAAATCTCAGCTTTGTCCGCTTATCTTTAGATCTTGAGTTGGAACCACAGCTAGATGCTTTAATCCCTAAAATTGCATATTTCCTTAATTGACTTTTTATCATCTTTGATTGTTTTAATCGCTTTTGTGGTTAGTAGTGGCATTGACAAACCTATACCTTCTTTGTTTCACTGAGTCCCTGTGATCGACCCCTGGAATTTCTTGCTTTTTACTATGATTGACCCGTACACTGCGGGTTCGCATCCTTGTTTTAAGCTTACATCTAGGGTTATAAATTTAAAGCTTGCACACACCGTTTGGAGCGAACAGTGCTTAGTCGGGATGTGTGTTATTGGTGACCTTGATGTGAGGGATACTTATATGTGGAAACGATGAGTCGGGTGCGGTAACAAGTAGTACACTAGATTCGTACGTGGAGGCCTGACCTTATGATTGGTGTATTTTAAGTTTCGGGACGAAACTTATTTTAAGGTGGGATTGATGTAATACCCGGAAATATTTCTTCCAGCTATTTCAAAAACAAATTAGAACTCGACCGTTGCGATCTCTTCCCGGTGCTTTAGTTCTTTTGTATGGACTCCGACATTACGAGTCTTCTTTTAAGTTTCGGGACGAAACTTATTTTAAGGGGGCACTTATGTAATATCCGTAATTTTTATTCCGGTTAATTACGAGTCAAATCGGATTCGATCCGTTGACTGTTTCCCATTTTATCTAATATTTCATCCTCCACAAATTTTAATATTTTATATAGAATTTAATTCACATAAAATGATAGAATTATACCAAACCCTAGTTCTTATAATTAGTTCTTAACGACGAATTTTGACGAGACCATGACAAAGCTGAGAGTAGGCCATGACGAAGCCCGACAAGCAGTTGACAAGGCCAGACAAGCAGTTGACAAGCCACTCCTAGTCTTATTTTTGCTTCAGTCCACCTTCCTTCTCATCTTACTCCAGCCTTGCTTCCGCCAGCCCAAGACTGGAAGCCCAAATCGCACCTACTTCAGCCCATTCGGAGGAGCTCCCACGTGACAAGCATCCCAGTCAGCAGCCAGGGTTTCCAGCTTCTACGCAGCTTGTCCCTCTCTCTCCAATCAGACGTTACAGGCATTTAAGAGAGGACTTCACACCTTCCTTTTACGTTCCGGAAAATCTATCTTTTGTGTGCACGTTCTACTCCTATCTTCACGTCTACAATCGAGAGGATCTTCCCTGCTAAACTGTCCTTCCTTCTACACTCCTACACCTCATGAAATCCATGCCTTCCTTAGGTTCTTCCTCTAGTATGCAAGCTAGAACCAGTCCAGAAGTTGTCTCTCTTCGGTGCATACCACGGGCCACAGTAGTGTAAGTGTGACCCCTCCTTTACCTTCGATCGTTTCTGCCAACCCAGATAGTCACCCTTGCCCTCTCTCTGATAATGCATAGCAGCAGATCCACACTGTCACCCCCTTCTACAGAGTTGATGCACGATGTTGGATGAGTCTTTCTCCTTCTCTGGACTTGGGCGAGCGTCCTCTTGCATCCAGTCAAGGCTTCAGCAGCTAAGAGCCTTAGTGCCTTCATACTCTTGGTAAATGTTGGTAACCCTGGTATTGCCCCATCTTTTTCTTCTAAGAGAGAGCATTGACCTGCAAGAGGAGTCGAAGACAAGCGATCTGAGATCCACACTCCTATCCAGAGGCCACAGACCCCATTTGGCCCAGCACACTGCTGACAAGAAAGATTCGCAAACGCCCTGACCGACTACAGATCCGGACGGTAAGCCTTTGTGAGTCTCTTCCAAGTTGCTGATGCATGAATGAAAGGTTTTGGTTAGGTTCAACCATGTATATGTGGAACCAGGAACTTCTAGGCCTCAAGAGAATGTGCAACCACGTAGCTTTCGAGGAGGACTAGTTGCTGCTTAGTAGTTAATCCAAAGACGAAGCGAGGAGCATCGAACCAAAGGCGTGTGTGCATCTGAGAAACCTGAGACTACAGAGTGAGAATCGAACTTAAGGGTCATTGTAATTCTAGCTTTGATTTCTGAAACTGTGTTAAACAGTCATGTTTAAGCCTATGTTTCGATATGTTAGAAACATAATCCACCGTTCAATTTTTAGTATAACATAGAGAGACATACATAGTCTAATCTATCAGAAGTTGAGATTGATCTAACGGTTGGATTTAGATCTATGAAGGTCCAAAGTGGACTGGTTGAGCAGTTTATAAACACTCAGAATTTTGGCTAAATATGGATTTTTAGATTTTGGAGCCATCTTTGGAGATTTCTGTAGGAGTTATGGTTGAGTGCTTTTGAGAGATCTTTGCTCCTATGATTAGTATGCATATCATGTAAGATCTATAGATTTATTCCGGAATTTTTATCTTCTTATTTAAGCCTCGTATCTTAATCCAAAGTCGGACCTTAACGACTTTTTGTGAAAACCTAGAATTTTGTGCAACTCCTGTAAATCTTTACCAAACGTTTCCCTAAGAACTAGATTGTGGAAATAGGTTCCAAAGGAGAATTTGAAACTAAGTTATAGAAAAATCTTGGAGTTTCGGGACCGGGGGTAAAATGGTCATTTTACCTTTAGAGGGCTTTTTGTAATTTTTCCCTTCATGAGATTGTACCTCTTAGAAGTTTATAACTTCTAAGAGTATGGGATGTGATTTTGATCCACGTGCCTTGTTTGACAGGTGATTGAGTTTCCACGGTTGTAGACCAAGTTGAGATTTTAGAGAGTCGTGATTTGATTCAGGTAAGTCCTTTAGGCTTACTTAGCTGATTTCTAGATATGAGTGTTGATAATGGTAGTGGTGTGTGAATGAGATGTTTGTAGTTATATTTTAGTAATAATTATCTACCGACCTATACTTTGGCCTAAGAGTAACGGGTGGTGGCATTCTGCTCAGTTAGCCTGATGGCGTTGGGGGTTTCTTTAGGGACTAGTCCACACTCGGTTTGTAGTGATGCTACCGGCGGAGGTAAGCTAGACCTACACCCAGTGGGATAAGGAATGGAGGCGAGAACTCTTAAGATTTCTCGTGCCACAACTGTAAAATGGAATAAGGTGAATCACTTAACTACTAGATAATAATCGGTTTGTGTGCCAGCATGATGATTGTTTTATGTAATCTTTGTTGTGTTTGTGCTATCTTTATTCTTCTTATATTTAGATTGTTAGCTAACGGTTTATCGGTGTTGTAGATTTTGTAGATATCAATAGTTGTAGAGAGAATCGGGACGGATGGTCAGCCGGGTCCACGTACTCATTAGATGGGGACGGTGGAGTCTTCCTTACGGCATGCATGTTACGTATCTTTCTATATGTTTCGTAAGGCTATCACTTGTGTACAATCATACCATAAAAATATTATATTTTGAAATTGTTTTAAATACATTTGTGCCTTGTTGTAAGATCCTAGTGAAGTTGTTGTTAAAACAAGGTCGGGACCCATTGTGAGGTCCTAACCAGTAGCTCCTCGAGTTCCAAGAACTTGGAGTGTTATATATATATATATATATATATATATATATATATATATATATATATATATTTAAAATTCTGAATTAAAAAAGGTTTGGCAAAATAATTTTAGTTAGATTTTGATTAAATATAAAAACAAAAATAAAAAGGAAATGAATTAGATAAAAATAACAAACGTAAAATCTATTTGAAAAAAAAAACAAAATAAGGTACTCCATAAAAGTAAAACTTAAAGAATTTGTTAAGATATGATGCTTGGTAAAATCGATGTCAAAAAAATTCCTAAGAGCTTAAAAAGAATTTAAAAAATATTAAAAATCACTATCTAATTTATACTAAAATTAAAAATCAATTTTTAAAATAATATTTTGGGGCTTCGAGAAATATGGCGTTGACACGTCGCAAAAGAAGTCTTTGCCTTAATAGATATAAGATAATCTTGATCTAGATGGATGAAAATTTCCCCAAATTTTATCCTCCATTTCATCCCTTGAAATAATTTTCATCCCATTAATCCCTTGCACCGAACACCAAATTTGTGAGCCTAGAAAAATTATCTTGAAAGAATCTTATAATCCCCCAATTTCATCTCTGGGTATTGTTCAGGTAAGGCACATTATTCCGGTACGGGCGTGCGGCTGAACGTACGCCCGACACGTGTCCCGGAAATTTATTTTTTTTCTTCTAAACGAGTTTTTTTTTTTAAAACGAGTGAAAGTAATAGTTCAAAACTTATTATGGAATAGTTCATAACTTATAAAAGGATAGTTCATGAATTATAATAGAATAGTTCATAGTGCAAAATTTATAAAGGAATCAAAGTAATAGGTCAAAGCTTATTAAGGAATAGTTCTTAACTTATAAAAGGATAGTTCATGAATTATAATAGAAAAGTTCATAGTGCAAAATTTATAAAGGAGTGAAAGTAATAGTTCAAAACTTATTATGGGATAGTTCATGAATTATAATAGAATAGTTCATGAATTATAATAGAATAGTTCAAAGTGCAAAATTTATAAAGGATAGTGCATAACTTATAATATGATAGTTCATGAATTACAATTGAATAGTTCATAACATATAAACGATTAATTTATAAATAATTTTGATATAATATATTAAAAAGTAATAGTTCATTAATTATATGGGAATAGTTCAAAATTTATAGGAGAATAGTGCATAAATTATAACATGGTAGTTCAAACAAATTTTCATTCGTTTCTGGAAAGAAAAAAAATTCGGGACACGTGTCGGGCGTACGTTCAGCCGTACGCCCGTACCGTAAATTATGCACCGTACCTGAACGTTTTCCTTGTAGAACGGGCCTTAATGTATACAATAGAAATAGTTTTAATATTTTCTACCAAATTGATTAACTATGGGTCCGTTCGGCATGTAACTTTATGGGGTTATTGGAGAAGTTATTGTATTCGGATTATTTTGGCCCAATAAAATAATCAAATACACATGGATTATCATGATTCATATAAAAATTATGCCATGCCCATTTTTATAATTTTACTCGTAATAATCTCCATTCATACCAAACACATACTAGATGAATTTTTTGATTTCATCTCCTTAAAATATCTCCAACTTTCATCTCTTTCATCTTCATGTTCATCTTCATCTTCGTCCTCATCTTCAATAATTCGGGATCACCAAACGGACCTAAGGTTAGTTTACATATTAATAATCTTATCGTAATTAAGTAAAAATTTTAAGATTAAATCTATAATATTAAGATGACATGTGGTTAAATGTTAGTCCTACAAAGAAAATTATTTAAGTCAATAAAGTCATATATATTTATAATTGATACCAAATAATATTAGATCAGTTTTGTTTTTAAATGCTAATAAGTTTATATCATCTTTATGAATAAAATAAAATAAAATAAAAAGGTGTCAAAACATAAATACAACACGTGGCAAAATTTTACGTGGCTTTGAAACCTTTTTCGTAGCACAAAATCACATTATTGGAGCATCCATTTGTAGTTGGACAAACCTCCATCTTGGGATAGGATTGGATTTATCTTAAAATATCATGATAAAGTGTTGCTTTCAACTTCTTCTTCCAGACTAGATGGAGCCATTGGCAATACCCTAGGCATTGTTGTTGACTATAGAATAGGGATGGCTCTTGATTACACATGAGTCAAATTGTAAGCTGGTCAGTGATTCCAATGAATCCATAAAACACTACCTTCTTAGTTTTCTCAGTTCAAGGTCTTATCATTGATGATATTTGAAGCCTTATTCTCTAATTTACTTCTTGCTCTCTTAATTTTGTGTATCTAAATTGTAATAAAGTTGCTCACTTTTTGCTAGATCTTGTCAATGCAAGGTGTTATGTATTTCACTAGCAATAATTTCCCCGATCTCTTGTATACATGATTTAGTATAGTTATACGATCGATGTCTGATTCAAAAATAAATAAATCTAACTTGTTGTTTGATTTCATTTTGTCACTAAGATAAAAGGATTATATTATTTTATTTCCCGTGTTTTGCACGAATAATTTTGAAAAAAAACATAAAACACATTATTTTATTTTGTTTTTTTTGAAAAACGGAAAGAGGTTAGGTTAAACTATCTTCTAGAGGTAGTCAAACCATGAGAACACGAAGTTTGGGATCATCAAAAAAACTGGTGTTGGTGTTCGATATTCCCAGATGAGTCAGTCCGTCAGCAACACAGTTTTATTTCTCTGAAAACATGTCTGATGTGGACTTCGTCAAAGGAACAAAGGTCCAATATGGAGTCGGAATAATCATCTCGATCTCCCATGGGCAACTCCATAAACCTTGGAGTGCCTTGATAACACTAAATTATCATCCTCGATTTCGATCTTTTTGATCTTTAATTTGATAGCCTCTTGAATGCCCGGTTTGAGAGCATAAGCTTCAGCTTTTATTGCCGAGTCAAAGTGATTTTTTTGTCATATCGAGGCTAACAACCTCACCCTTGTGATTTCGAATCACAAAGCCAATGAATGTTATTCCTGAATCGAGTTTAGATCCATCAAAATTAAGTTTATGAAATAAAACCCATTATTTATTTAATATGCTAAAACAAAGGTAATAAAGCTTCATGTTCACGTTCGTTTCACCTATGTGTAGCTTTTGATGATTAAAGGCACCAAATTCTTTAAAAACTATATTCTATTAATGTTATATTTTTACTTCCATTACCATTAAAATAAGGAAAAACAACCAAGAATAATACCAACTATGAGGTATGATTCAAAAATAATGCAAAATTTCGAAATTACTATTTGGTATACAAACTATTTCACATTGAACCAATTTTAATATGGGTAAAGTTGTGGCTAAATTTTGTTAAAAAAAATGCCCATACATTTAAATCGCATAAAATGATCCTTGTAATTTATTTTCTTACAAAAATCACCCATGTTATTTTTTTACAATTAACGAATTATCTAATAAAGGCTCGTCATCACTTTATTCTTAAATATTTAAGGTAATTTATTTATTAAAAATTAAGAAGTTTAGAAATAAAATTTTTGGTTTATAGACTCATGTTTGGAGTAATTATTGTTTTACGGATTGTTTGAGGAAGAAATCAATATTTTGGGTAAAATTTGATGAAAGAATATATGGGAGATTTTGTGTAATTTAAAATAATAAAATTAATATATTTAACGTGAATTTGTGAAAAAAGATATCCATTTCATGTTTATAAGTTTAAAGATCAATATTATTATATTTCATACCAAAATTTTGTGGGAATGGTACAATATATGGGTCTTTTAATCATAATTTTATTTTTTTTAAAACAATTAAACTACTCAGTCATTCTTATAGTTATACTTTAAATAAATGACTTAAACTATTTAAAAATAAAGTGATAACTAACCTTTATTACATATCTCGTTAGGTATACAAAAATAATATGGTTGGTTTTTAAAAGAAAATATAACGTAGGAGTGATTTTGTATTATTTAATAAGGTATGTGCTGTTTTTTTTTTACAAAATTGATCATAATTTCACCCGTTTCAAAATTGGTTAAATTTATTGTTTGTATACAAACTAGTAAATTTTATAAAGTTTGTATTATTTTTAGTTAATACCTCATAGTTGGGTATTATTTTTGGTCATTTTTCCTTCAAATAAAATAACTTCTATTTAAATTAGATACAACTTTTATAATTCGACACTTTTTTTTAAGAAATATCTTACATCCATTTTTATCAACATTTTATTTAAATTATGCTTTACTTCTATTGCGATCTCATTTTTTTTATAAATATTTAAAACAACTTCTATTAAATTATACTAGATTTAATTTTGTTGTAACTACTACTTTTATTCAAATTAGATATTACGTCTATATTTTAGATATGTTCAAGTATCTATATAATCAAAGTACACAGACTTTAATCCAAAACTTCTTGAATATAAAATGAATTGTTTATACTAAACCAATCCGTACCAAATACGGGAATTAAACTAGTTATAGATATATTTTAAACTATTGTAAGTAAAAAGGATAGTTTTCTTTTGATTTATTTTAAAAGTAATAAGTTGTAAATTTCGGTAGTGAAAATATATATTTTGTTGTCTTGGTGTCCTTCAAATTTGAACTTCTCCTATTGGTATCAACAAAGTTTCAAGTTTTATCTTGGTACCCTCATGGTTCACTTTATTTCCCCCTTGTACCCCTTCTGAATATATTACATTAAAAATTCAATAGTTAAATATAGTAAAATAAGTGCAATAAATTTAAAATTAATTATGACCTCATTAAACTTTAAGCTAATTATTTTTATAGTAGAAGTTTCTTTTAATATATTTTAATTTAAAAAATCTAGAAAAGCTAATTTAAAGCTATTTTTTATTTTTTGAATTAAAATAAAATATTTTTTAATTAATTTTTGGATTAAAATAAAATATACTATAGTTTTTAAAACTAATTCAATAATGTAGCAGCCGGTTTTTGGCTGTCACCGCCCCCGCGGTGACAGTGACCGCCCCTGCGGCAAGCCGCGCTCGCGGCAAGGTCAGTCGGCCCAGCGGCTGACTCCAAATCGAGCCCGATCTATTTTTATTCCGTTTTATTTCTTTCCTTAGATAGAAGATCGGTTCTTCTATCTTATGAGCCGGCTTTCCTTTGCTCTTCTAACCCTAAAAATGTCCTTCCGTTATATTTTCTTAATCGTTTCCTATATATTCCTGCTTTCTCTTCCTTTTCCCGTTTGTTGCTTACGTTTCTTCAACCTCGAGCAAAGCTGCCGTCTTTCCCTTGTGATCTTCCGTAGAACGTGTAAGTCATCATCCAATTGATCCTTCTACACGTTCATGAACCTGTTGCATGCTTCTTTCTTCTTTTTCTCTTTCTCTTTTCGTTCTTCTTTTTCTTCTTCACAAGAATCAATATCGAGCCTTGATTCTTGTTGGCCTTTCCGTTGTTGATACGTTGATGTTCACAAGCTCCCTTGATTAAGATTTGAAGTGTGTGGAACAAAGATTGAAGCTTTGGTTGCTTGGTTGTGACGTGTTGTCAAAAAAGAGTCACGACAGTCGCTTATGTCAATGCACCGCCTTGCTCCTGATATGTCCCGCCCTTGTGGTTTTGCCCAGAGCCACCCCCGCGGTTCTATCTACCGTCCCTGCGGTTCTTCTCTAGTAACTCCCGTCTTCGGTGAGTTGCTTCCTCTCCTGGATTCCTCGTTCCTTTCCTTGTGTTATGTTGATGTTGTTACCCCTTGGGAGACTGTAAGACTAGGAATCATGTCTCTAGCTTGTGGAGATCTCTTAGAGATCATGGAGACTAGAAGTTATAGACTTCTAGCAATCGTTCCGTTATGATTCGAGTTGCCTTGTATGAATAGACTTTCCTTACTTCTTTCCTTTGGGAAACTAAGTTATAGCTCACCCTTGTGTTTACCTTCGAGTGAGGTAAGACCCTTGGACGTACTTAGATACGTTCTGTATATTGGTTTGACCATATTGGTTGTGTTTGTGTTGTTTATCGTTATAACGGATAATTGGAATAGGATTGACCTTTTATACCTTAATTGATCCAAGTGTATTATAACCGGGCGGTGACCGCTTGTCCAGTTCAAAATGGGGAAACTAGGAGGTGCTCTTGCGACCAGTCCAGCAAGTGATAGAGGGATGCATCCGTTGTATTCCTGTTGGTGAAAGGGGATAGAGGAGAGATCATAGTGATTCTCGTGTGACAACATAAGTTGAATTAGTAAAGGGATTAACTTAATAAAAGATAATAATCGGTTAAGTGCGAGCATGCTTTATGTTTATATTACCTTATGAGTGTTTGTGCCTTTATTGTCTTTCTGATATCTATAATGTTAGCTAACGGTTTATACCGATGTTGTAGATGCCCTACAGGTTAGAGATGTTGCTGAGTGATTCAGATGGTGTGGTTAGCCGGAGTTCTCGTACATTATAGATGCCCTACAGCTCCAGTACTGGACTAGCCAGTACTGGAGTTGGAGCTTCTAGATTTGGGCGTAGTTAGACGCTGTGAAGTTCTGGTTTCCAACAGTCTATGTAAAGTTCCGACAGAGGAAGACAGTGTTTTAACTATGGAGGTGTCGGACATATGAGAGCTGATTGTAAGAAGACTGCAATGACTTGTTTTTCTTGTGGCAAGCCTGGACATAGAGTTGTGTGTTGTCGTCAGGGCAAAGCGCTATCACAGCAGGGTTCTTCACCTGTCAGCTACATTTTAGGAGGTGGGCAGAGACTTCATTATCAACAGCAGCAGAGAGTTCCTTGTTTTACCGCTCCTTAGGTTTCCGCTCAGGGACAGGGTAGAGGACGAGGTGGTGGTACTTCCGACACTAGAGGCGCTTCAGCTAGAGTCTATGAGTTGAGGAGTGTAGCAGAGTCGATAATCTGCGACCACAAGTACCATTAATATTAATGGTTTTCCTGTCAAATTTCTTTTCGATACCGGTATTACGCATTCTTTTATATCTTATGCATGTGTAGATAGATTGGCCTTAGGTACCTTAGAGGGGACACCCTTCCTTATAGGATTACCCGATTGGGGTAAGATTAGAGGTTCGCGATTGCCCTGTTAGATTGGGAGGCCGCGTTTGGCCAGCTGACTTATTTTCCATGTACTTATTACATGAAGTCATTCTAGGCATGGATTGGATGAATCGACATCAGGCAGTTCTTGATATCGGCAAGAGGACGGTGATGGTAACTACAGAGTCAGGCCATGTAGAGATTTTCTAAGGATAGGATCTCTGGAAGACCAGTACAGTCATCAGTGCAGTCCGAGCAGCGAGACTTAACGGTCAGGGTTGTGAGGCTTTTTGGTGTTATGTCATGAAGTATAGTACGAGTCCAACGTTGGAGGAGATTCCAATAGCATGCGAGTTTATTGACATTTTCGGGGAGCCATTAGCTTTGCCTCCATAGAGGAGTGTAGACTTTGGCATTGAGTTAGAGCCTAGGACGAGACCGATCTCGAAGGCTCCTTACCGCACGACGCCTATCGAGATGCTTGAGCTTAAGAAGCAACTCAAAGAGTTAGTAAAGAAGGGCTTCATCCGCCCTAGTATATCTCCTTGGGGTGCACCAGTACTCTTTGTCAGGAAAAAAGACGGGTCGATGAGGCTATGTATTGACTACCGAGAGCTTAACAAGGTGGAAATCAAGAATAAGTACCCATTTCCCCGTATCGACGATCTGTTGGACCAGCTGTATGGAGCTTTAGTGTTTTCTCGGATCGATTTGAGATGCGAATATCACCAACTATGAGTGAGAGAGTAGGACATAGCCAACACGGCATTTCGGACCAGATACGGTCACTACGAGTTTGTAGTGATGCCTTTCGGGCTCATGAAAGTTGATAACATGAATTATAGTCTATATTTTGGTATTGGTTTTGGTGTTTTCTCATCATTATTCTGCATGCATGAATATATATTCTTGGTGATTATGTCGTTATTTGCCTATTTTGTATGAATCGAGGTCTACACCAAGTTTGATTGTAATTGTAGGGGATAGGGCATATTTTGTATCAAAAAGGAACATTGAAGTCTAAGGAGACCATTGAGCTATATTATGGAGCACTTGGAAGGACAAGAAGGAATCCAGGAACCATAGAAAAAGGGTGGAAGAAGGATTCAAGACAAGATACAAAGAGAAGTACATAATGAACCACTGATCTCGGACCGATACCCATAATAAACCTCCGAGATGGCCAACTGGGCCTTACTCGAGGTCGACAGCTCACAACCAAAGAAGAGATAATTATTTTGACCTAAAATTTTTCTATAAGAATGGAAGGTGAATATCGCAAAAAAATATCTTTCGATCATAGGATTTTTGGAGCACGGCTATATTTAAGGAAGATCGAAGGAAGGAGATCAAGGAAGGATTACTTGAAGTTCAAGGAAGAAGAAGAGAAGATAATTTGTAAGGTTTTCTTGGAGGATTCTAGTTAGTTGATATCATCTTTTGGAACATGTTATTGACGCATTGTTGGTTTGTTTGCATTATTGATTATTGAGAATCCTTTGTTGAGTGTTTTATTCTCTTTTCTTGATATCTTGATTTCATATACCTTGATTTCTTTGAATATGATAACTTTTGGCTAATACCCTTGCGATTCTAGGGTGATTAGTTGAAGGTTGTGGTATAGACGATGAAAGAGTGAACCTTTATCGTGAGTGGAACCTGAAAGCTTGAGTTTTACCTAAACCGAAACCTGTCTCGGTCTATTCTTGGAGCATCTCGACCGAGATCAGTCAAGAACTGCACGAGATTGCCCATTTCTTGTCCAATCTTGAGTTTAGGTTCTAGTTTGCCAAATTCTATCCTTGTTGCACCTTTCCTAGTTTATATTCAAGTCTAGGAAGAGACTTACCCGGTGATTCCTTTGCTTGTTTACCTATGATGATGAGTGTTAGGTAACAAAGGTATATCATTTGTTAGGGTTTGAGTGTTCCTTCATCCTATCATTGAGAGTTAACTTGAGACTTACCCGGTGATGGTTAGTTCTATGCCCTTAGGTAGTATGCTGGTTTGTGAGTATAGTTCCTTTCCTTAGTTCCTTGAGACTTACCCGGTAATAAGATCTTTGGTTTGGGATAGTGGATGGTGAGACTTACCCGGTGATTAATCCCATCTTAGAAATACCTTCCCTTTTGCAACCTCAGCTTTGTCCGCGTTTACCCTTAACAAGTGTTGAGTCAAAACCACAACTGGATACTTTGATCTCTAGAATCTGCATCCCTTTATCTGATTAAATACATCATTGTTCTTTGTTGCTTGAGATTCGGGTTACAACCTAAAGATATATACCATTGCTTGATTTTTCCATAGTCCTTGTGTTCGACCCCAGAATACTTGCTTGTATTGCGATAGATTCGTACACTGCGTGTTCGCTATTATTTGCTTGATCTGGGTATAATTTTAAGACTTATTTTGCACATGTTTTGGAGCGAACAAGTTTTTGGCGCCGTTGCTGAGGACTTGGTTTAGACCAAGTCGGTATTTGGTTGTCTCAGGGCTGCTGCCCTTGTTGCTAGTGATCATTCTACTTGAGTGCTCTTGTAGGACCTTCTTTAGGTTTATGTGACGGTCTCGAGCTGGTAAGAAAATTGTTCCCTACAATCCAAAACCAGAATAGACTTACAGAAGAAGATTGAAAGAAGCTAAGATGACTGCAATGGACGATAGAGATCTCGGAGCTGAGTTGGACGATGCTTTATATCAGTTGAAACTACGAGACAATGCTCTAATTAAGGAGAGAGCTGATGCACGAGCTAAAGAGAATGAACTTTAGGCCGACTTGGCCGAGATTCAGGTTGCTGTACGACAGTTATGTGAAAATCAAGGGGGCGATGCTAGGATTGCAATTGGCCCACCGACACCGATTATTGTGCCACCAACTACACCTCGATTTTCAGATGGGAATGAGAGGAATGATCCGTTTGTGGGAGAACCGCAAACACTTGGTCACATGATGGATCCCGCTCAATAAGTATGCCGTCCGGGTGTTAACTTAGGAGATCCGGCTGAACATGATTACGATCTTAGACCTCAAGTTCTTTCCATGTTTTGACAAAGTGAGTTTGGAGTATTAGAGGGAGAATCTCCACATCAACATTTCAAAATTATGAGATTTTCATGGAAATTTTGAGACCTTCAAGATTGGAGAATAATAACTATAAGTTGTGGGGTATCTCTTTCTCCTTGAAAGAGAAAGAGCTTGCATGGTATCAATCACTTCTATCCGGAAGAGTTCACCCATGGGAAGAGATGACTATGGAGTTCCTCACCAATTTCTTTCCGCCATAAAAAACAGCGGAATTGAAAGGTAAAATTAATGCATTTGTGATGAGAAATAAAGAAAGTCTATTTAAATTATGGGAGAGGTTCAAGGACCTTTTGTTGGACTGCCCTCATCATGGGATTCCAAAGATTGAGCTCCTGGAAATTTATTTCAAGGGTTTGGATGAGGAAACTCAATTCAAACTTCAATCCCTTTCGGCTGGGATGTTCATGGATGAACTTGTTGATGATGCATGAGAGCTTGTTGAAAACAAAGCTCTAGTTATTGAGAAATATTCCCACCGAAAGGTGGATGATGGAAAGCGAAGATCAGGACCTTAAGAGTTGAATCTTACTACCTCTAGTGTTGCTCAACTCACTACTCTCAACAATGAAGTCAAGGCTTTGAAGGAGCTTTTGAAATTAGAAACACAATCTAGAGGAGCGCCAAGGGAGCAAAATGTTGGCTACGTAGAAAGAGAAAATTATCAAGGACAAAGGAACAACAACAACAACAACGACAACGACAACGACAACGACAACGACAACGACAACGACAACGACAACGACAACGACAACGACAACGACAACGACAACGACAACGACAACAACAACAACAACAACAATTGAAGATCCAATCAAAATAATTCCGGTAACCCTTATTCTCTTGCTGAAAATGTTCTAACTCCACCTTCTTCTTCTACTCGTATTCAATTAAAGAGTCAAGAACCATCGTTAAGTTCAACTCAGCCACCTAAGAATAAGATGGAATCAACACTTGAAGCTATGATGGGAAAGCTGAATGTGTTGGAGAGTTCGGTGACTTCTATTTTTAAGACACAAAAAGCCTTAGAAAATCGAGTGTTTAGAAAGGCCGGAGAAGTTCTTAGAGATCTAGGAAAGCTTCCCGGAAGGATGGAGAACAATCCGAAAGGTCAAGTGATGGCAATTACTACAAGGAACGTAGTGAAGACCACCGATCCTACACCTCGGGCGAACGACAAGGGCAAACAACCCATTTGGGATGAAATCCCAGCTGAGAAGGAAAAGGAGAAGGATGAGATCTACGTACCTCCTCCAGCTTACAAGCCTCCACAATCGTTCCCGCAATCTAGAGCGAGAGAGCATCTAGACAAGCATTTCGGTAAGTTTCTAGACCTTATGAGTAAGATACATATTAACATACCTTTCATTTATGTCATTCTAAGTATACCTGTCTACGGAAAGTTCTTAAAGGAGATCCTCTCTAACAGAGGAAGCTAGAGGAATTTGGTGAAGTGAAGATGACTTCTAGATCATCGGAACTTATCAAAATCATGAAGGATAATATGCCACCTAAACTGCGAGATCCGGGATCGTTTTACATCCCTATTGGAGTTAGAGAGGTAACATATGATGCACTTTGTGATCCTGGATCAAGTGTGAGCATCATTCCCCTTGCTTTGTGTGAGAAAGTCGGTTTGGTAGAGCCAAAACCGGTGAAGATTGTGTTGTATATGGCGGATCGATCCATCACTCGACCCGTAGGCATAGTGGAAGAAATTCCCGTAAAGTTTGGTAAGTTTATATTCCTATAGATTTTGTGGTGTTGGACATTCTTACAGATTATCAATCCTGATCATCCTTGGGAGACCGTGTCTTGCAACCTCCGGTTGCTTGGTTGATTGCAAGAACGCCAAATTGTCTTTCAACATAGGAGAAGAACATGTTGAGTTTGTACTCTCAGCTATGATGAAGGGTCAAGCTCTTGGGGAAGACATCTTCAACATATACGACGAAGAGGAATCTCGAGAATTGGTAAGCTCTATCTTAATTAAAGATCCTCTTGAGAAAGTTTTGAGTTTTAGTATGATGGAGGAAGGTGTAGATGTTTCTTGTGATGCATATATACGAAGTTTGGAAGCCTTGTAAGAAGATCCAATGGCTATTTTTGAAGGTTTTGAAGAGGAGACGACAAACGGCCTTAACCTCTGACAGACCATCTCGACCGAGATGACTTTTGGAGTGACCGAGGTGAGAGCAACAAGGAGTCACCTCGACCCAGATCTCGACCGAAACACTTTTGGAGCAAACAAGATTTTTGATTCTTCGGAATTTCCTCGTTCGACGATTTCATGCATTGCAAGTACTATCCTTACCCCTTCCGAATCTTCACAAGATGATCCTAGAGGTACAGAACCACCACTTAAGGAACCTCCTATCTTAGAGCTTAAACCTCTTCCTCAACACTTAAAGTATGCGTTTCTTGGACCGAATTTCACTTATCCGGTCATAGTTAGTGTTAACCTTACTGAGATTGAGCTATCTAAGTTGATGCATGAGTTGAGATTGCATAGAAAGGCTATTGGATATACTATTGATGATCTTGTTGGAATTACACTTTCTCTTTGCATGCATAAAATACTAATGGAAGATGATCATAAGCCTTCATGGGAACCTCAAAGATGGTTAAATCCGATCATGAAAGAGGTTGTGAAGAAGGAAGTGTTTAAATTACTTGATGCACGAATCATCTTCCCTATTTAGGATAGCAAGTGGGTGAGTCCGGTGCATGTGGTACCAAAGAAAGGAGGGATGATCGTTGTAACCAACAAGAACAACGAGTTGATCCCAACAAGGTCCGTGACCGGCTGGAGGATGTGCATTGACTACCAAAGATTGAATGTGGCAAATAGGAAGGATCACTTCCCTCTCCCATTTATTGATCAAATGCTGGAAAGGTTAGCACAATACTCCCATTTTTGCTATTTGGATGGTTATAGTGGATTCTTTTATATTCCTATCCATCCGGACGATCAAGAAAAGACCACCTTCATGTGCCCATGGGGTACGTTTGCTTACTGGAGGATGCCATTCGGATTGTGTAACGCTCCAGCTACATTCCAGCGTTATATGATGGCTATCTTCTCCGATTATATCGAGGAGATCATGGAGGTATTCATGGATGACTTTTCTGTTTCCTTTGATAACTGCTTAGCTAACCTTTCTCTAGTATTGCAATGTTGTGAAGACACTAATCTCGTTCTGAATTGGGAGAAGTGTCATTTCATGGTTAGTGAGGGCATTGTGTTAGGTCACCTCGTTTTAAATAGAGGTATTGAAGTCGATCGAGCTAAGATCAAGTCTATAGAGAAACTTCCTCCACCTTGTTCAGTTAAAGGTGTGCAGAGTTTTCTAGGGCATGCAGGATTTTACAAGAGGTTCATCAAAGAATTTTCTAAAATCTCTAAACCTCTAACTAATTTTTTGAATAAGGATGTGGTTTTTGAGTTTTTGTAGGAATGTCTAGATGCTTTTTCCAAATTAAAGGAAGCATTGATATCCGCTCCCATCATTCAACCTCTTGATTGGAGATTGCCCTTTGAGATTATGTGTGACGCAAGTGACGTCGTGGTAGGAGCAGTTCTTGGACAAAAGAAAGATGGCCAGACCAACGCCATCTATTATGCTAGCAAGACGCTAGATGAGGCCCAGCTGAATTATGCTACCACTGAAAAGGAGCTTTTGGCAGTTGTTTACGCTTTCGTGAAGTTTCGTTTCTACCTTGTAGGAGCGAAAGTCATTGTCTACACCGACCACACAGTCATTCGGTACTTGCTCACTAAGAAGGACGCAAAGCCGCGTCTTATTCGTTGGATTCTCCTACTTCAGGAATTTGACTTGGAGATCCGCGATAAGAAGGGATCTGAAAATTCTGTAGCGGATCACCTCAGCCGGCTACCTCTCATTGCTTTGAAGGAAGATGACTCGCCCATCGACGATTCCTTTCCGATGAGCAGCTGCAATGGATGGAGCATTGGCTTTATCAAATTTCGGAAGGTAACGAGTCTTGGTATGCTGATATTGTGAATTATCTTGTTTGCCAGGAATTACCTCCAGGATTGTCATATGCACAAAGAAAGAAGTTCTTTAAGGATGTGTGTCACTACTATTGGAATGAACCTCTACTCTTCAAGAGAGGTCCAGATCGGATGCTACGGAGATGCATTCCGGAAGATGAGATGGGGAGTGTTATGAGGCATTGTTACTCATTGCCTTGTGGAGGGCATGCTAGTGCTCACATAACTTGCACCGAGGTATTATGTTCCGGTTTCTTTTATTTAAGGATGTGCAAACGTTTGTTGCTTCTTGTGATGCTTGTCAAAGAACAGGAAACATATCTAGACGGAATGAGATGCCACTCAATAACATTCAGGAAGTCGAGATCTTCGATGTTTAGGGAGTTGATTTTATGGGACCATTCCCGTCATCGGTAGGGAATCTATATATACTCTTTGCGGTTGATTATGTTTCAAGATGGGTGGAAGCCATTGCTTCTCCCACCAATGACGGGGTAGTTGTGAAGTTCTTCAACCGGACCATCTTCCCACGCTTTGGGGCACCTCGAGTCATCATTAGTGATGGTGGGACGCACTTTACAACCCAAAAGTTTGAAGCACTTCTAATGAAGTATGGGTAACCCATAAGGTAGCAACTACTTATCACCCTCAAACTAGTGGACAGGTTGAAATCTCGAATAAAGAAATCAAAGAAATCTTGGAGAAGACCGTCTCTAGAACAAGGAAAGATTGGTCCATGAAGCTGGATGACGCTCTTTGGGCATACAGGACCGCATTCAAGACTCCCATCGGAACCACCCCTTACAACTTGGTTTATGGGGAGTCTTGTCATCTTTTGGTAGAGTTGGAATATAAGGCGTATTGGGCGATAAAATGGCTGAATTTTGACATCAAGGAAGCTGGGAAGAAGCGACTCTAGGACATCAACGAGTTGGAAGAATTACGCTTAAATGCCTATGAGAACACAAACATCTACAAAGAAAGAACAAAGAGATGGCATGAGAAGCATATCATTCCATAGGAGCTCAAAGAAGGAGATCTAGTTCTTCTCTTCCATTCCCGCCTTCGCCTCTTTCCCGGTAAGTTGAAATCTAAATGGACCGGACCTTATATTGTGAAACATGTTTTTCCTCATGGTGTAGTTGAAGTATGGGTGAACATAGCGGAAATATTAAGGTGAACTTAATCGGCTGAAGAAATACACACAGAAGGTTCCGGTTGAGGAGATTGCACCTTTGCATCTCACATGATGAAAAGAAGTTAGGTCCAGCTAGCAACCTTAAATCAAGCGCTTCTTGGGAGGCAACCCAAGGTATTACTTTCTTTTTGCTTTCTAGATTAGATTAGTGTTATTTTTGTGTTTTTCGTGTCCATGATAACAGGAGCTAGGTACAATCCAAGAAGAACAACTTAGGGAAGCAAATGAACGGAATTACAGTTTGAGAATTCCAGAAAAGAACGAAAAGTGGGAGTCACCTCCTTCCAGCATCTCGGTCAGCCAACCATCTCGGCCGAGATGAAGTTGAATTTTTTTGACGGGTATAAAAGGAGAAGAATACTCTCTCCTCACTACTCTCTCTTCTCCCGACTAGCCTCGACCGAAACGGTGCCTTAACCTCCAAATCTTTGTTTCTTGCTCGCTTTCAATGATTTTTGGCTCTAATTTGACGGGAAAGGCACCACATTGACTTCTGCAGCATCAATCAAGACTTCAATCCTCCGAATTTTGCATAAATCGGGTAATTTCGTTCGAAAGCCCTCCTTTTAGGTTTCGGTTGATTTTTCTTGGTTGCGGGAATTGCTGTTGTGTTGTTGTGTTGGAATTGAACGGAAAACCCCTTAGGAAGCAATTGGTAGTGATTTGGGGAGAAAAACTTACAAATTTTGGATTTCGATCGAAGTACTGGTCTGTCTCAGTCAAGCCCAAGCATCTCGGCCGAGATAGCTCAAGAACAGACCGAGATACCCTTTTGAAATCATAAAATGCGTCGATCAAACAGTCAAATTTTACTCCATGACCGTGATGATGCTAGGCAGCCTTCCCCTCCCTCTCCTCCTATTCGCTCTCAGACGTGTGTGTAAATGTGAACGAAATAGCTTTAAATTTATAACCTAAAATATAAGACCGAAACAATATGCGAACCCCCAGTGTACGGATTAATTATAATAACGGCAAAAACTCTAGGGTCGAACACAGGGACTATAGTGAAACAAAGCACGGTAAATCAAGTTTTCAATCAAAAGCAAGCAACAAACTAAAGATAACAAGGATGACGTAATAATCGGATAAAGAAATGCAGATTCTAGAGGTCAAAGCATCCAGTTGTGGTTCCGACTCAAGATCTCAAAGGATTACATGGACAAAGTTGAGGTTTGCAACGGAAGGTATTTCTAAGATGGGAATAGATCACCGGGTAAGTCTCATCCTAGGCTTGCGTATGGACCAGGAAAGGTGCAACAAGGATAGGATTTGGCAAACTATAACCTAAACTCGGGTTTGGATCAGATAAGGTTATGCCTCTTTCAGTTCATATCCACCTCGGTCGAGGTGTTCTATGAACCAACCGAGGTGAGGTGAGGTTATGGTTTCACTCGAGCTTTCAGCGTCCACTAAGATAAAGGCTCATTCTTTCATCGTCTTTCCCACAACCTTCAGTCAATCACCCTACAATCGCACAAGAATTTAGCCAATAATCATCATGATAATAACAATCAAATATATGAAGAAAGAGTCAATAATCAAACAAGAAAACCTTAACACAAAGGGATAAATAATCACTCAATCAAACAAACAAACAATCCAAACAATCAGCAAATTGTGTTCCTCAATAACAAACCAAAAGCCAACAATCACGAATCCTAAGAAAACCTTACAACTTCCTTCAAAATGCCTTCAACTTTCACTTCAAAGCTATCTTCCTTCAACTTCCTTCCTTCCTTGGAATATCTTCAATCTTTAAAACTAATCAGTTAACCCGCTATCCTTCCATCCAAAAAATATCTTCCAAATTATAGGAGAATCACTTGCCAAAAATAGAAGATCTCATGGGCCATGGGCCGTGCGTCTCGATCCAGGCCCAGCGAAGCATCTCGGTCGAGATGATCTCGGAGTCAACCGAGGTGAACTTCAGCTACGTACAAATCTCTCAAAATTAGTCTAATAGCAAACTTCTTTCGAACTTCCAGGGTTCCTATGCTTATCTTGTACTTTCTCAATGCTCCAAAATGTAGCGCCAATGACTCCTTTAATCCCTTGGCTCAATATCGCTCCAAAACATGCCATTTTCCCTACAATTACAATAAAACTAGGTGTAGACCTCGATTCTTGCAAAGGTAAACAAAATGACATAATTATCAAGAATATACATTCATGCATGCAGATTTATGAAGATAAAACGTCCAAGACAATCCCGAAATATAGACTATAATACATGCTATCAAAATACCCCATACTTGTCCCTTGCTTGTCCCCAAGCAAGATTCAAATCTTAGATACAAGATAGAATGGATTATAAGTCATCAAAAAGATCAATGAAAAACATTTTACAAAACTTTTTTGGTGGTGCGCTCCATTCATAGATCACCCTAAGAGAATGCTTCATAGCAAATAAAATCAACACATGGTCAAAACATTTTATAAATATAAGAAAGCTGATCATCTTTGCATAAAATCATAGAATGCATAATAAACCATTTCTATCGAAATCAATCATGTATAATCCATTTTAAACTACAAAGTCAATCAACATACTCAAGGTCTCAAAGGCTTTCAAATGAGGTCAAGAAACGTGTTAGGGTGGGATGTATATAGGGTAATGTGGTGCTAGAATCCGGGAATAGGATCTTCACTTTACTTCTTTGAATCACAAACATCTTCCACCAATAAGCTTTTGCTTATTTTCACTTTTTTACTTTATTTTTGAGAACATGGATAGAGGTGCACAATAACTGAAGCCTTGGAAATCAGCAATCATCAATTTCTCGAGATGCCTCAAACCCTTGATGCACATACCATGACCCGTTAGGACTATCTATCAATCCGACTTTGACAAGACACAAACACTCGGCTATGTGAATGGTGCCGAGTTACTCATCATCAAGATCAACGTCACCAAACCTAATTTTTTTTCTAACACTTTCAGCCACAATCTCAACTTTACTTCACATGCTTTTTATCAACTGCATCCAAATTCCCGGATAGGTAAAGGGAGGCAAATATGTATATGAGGGGCTAAAGCATGATCAAGAAGAGGAAGAAGAAGAAAAATGAAGTACCTTAATCATCCCATGAAGAATGAGAGAGAACTCATAATGTGGTGTGAACCTTCAAATCCAACATAATTTTGATAAAAATAAAGTATTAAACATGCTAGAATTTCAAACAAAAGATTTAGCAACTTAAACATATCATAAAACCTTTCGAACATATAAAGATTTCAAAGCTAATCTGCAAGCAAATATCATCATCGAGGTCATATCTAGAATAGAAGCACAAAACGTCTCGAAAATTTCTTCAGTTTAAAACCATTTCGGTTGAGGTGATTTGACGGCGCCCGAGGTGTACAACCGAGATGAATCTCAGTTATCACGACCACATTTGGCCAAAACGTCTCGGTCGAGCCAAAAAATAATTTTCAAATCGGTTTTTCGACGTTTTTCTCAAACAAAAACCTTTATGCAATGCATGTCAATGACATATACGCACATGTAAGCCAAATAAGATAATAACCAAGGTCAAATAAGAGTTATACATACCCAAAACACATAAGTCAAATACAAATACCCCATACTTAGGACAGATTGTCCAAATGGGTCAAACAGAAGCAAAGTACTCACAACAGAACTACATAAAGAAATAAGAAATAGCTCCATAATATGCTCAATCCACCTATGTTAGCGGTGGTGGTGATGGAATGTAGGGATATTGGGACGGATCAAAAGGATAGCATCATCATCTAACGCTGATAGTGTTAGCTCTCCTCCATGCGTTGGGTCCAATCCTCAATAGATAGGGTCTAAGCAGCGAAGCACTGAGTAATGTCGATCAGCAGGGCCTGATAAGAATCCGTCATTTTCTGCGTCAGATCATCAATCCTGTGGTGCGCCTCAAGATCACGACGGCGGTGAGCACTCTACTGGGAAGGCTGGGGAATGTCAGCAGGAGGTGCTGGTGCCTCTCTCTCGTCTCCGTAGCCTCGTCATCGAGGTCAACGGAGGGGATACTAGGGCCGCCGGTATTCGTACCGGTATCCATGGTTGCAGCTCCTCCAATGCCATCACCATCTGCATATCCTCCAACTGCCTCGATAGCAACATCTTCCTGCATGATTGGGAACCAGACAGCTGACCGATTCTCATGGCCATAGACCGAGAACTGTGAAGACCAAGCTATACCCCTCGGAAACTTTGTTTCCCATGGCATGGTTGTTCGCTCCAAAAGGTGTGTGCAAGCTTTAATATTTATACCAAGAATATCTGCAAATAGCGAACCCGCAGTGTACGGATTGATTGTAATAAAAGCAAGAATTCCAGGGTCGAACACTCAATAAGCAAGAATTCAGGTTGTCAAATAACAAACATTCAATAAGCAAAGCTATCAAAGATGATATAAAAGTCAGATAAAGGAAATGCGGATTCTAGAGATTAAAGCATCCAATTGTGGTTCCGACTCAAGATCTCAAAAGATAATGTGGACAAAGTTGAGGTTTGCAAAAGGAAGGTGTTTCTAAGGTGGGAATAGATCACCGGGTAAGTCTCACTACTCACTATCCCAAACCAAAGATCCTCTCATTGTGTAAGTCTCAAGGTACTAAGGAAAGGAACCATAATCTCAAACCAACACACCACCGAAGGGAATAAAATCAACCTTTACCGGGTAAGTCTCAGGCTAACTCTCAAAGATGGGATGTAGACACACTCAAACCCCAATAAAGGATAAACCTTTATTACCTACACTCATGATCTTGAGTAAACAAACAAAGGAATCACCGGGTAAGTCTCATCCTAGGCTTGCGTTGAACCAGGAAAGTTATAACAAGGATAGGATTTGGCAAACTGAAAGCTCAACTCAGATAAGGCTCAGAAAAGGTTCACCTCGTTCAGTTATATTCCATCCCGGCCGAGATGTTCAATGAATGACCGAGGTGTTCGTCGGTTAAGGTAAAGGCTCGAGCTTTCAGGGTCCACTGGGATAAAGGATCATTCTATCATCGTCTTTCCCACAACTTTCAGCCAATCACCCTAGAATCGCATAAAGAACTTAGCCAAAAATCATCATGATAACAATAATCAAATATATAAGAAAGGAATCTATATTCAAACAAGAAAAACTTACCACAAAGGTCTCAATAACTGAATCAAATAAACAAGTAACAATCAACGTTTCTCAGTCACAAATCAAAAAAGACAACAAACCAAACCAACTAAGAAAGCCTTACAAACTTCCTTCAAGCCAACTTCAAACTAGCTTCCTTCCTTCCTTGATCTTCAACCTTCAAAACTTCCTTCAAACTTCCTTCAGAAAATCCTTGATCCGAAGAAGATCCGAGGATGGATTAATTGCAGAAAATCTAACCCTTTATATACGAGAATTATCTTTCAAAGATAAAATATCTTAAAAAGATAATTTCCTTAAAATATATCTCCATATCTTCCAAAATATATCAGCCAAAAAGATATATTCCTTCCAGAAATCCAGCCAAAAATATGTAATATTCACTTTCCAAAAATAGAGGATCTCAGCTAAAAATAAAGATCTCGTGTCCCGTCATCAGTTCGCCTCGGTCCAGACGCTCCTGAAGATCACCTCGGTTGAGGTGGTACTATAGTTGACCGAGGTGAGTCTTAGCTGAGAATGAAACTCTCTAATCTGGTCCAAAATAAATCTTCCAAATTATTTCCATGGTTCCTGAGATCTCCTCAATGCTCCAAAATGTAGCTCCAATGACTCCTTAGCTTCCTTAGCTCCATTTCGGTCCAAAACGTGTCAATTTACCTATAATTACAAAGAAACTAGGTGTAGACCTCGATTCCCGCAAAGGTAGACAAAACAACAATATAATCAAAGAATATACATCCATACATGCAGATTTATGAAGATACAACTGTTCGCCACTTAGCGTGAGTGCAAATAAGCTTTAAATTTATAAAACTAGAATCAAGCAAGCGAACCCGCAGTGTACGGATCGACGTAGTTAAGCAAGAATTCCAGAGTATCGAACACAGAGATTTGGGGAGAAACAAATTCGATTTCAGATTATCAAGCAGGTAAATGTAAGAGCTTTGCAAATTATTGGGAAACAACAATCCTAAAGATCCAAGTATCCAGCTGTGGCAATCGATTCAAGATATACTTAATGATATAAAGACAGAGTTGAGATATGCAAAGGTATGCTAATGTAAGGTAATCGTACGGTGAAGTTCCAAAAACCTTATATGACTCACCTACAAGACACTCTCTATACAGGTTGTTGAGGCTTCAATATAGAAAGGTTCTAAAGGCAAGAATTAATATCAAATACCCAAACTTGTAATCCAAGGATAAAGAATAACTTAACCGATTACGGTTGTGTCACTCACAATCGAGGTAGAGGTTGTTGAGGCTTCACTACCACCTAGAAAAGGCAAGCCTAAACTAAGTTAAAGCAAATCTCTAACTTTGGATTAAAGTAAAAGCAGGTTCGTAAACTTAAAGGAAATCACGGTTAGTTCTTGAGGTTCCACGTCCGTGGACTTCAAGAACAGGCCGTAATTTAAGGTTGTCGACGATTCTCTCTAACTCTCAGGGTCCAATCTGTTTACGATCGATCTATCATCATCTAAGCCACAACTATCAACCCTTCACTTTAGAATTCTTAAGGGTTTTTAGCCAACAATCATCATTATGATATCAAATTCAAGGTTTAAAAGATTGAAATATGAAAACTTCCGAAAGCTTCTAATAAACTTCAAACCAATTCTCAAAGTCACAATCAAGAACGAATATCGTTAATAGATTCGGAATAGAACAAACAAACACAATATTAGATAAGAAGGAAGAACGGGATGTCAATCCGTCTTCTAAATCAAACCTAAACAAGAAGAGAAATCTTCTTACAATTAACCTTCCGAATCTTCGATCTTCCGTCAATCCGGAAATCTCAACAGCAATCTCCACCTAAAGTGCGAGATTAGGGTAACTCCAAAGATGAGCGCAAGTACGTCTTTTGCAAAGTCGCAAAAATCTCCAAGCGTCGGTCCAAGCGTAAGCCTAAAGCGAGGTCGCAAAGTGCGTCTAAGCCAAAGTTTCCGGAATCTCTCTTCGTTCGTCTTTTTATAGGGCAAGATAAAATATCGGCCCGGCCCAATCTTCTGAAAGATCGTGGCTTAAAATGTGGCGAAAAATATCGCCAAGATCACGGTCGTGGAAGGTTCCACGACCGTAATTTAGAGCGTGGAATTCAACACGGTTTGAACATATGATTCCACGACCGTAGAATCCACTGGAATGAATCACGCTTCTCTTGCTAGGGTTCCACGGCCGTGGAACTGAACGTGGTTTGTAGTACGGCCGTATTTTAGAGCGTGGTTTAGGGCAAGAACGTGATTCTTCCCTAGCTTCGTGCATTCCATAAGTTGACACTCATTTTGCTCCTAAGAATGCCCTCAATCCATGGACATACTCGATCAACTCAGCTTTGCTAGATTCCGTTCGGAAATGGCTCTCAATTACCTATAATCAACATAAAGCTTGTGTAGATATCTATATCGACAATGTAGGCAAACTAGCTCACAAATGCAATAATGCTAAACCAAAGACTATCAATGTGAATCAAATATGTTTAGAAAATGTGCCTAAAACATCACAATATTTCATGCTAACAAATAACCCCATACTTAACAGTTGCTTGTCCCTAAGCAAGGTCTTTCAAAAGCTTTAAAACAAGAGTTAAGATGAAATATGTGTACCTTCTCAAAGCAATACTTCTTTTGGAGGAATGTGCCTTCTAAAGAATAGATCATTCTCAAATCTTGCTTCAATCGTTTATAGACTTTCATACACTTAATCAAAGAGTAAAGAGTAAAGAAAACTCATGAATCAATCAAACTTCCATACAAACATCATAACCTTTAAACATTATCAAAATCAATCATAAGAAACTTCAATTTAGATCACCAAGTCATATAACATTCTTTTGATCTTAAGGACTTTCAAAGAAAAAGGTCTAGAAAGTGGAAAGGGAAGGAAACTTTAAGGAATGTGGTGCATGAATCCGAGAAAGTGGACAACTATTCCTTCTTCTTCTTTTGCGGTTTCCGCAACACCTTCAACTTAGAGCTTCACTCTCTTCTTTTCATTTTTCGACTTTACTTTTGGAGTTATGGACAGAGGTGCACAAAAACCGAAGCCTAGGAGATTGGCGTTTCTCAATTTTATGATATGCCTCAAACCCTTAGCGCACATACCATAATCCGCTAGGAATATCGCTCAATCCGACTTTGGCAAGACACAAACACCCGGCTATGTGAATGGTGCCGAGTTACTCATCATCATGATTGACTTCCCCAAACCTACAATTTCTTTCTAATCTTTTGATTGCAAATAATTGCTCTCATGGCCCTCCCACATCAAACATGCCTTTTTCATTCACTTCTCCAAATTCCCGGATAGGTAAAGGAGGTCAATATTTCAATGAGGAGCTAAATGATCAAAGAAGGAAGAAAGAAAATATCGAATTGCCTTAATCATCTCAACAAGAAGTATAAGAACTTATAGTGTGATTTCAACTTCAATTTCTCAACATGATTTAAGTAACATCCATCACATTATGAAACTTGCAAAAGAGATATAATCGACTCATTCAATTCCTTTTCAATTCACTATTCTTTTAAGCATGCAATTGTCATCAAACTCAATTCACAAGTAGTGATTATCATAGAAATCATCTCAATTCATTAGAAGCACAAAATTTTCAAAATTTTTCAATTTTTATGGGTTTTTCAAATTCTTTTTCATGTAATGCACTAACGAAACATGCAACAATATAATGAAAATGCAATGATAGTCTCGAATAGAAGCAAACATAGTGAGTAAGAGTTATTACAAACTTTTAGTCACACCCCACCCCATACTTAGGACAAACATTGTCCCTAATGTTCAAAAGAAAGAAAGAAAAGAAAGAAAAGAAAAAGAAACTCACAAAATGGCGGTGGAGTGGCTGAAGCGAACGGTCAATCATCATCATCACTGCGGCACTGGTGGAGGCGGGAATGGAGAGAAGCTAGGATCATAAAACCGCCCAAACTGCTGGCGGTAGACATCTCTCATCATGTGATCGAGGTCGTCCAAGCGTCCATCTCTAGCATCGGCTCGTATCTCCAATGCTCCTACTCTCTCTGAAAGACCAGTAGCCCAATCCGGCATCTGCTCATACCATCCCGGAGCCTGACTATACCATGCTGGAGCGTCGGATGGTGCTGGTGCTGGTGCAGATGGTGTCTCTGTAGCCCATGGAGGTGGAGCTCCATACCATGCAGGAGGTGTGGTCATCCATGTAAGCCTCTCACTCACGCTAGCGCGGCGAGAAGACGAGCCTGAAGCTCTAGCTGGACGTGGAGAACGTCTAGGTACATCGGGGGCCGCATCCGGCTGATCCGGAAACGTGCCAAACTCCTGCTCGGCTCCTCCTCCACCCTCAAACTGATCTCCCATCTCCTCCTCAACAACGGGTGGTGGTGGAACATACGGAGGAGCTGCAATCCTGTTCGCATGCATAGCAGCGAACGTCTCCTTCCAATTATGGCGTCCAGCCATAATGGAGTACTCCTGCAGCCACTCAATGCCCCTACCGGTCCTGCTCTCCCAAGGCATGGCCGCATAAGGCGGACCTCTATGAGTGGGGAAGATGAGTCCTCTAGTCATGAAGGCATGAAGACCTAAAGGTACAACTAGTATACGGGTACACGAAGAAAAATCAACTCCCAAACTCCTAGCAAGGTGGGTAACTATCCCACCATATCCAATGTTGCCCTTCCTCTTGTTCTTGAGCTTGCTCATAGTAGCAGCCAAGAGGGTGGCACAGTCAGCTCGGCGCCCATACAGCATGGAATACAGCAAAAAGAGCTCATCCGTCTTGATCTTTTGGGGCGTCTCCGTCCTAGGAAAGAGACACTCCGAAAGAACACGGTGAGCAATCTTCAAGGCCAAGTGATACATCAACTTGGCCTTGGTATCAGCAGGTTGCCAGCGGTCCTCGCTGGCGTAAATCATCGCTACCTCCTCCCAAAAGTCCTTGGCGTAAACGCCACTAGGAAAGCGACCATTAAAGGTCTCATGGAACCCAAAGAAGGTCCCGAACTCACGGATGCTAAAGTCATAGTTTCTTTCCATAAGACGGAAAGAAACGGTCCTATCCACGTGGCTATGCTCGAAAGAAGTCACAACCTCCCTCGTAATCTCCTCATACGCGTCTTCTCGGATAGCCGAGAAGACAACTAGTCCGGCTCTATCCAAGAGCCAAGTAAGGTCGTCTACGATGTTAAGAGGAACTAGCTCCTCTAACAGTAGGTACCTAGGACCAATCACAGCCCTCTCCTCGATCCTCTCAAATGCAGCAAGGTGATCCTCATGAATGGTCGGGACTCTAGGGCTAGGAGGTGAGGGTGATGAAGGTGAAGATGGAGGTGAAGGGGAAGAGGGTGGTGGTGCTCTAGAGGATGAGGAAGAAGAGGGATTATCCTTCCTCTTCTTGTTATGGCTATTCTTCTTCTCCTTAATCCTCCCCGAAACTCTCCTCACAAAGTCCATTTTTGTTCAAAATTACGGGTTGTTCTAGAGGTTCCACGGCCGTGGTTCTTCCAGGAACCGTGGTTTGTCTCAGTTTTTCGCAAATCTCAGAATTCAGCACTCAATCTCAACAATCAATCAGCCTTAGTCTAATTTCTTCCAATTTCAATTAGTTCTTCCTAAAATCTCTAACAAAAACGAACCAAATCGACAAAGATCAAGAAGAGTGGAAAAACCTATTTTTCGGATTTAAAAATCCGAATTGTGCGTTCCTTGGTGAATTTCCGCTCGATTCGTCGCTTGGATCTTGTTGGTGGTCGAATTTGCTTCAGTTTGGGAAGAAGAATCGTTAAAAACGATTAACGAACGAAGAATTTGAGGAGGGGGCGTGGATTCGGCGTTTAGGTCGTGGAAGAGGGATTTGTGGAGTGGTTTTTGTGAAGAACGTGGTTTATATAGTCACAGGCAAAACTTTGAAAATCACGGTCTGTCGGGGTGTTCCACGGCCGTGGTTTTGTACGGAACCGTGGTTTTGGTGATTTTTCAAAGGCTTTTGGAAATTACGGTCACTGTAGCTGTCACGACCGTGGTTTAGGCCGTGGAACTCTCTATAAAGCTCCAAAGTCCAAGTTTCGCCACTTTTCTTCAACCTTATCCTTTCCTTTCCCTTTTTCATCGTTCCTACATCCAAAAACACGAACATACCGGAAGGAATCGAAGGCAAACAAAGCGGAAAAACGTCTAAACTAAGCTAAACTATGAATTGAAAATGAAAACAAAAATGCAATACCTTGGGTTGCCTCCCAAGAAGCGCTTTGTTTAAGGTCCGTAGCTAGACCAGTCTCGCACTTATTCGAGTGCGGTAGGTGCGAACTCTTCAGCTTGGAGTTCCGGCGTATACTTCTTGAGTCGTTGGCCGTTCACCTTAAAGCTTCCGCCCGTTTCACCCCATACTTCAACTGCACCATGGGGGAAAATACGCTTAATTAGAAAAGGTCCGGTCCAACGAGATTTAAGCTTACCTGGAAAGAGACGAAGCCTTGAATTGAAGAGGAGAACTTGATCTCCTTCTTTGAAGTCCTTTGGAATGATATGCTTATCATGCCAACGCTTTGCTCTCTCCTTATAGATCTTAGCGTTTTCATAAGCATTCAAACGGAGTTCGTCCAGCTCATTAAGGTCTAGGAGACGCTTCTCTCCCGCTTCCTTCATGCTGAAATTCAGCCACTTGATTGCCCAAAACGCTTTATGCTCCAACTCTACCGGCAAGTGACAAGACTTCCCATACACAAGGTTGTATGGTGTGGTTCCTATGGGAGTCTTGTACGCAGTCCGGTACGCCCACAATGCATCGTCAAGCTTCAAAGACCAATCCTTCCTAGTCCTTGAAACCGTCTTCTCTAAAATTCCTTTGATCTCCCTATTTGAGATCTCAACTTGTCCACTTGTTTGTGGATGGTAAGGGGTAGCGATCTTGTGAGTAACCCCATACTTAGCTAGAAGAGCTTCAAAGCGCCGGGCAATGAAGTGAGAACCTCCATCACTAATGATAGTCCTTGGCGTCCCAAATCGCGGGAAGATGGTCTTGTTAAAGAACTTAACCACCACCATGGCATCATTGGTGGGAGAGGCAATTGCTTCCACCCATCTAGAAACATAATCTACCGCCAATAGTATGTATTGGTTTCCACAAGAGGATGGGAACGGTCCCATGAAATCTACTCCCCAAACATCGAAAATCTCCACCTCTTGGATGTTGTTGAGGGGCATCTCATTCCTCCTAGAGATATTACCTGTTCTTTGACAAGCATCGCAGCAAGAAACAAAGGATTGCACATCTCTAAATAAAGTAGGCCAAAAAAATCCGGATTGCAATACCTTTGCGCTAGTCTTGTTTGAACTAGCGTGTCCTCCACAAGGTAGTGAATGACAATGGCGGATGACGCTTTGCATCTCATCTTCCGGCACACATCGCCGAATGATGCCATCCGGACCTCTCTTAATGAGGAGAGGCTCGTTCCAAAAGTATTCCCGGACATCCTTAAAGAACTTCTTCCTTTGTGCGTAGGATAGTCCGGGTGGTATCTCCTGACAAACCAAATAGTTAACAAAATCAGCAAACCATGGTTCGTTACCTTTGGAGATCACATCGATGCACTCCTCAATAATGTGTAGGTGTTCGTCCGGGAAGGAGTCATCGATGGGTAAATGGTCGTCCTCTAGATGTGTTAGGCGACTCAAATGATCCGCAACAGAATTTTTTGAACCTTTCTTGTCGCGGATCTCTAGATCGAATTCTTGTAGGAGAAGAATCCATCTAATTAGCCTTGGCTTCGCGTCTTTCTTCGCAAGGAGGTACCGGATCGCAACATGGTCCGTGTAGACAATCACCTTTGCACCTACAAGATAAGAGCGAAACTTGTCAATAGCATAGACAATGGCTAAAAACTCTTTTTCGGTAGTGGCGTAGTTGAGCTGCGCTTCATCTAGCGTCTTGCTAGCATAGTATATGGCATGGGTTCGCCCTTCCTTTCGTTGTCCAAGAACAGCTCCAATAGCTACGTCACTAGCATCGCACATAATCTCAAAGGGAAGAGTCCAATCCGGAGGTTGGATAATAGGTGCTGAAATTAGAGCTTGCCGAATTGTGTTAAACGCATCCAAACATTCTTGCGAAAACTCAAAAACCGCATCCTTCATCAATAGATTAGTGAGAGGTTTTGATATCTTAGAAAAGTCCTTAATGAAACGTCTATAAAATCCAGCATGTCCTAGGAAACTTCTTATCCCTTTCACCGAAGTTGGGGGAGGAAGCTTCTCTATGGTCTCTATCTTAGCTTTATCTACTTCTATCCCTCTACTAGAGACTAAGTGACCTAATACAATTCCTTCCTTAACCATAAATTGACACTTCTCCCAATTAAGAACTAGGTTAGTGTCTTCACACCTTTGCAAAACAAGAGAAAGGTTAGAAAGGCAATCGTTAAAAGAGGAACCGTATACGGAGAAGTCGTCCATGAAGACTTCCATGATTTCCTCTATGTATTCGGAGAAGATGGCCATCATTCACCGTTGAAAGGTGGTTGGGGCGTTGCAAAGCCCAAACGGCATTCTCCTATAAGCAAACGTACCCCATGGGCACGTGAATGTGGTCTTTTCTTGATCATCCGGGTGTATCGGGATCTGAAAGAAACCACTATAGCCGTCAAGATAGCAAAAATGCGAATGTTGCGCTAACCTTTCAAGCATTTGATCGATGAATGGCAATGGGAAGTGATCCTTCCTCGTTGCATTGTTGAGCTTGCGGTAGTCTATGCACATCCGCCATCCTGTCACGGTCCTGGTAGGAATGAGCTCATTGTTTTTGTTGGTGATGACTGTCATTCCTCCCTTCTTCGGAACTACTTGAACCGGACTCACCCACTTACTATCGGAGATAGGATAGATGATACCTGCATCAAGAAGCTTAAGAATTTCCTTCTTGACAACCTCTTTCATGGTCGGATTTAACCGCCTTTGAGGTTGTCTTGAAGTTCTAAAATCTTCCTCCATTAGTATCTTATGCATGCATAGGGAGGGTTTAATTCCTACTAAGTCCTCAATAGTATAGCCTAAAGCTTTCCTATGTTTCCTAAGGACAATCATGAGCTGATTATGTTCATCTATGCTTAGATCGGAACTAACAATAACCGGAAAGGTAGAATTAGGTCCTAGAAAAGCGTACCTTAGATGAGTAGGAAGGGGTTTGAGTTCCATTGCTTTCGGAGCTTCCAATGATCCTTGAGAAGCATCCGATGTCTCCTTAGAAGTTTCTAAGGGTGTTGAATGTGTGGGAGAAGAATCGAAAGAAGTTGAAGAAGTGTCTCGATCACCCCTTTCCACGCCCAAAATTACGGGTTCCTCATGGCCTCCACGACCGTGGTTTAGGGCGTGGAAGGGAAATACGGTTGTCATTGCTTCTCCATGACCGTATAACTCCCTGGAGTGGGACACGGTTTTGGTTGTGAAATCCACGGCAGTGGAATATAGTGTGTGGCCGTGGATTCTCACGTTTTTTGCCTCATCGTGGAGTTTTTCAAACTCCACTTCATGCATCTCTTCTTGTGCTTCTAAGGCTTTAATTGCCTCATTGCACTCTTCTTCTTCCCCTACATTAGTTAGACTCATAGTGATAACTTTTTGTAAAGGATCGTTAAAGAGAATCGCACTTACCTCCTCCCTAGACAACCCTTCTTCATCTTGGATATCGAATATATCCTCATCAAAGATTGGCTCCTTCACTAGAGTGGAAAGAACGAACTCTACTTTCTCTTCCCCTATATCAAAAGCGAGTCTACCATTCTTGCAATCGACTATGCAGCCGGAAGTTGCAAGAAACGGTCTTCCGAGTATGATCGGGACCGGACTATCTGCAGGAATGTCAAGCATGACAAAATCAATGGGAACGAAGAATTTACCTAGCTTGACCGGGACGATTTCTACGATACCGACGGGGCGAGTGATGGATCGAGCCGCCATGTACAACGTCATCTTTACCGGTTTAGGGTCGCCTAAACCGATCTTCCTACACAACGCAAGTGGTATGATGCTCACACTTGCTCCTAAATCACATAACGCATCGTATGTGACATCTCCCACTCCTATGGGAATGCAAAATGACCCCGGATCCTTTAGCTTTGGGGGCATTTTCTCCTTCATGGTCTTGATGAGATCCGAAGAATCCGAACTCATCTTAACCTCTCCGAAGTCTTCTAGCTTCCTCTTGTTAGAGAGGAGCTCCTTCAAGAACTTGCCATAAGCCGGCATACCTAAAATAGCATCAATAAATGGTATATTAATATGCAGCTTGCTGATGAGTTCTATAAACTTACCAAACTGTTTATCTAGGCGTGCTCTCGCTCTAGATTGAGGGAATGGTAGGGGAGGTTTGTAAGCTGGAGGAGGAACGTAGATATCTTCCTTCTCCTTCCCCTTCTCTTTGTCTTTCTCTACGGGGACTTCAACGAACTTAGGCTGCGGATCGGTGGTAGTCACTCCGCTCCTAGTTGTGATTGCCATTACCCTTCCCTTAGGGTTGTCCTCCGTCTTTCCTGAAAGTTTTCCTTGATTCCTAGGAACTTCCTCCGCATGGCTGAACATTTGGTTTTTTAAAACCTTTTGAGCTTTATCAACTTTGGAAATTTGATCATCAACCTTAATGATACGGTTCTCTAGCCCTTGTAGCTTTCCCAAAATCGTTTCCAACATGGGATCGGGCTTCTCCTTCCCCGAAGTGTTTCCTCCATTAGATGATTGCCCCTGGCTTTTCAAAGGAGTAGAGGAAGAGGAAGGTGGAGTTAGTGAATTAGAATTGGAAGGATAAGAGTTACCGGAATTTTGTTGATTGGAGCGCCAATTGTTGTTGTTTGAACCCCTATTGTTGTTCCAATTAATGTTCCGGTTGTTGTTGTTTCCATTCCAATTGTTATTCCGGTTGTTATTCCGGTTATTGTTGTTGTTGTTGCGGTATGTGTTATCGCTGCCATTGTTGTTGCCCAAATAGCCAACATCCTTCCCTTGTTGCTTTGGGAAGTTGGTCTTGATCGCCTCCTTCAACTCCTTGATCTCATTGTTGAGGTAGAAAATCTGATTTTGAGCTTCATGTGTGAGCTTTGCTCCTTGCTCCACACGATTTCCCTCCACTTTCCGGTGGGAATACTTCTCTATGACCCTTGCTTGCTTCTCAATGAAGTCCCAAGCGTCATCTTCCCTCATGTCCATGAATGTTCCACATGAGAGGGATTGGAGGTTGAATTGCGTTCCCGCATCCAGCCCCTTGTAGTAAATCTCCAGCAATGCAAGCTTGGATATGCCATGATGAGGGCAATCCAATAACAAGTCCTGAAACTTTTCCCATGATTGAAACAAACTTTCGTTAGACCTCATGGAAAATGCATTGATCTTACCTCTAAGTTCCGCCGTTTTGGATGGCGGAAAGAATTTGGTGAGGAACTCCGCGGAAAGGTTTTCCCACGTGTCTAGTTTCCCACTAGGAAGAGCTTGGTACCAAGACAACGCTTTCCCCTTCAAGGAGAAGAAGAAGGGCTTGAGCTTAGAGTTGTTGGTAGTAGCGTTCTTCGGTCTCATTGTCTCCATCATACACTCAAAATTTTGCAAGTGTTGGTGTGGAGATTCAGCGCTTGTCCCGCCAAATTGGTTTTGGCGAACAAGAGTAATGACTTGAGGGTTGAAGCTGAACCCTTGCACATCATCAGCATCAAAATTCACGCCCAAACGGCGCGGTTGTTGTGTTGGATCCATCCTTTGGCCAAGAGTTCTTGGCTCATTATCTACACGTTCGATCCTCGCATTCCTAGGTGGAACACGACGATTAGCAGCTCCCCGTGGATGGAAAGGATTCACATTGATCGTGGGATCAATCTCTTCTAATGGCGGCATGGAAGAATCACTATCATCAGCGGATGAATGGCTTCTTCTCCTTGATCTTGATCCCCTCCTTGAGGATTTCTTGCTTCCCTTATTCTTAAGGTTGCTTAGTTCTATCCTCATTTGGAAAATCATATCCTGTAGATTGTTAACTTGAGATTGGTGACGATCCATTTCATCCCGGCGGATGTTCTCATTCCATTGGAGTTGAGCTTCTTTCTCCGCCAACTCCGCTTGAAGATCATGTTCGTGTTCTTCAGCCATCTTCTTTTCCTTACGCTTCTGCCTTAAAGTCCTCTCAAGCTCTTGATCAAGAGGTAAGAGGTCTTTGGTGTTCCTAGACCTGCGCATGCACTCAAGAAATATCAAATAACGAGAGCAAGCTCCCAAGCTTGACAACCGGCTACCGAATTCGGTCTAGACCAAATCCCTGGCAACGGCGCCAAAAACTTGCTCGCCACTTAGCGTGCGTGCAAATAAGCTTTAAATTTATAAAACTAGAATCAAGCAAGCGAACCCGCAGTGTACGGATCGACGTAGTTAAGCAAGAATTCCAGAGTATCGAACACAGGGATTTGGGGAGAAACAAATTCGATTTCAGATTATCAAGCAGGTAAATGTAAGAGCTTTGCAAATTATTGGGAAACAACAATCCTAAAGATCCAAGTATCCAGATGTGGCAATCGATTCAAGATATACTTAATGATATAAAGACAGAGTTGAGATATGCAAAGGTATACTAATGTAAGGTAATCGTATGGTGAAGTTCCAAAAACCTTATATGACTCACCTACAAGACACTCTCTATACAGGTTGTTGAGGCTTCAATATAGAAAGGTTCTAAAGGCAAGAATTAATATCAAATACCCAAACTTGTAATCCAAGGATAAAGAATAACTTAACCGATTACGGTTGTGACACTCACAATCGAGGTAGAGGTTGTTGAGGCTTCACTACCACCTAGAAAAGGCAAGCCTAAACTAAGTTAAAGCAAATCTCTAACTTTGGATTAAAGTAAAAGCAGGTTCGTAAACTTAAAGGAAATCACGGTTAGTTCTTGAGGTTCCATGACCGTGGACTTCAAGAACAGGCTGTAATTTAAGGTTGTCGACGATTCTCTCTAACTCTCAGGGTCCAATCTGTTTACGATCGATCTATCATCATCTAAACCACAACTATCAACCCTTCACTTTAGAATTGTTAAGGGTTTTTAGCCAACAATCATCATTATGATATCAAATTCAAGGTTTAAAAGATTGAAATATGAAAACTTCCGAAAGCTTCTAATAAACTTCAAACCAATTCTCAAAGTCACAATCAAGAACGAATATCGTTAATAGATTCGGAATAGAACAAACAAACACAATATTAGATAAGAAGGAAGAACGGGATGTCAATCCGTCTTCTAAATCAAACCTAAACAAGAAGAGAAATCTTCTTGCAATTAACCTTCCGAATCTTCGATCTTCCGTCAATCCGGAAATCTCAACAGCAATCTCCACCTAAAGTGCGAGATTAGGGTAACTCCAAAGATGAGCGCAAGTACGTCTTTTGCAAAGTCGCAAAAATCTCCAAGCGTCGGTCCAAGCGTAAGCCTAAAGCGAGGTCGCAAAGTGCGTCTAAGCCAAAGTTTCCGGAATCTCTCTTCGTCCGTCTTTTTATAGGGCAAGATAAAATATCGGCCCGGCCCAATCTTCTGAAAGATCGTGGCTTAAAATGTGGCAAAAAAGATCGCCAAGATCACGGTCGTGGAAGGTTCCACGACCGTAATTTAGAGCGTGGAATTCAACACGGTTTGAACATATGATTCCACGACCGTAGAATCCACTGGAATGAATCACGCTTCTCTTGCTAGGGTTCCACGGCCGTGGAACTGAACGTGGTTTGTAGTACGGCCGTATTTTAGAGCGTGGTTTAGGGCAAGAACGTGATTCTTCCCTAGCTTCGTGCATTCCATAAGTTGACACTCATTTTGCTCCTAAGAATGCCCTCAATCCATGGACATACTCGATCAACTCAGCTTTGCTAGATTCTGTTCGGAAATGGCTCTCAATTACCTATAATCAACATAAAGCTTGTGTAGATATCTATATCGACAATATAGGCAAACTAGCTCACAAATGCAATAATGCTAAACCAAAGACTATCAATGTGAATCAAATATGTTTAGAAAGCGTGCCTAAAACATCACAATATTTCATGCTAACAACAACCGTCTAAACCAATCCCAACATATAGACTATAATACATGATATCAAAATACCCCATACTTGTCCCTTGCTTGTCTCCAAGCAAGATCCAAATCTTAGATACAATATAGAATGGATTATTAGTTATCAAAAAGATCAACGAAAAACATTTCAAAACCTTTTGTGGTGTGCTCGACTCATAGATCACCCTAACAGAATGCTTCTTGGCAATTAAAATCAAGACATGATCAAAACATTTTATAAATATAAGAAAGCTTATCATCTTTGCATAAAATCATAGAATGCATAATAAATCATATTTATCGAAATCAATCATGTATAATCCAGTTTAAACCACCAAGTCAATCAACAAGCTCGAGATCTCAAGGGTTTTCCAAAAAAGGTCAAGAAACGTGTCAGGGTGGGATGTATATAGGGTATGTGGTGCTAGAATCCGGGAATAGGATCTTACTTCACTTTCTTTGAATCACAACATCTTCCACCAATAAGCTTTGCTTATTTTACTTTACTTTTTGGGATGCATGGACAAAGGTGCACAATAACCGAAGCCTAGGAGATCAACAATCATCAATTTCTCGAGATGCCTCAAACCCTTGATGCACATACCATGACCCGTTAGGAATATCGCTCAATCCGACTTTGGCAAGACACAAACACCCGACTATGTGAATGGTGCCGAGTTACTCATCGTCATGATTGACTTCCCCAAACCTAATTTGTTTCCTTCTAACACTTTCAGCCAGGATCTCAACTTCACTTCACTTGCTTTTCATCACTTGCTTCCAAATTCCCGGATAGATGAAGGGAGGCAAATATGTATAATTGGGGCTAAAGCATGGTCAAGAAGATGAAGAGGAGAGAATGAATTGCTTTAATCATCCCAGGAAGAATGTGAGAGAACTCATAATATGGTGTCAATCTTCAAATCCAATATAATTTTGATAAAAACAAAGTATTAAACATATCAAAATTTCAAACAAAGCATTTTGCAACTTAAACATATTATAAAACCTTTCGACAATATAAAGATTTCAAAACCAATCTGCAAATAGAATCATCATCGAGGTCATATCTAGAGAAGAAGCACAAAACGTTTTCGAAAAACTCTCAGTTAAAGTCATCTCGGTCGAGGTGTTCTGGCGTCATCCGAGGTGTTCATCCTCAATCGGCCATGAATGTCTCGGTCGAGGTCATAAAAACTTTTTTTTTTCAAACTGGTTTTTGACGTTTTCTCAAACAGAAACCTGTATGTATGCATGTAATGACAGTTAAGCACATAGAGCAGAATAAGCAATAATGTCCAGCAAGAGTCATACAAGAGTAGCAAGTAAGTCAAAAAAAATACATCCAAATACCCCATACTTGGAACACATTGTCCCAATGGGTCAAATATAAGTCATTAGAAATAAGTACTCACTAGACATAGCTGATCTGCATAAAGAAATAAGAAACAGCTCCCAGATAAGACCATCTCGGTTGGCGAAGAACATCTCGGTCGAGGTGTTCAGACAGCATCCGAGATGTATCTCAGTCAAGCTCCGTCTTCTCAATCTCTCGAGCGTCTGTCCTTCCATGTAGCTCCTGAGTTGTAATTTCTTCTTAGAGAGTACCTGATTCTTGTCTAGGAGGACGCAAAAATAAACGAAGCAAACTATCTAAAACTAAGCTAGAAAAGGGGGGAAAAAAGCAAAACCTTGGGTTGCCTCCCAAGAAGCGCTTGGTTTAAGGTCGCTGTTGGACCGTACACCATCTTCAAACATGCTGGAAGGTGTCCTCACCCCATACTTCATCTTCATCATGAGGTGAAACAAAGAATTCTATCCAATGATCCAATAAATGCAAGTGCTCATCACGAAACGAGTCATCAATGGGTAGGTCATCCTTCTCGAGCGAGGAGGAAGGTAGCTGGCTGAGGTGATCCTCAACAGAATTCTTGGATCCCTTCTTATCTCGAATCTCTAGGTCAAACTCTTGAAGCAAGAGAATCTAACGAATGAGGCGCGTCTTTACATCTTTCTTAGCAAGCAGTTAACGAATAGGTGCATGGTCAGTGTAAACAATAACTTTCGCTCCCACTAAGTAAGAGCAAAATTTCTCAAAAGCATATACAACTGTCAAAAGCTCTTTTTCGGTGGTGGCGTAGTTTAGTTGAGCTTCATCTAACATCTTGCTAGCATAGTAAATGGCGTTGGTCCGGCCATCCTTCTTTTGTCCTAGTACCGCTCCTACAGCCACATCACTAGCATCACACATGATCTCAAAGGGCAAAGTCCAATCGGGAGGTTGAATGATGGGAGCGGTTATCAATGCTTCCTTAATCCTGTAAAAAGCATCAAGGCATTCTTGCGAAATCTCAAAAACAGCATCCTTATTCAAGAGATTAGTGAGCGGTTTAGAGATTTTAGAGAAATCCTTGATGAACCTCCTGTAGAAACCTGCATGCCCAAGAAAACTCCGCACACCCTTAACAGAAGAAGGGGGAGGAAGTTTCTCAATAGTTTAGATCTTAGCTCGATCGACCTTAATACCCCGGATGGAAACGAGGTTTCCTAGAACAATTCCTTTGCTAACCATAAAGTGACACTTCTCCCAATTCAAAACAAGATTAGTGTCTTCACAACGTTGTAGCACTAGAGAAAGGTTAGCCAAACAATTATCAAAAGAGGAACCATATACCGAAAAGTCATCCATGAATACCTCCATGATCTCCTCAATGTACTCGGAAATGATAGCCATCATACAACGCTGAAAAGTGGCAGGTGCATTACACAATCCGAATGTCCCCCATGGACAAGTGAAAGTGGTCTTCTCTTGATCATCTGGATGTATAGGAATCCGAAAGAAGCCACTATAACCATCTAAATAGCAAAAATGGGAGTGTTGAGCTAACCGTTCAAGCATTTGGTCGATAAAGGGAAGCGCGAAATGGTCCTTTCGAGTGGCCACGTTCAGCTTCCTATAATCAATGCACATCCTCCAGCCCGTAACGGTCCTAGTAGGAATCAACTCGTTGTTCTTGTTTGTCAAAACGGTCATCCCTCCCTTCTTGGGATTTACATGCACCGGGCTCACCCATTTGCTATCCGATATGGGAAATATGATACATGCATCTAATAACTTAAGAATCTCCTTCTTCACAACCTCTTTCATGATCGGATTTAACCGTCTTTGAGGTTCCCGTGAAGTCTTATGATCGTCTTCCATTAGTATCTTATGCATACAAAAAGAAGGCTTAATACCAACAAGATCATCGATAGTATAACCCAAAGTCTTTCGATGTTTCCTCAGAACATGCATCAGTTAGGATAATTCAGTTTCAGAAAGGGAAGCACTAACGATAACGGGATAAGTAGAATCCGAGCCAAGGAAAGCATACCTCAAGTGACTCGGAAGTGGTTTAAGCTCCAGAACTAGGGGTGCTTTCTGAGGTGGATTTGTGCCTTCTCCTTCCAGTGAAGTGGATTTACATCGAAGAACTGGACTTTCAGAAGTCTCAGTTGACATCATCTCGCTTGCTACCTCGGTCGGGATCCGAGGTGGGTGACCCAAATGTTCTTCAGATAAGAACACATCGCTTGGTCCAGGAAGTGCCTCGGTCGAGGTACTGGAACTGGAACTGAAATCTAACATGCTTTTCTTCTCCTGAATCAGTTTATCAAATCTAGCTCCTGGATCTGCTTCCAGTGCCTTCAAGCTTCGCACATCTGCATCACAAAAGACATCTATACCTTCCTCCATTAAACTAAAACTAAGAACTTTTTCATGAGGATCTTTAATAAGGATAGAGCTCACCAATTCTCTAGATTCTTCTTCATCATAGATGTTGAAGATGTCATCCTCCAGCGGCTATCCCTTCATTGCAGCAAGTAATGCAAACTCCACATGATCTCCGCCAATGTTGAACTTCAACTTGGCGTTCTTACAATCCATATTGCAACCCGAAGTTGCTAGAAATGGTCTCCTGGGAATGATAGGGATGGGATAATCTGCGGGAATGGCAAGCACAACAAAGTCTATAGGTATGTATAAGTTACCTAACTTGATGGGAACGTCTTCTAAAATACCAACGGGACGGGTAATGGAGCGATCCACCATGTATAACATCATCTTCACGGGCTTGAGCTCTCCAAGTCCGACTATCTCACAAAGCACTAGCGGGATGATGCTCACGCTAGCTCCTAGATAACAAAGCGCATCATAAGTGACATCCCCAACTTGAATGGGAATGCAAAATGAACCGGGATCTCTCAATTTAGGTGGCATCTTCTCCTTCATGATTTGAATGAGCTCTGAAGATCTAGATGTCATCCTTACTTCACCAAAATCCTCCAGCTTCCTCTTCCTTGATAGGATCTCTTTCAAAAACTTCTCATACGTGGGCATCCCTAGCATGGCATCAATTAAAGGAATGTTAATATGTATTTTATTCGTAAGGTCTAGAAACTTACCAAAGTGCTTGTCTAGATGCGCCCTCGCCCTTGACTGAGGGAATGGAAGTGGTGGTTTATAAGCAGGAGGTGGAACATAAACTCTAGATTTATCTTTCGCTTTCTGGGGCTCCATCTCGGTTGGCACCTCGACCGAGGTGTTCCTCGTCTGATCTTGGTCCGACGAGGATAATTCTCCTATACATGGGCTGATTTTGATTCATTCAGCCATCCAATAATCTGTAGATCAAAGAGATTTTTGGAGTATTTTCTGAGTGTTTGAAGGAAGAGTTGTAGCAAGTATTGAAGGATTGAAGTCCAAGGAAGGAAGGAATCATAGTTAGAATTGCTTTTTGAAGGAGTTTGTAAGACTTTCTTAGATTGTCATTTGGTTTATTGTCTTTGATGAGTTGTGATTGAGGAACGCTTGTTTGTTTGTTGTTTGATTCAGTTATTGAGACCTTTTTCTTAAGTTTTTCTTGTTCGAATATTGATTCCTTTTCCATAAATTTGATTATTGTTATCATGATAATTGTTGGCTAAGTTTCTTATGCGATTCTAGGGTGATTGGCTGAAAGTTGTGGGGAAGACGATGATAGAATGATCTTAATCCCAGCAGGACCCTGAAAGCTCGAGTCTTTAACCTTAACCCTAGAACACCTCGCTCAGTCGTTGAACATCTCGGCCGGGGTGGAATCTGACTAAACGAGTTGACCTTTCCTGAACCTATTCTGAAGTTAAGTGTTCTAGTTTTCCAAATCATATCCTTATGAGACCTTTCCTGGTTCAATGTAAGCTTGGGATGAGACTTACCCGGTGATTCCTTTGTTGTTTACCTAAGATCATGAGTGTAGGTAATAAAGGTTTATCCTTTATTAGGGTTTGAGTGTGCCTTCATCCCATCCTTGTGAGTTAGCCTGAGACTTACCCGGTAAGGTTGATTCTATTCCCTTGGGTGGTGTGTTGGTTTGAGATTATAGTTCCTTTCCTTAGTATCTTGAGACTTACCCGGTGATAGGAGCTTTGGTTTGGGATAGTGAGTAGTTAGACTTACCCGGTGATCTATTACCACCTTAGAAACACCTTCCCTTTCCAAACATCAGCTTTGTCCGCGTTATCCTTTGAGATCTTGAGTCGGAACCACAACTAGATGCTTTAATCCCTAGAATCTGCATTTCCCCTTACTTGACTTATACATCATCTTTGATTACTTTAATTGCTTTTAGTTAATTGCAACATTTGACTACCAATTTTGTGCTTTTTTTCACCTAAGCCCCTGTGATCGACCCCTGGAATTCTTGCTTATATTACAATTGACTCGTACACTGCGGGTTCGCATATTTTTTCAAGCATACTTCTTGGGTTATAAATTTTAAAGCTTGCACACACCGTTTGGAGCGAACAACGGGTTGCGGCTGCGAAGCCAAAAGCCGTCGGGATTGCAGGAGATGATCACGAGACGTATTCTTGTCCCTCATGGCCTTGGCACGCCTTACGTTGCCATGTCATGGGAGACGACTGCACCACAGGGGATTATGTGGTCATCTCAGTTTTCTGTCTTTGACCGTCAGTTTTGGTCTGCTGCTTGGTTTCCCTACATGCAGGATGCTAGAGATGTAGCTGATGATGATGGTGATGAGGGGTATGATGGAGGAGCTGCCATGGAGACCGGTACTGATATTGGCGGCCCTAGTGTTCCCATTGTCGATCATGATGATGAGGCGACAGAGAAGGAGAGAGCAGCACCACCACCACCACCTCAGCGTAGATCCCGCATACATAGAGATCTCGAGGCTCACCGACGGATTGATGAGCTGACTGAGCAGATGATTGACTCTTATGCGGCCATGACAGTTGACATGTCCCAGCGCTTTGCTGATGAGCGCCGCCACACTGATGGATGGATGCATCAGATAGGGGAGAACCAGCATTACCAACGATAAATGATGGAGAATCAGTTCCAACAAATGATGGGCTACCCATTCGACCCGACCCAACACCCTTACATTCCACATCCACCACCGCTAGATGGCGAGGATTAGAGCTTCATGGATTTCGTTTATTTATTATGCAGTTCAGCTAGGTTCGGTGAATTTTCTGATTCCTTAGACTTATATTTGACCCATTGGGACAATGTGTCCCAAGTATGGGGTAATTGGATGTATTTTACTTGACTTATGTGTGTATGGTTTGTATAACTCCTGGATATTATGATCTTATTTTGTTTTACTTGGCTCTATGTGTTTATCTGTCGTTACATGCATACATACAGGTTTCTATTTGAGAAAATCGTCAAAAACTGGTTTGAAAAAAAAAATTTATGACCTCGACCGAGACGTTCATGGCCGATCGAGGATAAACACCTCGGATGACGCCAGAACATCTCGACCGAGATGGCTTAACTAAAAGGTTTTCGAAAACATTTTGTGCTTCTTCTCTGGATATGACCTCAATGATGATTTTGTTTGTAGATTGGTTTTAAAATCTTTATATGCTCGAAAAGTTTTATGATATGTTACAAGAACTTTTCCTTAGGTCGTTTTTATCTTATCAAAATAAATCTCAACTTAACACTAGAACAAGTATAGCGGTTAAGTAAGGGTTGAACCAAAGAGAATTTGGTGATATTTTTATTAAATTCAATTATTAATTATAGAACAAAGTAACAAGGGGGGGGTTGGATGAATTGATGCACACAAAACTAGAAAACAAGTAATAAAATGAATATGATGATGATGAGTGAATCTACACTAGGTTGATTCTTAGCATGCGATTACTACTTTGGTGAGTTCCTTTTTACAAGTTTTCAAGTAATGTTCCCGTCTTGATCATATGTATATGTTGAGCCAACCGGCATCAACACAACTTAACGAGTTAGTGTTCCGTAAACCTAAAAGAACAAGTCACAAGTTAGCTTTCAAACAAAGACTAAGGGGTATAAAAAGAAGATTAAAACCATTAAACTAATCTTTGTATTTGTGTTTTTTTCCTTTAAGCAATTACAACCCGTTATTATTCGAAGGTTACTACTAGATTAAAGACCCGAACCCGGGATCTATTAATCCTAGTTCTTTGCATGTACTTTAGAACCTAAGGTGATCAATCTTAAGTGATAATAAAACATGAAATTAGACAAATAAAGATTAAGAAACACAAAGCATTAATGAATAAAACTTATATTAGAAAGGTATTTACAACTAAAGTAATAAAGCAGCTTCAAACCAACCCAATGTAGCAAGGAAACTAGAAGCTCATTACAAAGGAAGCAAGAGAAAAGAGAGAATAAAAATGGGAAAATGATCGATGATCCTAGGAATCAGCCATGGGTCTATTTATACTACAAATGGCACTAAATGGGAGTAAATGGCCGGCCAAAACAGCCACCTTTAAAGCCATAAAGGTGGTGTAAACAGCCGGAGTAAAGTCTCTGTCGTCGAACCGCAGGGGCGGCCTTCAGGACCGCAGGGGCGGCCTTCAGGACCGCAGGGGCGGTTTAGGCAGAAACTCTTGAAGTTCTTCGTGGCCGCAGGCGGCCTGGCAATTCCGCAGGGGCGGATCTTTAATGTTCTTCAAACGCCTGACTCTTCATCTTTCTGTTGCTTCTGATGTCGAGCCGCAGGGGCGGCCCAGTGTCAACGTAGAGGCGGTGACACTGACTCTTTGGCTTCACAGCTCCGCAGGGTGAGACGCAGGCAGGGGCGCCGGTCTTTGCTTCTTCAGGATAAGTCACCGCAGGGGCGCCAAGGAGGGGCGCAGGGGCGGTGACAGTCTTGGTTCCGGGCGTTGGCGAAGGCGCAGGCTGCATTCCGGAGTGCAGTGTCACCCGCTGGGGCGGTGACAATGCTCCGCGGGGGCGGTGAGGCACCAGAAGCTTTGCTTCGTGAATGGTCTTCAACTCCCAAGTGCTTATAACTCCTCTTTTATCTTCTTTTAGTCTTCTTCTTCTGGACCAAGGAGTTAGTAGCATAAAACGACACTATTGTGGTAAAAAGACTCTAAAAACTAACCTAAATGATAGTGATTCCATCACCTATCAAACTCCCTCATACTTAGACCTTTTACTCGTCCTGAGTAAAACAAATGATAGCAGTTTTAGACTCAAAGGCCTCGGGAAGCATGGGTAAGAGGCATAGACAATGGAAAAAGAAAAACCAAGAAAGAAAGAAGGAAAACGAGAGAAAATGTGAGAAAAAGGTGAGAAAGCTACCATCCTTATTACTCCAAGAGTGACCTACCCGGACAACCTCCTTATGATTCCCTTTCTCATGCCGCCAAACGTCGGAAGAGAAACCTACACTCGGTGCCGCGCATTTTGCCAAGGTGCCCTTTCGGGTTTTCACCTTGTCACTCTTCTTCTTTTCTTTGATGATCTCACTTGGAACTCACATCCCTCAAGTCCAATTTTGCACTAACCTAAGGTTGGTCGGACTACCTTCTTTTTCCCTAAACCGCCCTTTCGGGTTTTCGGTTTATCCAAGGATTTTCATGCCTTTTTCCTTTTTCTTTGGCTTTTTCTTCTTTTTTTTTTATATGAATTTCAAACTGAATTAAAACTCAAAGTAAACACACTCAAAACAACTTAAACAAACTACACAAGCAATGATAATTCCCTCCCCCATACTTGAAGCACACTTTGCCCTCAAAGTGGAAAATGAAGCAAAGATAAATGTGGGAAAGGGAGAAATGATGATACCACTAGTGGGATGGTCCGGCTGGACCATCCGGACCCTCCTCTGGTGGGTACGGAAAGTGGCTGAAGAAGTGCTCCTGCCGGCGGTGGAGTGTGTCGATGCGGGCCTGCTGAGCATCCATCCGGCTGCCAAAGGAGGTCTCAAAGTTGGCTTGCCAAGCCAACTGCTGAGCCTCGAGCTGCTGCTGCTGAGCCGCCAACCAAGCATCCTGCCGGCGGTCAAAATGGGTGGTCATAGAGGAGGGGAAACTGGACAGCCACGCCTGCTACTGCTCAAGCATGGTCCGCTAGTACTCGGTCTGCCATACCTGATGCTGAGTAGTCAAGGCTGCCATCTGAGCCTAGAGGCTCTCCATGGCCGGACCATCATCCGGGGCTACAGTGGGAATCTCCTCATCATCCGGTATGGGCATGTGGTCATCAAAATGAGCCCGGCTGGAGCTCGCAGCGTGTCTCTCAACAATGGCCACCTGAGGCCGTCTCGGCACGAAAGGGTCAGCCAGGATGTATAGCTCGGAGAGCTCGTCTCCAAGTGGAAACGGCCGGGGGAGGTATGTGATGTGGCTCCCATCTGTTAATGAAAGCCAAAAGAGGTTCTCCTCGTCCCTCTTGAGGAGCTTGCACCTCCTCAGCATCCCCTCCGTGTATAGTGGGGCCTCCAACCCATCCTCTAAGTTGGAAAGATCCATCACCTGTGAGGCGATCAAGGAAATCACCCCACCGCCAACAATGTCCCTTGACTCGTCCTTCCTAATCCGCTTCAAAGCGGTAAGGAAGAGGTATGGCCAATCCGGAACCTTCTCGTTCATTGGAAGGCAAGCGTATAACAATGGAAGGTCCTTGAGGGCGACCTTGTTCTCCTCTTTGTGTCCACAGAAGACACTCATGATGATCTTCGACAGGAGCCTCAAGCAAGGGTGAGTGATTTTGTTGGAGTACTCACCCCCGGCATGAAACTCGGATCCGGTGGCGACCTGCCAAAACTCGCAAAGGTCGGGTGTCGGAACGGGTTCCCACGAGTTCTCCAAGGCGCAAATAGTTACCACAAATGCTTCCTGCAGGTGGGTGTAATCTAGTGTATACTTTTTCTTGTTGAACTTGAATGAAAGTCCAACACAAACATGGTCCTCCTTCTCCATGGTGAAGGTGGCGATGAATTGGCGGCTGAGCTCGGGGTACGTCGGAGCACTCATGTCCAGAAATTCACCGAGCCCAGCGTTGGTGAGAAATGATTGCATGCTCTCCAACATGCCCAATTTTTCCAATGTAGGAACGTGCAAAAACCGAGTTGCATACACAACCCGATCTTGCACAATCCTATAACGGGACTTCTCAGCCTCCAACATCTTGTATTTTCTCTGTGGTTTCATTTCTTGCAATTGATCAAGTAAAGGAATTAGAAAGTTCAGAAATTGGAGAAAGAGACGAACTCTATGTTGCTATTTCCGCAGGGGCGGCACTTGCAGGCGCAGGGGCGGGAGAACCCTTGAGGGCGATTTTTTACAACGACGGAGGTGGTGGAGCTGGGGAGCATTTTGGTGGCTTCTTGCTGGTGGAGACATCGCCGGAGGTGGTGAGTAGTGGAGGGAAGAGAGTGTGAGGGGGAAAGTGTTGTAGGATTAAGGATTTAAAAGATTGAGGGAGGTGTTGGTAAGGAGCGGGAGACAGTGGCGTAGGGGCGTCGGGGCTGGTTGTGGTGGTGTTGACGACGTGGCGCAGGGGCGTCGGAGTAGGGTTGGTACAGGGCATGAGCTTGGGTCGCAGGTGGCGTAAGTTTGAGAGGGTGAAGGTTCGAGAGAGAGTTGTGGTAAGTGAGGAGAGAGATGGGTGGGTGGGGTAGGTGTAGGGAATACTTTTGGGATTTTTTATTTTTTTTTCTTTTCTGGGTAAAAACCGCAGGGGCGGGGGCTTGTCACCGCGGGGGCGGTGACAAGGAAGAGGGGGCGTAGGCTCAGCGCCGGGGGCGGCGTTGAGGATGCGTGTCAAGGGTGGCCGCCGTAGGGGCGTAAGGGAGTCACCGCGGGAGAGGTGACCAGTTTGTTGTCAATGCAGGCCCAATTTGTTGACAACAGAGTCTCCTCTTCTTATTACTTCGGGTTGCCTCCCGAACAGCGCCTTTGTTTTACGTCGTTGGCTCGACGTAAGGACTCTACCTCTCTGATTGGGCCTCCTCCAGCACCATCTCGTCAATTGGATCGTTCTTTACTCCTTCAAGGTAGGGCTTTATCCTTTGTCCATTTACCTTGAACACCTTGTGCCTTTGTGGATCATAGAGGTCCACAGCGCCGTGAGGGTACACGTCGGCTATTTCGAACGGGCCCGTCCATCTGGAACGCAGCTTACTTGCAAAGAGCTTCAAACGAGATTGAAAGAGATGTACCTTATTTCCTACCTTGAAGTCCTTCCGGAGAATGTTTCGGTCATGTCATGCTTTGGTTTTTTCTTTGTATGCAGTGGCATGGTCATACGCATCTAATCTCAATTCCTCCAACTCTTGCAATTGGAGTTTCCGGAATTCTCCCACTTCTACATTCATATTGCATTTCTTCACCGCCCACCAAGCTTTGTGCTCTAGCTCCACCGGAAGGTGGCAAGATTTCCCAAACATGAGCTTTAAGGGAAACATCCACATAGGAGTCTTGTAGGCTGTCCAATATGCCCATAGAGCGTCGTTTAGCCTTGCACTCCAATCCTTTCTTCCGGGACAGACCGTCTTTTCGAGGATGGTCTTAATTTCCCAGTTGGATACCTCATCTTGGCCATTTGTTTGTGGATGATAAGCTGTTGACACTCGTTGGTGGATGTGGTACTTCTTAAGGAGGGTTGTTATCGTCTTGTTGCAAAAATGGGTACCCCTATCACTGATTAAGGCTTTCGGATTTCCAAATCTTGCAAATATATTATCCTTAAGGAAAGCTGCAACCACTTTTGAATCATCAGTTTTTGTGGCCTTTTCTTCCACCCACTTGAAAACATAGTTCACCGCAAGTAATATATATTTATGCCCAAATGAAGTAGGAAAAGGCCCCATGAAATCAATTCCCCAAACATCAAATATTTCACAAAATATAAGAGAGGATTGGGGCATTTCATGTCTCCTTGAAATGTTTCCTACCCTTTCACATCTATCACACACTTTGCAAAACGCAAAAGCGTCTCTAAAAATGTGTGGCCAAAAGAAACCGGCATCCAAAACTTTTCTTGCAGCTTTGTTTGCCCCAAAGTGCCCCCCACATGCTTCGGAATGACAGAAAGTTAAGACAGATTGTACCTCATTATCCGGAATGCAACGGCGGATTACTTGGTCACTACAATGCTTCCAAAGGTAGGGGTCGTCCCAAACGTAGTGTCGAGATTCAGCCTTCATCTTCTCTCGTTGTGCCTTGGTGAAGTCTGGAGGGAACTCATTTCTAAAAATGAAGTTCACAATGTCAGCAAACCAAGGTTTACAAGATTGGAGCTTAAGACAAACCTATGTCGTCCATTCCGCAGGGGTGCCTAGGTTGAGCCGCAGGGGCGGCTGGCCGCAGGGGCAGGACGCTTAAGGCGCGGGGGCGGTTATACAACAGAGGGTTGTGTAGAAGGTGTTGTTTGGAAAAATTCCAGCTATCTCCTTTCCTTTGGTTGGATCTTCCTCTTCCTTCACTAGCCTGCTCAAATGATCGGCCACCAGGTTCTCAACCCCCTTCTTGTCCCGTATCTCTAGATTGAACTCACTTAGAAGAAGCACCCACCGAATCAATCGTGGCTTTGCCTCCTTCTTCGCCATGAGGTACCTAAGAGCTGCATGGTCAGTAAAGATAATTACCTTTACTCCAAGAAGGTACTGCCTGAATTTCTCAAGGGCGAAAACCACCGCTAGCATCTCTTTCTCGGTGGTAGAGTAATTCCTTTACGCTCCATTGAATGTCATAGACGCATAGTAGATCACGTGTGATGCTTGCCTATCCTTTTGTCCTAAGACAGCTCCTACTGCATAGTCGCTGGCGTCACACCTGATTTCGAAGGGTTTCTCCCAATCCGGAGAACGGATGATTGGTGCACAAGTGAGACATGCCTTCAAAGTGTCGAAAGCTTTCTTGTAACTTTCATCCACTGTGAAGGTGACGTCTTTCTTGAGCAATTCACATAAAGGTGCCGAGATCTTTGAGAAGTCTTTGATAAACCGTCGGTAGAAACCTGCATGACCAAGAAAAGATCGGATTTCCCGAATGTTAGTAGGATAAGGTAAACTTTGAATTACATCAACTTTTGCCTTATCTACCTCTATCCCTTTTGAGGATATTACATGTCCTAGCACAATTCCTTGTTCTACCATGAAATGGCATTTTTCCGAATTAAGAACTAAATTGGTTTCAACACATTTTTCAAGAACTAGTTTAAAATGTCCTAGACATGCATCAAAACTGTCTCCATGGACGGTAAAATCATCCATGAAGACTTCAATAAAATTTTCTATGTATTCGGAGAAAATACTTATCATGCACCGTTGGAAGGTGTCGGGGGCGTTGCAAAATCCAAATGGCATTCTGCGGTACACAAAAGTGCCAAATGGGCAAGTGAACGTCGTCTTTTCTTGATCTTCCGGCACAATGGCTATTTGGAAGTATCCGAATATCCATCCAGGAAGTAGTAGTATGGATGACCTGCAAGACGTTCCAACATTTGGTCAATAAAAGGCAATGGAAAATGGTCTTTACGTGTTACCTTGTTGAGTTTGCGGTAGTCAATGCAAACTCTCCATCCGGTTTGCGTTTTACTCGGGACCATCTCTCCATGTTGATTTTCCACCATTGTGATACCTCCTTTCTTTGGAACTACTTGGGTTGGACTAACCCAAGTGCTATCCGAAATAGGAAAGATCATATCCGCTTGGAGGAGCTTCAACACCTCCTTCTTGACCACATCCATCATCGGCGGATTCAACCTTCGTTGCGGTTGCCTGTATGGTTTAGCATCCTCCTCAAGTAAGATTCTATGCATACAAGTGGATGGACTTATCCCCTTGATGTCCACAATGGTCCATCCAAGGGCCGTCTTGTGTTCTTTCAACACTTTTACCAACTTGTCCTCTTGACCGGTAGTCAATTTGTTGGAGATGATCACCGGCAAGGTATTGTTGTCTCCAAGGAAAACGTACTTGAGGTGGGATGGAAGGTCTTTCAACTCTATTTCCGGTGCCTGCATTATAGATGGAACAAGCTTCTCGCTTGGGGTTAGTAAAGTGGGCCCAATGGCCAAAGTGGAGATAGGCAACCTCTTATACCCATCTAACTGGGCTAGGACCTCTTTCATGCTGGATGTTAATGCATATTCTGAATTGTGATCATCAATGTCATGTTCAATTATATTTTTTAATTCGTCAATGTTAGAAATATCAAACACATCTTGCACAAAAGGTTCAACAATGTCAATAGCACATAAAGAGTGATCATCACTAGGAAATTTCATTGCATCATAGATGTCAAATTCCACTACTTCACCATCAAACTCCATGGTTAGTTTGCCACTAACATAATCAATTTTAGTCCTAGCAGTTTTCAGGAATGGTCTACCTAACAATATCGGTGCAGCATGCGAGTCATTTTCCATATCCATTACAAAGAAATCAACAGGAAAAATTAGGTTGTATACCATTACTAATACATCTTCAGTTATCCCTTTCGGGTACACATTAGATCTATCAGCAAGTTGCACTACAATCCTAGTTTCCGTTAATGGCCCAAGGCCGAGTGATTTGTAAATGGAATATGGAAAAACATTTATAGAAGCACCAAGGTCAAGCATGGCTTTGTCAAAACGGGTTTCCCTTATGACACAAGGGATACTTACCATGCCCGGATCGCTGCATTTCTTGGGCATCCTACGTTGGAAAACGGCGGAGACATGCTCACTTGTACTTTTTGTTTCCCCTTCAGCTTTTAATTCCTCTTAATAGTGCAAAGTTCCTTCAAGAAACGAGCATATTTAGGAATACTCTTCACTAACTTAAGGAGAGGGATGTTTACCTCGCATTTGGAGAAGGTCTCAAAGAGATCCTTGTCCTTAATAATTCTTCTCTCCTTTAGTGCCTCAGGAAAAGGAGCTAGTGGTTTCTCAGAGTACAGTGGTGGAAACTCAGGTCGGATGTAAGAATCATTCTCAGCAGAACGCTCTTTCGAGTTTTCCGCAGGGGCGCCAGATTGCAGGCACAGGGGCGGCTCAGGGGTTGTCACCGCAAGGGCGGGGACATCCAGCCGCAAGGGCGGCTGTGGGTGCGGCAAACTCGTCAGAGGGTTTGTCTTGTAATTCTTTTGTTGGTTTCTGTTGGATTTGTTTCCCACTCCTTAATGTTAGGGCACTAACATTCTCCTTGGGGTTTATAACCGTCTGGGAAGGCAATCCTCCGGAGGATCTAGCTTCGATCCTTGTTATGGCTTCCGCCATTTGTCCAACCTGTTTTTCAAGGTCTTGATGCTGGATTCTGTTGTTTGGACATGAGTAGCAAAATGCTTAGTCAAAACCTGCAACATATCCTTAGTTGATTGATACTTACCTTGTCGGGCTGCTGTTGTTGGTTTTGTTGATCCCTCCAACGAAAGTTTTGTTGATCACACCAGTTTGGCATGAAATTATGTGCATAAGGATCGTTCCTAGGCCTTTGCTGCTGTGGTTGTCCATAACCTACTGCATTCACCTCTACATCGTCATCCTGCACTTGGGGACACATGTCCGTTGGGTGATATGGATCAGCACAAACTCCACATGCCTTTAGCTGTTATGGGGTTCCCATAAGCGTTAATCTCTTCACCATCTTCTTTAGTTCAGCAAGCTCATTGGAGATCTCACTCTTCCCGGAATTCACAACATGAACACCTCTCTTGGAAGAAGTCCTTCCAAAGTTTCGGGTTCCTTCTGCTAGTTCCTGCATCTTTTCCAAAGCAAGGTCAGGGGTAGAGTTAAGAATGTTACCTCCACAAGCCGCATCGACGATCCTCCTTTCGTTTACAAGCAAGCCATTGTACAAGTACAAACTAGATCCTGAGTTGAATATCCATGGAAAGGGCAGTTGGATCGGAGGCGTGCAAACCGCTCAAAGTACTCATAGAGAGTCTCGTCCGCCTCTTTCTCGATGTTGCTTATAGCTTTCTTCAAGCTATTGGCCTTTTTGGCTGGGAAGTATTTCTCCAGAAACGCCTTGTAGAGATTCTCCCAAGTGTCGATGCTCCCGGATGGGAGGTGGTAATACCAATCGTCCGCTACATCCTTGAGTGTGAAGCCGAATGCCCTCATCTTGATTTGTTCTTCGGTAATGTTGGCCGGCTTCATGCTCATATACACGGTATGGAACTTCCCAAGGTGTTTGATGGGGTCTTCACCACTTAACCAACGGAAGGATGGGAGCAAGTGAATGAGACCCGGCTTGAGCTCGAAGTTGATTCCTTCTCCTAATGCCGGTATAGTAACCGTAAGAGGGTGTTGAGCCAAAGTCGGCTGAGTGAGTTGACGAAGAGTACGATCAGCCATTTCTTGTTGGAGTTGTTGTTGTCTACGTCGCCGGATGTGCGTCCTCTCAATTTCTGGATCAAAGGGAACAATACCGGAGTTAGTAGCACGGGTTTGAACCATAAAAATAGTCCAAACCAATAATCAATAATAAAAGTGAAATAAAAATAAAACTAAACTCCCCAGCAACGGCGCCAAAATTTGACAAGAACTTTTCCTTAGGTCGTTTTTATCTTATCAAAATAAATTCTAACTTAACACTAGAACAAGTATAGTTGTTAAGTAAGGGTCGAACCCAAGAGAGTTTGGTGATATTTTTATTAATTCAATTATTGATTTTAGAACAAAGTAACAAAGGGGGGGTTTGGATGAATTGAGGCACACAAAACTAGAAAACAAGTAATAAAATGAATATGATGATGATGAGTGAATCTACAGTAGGTTGATTCTTAGCATGCGATTACTACTTTGGTGAGTTCCTTTTTACAAGTTTTCAAGTAATGTTCTCGTATTGATCATATGTATGTGTTGAGCCAACCGGCATCAACACAACTTAACGAGTTAGTGTTCTGTAAACCTACAAGAACAAGTCACAAGTTAGCTTTCAAACAAAGACTAAGGGATATAAAGAGAAGATTAAAACCATTAAACTAATCTTTATATTTGTGTTTTTTTTCCTTTAAGCAATTACAACCCGTTATTACTCGAAGGTTACTACTAGATTAAAGATCCGAACCCAAAATCTATTAATCCTAGTTCTTTGCATATACTTTAGAACCTAAGGTGATCAATCTTAAGTGATAATAAAACATGCAATTAGACAAAATAAAGATTAAGAAACACAAAGCATTACTGAATAAAACTCATATTAGAAAGGTACTTACAACCAAAGTAATAAAGCAGCTTCAAATCAACCCAATGTAGCAAGGAAACTAGAAGCTCATTACAAAGGAAGCAAGAGAAAAGAGAGAATAAAAATGGGAAAATGATCGATGATCCTAGCAATCAGCCATGGGGCTATTTATACTACAAATGGCACAAAATGGGAGTAAATAGCCGGCCAAAAGAGCCACCTTTAATGCCATATAGGTGGTGCAAATAGCTGGAGTAAGTCTCTGTCATCAAACCGCAGGGGCGGCCTTTAGGACCGCAGGGGCGGTTTAGGCAGAAACGCTTGAAGTTCTTCGTGGCCGCAGGGGCGGCATGGCAATTCCGCAGGAGCGATCTTTAATGTTCTTCAAACACCTGACTCTTCATCTTTCTGTTGCTTCTGATGTCGAGCCGCAGGGGCGGCCCAGTGTCAACGCAGGGGCGGTGATATTGACTCTTTGGCTTCACAGCTCCGCAGGGTGAGACGCAGGCAGAGGCGCAGGAGCGCCGGTCTTCGCTTCTTCAGGATAAGTCACCGCAGGGGCGCCAAGGAGGGGCGTAGGGGCGGTGGCAGTCTTGGTTCCGGGCGCTGGTGAAGGCGCAGGCTGCGTTCCGGAGTGCAATGTCACCCGTTGGGGCGGTGAGGCACCAAAAGCTTTGCTTCGTGAATGGTCTTCAACTCCCAAGTTCTTATAACTCCTCTTTTATCTTCTTTTAGTCTTCTTCTTCTGGACCAAGGAGTTAGTAGCATAAAACGACACTATTGTGGTAAAAAGACTCTAAAAACTAACCTAAATGATAGTGATTCCATCACCTATCAATATGTTTAAGTTGCAAAGTGTTTTGTGTGAAATTCTAGCATGTTTAATACTTTGTTTTTTATCAAAATTATGTTGGATTTGAAGGTTGACACCACATGATGAGTTCTATCACATTCTTTCTGAGATGACTAAGGCAATTCATTCTCTTCTCTTCTTCTTTTTGACCATGCTTTAGCCCCTCAAATACATATTTGCCTCCCTTTACCTATCCAGGAATTTGGAACCAAGCAAAGAAAAGTAAGTGAAGTAAAGTTGAGATGTTGGCTGAAAGTGTTAAAATAAAAAAAACAATTAGGTTTGGGAAAGTCAATCATGATGATGAATAACTCGGCACCATTCACATATCCGGGTGTTTGTGTCTTGCCAAAGTCGGATTGAGTGATATTCCTAACCGGTCATGGTATGTGCATCAAAGGTTTGAGGCATCTCGAGAAATTGATGATTGCTGATCTCCTAGGCTTCGGTTATTGTGCAACTTTGTCCATGCATCCCAAAAAGTAAAGTAAAAATAAGCAAAGCTTATTGGTGGAAGATGTTGTGATTCAAAGAAAGTGAAGAAAAGATCCTATTCCCGGATTCTACCACCACATACCCTATATACATCCCATCCTGACACGTTTCTTGACCTCTTTTGGATGCCCTTGAGACCTCGAGCTTGTTGATTGACTTGGTGTTTTAAACTGGATTATACATGATTGATTTCAATAATTATGATTTATTATGCATTCTGTGATTTTATGCAAAGATGAACAACTTTCTTATATCTATAAAATGTTTTGATCATGTCTTGATTTTATTTGCCATGAAGCATTCTCTTAGGGTGATCTATGAGTGGAGCACACCGCCAAAATGTTTTGAAATGTTTTTCATTGATCTTTTTGATGACTTATAATCCATTCTATCTTGTATCTAAGATTTGGATCTTGCTTGGGGACAAGCAAGGGACAAGTATGGGGTATTTTGATAGCATATATTATAGTCTATATTTTTGGGATTGGTTTAGACGTTTTATCTTCATAAATCTGCATGTATGGATGTATATTCTTTGATTGTATTATTGTTTTGTCTACCTTTGTGGGAATCGAGGTCTACACCTAGTTTCGTTATAATTGTAGGTAAAATGGCATGTTTTGGACCAAAATGGAGCTAAGGAGTCATTGGAGCTACATTCTGGAGCTTTGAAGAGCTATAAGAAGATATCAGGAAGCATGCAAATGATTTAGAAGATTGATTTTGGACCAGATTTGAGATGATTTACATTCAGCTAAGATTCACCTCGGTCAGCTACAGTACCACCTCGACCGAGGTGATCTTGAGGAGCGTCTGGACCGAGGCGAACTGATGATGGGACAACGAGATCTTTATTTTTGGCTGAGATCTTCTATTTTTGGAAAGTGAATATCACATATTTTTGCGGGTTAATTAGGTAACTAGGCTTTTTTAAAAATATGTTTAGTAAATAGGCTTTGTATATTTTTGAGATTAGAAAGTGTACCCCATTCCATTTTTTTTACTGTGAACCCTAGCCGTCACCTCTCCCGTAAGTTCTTCTCAAACGCTACTCATCCTTCCTTTCTCTCTCCTCTACTTCTTTAGATTTGTGGATCTGGATCTGGTATGAGACGTCTTGCATCTTCTGTATCTTCTCACTGCTCGTATACCGAATCGCCAAGGCGATGAACTTGTCAAATGTCGACTCGGTAGCGTTCAGAAGCTGAGCTCCGCTGCTCTCTGTGAAGAATGTTTGCATCCAAAAGCTAGGGATTCCGAATACTTGGTGCGAGTCGAAGTTGATAGCTTCGGGCTTCCACTGTGGATCGTATCGGTTCATGAAAAGCGGAGCGTAACTAGCCATGAAAACAACATCGCTATTTCATTCAAGTCCAATGACGAAGGCAGCCTCACCTAGATCTAGATCTGGATCCAGATCTAGATATGGCCTCGCACGACCTCGTCTTCCTCTGGTATAACTTTGGTAGGAAAAATCCTAATCTTATCAATTCTCAGGCGCCTTCAAATGCTTTTAGTCATGGATATGGAACTCACCTTCAATTCAACTCAAATTTCCGATATGATTTCACAACTCAAAGTTCTGATTTGTTTGGGATGATGAGCAATACAACATACGCTTGTACAACTTCTCAACCAGTAGACTCTCATATCAAGCTTCTCTAAGAATTAAGCAAAGTTTCATTTTAGTATTTGTTGTCTTAGCTTGAATATTTGTTTTATTATTTGTAAAATTTGCAGAACTACGATGATATGATGCTAATGATGCTAATGAGGTTCTTGATGGCGAGATCAATGAACCCGGAAAATATATATATATGGGGTTATGTCTGTCAAATTTACTAATGTTGTTGGGCTTGGCAAGTTAAGGATTGAGCTTGAGGAGATTGTCAAGTTCTTTACTGGAGCAGAGGTTTTTCGGAGAAGAGGAGTGAGAATACCACATCAGGAGATTGTCAAATTTGCATCCAAGATATTTGTAGGATTTCATGGTCAATACCACATCAGGAGATTGTCAATTTTCCATTTGATGTACACAGAAGGTCGTATTTGCAACTCTTTACCTTCCTCCAATTGGATTTTGATATGCTTTTGATATGTTGTAACATGAGCTTTTGATATGCTTATACTCTGTTGTAACATGATCTGTTGATATGCTTATAATCTATTGTAATAGATGCAAATTTGGTATGTTGTAACATGAGTTGCTGTAGTGAAGTGACAATTCTAGCTTTTGATATGCTTATACTATGTTGCTCAATTGCTCCAACTTGTTTCAAAAAAAATTCTGGTATGAAACTCATACCAGAAATAAAAAAAAACAAAAAAAACCTTCTGGTATACAAAAATCTGGTATGAACTTCTGGTATGTGAACTTCTGATATGAAAAATTCTGGTATGTGAAAAATTCTGGTATGAACTTCTGGTATAAAAATTCTAGTATGTGAAAAATTCTGGTATTATGAAATTCTGGTATGATGAAAAATTCTGGTATTATGAATTTCTGGTATGATGAAAAATTATGGTTTTATGAAATTCTGGTATAATAAAAAAATTTGTTATGATGAAAAATTCTGGTATGATGGAAAATTCTAATATGATGGAAAATTCGTATGATGGTATGTAATTTTGGTATGTAATTCTGGTATGTAATTGTGGTATGTAAAATTCTGGTATGTAAAATTCTGGTATGAAATTTATACCAGAAAATTTAAAAAAAAAAAGAAGAAAAAAAAACAAAAGCAAATTAACTTACGGATGTTTCAAAGTTTAGTTATTCTATTTTTCTAAATATATTTTGGATGTTTCAAAGTCTAGTTATTCTATTTTTCTAAATATATTTTTAAGTAGAGGTTAATTAGTTTTACCTACCATTAAATGAAAGTGGTAAAAAATTTGGGGTACACTTTTTTAAACAAAAACTTAAAAAGGCCTAGTATGTCAAATTATCCCTATTTTTGCTAGATTTCTGGAAGGAAGATAATATTTTTGGCTGATATATTTTGGAAGATATGGATATATTTTATAGGAAATTATCTTTTTAAGATATCTTATCTTTGGAAGATAATTCTCCTATATAAAGGGTTGGATTTCTACAATTCAGCCATCTTCGGATCATCACATCCTGGAATCTTCGGATCAAGGATTTTCTGGAGGATTTTCTGAAGAGTTTGAAGGAAGTTTGAAGGAAGTTTAAAGGAAGTTTTGAAGGTTGAAGTTCAAGGAAGGAAGGAATCAAGTGGAAGTTGGCTTTGAAGGAGTTTGTAATATCTTCTTAGTTTGCCTTTTGTTTTGTGTCTTTTCTGATTTGTGATTGAGGAACGCTTATTGTTTGTTTGATTCATTAAGTTATTGAGACCTTTGTGTTAAGGTTTTTTTTTGAATATTGATTCCTTTCTTATAAATTTTATTATTGTTATCATGATAATTGTTAGCTAAGTTCTTTATGCGATTCTAGGGTGATTGGCTGAAAGTTATGGGAAAGACGATGATAGAATGCTTAATCCCAGTAGGAACTTGAAAGCTCGAGCCTTTACCTTAACCGTAGAACACCTCGGTCAGTCACTGAACATCTCGGCCGGGATGAGATATAATTGAACGAGGTGAGCCCTTTCCTGAACCTTATATGAGTTAAGAGTTTCAGTTTGTCAATTCCTATCCTTGTTAAAGGTTCAACGCAAGCCTACGATGAGACTTACCCGGTGATTCCTTTGCTTGTTTACCCAAGATCATGAGTGTAGGTAATAAAGGTTTATCCTTTATTGGGGTTTGAGTATGCCTTCATCCCAACTTTGAGAGTTAGCCTGAGACTTATCCGGTAAAGGTTGATTCTATTCCCTTGGGTGGTGTGTTGGTTTGAGATTATAGTTCATTTCCTTAGTACCTTGAGACTTACCCAGTAAAAGGATCTTTGGTTTGGGATAGTGAGTAGTGAGACTTACCTGGTGATCTATTCTCACCTTAGAAACACCTTCCTTTTGCAAACCTCAGTTTTGTCCACGTTATCCTTTGAGATCTTGAGTCGGAACCACAATTGGATGTTTTAATCTCTAGAATCCGTATTCCCTTTATCTGACTTTTAATATATATTTGATTGCTTTAATTTGTTGTTAGTAGTTATTTGACAACCTGATTACCGTACTTTGTTTCACCATAGTCCCTGTGATCGACCCCTGGAATTCTTGCTTTTATTACAATTGATCCGTACACTGTGGGTTCGCAACTTCGCATAATGTTCAAGCATTCTTCTTGGGTTATAAATATTAAAGCTTGCACACACCTTTTTGGAGCGAACAAGTCACAGTGAAAATCTCGGCCTCATCTAAGAAATCTTGCTCGAGATTTGTGGAGACAATTCGAGATTTGCTATTGTTGAGTAATATGATGAAATTTTCATGCCCCGAGTATTACAAAGTTCTAGAGGCATTCCATGAGAGCCAAGGAACTTGGAGTATGAACCGTTTGACAATCCAAATCTGTTTGTATCGAGAAATGTACGAATTCTTGTACATGGCAAGAAAGAACGGAAGAGGAAGGAGAACTGGATATTCCATATAGTTGATCAAGTCCAAAGCTACAATACTTGAGTCATTGTGTGATTAGTGATATACAAGGCTATGATTCGAAGTCGAATTATTTTCAAGAAGGGGATTATGATGTGGGAGCATCTTTGATAGCACCTACATTACATTGACTCTCACGAATCCAAGAGCAGGAGATACTCAAGGGAAGATTTCTTGCTTGCAAGCTGCGAACATGAGAGGATCCGAGAGAGTGGAAGATTGAATGGAAGATGCAAAATCTTGGCCGAGATTTCCAACCAAGATTTTGTTCCCGACGCCCGATAGAAGATCCGACGAAGATCTTTTATTTTTGAAAAACTATCTTTATTATTTTGATTACCTTAAAAGCTTTCAAATATTCTTTAAGGTAATTGTTAGTTTTTATCTTTTAGGATTAGTTTTAGATGATCTTTTGGATATCTTTCTATATTATTTTTTTAAGATATCTTTCCTATATTATTTTTTAAACATATTTTTCCTAGTTTAAATAAGGAATGTCTCCCTTATAAATAACCTTAGAAGGGGAGATTTTTAGGTAGCTCAGTTTTGAATTTGATTTCCACAATATTGTGGAAACTTGTTACTTCATTCATGAAGTTTGCATTTTATCATTCCTATTCAATCGAAACGAGAGTTTTTTTATTGAAAGTTATGAATCCTTGGTAGGTTGTTCTTGTGTGTTAATCTTTTTTAAGGTTGGTGCTACAAGTCAAACTAGTCCCTTCGTGTGTTTGCCTTATTTAGAAGGCTTCTATAAGTGTAAAGAAGGTGAAAGGTAATTCTTTATATCGGGTTTTGACAAATAAATGGTCAAGATTCTTTGCAAGTATTATGATAGTTCTATCTTCCTATACTTATCATTTATCATTCCATATTATCATCTTCTTATTTTTCCATAGAGTGAATTTTCTATGTAGCTTTACTTCACTAATTTTGTTTAGTAATTGTGAAGCTCAATAATTTTGTTAGAATATGACCTTTTTTAAATTTTTTAGACTAATTTGCCCTTCTACAAGAATTTAAAAGATTCCTAATTCTTTATTACCTTTTAATTGACCTTCAATCCCTAATTGAAGAAGATGTATTTTGAATAAGTTATCAATTTTAATAGCGTAATCAATTAGTAAATCATAAAGAATATAAAATTTTTTTACGTGAATTGATAAAACTAGCATGTTACATGCTTGTACTTTTCATGTAAATCATGAAGAGTACAAGAAAATTCTTAATAAAATTTTACAAAAAATTTACAAGAATTGATCAGCGTAATCAATTAGTAATTAATCAATTATTAATTAATCTTGTACAAGAAAATTTTACAAGAAGATAAATCGTGTACAATAAAATTTTACAAGAAGATAAATCGTGAAATCCAACTTGTCCAGTTGGTATTAGGGTGGGAGGGAGGGGCAACCAACCAGAGATCGATTCTTGGTGATTACATTCGTTTTTTAATTTTTCGTATTTCTTGTAAGAATTATAAAGTTACAAGAAAATTCAAGAAATATAATTACAAGAAAATAAGTATCATTTACAAGAATAAATTATAAATTTACAAGAAATTTGTTTCATTTACAAGAATACTTAAGTTATAAGAGTAACGCCTAAATTAGGATAAAATTTATTATAATTAATAAGGGTAAATCTGCCAGTATTTGTTTAATAAGGCTATTCACTTAAAAGTTTATAGGTCTAGGTTATTTACTAAACAAAATTAGTCATTGGGTACATTTCATCCAATTTTCTCTTTTCCATATCATTTCATTATCCTGCATTTTGAGTTTTCCTAAATTTCGGTATGTTTTTCCCAAAATCACGCCCGAGATTTTCATTATATAACCGAGATTTGTTGTAGTCGATGACTTTCAATCTAGATCAGGAACCGTCACATCAACCCCGCATCATTTACATGGGTGAATGTGTGGAATGGAATGGGTGGGTGACGGTTCGGGTTGTGGGTGGTAGCACCTACACCAATACCCACCATCACCCGTCAATTTTACGGATTTTACCCGTCAATCGTCCACCACCCGCAAAATATTTAGATTTTCACCCATATATTCGGCTAACTGGTTGTATTGGATGATTGTACACCCATTTTTCGTCCCTACATATTAATTATTTTATCACAATTAAAACTATTAGGTCTCGTTTAGTACAACTACAAAAATGAGGTTGAAATAAGAATTATAATGAAATAAAGAATTGGAATAAACAATTCGTGATACTTTGTGTTTGGTATAACGTTGTAATGAGTGATTACTGAAATATGTTATTTTGTTTTATTTTAATTATGAAACGATGAATCGTATCATTTTGATGTTAATGTGTATGTTTATAATGTAAAAACATATTATTTTTTATCGACATTTAAGAAAAAATAAAGATCAAGTAATAACTTAAAATATAAACTTGAACCAAGTGAACCTAAATAAAAATGTATATAATCTCTTCTTTAAAATCTATTTTGTCTAATTGAACTAGTTATATTATTTTTGGGCACTTTTTCATGATATACCATCTTACCAAAATACCAATATTATAGTTCATTATTTAATTTAATAATTTTTTATAAAAATCATTTACAAAATAATTAAAATATAACTCAACTTAATTGGTTGTTATTTTTTTATAGAAATTTTTTTTATAAAATTTAATAAGTGAATATAATATATGTATAATGAAAATATATAATTATTATTTTAAGTTTGAAATGACTGATATCTTGAAATGAATGAAATTTTTTTGTAGAGTTTGAATGAATCGAAAAATAATCTTCTATATACTCTAAGCTGACGTGGCGGTCTCACGTTTTTTCTCGAAATAATTTTTTTACTAAATTAAAAATTAAGCAAAAGGAAATGATTTTACTTATTAAGATTGGTATAACAACTAGATATTATCTAGTTTCTTTTTATAAATTGACCGTAATTATATAATATTGGGAATCTTAAAACCACTAAATTATTAACGATATCTTTTGATAAATAATTGTACTTATCTTTAAACCTAACACCCAAAATCTAACTACTATATAACGTTCAAACAATTATATAATAATTTATATTCTACCTATGCAGTCAATATACACAACTTGGAAATATTCCGATTGTTCTATTATTGTATGTGTTGTATCGTATATTTTGATTGATTAACTAACTATTTTTGATTTCGTCATCTCATCTTCTTTGATCGTCTTTTGTTTTAATCAATATTTTTCGATTATAACATGTTTTATCATATATTTTGATTTCGTATTGTTAACCGATTTTATTATATGATCTTCCAATTATTATAAAATTTTATATTTTATTAATTTGTTAGCCAAATTTTAAAACAGATTTATGATGATTTGTTTTATATATATATATATATATATATATATATATATATATATATATATATATATATATATATATATATATATATATTTTAAATTGATTGTTTGATCATTTCTAATTATTATATGATTATGTTTTTTTTTGTTTTTAAATGATCTTGTAAACCAATTTATGTTGATTTATATATTATATTTCTATTTATTTAAATTGTTTTTTTTATGTTAAATAGAACCGGAAACAAAGAAGGAAGCCTTAGCAATGCAAACTGATTTTTTTTCAAAAGATTTATATATTATATTTCGTATAGATTTGACGTCTTTTATCGACAAAATAGTTTAAGAAACTAATCAACAGGGAAAAAGCTGCAAGTTTTATAGAGGTTTTAGATTTGAGGGAACGCCAAGAAAGCAGATGGGCACAATACCATATCCATTCAATGAGACTGCCGATTTCTTCAAACAACAGATCATATCCCGTTTCTTTTATTGCTTATTGTGAATGTAAATCTAACCAATCTATATTCCTTAGTCGTAGAATCGACCAAAGACACACAAACATAAAGCACACAAGTAATTTGTTGACGCAGTTCGGTAGTATATAAAATACTCCTACTCTGCGAGACCTCAAGAGGGGAGATCCGATCTCAGGTTTCACTAGGTATCCAAGAACACAAATTACAAACACTGGACAAGAGATATACTAGCACCTTTTCTATATATCTAGCAAAGAAAACAACAAAGACAGAACTCAGGAGATACAAAGAAGCAATGGTGAAGAAAAGCCCCCTCAAAGGCACCTTGACGAAGATCTGAGATCAATCTTCGTCTATTCTGCAAGCCAACGAAGCAGAAATGAGAGATAACAGATCTCTCTTGGTCTTCACGGATCCTTCTCACTTCAGAGCGAGATTTGGAAGATCCATTCTTCTTCTTCTCTTTTCTCTCTCTCTTTTTCCTCTCTTTCTCTTTGGACGAAGAACACTCAAGATTCTGGATCTAGGGTTTCAGAAGCTGGAGCCAAGCGTTTTAAGTACCAAGCTGAACCCTAGAAGAAACGCTTCGTTTTACAACGATCCTTAAGCAAGCTGGTGAACCAAATCAAGCGGCCGGTTCAATACTCGCAAGCAGGTCCATCATTTCTGGATCAAGAGGTGGGCTTCCAGAATTGGGCTTACAAAGCCCAGTCTCAAACTTCAGCCGGATAAGCATACAAACACACAACAATACACATTACAACTTTGTACCCCCTAATTCATATAATAGCCTACACATATGTATATGAATATTGTCATCATATCAATCACTAAGCTACATCACTTAATCTAAGTGGCAACATTGGATCAAGATAGGCATCAATATCAAATACATAGCAAGCTATCAAATGAGTCTTATAACTCTCTACTTAGATCATAGTATAAGGTGCTAGTTTATATCTAAGTCCTAATGCTATAACATGTTACAAGAATCAATTAACATAACAAATGCCCTCCTGATTCTTGTATCATTTCAATCTGATTCTGTTCCCCAATAGTGTGCCCGAGACCATCCTTCCTGTCCGTCATCAGTCCATGACCTGCACAAACACTCAAGGAGCATCAAAAATATGTAGAAAACTTCTACAGAAAGCAAATTTATCAGCAGTCACTATTTTTGTTTCAAAGTCTGCTGGATTCAAATCACCCTTAATTTTCTTAACTAATAAGAAGTGTTTCTTTTTAACCCTATCTCGAATGAAATGATTTTTAACATCAATATGTTTAGATCTTTCATGATAAACAGGATCTTTACACAAATACAAGGCACTTTGACTATCCATATGAATTACAGGAATGCAGGGTTTATGAGATATTTCACTAACTAAACCTTTAAGCCAAATAGCTTCCTTAGAAGCTTCAACAGCAGCAATATATTCAGCTTCAGTAGAAGATAAAGCAACCACAGATTGTTGTTGAGATTTCCATGAAACACAATTACCAGTCCAAGTGTAAAAATATGCAGTAGTAGATTTTCTATTATCCTTATTACTAGCATAATCAGAATCTACATAACCAAACACTTCACCAATATTATCATGCTCAGAAAACATTAAACACAGGTTTTTAGTTCCACTGATATATCTAAGAATATATTTCATAGCAGTCCAATGTAATTCACCAGGATTAGACATGTATCTACTCAACACACTTATACCAAAGGCAAGATCAGGTGTAGTGCATAGCATAGCATACATGATAGAACCAACAGCCACATCATAGGGAATTTTAGCCATTTTTTCAATTTCAGCTTGATTACTAGGACAGTGTTGCTTAGTTAAGTCTAGGTGCCCTCCTAAGGGTATAGAAGTGGATTTAGCATTTTTCATGTTGAATTTTTCTAAAACCTTTTCAATGTAGTCGACTTGAGATAACCACATCTTTTTATGCTTTATCTATCCCTTATAATTTTAACACCTAATATTTTCTGTGCAGGACCCATATCTTTCATGTCAAAGTTTAATTTTAAATCTCTTTTTGCACCAGCTATTAACACAGCAGATTTACTAATAAGCAGAATGTCATCAACATATAATAGCACAAACAAGGGATTCATGGAAGATATGCCTTTAAAATACAAACAGTAATCATAATTGCTTCTTAAAAACCCTAAGTTTTTCATGCATTCATCAAACTTAAGATTCCACTGTCTAGGTGACTGTTTTAAGCCATAGATAGATTTTTTAAGCAAGCAAACATGATCAGGTTTAGATTTATCTACAAAACCCTCAGGTTGTTTCATATAGATAGTTTCATCCAAAGTACCATGTAAAAAGGCAGTTTTTACATCCATTTGTTCTATATCCCAATCATGCACAGTAGCAAAAGCAAGCAACAATCTCAATGTTTTATATTTGACAACAGGAGCAAATATATCAGTGTAATCAATTCCCTCTCTTTTGGGTAAAACCCTTAGCAACTAACCTAGCCTTGTATCTAGGTGGTTCACTCAGTTTAGTTGCTTCTTTTAGTTTATAAATCCATTTACAGGGCACAATTTTTGCATTTTCAGGTTTAGCTATTAACACCCAAGTTTTGTTAACAATCATGGAATCTATTTTATCTTGCATTGCTAGTTTCCAATTTTTAGATTGTTCACAATTCATAGCTTGCCTATATGTGTCCGGAGTATATGGATTATCAACAACATCACTAGTCAAGAAAGCATACTCAACCATATTAAAATCATTTGTAATCAGAACATATTCAGAATCATTATATCTCCTATTAGGTATTCTAACCCTAGGATTTCTATCTCTAGTTAACTGATAGTTATCTTCATCATTGTCATTCAAATAATCATCTTGATCATGCATAGAATCACCAATATCATGCAGTGAATCATTATTATTATCATGCAATGCAATATCAGAATGAGATGAGGGAGCAGTAGATATATCACCTATATTTTCTACCCCCCTTGATTCTGACCTATAATTCTCACTGCCTACAACAGTGTTTTCATCAACATTTTCATCATTGTTAGAAGTATTATCAACATCATAGTTCTCTTCACTAGTACTAGGTGTTTGATAATATCCTATATCAAATTCTTCATCTATTAATTGATCTTCCCTATTATGGTCGTTTGTGTAGAAATGAAAACTTCTAGTTGACTCAGTATCATTTTCAGTGTTACTGTTATTATCCACAAAGTTATTATTTCTGATTTTAAAATAGAATTCTCTTTCATTAAAGGTCACATTTCTAGATGTTATTACTTTATAGCCATGTGGTTGTATGAGTAACAGTTTATATCCTTTAACACCTTCAGGATAGCCTAGCATTACACACTTTTGTGCTCTTGGGTGCAACTTCCCTTGTATTATATGGGAATATGCAGTACACCCAAAGGGCCTTAAGTGGGTAATATTAGGCTTCCTTCTAGTCCACAATTCTTGGGGTGTCCTAAAGTCTATTACAGAGGAGGGAGACCTATTAATGAGGTAAGCTGCTGTAGTAACAGCTTCACCCCATAGACTATGTTTCATACCAACACTTATTAACATACATCTAGCCTTTTCTAAGAGGGTTCTATTCATCCTTTCAGTTGTACCATTTTGTTGAGGAGTGTAAGGGACTGTTAGATGTCTTTTAATACCATTTGCTTTACAAAATTCATTAAAGCTAGCATTACAAAATTCTAGACCATTATCAGTTTTAAGGCATTTAACTTTTAAATCTGTTTCATTTTCAACTGCAATTTTCCAGTTTTTAAAACTTTCAAAAGCTTCATCTTTAGTTCTCAACAAATATATCCAAACTTTTCTAGAATAATGGTCAATGAAAGAAATAAAATATTTCTTTCCACCTACAATTTCTATATGAGCAGGACCCCATAAGTCTGAATGTATATATTCTAGAGGTTTACTAGCTTTGTATAAAGATTTATTGAAACTATTTTTATTTGCTTTACCAAACACACAGTTTTCACAAAAGCTAAGGTTTGTCAGTTTATTGGTTAAAATACCTTGTTTATGTAACTGATTTAATCCATTATTTCCTATATGACCTAATCTGCTATGCCATAATGTAGTTTGTTCTAGGTTGTTTTTATCAATATCAGTAATGGAGAGATTTAATTCAGGTGATTGTTCTACAAAGTACAAACCACCCTTTTTAGAACTCCTAATAAGAGTAAGACCATTTTTGACAACTTCTCTTATACCATTACTAGTATTTATATTACAACCTAAATCATCAAACATGGACTCAGATAGCAGGTTTCTCCTAAGGCCAGGAACCCATCTAACATTTTGAATTACCCTAATTTTTCCATCATACATGCACATAGGTATGTTACCTATTCCTTTTATTTTTAAAGCAGTATTATCACCTAACATGACATCACCACCATCAAAAATTTCTAAAGAACAAAACAAAGTTCTATCAGGACAAGCATGCATGGTACATCCAGAATCTAATATCCAATCATCAGATTTGCATTTGAAAGGAATAGTACACATTAACAGTTTACTAGAATACTGAGCATGGATATTTTCAAATAAAGAAACATTATTGTCAGTATTTCCTTTATTAGATTCGTCCTTCTTTTTCTTTCTACAGTCATTAATGAAGTGACCAAGTTTTTGACAGTAAAAACATTTTTTATTTTTCTTGTCATTTTCACTACTAGGGCTCTTATCATAGGATTCATCTTTCTTATCCTTTTTATTTGACTTGTTATATTTCTTAAATTTTCCTTTAGTTACTAAGACTTCAGACTTAACTTCTGATTTCTTATCATTAGGTTTTGTCTTAAAAATTTTCATAGATTCATTTTTATCTACAATTGACTCAATGATCTTAGTCTTAGTTAAAGTTTCAGTACTGTATTGTATCACATCTCTAAAGGTGTCAAATTATGAAGGCAATGATCCTAACAGGATAACAGCTAAGTGAGTATCTTTAATAGTGTCATCACATCTCTCTAAGTCCATTTCCATTTTTAGAAATCTATCTAGGTTATCATTCAAGGTCACATTGACATCCATTTTAAAAGTAAACAATCTATGTAGAGTAGATATCCTAGAGGGCAAAGATTTTTTATTGTATTGCTTATCTAAAGTATCCCACAAAGGTTTAGCAGAGGAGATACTTACAAACTGACGAGCCACGTCGTCAGTCAATCTTATCATTATTTCAGCATGAGCCTGTTCATCCATTTCCATTTTTCTGGCTGTAGAGGTTTCTGCCAAGTAGTCACCAGTTATGGCCCTCCAACACTTTTCCTTGGTCAAAATTGCTTTCATTTTGACCTGCCACATGATGAAGTCAGAGACTCCATCATATGGCTTGATTCTGATGCTAGCTTCTGTCATTTTTTATCTCCTGTAAACAAGAAACAAAAAAGTTAGAAAATAGTCGAGAAAAGTGAATACAGATAGGAGGTCAGATAAGAGAGTAAAGATAAACACAGTAATAAAAAACCAGTCAAGATGATCACTATTAGAACTAATCAGATTAAGTCCAACCACACAAGGCAGAACAATAAGTGGAAGCAAAAACAGAAAGCAAGATATACGAAGATATCAAGAACAACAGAAAAAACCCCAAAAATTAGGGTTTTTATAGATTCGAAAGAAAAAACACAGAATGCTCTGATACCACTTTGTGAATGTAAATCTAACCAATCTATATTCCTTAGTCGCAGAATCGACCAAAGACACACACACATAAAGCACACAAGCAATTTGTTGACGCAGTTCGGTAGTATATAAAATACTCCTACTCTGCGAGACCTCAAGAGGGGAGATCCGATCCCAGGTTTCACTAGGTATCCAAGAACACAGATTACAAACACTGGACAAGAGATATACTAGCACCTTTTCTATAGATCTAGCAAAGAAAACAACAAAGACAGAACTCAGGAGATACAAAGAAGCAATGGTGAAGAAAAGCCCCCTCAAAGGCACCTTGACGAAGATCTGAGATCGATCTTCGTCTATTCTGCAAGCCAACGAAGCAGAAATGAGAGATAACAGATCTCTCTTGGTCTTCACGGATCCTTCTCACTTCAGAGCGAGATTTGGAAGATCCATTCTTCTTCTTCTCTTTTCTCTCTCTCTTTTTCCTCTCTTTCTCTTTGGACGAAGAACACTCAAGATTCTGGATCTAGGGTTTCAGAAGCTGGAGCCAAGCGTTTTTTCAAGTACCAAGCTGAACCCTAGAAGAAACGCTTCGTTTTACAACGATCCTTAAGCAAGCTGGTGAACCAAATCAAGCGGCCGGTTCAATACTCGCAAGCAGGTCCATCATTTCTGGATCAAGAGGTGGGCTTCCAGAATTGGGCTTACAAAGCCCAGTCTCAAACTTCAGCCGGATAAGCATACAAACACACAACAATACACATTACAACTTTGTACCCCCTAATTCATATAATAGCCTACACATATGTATATGAATATTGTCACCATATCAATCACCAAGCTACATCACTTAATCTAAGTGGCAACATTGGATCAAGATAGGCATCAATATCAAATACATAGCAAGCTATCAAATGAGTCTTATAACTCTCTACTTAGATCATAGTATAAGGTGCTAGTTTATATCTAAGTCCTAATGCTATAACATGTTACAAGAATCAATTAACATAACACTTATTCACAATTAATTGACCAGACATACTTCTCTTGGACATTTCTACAAACACCTAACCATCACACACCCAATTACCAAAAATGAACAACTGAAATCAAGAACTTGAACTATCAGTTGCAAACAGGATCTACATGAAAGAAAGCATTAACGAATTCAAGAAATTGAACTAGAAAAAAATGCTCATCGATAATCCTCGATCTAGACTATCTAAATCTTTCAAAGTACTGTTAATCACAAGAAGCGAAGCTCGTATGTCCCAACGAAGCACGAGTTACATCCACCAAGCAACTGGTTAGCAATATGAAACGTCAAGAACGCTGGCATGGTCACCGACATGACCTGCTTGCCGGTCAAGGTTTCCGTGCAGAATGCCAGATTTGGCGCTTTCAGGGTATACTCCAGTCCAGCATCTCGGGTCAAATCAGCTAGACCAAGAGAAGACATATACGGCTTAGACAAGACAGTCGCCGCTAATTTCCCAAGTTGGACAATATTCCGGCATTGGAGCCCATAATCTTTGTGTAGAGCGGTGATGCACACTACAAAAAAATCTTGATTTTGTAACATCATATAGTGTAACGATTAGTCACAATAAAAGGGTACATGTGAGTTATTTCAACACTAAAAAGTGTGCAATGTGTGTGTGGCTAAAGAGGGTGTGACAAATTTTTTATCACAAGAAAAACTATTACTATTTCCAACAAAGGAAATGGTGTGAGTGTTACCAACGAACTTTTAGTGTGAGAAAAAATGTCCCTATTAATGATATTATTTCCAACAAAAAAGGGTGTGAGCCTTACCAATGACTTTTAGTGTGAAAAAAATGTAGTGATTATTTAAATATGTGAATTTTTTAATTAGGGTTTAATAATTTTTATATATAAATAATAAATTATTTAAATCTTCACAGTTCCAAATAAATGTATTTTTCGTGAATAGTATAAACAAGATGACCGAAAAAAGACAATAAAATGAAAAAAAAAAAGCAATGAACTGTATACTTATAGTAAGGAACTCTTGTATATTTCTCACAATAGAGTAAAAATATCATACATTGTCTATTAACATTTGAATACAATTACATATATTTATCCGAATTATAATTACAATTACAAATATAAGATAAAATTATAATTACAATTACAACTATACAAATGTAGCAACTTATATATGTAAAAGATCCCAAAAGTTGAAGATTCATATCATTGGAACTTTCCCATTGACTAACACAACTTCATGATCACGACAACTATCTGATCTTGATCGGATTGCAGCCGGACATCTCTTGATCGAGTACCAATATGGCAGGGTACTGGCTGATGCTTGGAAGGGTGTTGGAAATTGGTTAATAAAAGGCTTGAAGAGCTCGTTTCACCCCTACAAACACATATATATATCACACACAAGAGTATAAAAACTAGGTAACCTTAGTTATATTTTCAACTTTTTATATGGAGATGACTTACAATTGCTGGGACAAAATGAACTTCGTGATTGGAAACGGTCCAAATCCAGGGCTGGTAGGCGGTGCTTCTCTCGACGAGTCTTCTCCATATATCCCATCTGACGAGTTTGAATCAAATGTTACATAGTTTTAACCAGCATACCTATGGAAAATATATATATATATATATAGCCTTTTCCATGGGATAGTTATCTAGATAAGATAAGTCCCAAGTAACAACATTGCTTTCCCCGGAACCAAGTCGTGTTCATAACAAGTCAGTGACGAGTTTGAATCAAATGTCTGCCCGAGGTCACCTGCAAATCCCATGGAAAATATATATAGCTCAAATCTCATTGAGTCAAAGAACATGCACATGGATCTAGAGATGGAAATACCCACCTATGATACCAAAAGTGTAAGGAATATCAGGACCAACTTGAGGTGGAGTCGTAAACCACAAAGTTCTTGCAAATTCGCTCATCCTCCGTCACCCTCAACTTCCCCAAACTCGCACCATCCCTTCCTCGTCCCGCGTCGGAGGTCCAGGCCGTCGCAGTTAAGGTGGCTAACTTGGAATCGCCGGGAGAGAAGTTCTGATGAGATTGGTCCGATAGTCGAGTTCATCTGAAAGCTAATGAATTGATATCTTCTTTTTGTAACTCCTCTCTAGCACGATTGGTGACTAGAAAATATCTCAAATCCAAAAAAAAAAAAGGAAATATCCACCACGTACGTTTATAATGGAGTAAGTTACCAATTTTAAAAATCCCTATAATTAAGGCAAATCCCTAGAACTAAGCTGTGTTGTGACTAGAATGGTTTTAGCTTTTCAAAAAGATATAGAATGGAAAATGCTAGGAAGAAAATTAAGATATTATATTAATCGTATCAACAAAATTTATATTTCAAAAAATTATGAATAAAATTAAAAGTTGACACATAAAGTTAATTATAACTAAGATCAAATTTTAAATTAATAAATATTTTTCATAAACAAAATAGATAATTATATTAATATTTTTGAAATTAAATTCATATAATATTTCTAAAATTTATTCATATAATATTTTTGAAATTAAATTCATATAATATATTTTTGTGTAGAGTGGCGATGTCCCGCGGAATCCCGACTCCGGTGAAGAGCAGATCGGGAAGGTTGAGGAAGGTTGCGAGGGAGGAAGGTATGTATTTAAAGCCGATAAGGTGAATATTGAGGCCGGAGCCTCCGGAGAAGAAATTGAGTATGGCGACTTTTCCGGCGAGACGAGATTTCTGTGGCGAAGCGGAGTAGACAGTTTGGATGTCAAAGCCGACGACGCGCTTGAAATGGCGTTCTATGGAGATGGTGCCGAGGAAGTCAGAGAGGAGCGAAGAGAGGAGGGATTCGTCGAAAGACTGTCTTTCATCGGCGGTGTTTTCGATGGTGGAGCTTTTGAAGCGTTTGAGTTTCAAAGGCCTGTGGTTTGGTGATGTCGTATGGAGAGTGAAGGGGCATGCGCGTGAGGCGCGTAGTAACTACCTCTTCACTTAAATCTTAGTTTATAAGGATCCTCGATCTTAATTATATCCTGAATGTCATAACTGTCATTGTAAACCCTTCAAGAATCGAATCCTCTTACTGCTAAAAACCCCACCAACAATCCAAGATGACAACACACGTCCCCTTGGTAAACCTAAACAATCCACCATCGTCACCCACAATCGGATTCATGATTAATAACAAGAATTTCAGAAGCACTTTCGTCTTCAACGAATCCCTCCTCTCTTCGCACCTCTTCGACTTCCTCAGCACCATCTCCATACAACACCATCGCAAGCGCGTCGTCGGCGTTAACATCCAAACTGTCTACTCCGCTTCGCCACAGACATCTCGTCTCGCCGGAAAAGTCGCCATACTCAATCTCTTCTCCGGAGGCTCCGGCCTCAATATTCACCTTATCGGCTTTACATGCATACCTCCCTCCCTCGCAACCTTCCTCAACCTTCCCGATCTGCTCTTCACCGGAGTCGGGATTACGCGGGACATCGCCGCTCTACACAAAGATTATGGGCTCCAATGCCGGAATGTTGTCGAACTGGGGATATTAGCGGCGACTGTCTTGTATAAGCCACACATGTCTAACCTTGGGCTAGCTGAATTGGCCCGAGATGCTGGAATGGAGTATACCCTGAAAGCGCCGAATCTGCCATTCTTGCCGGAAACCTTGACCGCCGAGCAGGTAATGTCGGTGACCATGCCCGCGCTCTTGTCGTTTCTAATTGCTAACCTAGTGCTTGGTGGATGTAACTCGCGCTTCCTTGAGACGTCCGACCTTCGCTTCTTGTGATTAATAGTACTTTCCAAGATTTAGATAGTCTAGAGGATTATCGATGAGCATTTTGTTCTAGTTCAATTTCTTGATTTCGATAATGCTTTCTGTCATGTAGATCTTGTTTGCAACTGATAGTTAAAGTTCTTGATTTCAGTTGTTCATTTGGGGTAATTGGGTGTGTGAAAATGTACATGGTTAGGTGTTTGTGGAAATGTCCAAGAGAAGTATGTCTCCTCAAATTGTGAATAAGCAATAAAAGAAAGAGTACATGATCTGTTGTTTGATGAAATGGGCAGTCTCATTGAGGTTTATAATATTTAAAAAAAAATTAAAAATAATATAATATATATTTAACCTTGTTGTATCCCTCTCCTCGATTCACATCTTTAGTTGTCCACGCATCTTCTCGAAGAACTTAAGTTCATTATCTCTACTGGTCTCGTTGTCGTTCAATCATGGCCTTTTTAGAACCGCTTTTACACTTAATGTTGCTCCCTTTTTCTTGTATTGCTTCCATCTTGATTCCTCTTAAATTGTCTCGAGTTTTTCCTTTCCATGGTTATCCTTCGTTTACGTCATCTCTAATCCTCCTCTTCGACATCCTCTTAAAGGAGTACAAGAACTCCAACCCCGAACGTAGCTCTCAACTCGATACTTGAGCATATTCGTCCTCGTATGTGCACTATCCTATGTAAAACGACGTCGTCCAAGGGCGATGATATCATAATAGCATCTTAACTAAAAGGTCATATATCTCCGTATGCTACTATATATAATAAGAATACGTATCCATAACTATATAAGTCCTAAGTCCATATTACTACTAATATCATGCATTCGGCATTCCATTATAACAATACAAGGTCCAAAACATATAGTCGTCTAATATATAACTATACACATATATCCAGTTCATCATGCAACATACAATCACAAAGATACACATCAATTCTATCATGCATAACTACAAACCTCATCTCCATATCTATATATACATATATATACTAAAAATCCAATAAACTATGCTGCCGAGATCCGCGGAAGGAGTGGTGGTCCATACATTCTACCCAACTCATGCATGTGATTTGAAAACGAAAACTCAAAACCCGCGGGGTTCTGTTTATTCCTTATTCGGCTTTTAGAAGATTGCGAGTGTCATTGCTGTCAACCTAGGGCTCTGATACCACTTTTGTAATACCCCAAATCCGCGGGACTCGGGATGCTACGGGTTGGGACCTCACAATGGATCCCGACCCTTAGCTTGACAACAATTTCACTGGATCTTGCAACAAGGCACAAATAAAGGCCAAAACGAAATACATTTTGATGCAATGATAAGAAACCCAAAAGACAACAACAACGGACTTCAGCCGAAAACACAACTCCAAAGACTATAAGCCATACACGTGGCCTACTATAAAAATACAATATACAAACTCCAAACACAACTCCAAACAAAAACCCCTTCCTAAAATGTACGGACCCCGGCTGCCCACTCTTCCGGATCTCTCGGCCACATTCCTAACTTGCAAGGCAATCTACAACAATCGATATAAAACCGTTAGCTAATATTCGTAGCATTAGAAGCAAGGTGAAGGCACATACACACATACATCAACATAGTCGCCAAGAACCTCCTAACTTTACGCAAGAGTTAGGAGGTTCTTGCTTCTATAGTAAGCCATACACGCGGCCTACTATAGAAGAAAGGTTAAGGCACATACATCAACCGTTAGCTAATATTCATATCCCGTTCTAATTCAACTTCTTTTGTGACACGAGAATCTCCCGAAACTCGCCTCGGTCCCCACTTACCGCATGGAACGGTACGGATGCATCCGACCGTCTAACCACACGGGCTAGTCGCCAAGAACCTCCTAACTCTACGCAAGAGCTAGACAAGTTGTCACCGCCCGTTATCATACACTTGGGCCAAATAATATATAAGGTCGGTATTCCTATTCCGGTTTTATAAGTTTATAATGAAAGCAATAAAACACACACCACCAAACACGCATAAAATCTAATACAAAGAATACGAGCTAAGTAAGTCCGGAGACTTACCTCGTCCCATAGATAAACCCGATAACCACTGCTCTCAACTTCCCGTAGGAAGGCACTCAACGCCTGGTCAAAACAAGGCACACGGTCAACATTTATCCCACATTCTAGAAGTCCTTAGACTTCTAGTCCCAATGATCTCGCAAGATCATAAACCATAACCATGCTAGGATAACAAACTCATAGTTCTCACGATCTCACAAGGTCATAATCATCAAAACACATACTAGGATACTCTCGTACTAGTCTCCACAATCTCAACAATCCTACAACCTCAACCCCTAAATTCTCACAAGCTCAACATACAAATTAAAGCCATAAACTACCTCATAAGATAACAATACTACCTCAAGCTTAGAATCAACATCCATCCATCAAACAATATCAAATCCTCAAAACTCACTAGGTTCAAAGCCACTACTTGGCATTAACTCTAAGTTATGTTAGATCCAACTTAGCATGATACTAATGCTAAACATAACAAGATCGAGGAAGAAGGTACTCACACGAGGTCAAAGATGGAAGATGATCTACGGATGTCGAGATTGGACTCGTTATGCCTATATATCGGGGTCATTTCCGGACCTAAAACCAAAGCTAACCAAATTTAGCTTATATACTAAATTTGAACGGAGTAATAAACATATATAAATCTAAGAAAAATCCCACTTTTAAAACCCAAGTTAAAAACCGTAAATATATATTCCGGGCAAAATTGTATAACATCATAACCCAAGGTAAAACTATTTTTTCAAAGTCAAAGTTAAAACCGCAATTAACCTTTCCGGAGAAAAATATGAAATTCTAGAAACTTGGTCATAAACCGCAATTAATTGTTTGAGCCATAAACCAAAATTAATCCAACAAGGGAATAATTGATAATATATATAAATATAAGATAAACTCGTATTTAAAATCCAAGGTTAAAATCCATAAAGATATTTTCTGGACAATTATACAATTTCCGAAATATGGGTCATATTCTGTAATTATGAAGTTTGGCCAAAATCTGCAATTATAAATAAGCAGGGTATCATTGATAAAATCAGAAAGTTGGGCCAAAACACAAATATAAAACATGGGTGCTGAAAAGCAATTATACTTAAACAGGAGGTGCCCGATTACAATTGTGGGAAAGAGTTTTAAACCCAGATTCGCATCTTGCTGGGAGAGGGAAAGAAGAGGCGGCAGGGGGCAACGTAGGGGAGCTCCTCCCCTACGTTGTTGGTTAAATTGGGAGCGAGTACATAGCAGAAAATCGTAAAATAATTTATATACAGTTGTCAATATAGTATGCATACGGGTTGTATCCATCTACAATTCGAATGATAACATAATTAATTCAAACTTGTTATAGTAAGCTTTATGAAATATGTGAAGAGCACTTCTGAGTCACAATGCACATTTGTAGTGAAGTACTTGTAGATCAAAGCCTGATGATTTAACTCAACCCATTGAGCTGGAGGGAATGGTCCTCGGATCCTCGTGAATGACCCATGCATGCTTCCAGAAGCATAACCTGGAAGAAGAAATGTCAAATCTAAATTCTACACATTATAACCATAAGCTGCAAAAACACACAAGATACAAAAATAGTAGAAAAAGGCCAGAACCAATGGGGACCATGTATAGAAAAAAACAATAAGAAGAACAAGTACTATCAAGCAAAACAGTTCATTAATGAGAAATTTCCAAAATAAAGCCATGAGATAGTTGGTAGGACAATTTTTAAAAATCTGGAGTTGAACACTCAATGGATTGTGGGCTTCTTTTTGATCACAAATTTATCCTAAATGAGAGAAGTACCTCAGCACAAATCAGTAAAACCTCTTTGATTTGACATTCAACATCCTTATTATATCTTCCTTTTCTATTATGTTGCACATTGAATCTTCACTTTGTGGATCTTCTAGCGGATGATGTCCTTTCTCATACAGTTTTAGTGTAGTTGCGGGACCAATGCCCCAAACTTCTCCAAACAAAGTGATTGTCCGTACCTGCAGTAATACAAAAGACAAGAAAATAATAAAATCTTCATTAACTTGAGGCTTTCAAGATATGAACAGGAAAAAAAACATATGTGCATAAAAATATATCTATTTATTTATGGATACTTTAAACATGGTTTTAATTTTGTCAAATCAGTCCATTTATGTCAATCAAGATGCAAATAAGTAAAGATTAAAGAGTAAAAACGGTTGGATCTCCTAATAAGATGTACAATTTTTAAAATCGAAAGCCTTGACCAATATTTTTCTTTCAAAGAAGAGAAGATTGTGTCACATTTTCATCTTGCTCAATGTGCTCAACTTGGAAAACTTTCTTGTTCATACGATCTCCATTATGTAAAGACAAAGGAAAAGCAACTAAGATCTTTACTAGATAATGGAGATTGTGTGAACATAAAAGATCTTTGAAAGAAAAATAATGGTCAAGACTTTTGATTTCAAAAGTTGTACATCTAATTGGGAGATTCAACCATCATTACTCTTTAGTCTTTACTCATTTCCAGATTGACTTTACATAAATGGATTGAGTAATTAAAATTTAAACCTTGTTTAAAGTATCCATAAATAAATAATAGATCTTTATGCACATATGTTTTTTTTTGGGTTCATATTTTGTAAGCTTCAAGTTAATGAAGATTTTGTTATTACTTTGTCTTTTGTATTATTGCAGATATGGAGATCACTTTGTTTGAGAAGTTTACTGAAGTTGTAAGAGAAATGACATCCTCCGCTAGAAGATCTACAAAATGAAAATTTAGTGTGCAACATACTAGAAAAGGAAGGATATAATAAGGATGTTGAATGTCAAATCAAAGAGGTTCAACTGATTTGTGTTGAGGTACTTCTTTCATTTAGGATGAATTTGTGATCAGAATGAAGCCCACAATTCGAGGAGTGTTCAACTCTAGATTTTTGAAAATTTTCCTACAAGCTATCTCATAACTTTATTTTGAAAATTTCTCATTAATTAACTGTTTTCCTTGATAGTTCTTGTTCTTCTTCTTATTGGTTTTTTCTATACATGGTCTCCATTGGTTTCTGGCCTTTTTCTATTGTTCTTGTATCTTGCGTCTTTATGCAGCTTATGATTATAATGTCTACATTTAGATTTGACATCTCTTCTTTCAGGTTATGCTTCTGGAAGCATGCATGGCTCATTCACGAGGATCCGATGACCATTCACTCCAACTCAATGGGTTGAGTTAAATGATCAAGCTTTGATCTACAAGTACTTCACTGCAAATGTGCATTGTGATTCAAAACTCAGAAGTGCTCTTCACATATTGGATAAAGCTTACTTTAGAACTTAAGAGAATCTAGACAAATAGATATGCTAAATTAGGAAGAATCTGGTGTATTTTATGTACCATTATATGTTCAGATTATTATACAAATTCATCCTTAAAAATTGAATAACACCCGTGAATTAATGTTATGTATATGTAAACATCAAAATATAATAATTATTGTTCACCTGAAATATAAAATAAGTAACTTCATCAAGAACACATCATCACTGGTATAGTACCCTTACATAGGGTAAAGTATTAATTGATGGACCTGACTAGACTTGGTGATTAAACTTGCTAATCAATAACACTAGAGTTACTTCCTAAACTTTACCAAATTACCCCCAAACATGAAGATCAAAGGTAAGGGAGGAAATAACGTAACACCCCTTATTCTTTCTTTCGAACCGAAGTTGATCAAGCGAAAACTAATCACGAAGGAAGAGTAGAAGAAGGGTGGGGAGAAACAACCTCGTAGCAACATATAGAGAACCGTGTTGAATATCTCGTTGAGGCTATGATGATGCGCGATTGTAAGGGAGAATGTTATGAGGAAAATAGAATAAATAGACATACGGTTTTATTAATTAGGGTAGCTGAATAAAATGTTAAGAATCAAGTCGGAATTTATACAAATTTGTTCATATTTGGATTCGGGTTAGAATCAATTAGTTGGATCGTAGCCACAATTTCCTTTCTTTTTCTCTTCTCATTTCGGACTCGTATCAAGCACGAATATCAGACTGTAGGGTATATCCGGAAAAAATGAAATGAAGTTTTACAAAAAAATGAACATCAAGCCTTTTTCATACTCGATCCATTCCACATTGGACTCAACGGTCCATTCAGACTAAAAATGTTTATCCATACTGGCCTGCTTATACGGTCGGACTAACAACTAGACTGAGGTTGTCCAAATCAAAATTCAAAGGAAACAAAGTAACACGCCATATATTGAACAAAGAGAAACCTCATGATACACAAATTTTGGTTAAGCATGTTAAACGAAAATTCAGCCTCTTTCTCTGTGCAAAGTAGAAGCAGCTACAAATCTATAGACTTTTTCATGTTACAACCTGGGCCTTTTTGTTGGGATTTTCTTTCCTTCTCAAATCATCTCACAGAGCTTCTTGGCTTACAGGCTTTTGCAGCAAATTAACAGATACAGCAATATCTCATACTAACTAAGCTGTGTTCTTTGTCTCCTACAAATCAATAGTAGGATCAACTCCTAAAAGTACAATATTATCAACACTAATTACAAAATTAACGCTGAATGACCGATTAAGGAGTAAACCCTAACCTCTCCCCAGCTCAGTTGGGATTCGCCATTGCTACCATACTTGAAATTCCCATGCAACCACATCTACCGTACTGGTACTGTTGATCATTGTAATTCGAAACAAATTCCGGCGGAACAGAAACACCATTCATGTTGCAGCGAGGCGCTATCCTCTGTTGAACAAGAAGCGCATCATCAAATTCGCTCGATTGCCATTCAAGATCCATAATCCTCCTCTCCAAATTATTACTTAATTCCATCAACGCCGCCCCAAACGGCTCCAATTCTTCAAACCCTAATTCTTCAATCGATCTCTCCCACCACCTCCTCTGATCAGATACAACGGCAGCAGTAGAGAAGGAACCGTGGATGTAGCGATTGATAACCCAGTCGACGCTGGGATGCCCGAACGGGAAAACCTTACCGGCCTCTGAGAACACGATTGACGGCAACGGTTGCGCCACATAAAACAGAAAGTAATCCGGCTTTCTTGAAAATCCCTTTACGACGCTTTGTGAAAGTAACATTCTTTCGGTTCTTGTTATTGATCTTTACAATCTCTATCTTTCTTCTTTCTTTCGTCTTCTTCTTCTTCGGAATTGAATTCGAATGCAAATCCATGGTCGGGATTACCGACAAATTTGTATTATCGCATACTTCATTGTAATATCCGGAATTTTTATTCCGTTTAATTCCGAATGAATTCGGATTTCGAGCCGTCGACGATTCCCATTCTATTTAGTATTTCTTTCTTCACAAATTTTATCATTTTATGTAGAATTTAATTCACATAAAATGATAGAATTATATCAAACCCTAATTCTTATAATAATTTATCATTTTATGTAGAATTTAATTCACATAAAATGATAGAATTATATCAAACCCTAATTCTTATAATTAATCCTTAACGACGACTTTAGACGATACCATGACAAGGCTGAGACGAGAATCTGAGACGAGAATGTGACAAAGCTGTGATGAGACCATGACAGAGCTGAGACGAGGTCATGACGAAGCCCGACAAATCTGTGACGAAGTCATGCATGGGCCTGACAAAGCCATGACGAGTTTTTGACAAGTTTTAACAAACTCAGCCCACATAATTTTGACTCTTATTTCAGCCCATCTTTCTCTCTTGTATTATTGCAGACCAGCCCGGATTGCTTCAGTCTCTGCCTGACCCAGCAGCTTCAGCCCATCTTCTGGCCTTGATCCAGCCCACACCGTACCTACTGTTGCCCAGCCAGCCCCGCCTTCAGCAGCCCAAGGAAAAGACGGGCCTGCTGCTCCTTACCTCGCAGCCCATGAAGCTGATTGGAACAGCCGGCCTTCCCTCTCCCTCCTTTCCATACGTAACAGCTGTTGAGTGAATGAAGACCTTCTGTAACTGCTCTTGGATTTACGCTGAATAAGGACCGTTTCAGCCGTGAACCACGTTTCCCTCTTCTGTCCACTTTCAGCGCTCCATTCTCCCCATCTTACCTTCTGCAGAAGAACCATTGGCCTCGCTTCCCTCTTCGTGTCCCAGCTAGTGCAGATGACTCATCTCCCTCACCCTTCTCGTCGATCTTCAGTCTAGGCGCCAGCAAAACCTTCGATCCCTCTGTACATCGGCGGCAACAAGAGTGTCGACCTCTTCCAGTCCAGGAACGTCCGTCGACTGATCCACGGGTGAGTGGTGACTCCTTCTTTTCCCTCGTGTCTGTCATGGGTGAGCACTCTTCGGATGTCTGTTGGCTTGGATCTAACGAGTGTTGCTTGGACCTACACACATACATATCTAGTTGATCAGCAGACCTTTCTCTCCAGCTTCCAATCACGCAGCAACAACGATACAACAATGCCAGCCCTAGAGTGCGGGTTCTACTCGCAGCAGATGCGCCACAGGGACAACAGCAGCAGAATTCGTGCCATCTTCATGCCTTCGAGTCTCGAAATCGGGTAAGGCTTGTACCCCTTGCTACACTACACTTCAGTCTGCTTTTTTTTCCTTGCCTAACATGGACCAGTTTCGTCTTTAAACCTACTCAGAAAAACTATAGGAGAGCTGCACAGATTCATGCGTTTTTCTGAGTTTTCGGAAGTGGAAAACAGTCAACTTCGGGACAAGATTTGAGTAAGTTATACTCCTCCTTTGTTGCTGAATTTTGGATATGTTGTAGTCAGTAGTACATAGTAGATCATACTAAAATTTGGGAAGAATCGGAGTTACGGTTTAAGAGTTATGATGTTGCAAAGTTGACTCCTCATGCAGTTTTTATAAGTGTGCTGAGTTGAGAAAAACAGCATGGGACGCTGTTTTGGGAGATAGTTTTGAATAGGCTTTTGATCTCTGTTGGACTTGAATTTTGGATATGATATAGTTGACATATTATAGTAGAACATATCAAAATTTGGGATAAATCCAGCGAGTGGTTTAGGAGTTATGATTTTTCAAAGTGTACTCAGATTTTGGCTAAGTATAGGAAACTTCAAGTGTTGTAACCAACTTTGGAAATTTTTGTAGAAGTGAAGGGTGAACAGTTTTAAGAAATTTTTGCTCCTAGAAGTAGATGAGATATCATAGATGATCTAGGGAATCATTTCGGAATTTTTATAAGATTATTCGAATTTATATTTGATGCCGAAGTTGGACCTTAACGATCTTTCCGAAAATAGGAAAATGGGTAAATTGCTAGTTTGTAACCAAACACATCTTTAGGAGTTAGAATATGACTCTTTAGTCTCAAATACGAGTTTAGACATGAATTATGGAATTTTTGGAAGTTTCGGGACCAAGGGTAAAATAGTCATTTTACCATAAATTGGTACTGTATTAAATTCTGTTATAATAGGATCTACTACCTTAGAAGTCTTAGACTTCTAATTACCTAGAAAGTGTGCTGACACACTTACCTCCTTTGACAGGCAACCGAGTTATACAGTTACAGATTGAGTTGTGATTAAGAGAGTCGAGATCTGATTCAAGTAAGTCCACGGACTTACTTAGCTGGCTTCTTGTATGAGTGTAATATGTATGAGTGGTGTTTGTTAGTTATGATAAACAACGAAACCGGATTAGACCGACTTTATTATTTACGTAATTGACCCAAGTGTATGATAACGGGTCATGACATCATCTGCCTAGCTCTTGCGAGAGTCTAGGAGGTTCCTTGTGACCAGCCCAGTCCGGTAGACGGTCAGATGCATTAGTACCATTCCGCGTTGGTAAACGGGGACAAGGGCGAGGTTTGGGAATCCCTCGTGTCACAAAATAACTATCATTAGTAATAACCTATCACCTAATTAAAGATAATAAAAGGATTGAGTGTTGCATGTTGATTGTGTATGTTGTGTGTTTGTGCTTTTACCTTTATCCTTATGCATAGAATGTTAGCTAACGGTTTTATACCGCTTGTAGATGCCTTGCAGGTTAAGACAGTTGTAGAGAGATCCGGAGGAAATGGTCAGCCGGGTCCACGTACTCATTTAGTTGGGGACGGGAATGTCTTCTGTTCTTCATATGCGTCGTTTTAGTATCTTTTCTTGTAAGGCTGATACATATTCTCCATGTATATATTGTTTAAAGTTTTCAAATGTTGTAAATACTTTTGTGCCTTGTTGTAAGATCCAAGTAAAATTGTTGTCAAACTAAGGTCGGGACCCATTGTGAGGTCCTAACTAGTAGCTCCCCGAGCTCTCAGAATTTGGGGTGTTACAATATGGTATAAAAGCTCTGGGTTGGCAACAATGGCACTTGAAATCTTCTGAAAGACCAAATGTATAAAATAACTAGAACCCGAAAGGGGTCTAAAATTTTCAAAACGGATTTATGTTTTCACACGCGCGCATAGTCGGGTTGTTGGGTTAGTAGTACATTGGACCACCATCGCTCTCAGTGGATCTCTACAACTTGGATCGATATGAGTTAGCATATAGACTTATTATGATGAGTATTAATGTATGTTATATATATGTATATGTGTAGCATGTTAGTATCCTAAAGGATATATTATATCCTTTAGTTGTGATATCATGAAGCGATTATCGCCTCATGATAAATCGGTAGCAGACTTGAAGAGTTTTCAACACGAGACAAAGGACTCAGACCTTGAATCAAGTATTATACTCGGGTGGGCGTCCTGGTAACCCTTGTTAACCATCCAAAGAACTAAGAGGCGAAGAAGTAAAGATGTGGAGATAATTTTGACCATAACTTCAATCAAATGAGGAAGAATTCCCGAGTCAACTCAGATAGAAGAAATAGAAGGTCATACAAGGGACTTGGTTGTATGAAGCCGAGAGATGAATTATAAGAACCATGCAAGAGACTACAAGAGTGTGGAGTAGAGATAACAATATTGGAACGAGACAAGTAGAATTGAGTACAACCAAGATTGCGGAATCAAGGAAATTAGCATCGAGGCGGATGCCCCATAGACCATTATGGGCATTAGAAACCAGAAGAGACAGAGTGTCAATCTGGGGGTGATCATCTAAGGTGCACGGAATGAAGACCTACAATTGAGTGTAAAAGCGAAAAGGCAGACCCCACAAATGTGGAGAGGTTTTGACCTCCTCAAAGATATAAGAAGTTGATATTACCACCAACATCAATGAAGAAAAGGGGTATGGGAGAGCGTCCTTGCTGGACTCGAGAATCCAGGGTAACCCGAATTATCATGAGACCTAAGCCATCAACACAGATGGTCCATGGAAAAGGAACTGTAAGTGGATGATCATTACGGCTACAAGAATTTCAAAGACGCTTGCAAGATATCGTGGAAACTTGAAACGACTATTTATGCTAGATGAATGACACAATCGGACTAGAGAAATGGAGTTAGCCATAAGAAGCGGAAGGGGGGAAGGTAGAACGAACTACAGAAATATAAAAGGATTGTTGTGAGCAACTGTTTACCTACTAGCTAAGGAAATTTTGATAGATCACAATTAACACGGAATGGAGACTTACAACTTAATGTAAGAGCAAAAAGTAGACTTCACAAGCCTGGAGACGTTTTGTCTTCTTCAAAGATAAGAATTCTAAGAGGAATCACAACGCCAATATCGAAAAGATCGAAGCCTTGTAACATAGTCAACAGAGATTTGGAAGGAAATACTACAAACAATGCCGATTAAGGAACCTATGCTTGTGAGAATCGTGTGGTGGACTCAATAGTCCAGGGTAACCCCCAATTATAACAGAAGATAGGTCATCAACACAAACGGTCCCTGTAAAGGGACTACAATTGGAAGGTAATTAAAAGTCATCGGAACTACAAGACGTTTATCTTCTATCGTGGAGTGTTAGGAATGACTTTGACGTCAGGCGAATGACACTGTGAGACGTGAGAAAGAGAGTTGTCCCAAAGGAAGCAGAAGAGTGAAAGATAAGACGAACTAAAGAAGGATAAAAAGATTAATCTAGTAGGTGATGTGCACCAAAAGTTTAATACCAGTAGAGGTATGAAATTGAGATAAGTCAATTATAGACTGACCGATGTCAACTAAGTACGTGCAAGGATTATTTGGTATTGACGAGCTATGCACAGTTAAGAGGAGATATCTATGCTTGAGGATTATTGAAGTAATTACACCGATGCTCTAGAGGATTTCCTCAAGTAGGCAACCTAAATCTTCATAGACAACTAAAGGTATAGAGAGAATCGTGTTAGAGGTTACTGCTTGGTTGATTAAAAATCAAACTCCGGTCGAGTCAAGGGGTCTTCGGATCCGTGCTAAGATAATTAAGAAAGTAAACGGAAGAAGTTGTTCTCCGATCGTTTTTGTTTCATTAAGGCAATTAAGGAAGATACCTGGTACTTCATCAGGTTAGGACTTAAGGTATAATTGGAAGAAAGAGTTTGAGGTTAAGCACTTGGGACTCACAGAAAATGTCCTTATGATTAATGAGTGACAACAAAATTATCAAAGCAGCGCAGTGGAAACGTGGGGGGTCCTAACCCACAAAGCTGGAGTTTAAGATGATGAGAATTGGTGAAATGCATTTTTCTTGGAAGGAACGTGAGAAACGCTATGCGGAGTGACTGAAAATATTGTAGGGGAACTTATGTGCATGTAGACGTAATAGAAGGAGACTGACACCCAATTATGGATCCGAGTGAAGAGTGATGGCTTTGCTACATGTTGCCAGACAAGTAGTTTTGAAATTTCATACTAATGGAATACTTTAGAGTGAGTTTTCTAGATGGATTAGGAAAGAATTAATGATGTAATAAAAGTATTGTGCATGTCCTGCACTAGAAAGCTCCAAGTGAGTAACTATCATCCTGAGTCGAAGATACATAAGAAAGAGAAGCGACGGGAGCATACTTGCAACCTAGTAACCATGCTTAAAGAAAGCATAATCTTGGAGTAGATTTTATGTATAATGTTATGTCGGAACAGAGCCTAGTTGCGTTTCGAGTTAGAGGGATATTACTAGTCCGATAAAAGTGGAGGATACAAGAGTTCAATGTTGACGGTGTGTTAGCATTTATCGAGTACTTATGATCAAATAACTGTGATATAAGATCACTTTGTGTCTAATACGTCATTCCGGACATATTCTATGTCACTTAAGATCTTGAGAAATGCGTGGAAAGCCTAGGTTAGAGCTAAAGATATATTAGAGATCTATAAATAATATAATAATGCCAAGTGAACAAAGAGGATGACCACTAGATTTGATTTTTAGTTGTCTCGAGTGTTAGACCTGAAAAGGGTAAAGTGACGATTTCTTACCTGAGGAATAAGATGACTGAGTAATATTAAAAGTAAAGACGAAGTGGGTCGTGATACGAAGAGCATTGGGCACTTGGTAAGTGTTGGTGGATGTCCAAGACCTTTGGCCTGAGTGTGTAGTCAGAACCTTTTTAGAAGGCCGGAAGCAAGTGGTCATAACGAAGGGAAGAAAATTAAATAGATTATTTTTCATAGGGTCATCAAAGGATCTGGAAGTGAGTTGTGTAAGGCAACCATTGGAAGTTTTAAAGCGGTTTAGAAGCGACTGATGGACTAGTATTTCTCACCCTATTGGAGAGGGTAGCTTCAGTTTTCCACGGAGACTAAGTTTGGGAACTGAGTTGAGAACTTCAGTTGGAGAGATACCTACCAGACACGAGTTAGGTCATCATATTAGAGGATCAGACAGTTGAGCCAGATGATACCAGGGACATATCCGGTAACCACTCTAGAACTGGTAGCCGGCGCTTGTGATCTAAGTACCCGAAAAGATTTAAGATTCAGTGGTTTTATGAAAAGCTGATACGGCTACCTAAGAAACTAGGGATAGTGAGAGACGTAACCATTCAAAGACCTATGTAGTGATAGTTGTAACCTCAGGAGTGACGAGTTAGGGCTTGACCTTGTATGTGTGATATTGTTTGACTCCTTGTTTATTTCATGATTGAGTGTTTAGTCAGTGATGTGTTCTTTTGGTAACCTTGATGTGCGGGATACTTAGATGTGGGAACGACGAGACTTTTGTGTAGTGATCAAACACACCCATTTGGTGCCTTAAAGACCGATCAGCATTATCTTACCCTAAGTTTCGGGACGAAACTTATTTTGAGGGGGATCTGATGTAACGACCAGTTTTTTTTTTACGCGTTGATAGGGTTAGAGAAGTTTAGGAAACAAATAAAAATTTAGTGAGACTAGGACATACCAGTTTATTTGTGGAAGTCATTTAATTAAGTACATTGTTCTAAGTTTCGGACGAAACTTATTTTAAGGGGGTACTGATGTAATATCCGGAATTTTTATTCCGTTTAATTCCGAATTAAGATAGAATGGGAGCCGTCGACGGTTCCCATTCTATCTAGTATTTCTTTCTTCACAAATTTTATCATTTTATGTAGAATTTAATTCACATGAAGTGATAGAATTATATCAAACCCTAATTCTTATAATTATTTATCATTTTATGTAGAATTTAATTCACATAAAATGATAGAATTATATCAAACCCTAATTCTTATAATTAATCCTTAACGACGACTTTAGACGAGATCATGACAAGGCTGAGATGAGAATGTGACAAAGCTGTGACGAGACCATGACAGAGCTGAGACGAGGTCATGACTAAATTACACTAATCTTATATAGGGTCCATTCCACGAATTCTGGATTAGGCCGCCTTTATTATTTACCTAATTGACCCAAGTATATATATATATATATATATATATATATATATATTAATTGGTAAATATTTTGACTAAATTACACTATTCTTATATAGGGTCCATTCCACAAGGCTAAAATATAGTTCTAAGAAATTATTATTTTTAACCCCTCCAATATTCTGATAATTTGCCTCATTGCAAATGCAGAGGCAAAAATGACCTAAATTGCATTCATCTCACGAATAATTTCAACTAGTATAATACCTGCACCTTGTGTGGGTTTTGAAAAATAGGGATTATATTTATTATTGTGTTAATATATATATATATATATATATATATATATATATATATATATAATTAATATTCTGAATTAAAAAAAGGTTTGGCAAAATAATTTTAGTTAGATTTTGATCAAATATAAAAACAAAAATAAAAAGGAAATGAATTAGATAAAAATAACAATAGTAAAATATATTTGAAAAAAAACAAAATAAAGTACACCATAAAAGTTAAACTAAAAGAATTTGTTAAGATATGATGCTTGGTAAAATCGATGTCAAAAAAATTGGTAAGAGCTTGGTAAAGTCGATGTCAAAAAAATTCGATATTCCCAGATGGGTCAGTCAGTCAGCAACACAGTTTTATTTCTCTGAAAACATGTCTGATGTGGACTTCGTCAAAGGAACAAAGGTCCATTACCATTAAAATAAGGAAAAACAACCAAGAATAATACCAACTATGATGTATGATTCAAAAATAATGCAAGCTTTTGAAATTACTATTTGGTATACAAACTATTTCACATTGAACCAATTTTAATATGGGTAAAGTTGTGGCTTAATTTTGTTAAAAAAAATGCCCATACATTTCGCATAAAATGATCCTTGTAATTTATTTTCTTACAAAAATCACCCATGTTATTTTTTTTGTAACACCCCAAATCCGCGGGACTCGGGATGTGTTACGCTAGTTAATAGCACAAAAAGCTTTACATTTATAAACTCGAACTAAAATCCTAAACTACCTAGCGAAACCCGCAGTGTACGGGACGTTTGTAGTAGGGATAGTATTCTGAGGTCGAACACAAAGACTAAGGTGAGATTGATTCGATTTATGATTAAGTTTAGTGAAGATATAGGTTAAGAAAAGAGAGAGGAATAAAGAAATGAAAATCTAAATGTTTTTGGGTGGTTTTTATGTGATCAATCAAGGATCACTAAACATGCAAAATAAACAAATCAACTATGCTAACAAATCAACACAATCAAACAAACTAAACAAGATATAGATCAAGGATAGAAAAGCAGATTCTAGGGGTTGGGAATTCCGGTTATGGCATAGAACTCAAGCTATCTAATCGTTCCTTGGATTAACTATGATATGTCGGGAGTAAGTGTTTCTAGATTGGGATCAATCACCGGGTAGGTCTCATGGTCCACTAGACCGTCCCTAAGATCTCATCACCGGGTAAGTCTCTAAGAACCTAAGGGACGGAATTCTACACAAACCGGATTGTCACCTAGAGATCTAACCTATCCTTACCGGGTAAGTCTCGGAAGGGTTAGTCCTAAGCAACCATCTAGCACACTTAGTCCAATGGCGGCTTATGAGGCTCACCACTACCTAGGGTTTGTTATCTTTGGAATCTAAGAGTAAGGATTACCGGGTAAGTCTCTCCTAACACTTAGTTGCTAACACTAGGTCACCCTAGGATAGATTTAGCTCAACAAACACTTAGGATTTCAACATTCTAACTAACTAAAGCTAGATCCATCGAACCAGGGAGAATCACGGGCTGTTCTACCAAGTCCACGGCCGTGGTTTGGCATGAACAAACCGTGGACTTCAACAGAGGCTACGTCCAAGTAATCAAGTCATCCAAGGGCAAAACTAAGTCCATCCTATCATAGTCCTAGCCATAACCATCCTTCCCTTACCCTAGAATCACAATCTATCTAGCCAACAACATACATCATAGCAATCGAAATCATCAAACATAAAATCATGGCTTCCATTTGCAAGATAATGAAGATAAAGAGATGAACAAGTGAAGTAAACAAAACCAAGCTGAAAATGGAATTAGAATAACTCACAACCCTTCTTAAAGAAGGTTCAAATGGTTCATACAAGTCTAGAAATCGATTCCGAGATTCTTCACTACAAAGCTATCAAGTCTATCAATGGTGTGTTCTTCTTCTTCTCCAATGAAGCTCTTCTCTAATGGTAGCTTCCTTCTACCTCCTTCTTCCAAAGAATCTTCTTGTTGAGAGAATATTTTGATTGGATGATAGTGGATAATGGAGAGCTGCTCCAAGATGATTCTCTCAGCCAATACAGGACCACTTTTATACTACAACTTTGCAAGAGCTGGCCAAGAGATCGTGGCACAGCTGTCATGAAAACCTGGTAAAATCCACGGGTAGAATCACGGCCGTGGAGTGTCAGTGAACCGTGATTTTATGCTTCAGCTTTTCCTTTGATCATTAAGCTTCGATTTGGTGCATGGCTTGTGTTGGCAAGGTTCCATGAGTCCTCCCTAGCCTTTAGCTTGCATCCTAATGAGTTCCGAGGGTGTGTCATCTTGATGAACGATCCTCAAACGTATCGTTTTAGCTCCTAAATCTCCCAAAATACCTACAAAGCAATGCACAAGTCCGTGTAGACGTCTATCTCGACAAAATACGTGAATTGAGTGCAAACGTCCTGAACTAGTGCTGAACCATGCATGAATGAGTGAGAAATCTATCTAAATGATTACCTAAACCTAAGTCATAAATCGTGTTATCAAAAATACCTCATACTTAAGGTTTGCTCGTCCCGAGCAAATTCTCAACTATAGACTACAAGATAACATGATTTATGTATGCAGAAAAATGGCAAAATCTTTTTGGGTTTGTGCTTCTACTATTGGATCACCTTCAAAGTCATGTTTCATGGCAAAGGATAAGCAATCATGCATCAAACAAGTGAAGTCATGGAAAGACAATTGTACTTAACTCGAAAGTAAGCATGAAATGTAAAGATAAAGAAGTCGAGAAGATCAAGAGCATATCCAATCTAGATTACTAAGTCTTACAAACATGCAAATAGGTCATAAGGTCTAGTGAAATAAAAGGCCAAGAAATGTTGTGACTAGGTGGGGATTTTTCTAGGCTATGTGATGCTAATCCGGGAATGGAACTAACTCCACAATCTTGTCCTCGATCAACTTCCCTCAAGTGTATATTTTTCTCTATCTTTTCTTTCTTTTCTTTTTCTTTGACTTATTTTTGAGACAATGGCATTGGTGTACAAAAGCCGAAACCTTGGTGATTAGCCATCCTCGGGCTTTTTCTATTTTTCGAGGTGCATCCACACCGGGCACACATACCAAAGCTCGTTAGGACTATCGGTTTATTTGACTTTGGCAAGGCACCAACACCCAATTATGTGAAGTGTACCGAGTTACTTGTCATTTAAGCCAACGTCCCCAAACCTATATTTTTGGCTACACTTTCACAACAAATTCAGCATTTTATTCATGACATTCTTTCATCAACATCTTCACCCCACACTTGCTTTTCACACACATCAACACACTAACATGCTCCTATTCCCGGATGGGTCAAAAGAGGTCAAATTTATCTCAATTGAGGTGCTCAAACAATCATGATCAAGATGAGAAGTAGAGAAAGATGAATTGCTTCATTCATTCCTAGATGGTGTGCAAGAACTAGCATGCAATTTCGACCTTCAATACTCAATCCATTCTAGGCAAACATCATGATCACAAATCATTCATGGAATTCAAGAGAAGTACTTCAAGTCCACATATGCATTCATCAATTCAACACATAAGGCCATCCATAGCCAATCCACAAGACAAGATTCATCATTAGGGTCATATCCAAGCCTAGAAAGCACAAAATTTTTTTAAAATTTTCTGATTTTTATGGAACTTTCGAAATGAATATGTACAATGCAAGACATGTGAAAATTTTAAACTATCCTAGATGCTAATCATGCAAAAGATCATGCAAACCCCACCCCATACTTAGAAACACATTATCCCCAATGTGTAAATGAAGTAAAGAAGAGTGAAAGAGGGTTCTCACAATGTAAAAATGGTTTGCTATGGTATTTGGGATTCTCAAGTGGAATTGATGTTGGATGATCCTATTAACCATGGCAGAGAGCTCTAAGTGTTCATCAAGGCGTCGGGACCCGCGCTAGGCACCGCTAGCCGTCCAAGTTCCGCGTCCGCTCCACCCATAATTGATGAGGGGTTCATCATCATCATTCACGTGCCAAGCAAGGCTTCCAATGCTACTAAGGCTCTAGCATACACACAAAGTGCACAAAACACACACAAAAATAGAAAAATCAAAAACAAAAACAAAACGAAAAAGGGAAAAACGTTACCAATGGGTTACCTCCCACCAAGCGCTTCTTTAAGGTCATTAGCTTGACCAAACTCGGGGGCGTCTACTCAAGGTGAAGTGGGGCAATCATATCCACCGGAGCTCCCGGGATATACCTCTTCAAACGGTGCCCATTCACCTTAAAGTTTCCACAATGCTCCCCTCCTATCTCAATAGCTCCATGGGGAAAGATCTTCTTCACCACATATGGCCCGGTCCATCTTGATTTGAGCTTTCCGGGGAAGAGTCGCAGCCTTGAGTTGAAGAGAAGGACAAGGTCGCCTTCACTCAACTCCTTCAGGATGAGGCGCTTGTCATGCCACCGTTTGGTTCTCTCCTTGTAGATCCGGGCATTCTCATAAGCATCCAACCGGATCTCTTCAAGGGCGTTCATATCAAGCAACCTCTTCTCTCCCGCCTCCTTGAGGTCAAAATTTAGCCACTTAATGGCCCAATAAGCTCTATGCTCTATCTCCACCGGAAGGTGGCAAGACTTGCCATAGAACAACTTGTAAGGAGTGGTGCCAATTGGTGTCTTGAAAGCGGTCCTATATGCCCACAAGGCATCATCAAGCTTCATAGCCCAATCCTTTCTTGTCCTAGAGACCGTCTTCTCAAGAATTCCCTTTATTTCCCGGTTGGAGATCTCCACTTGGCCACTAGTTTGGGGATGGTAAGGTGTTGCCACCTTATGAGTCACCCCATACTTAGCCAAAAGTGCCCCAAAGTTCCTATTGGTGAAGTGCTTCCCTCCATCACTTATGATCACCCTTGGTGTTCCAAACGTAGGAAAGATCACTCGGTTGAAGAACCGCACCACAACCTTGGCGTCATTTGTAGGGGAAGCGATTGCCTCCACCCATCTTGATACATAATCAACCGCCAATAGGATGTAGAGGTTGCCACACGAAGAAGGGAATGGTCCCATGAAGTCCACACCCCACACATAAAATATTTCCACTTCTTGTATGTTGTTCAAGGGCATCTCATTCCTCCTTGAGATGTTGCCCGTTCTTTGGCAAGCATCACAAGCTACCACAAAGCCTTGCACATCCTTGAACAAACTTGGCCAAAAGAAGCCCGATTGCAACACTTTAGCACATGTCTTGTGTGAGCTAGCATGCCCTCCACATGGCAAGGAATGACAATGGCGGATCACACTCTCCACCTCATCCTCCGGTATGCATCTTCTAAACATTTCATCCGGCCCTCTCTTGAACAAAAGTGGCTCATTCCAATAGTAGTGCCTCACATCTTTGAAGAACTTCTTTCTTTGGGCATATGTCAATCCGGGAGGCACTTCCTCACACACTAAGTAGTTCACAATGTCGGCAAACCATGGCTCGCTTCCTCTAGACACTTGGAACAAGCATTCCTCCACCATTTGCAATTGCTCATCCCGGAATGAGTCATCAATCGGGATGTCATCTCTTTCAAGCTCCAATGGTGGGAGTCTACTAAGGTGATCCACCACGGAGTTCTCGGATCCTTTCTTGTCCCGGATTTCCAAATCAAACTCTTGAAGAAGAAGGATCCACCGAATCAACCTTGGTTTGGCATCCTTCTTTGTAAGTAGATAACGGATCGCAGCATGATCCGTATAGACTATGACCTTCGCTCCAACAAGATATGAGCGAAACTTCTCAAATGCGTACACAACCGCTAGCAACTCCTTCTCGGTGGTAGCATAATTGAGTTGGGCATCATCTAGCGTTTTGCTAGCATAATAAATGGCATGAGTGCTCCCATCTTTCCTTTGCCCCAAAATAGCCCCAACGGCTACATCGCTTGCATCACACATGATCTCAAATGGTAAACTCCAATCCGGAGGTTGCATGATAGGTGCGGAGATCAAGGCGTTCTTCAACCTACAAAAAGCCTCAAGGCAATCTTTGGAGAAGACAAATTCAACATCCTTCATTAGTAGGTTAGTAAGAGGCTTAGAAATTTTAGAGAAGTCTTGAATAAACCTCCGGTAAAAACCGGCATGCCCTAAGAAACTCCTTACCCCCTTCACCGAGGTAGGTGGTGGCAACTTCTCTATCGTTTCAATCTTGGCCCTATCAACCTCAATGCCACGGTTAGACACCAAGTGCCCTAACACAATACCTTCACTTACCATGAAGTGACATTTCTCCCAATTTAAGACAAGATTTGTCTCCTCACATCTTTGCAATACTAATGACAAGTTAGCCAAGCAATTATCAAAGGAAGAACCATAAACAGAGAAATCATCCATGAACACTTCCATGATATTTTCAATGTATTCCGAAAAGATAGCCATCATACACCTTTGGAAGGTGGCGGGTGCGTTACACAACCCAAATGGCATTCTCCTATATGCAAAAGTACCCAATGGACATGTAAATGTTGTTTTCTCTTGGTCATCGGGGTGGATAGGGATTTGGAAGAATCCACTATAGCCATCTAGGTAGCAAAAATGAGAATGTTGAGCTAACCTCTCTAGCATTTGGTCAATGAAAGGAAGAGGGAAGTGATCTTTCCTAGAGGCCATGTTAAGCTTCCTATAATCAATGCACATCCTCCACCCCGTAACCGTCCTAGTTGGGATTAGTTCATTGTTCTCGTTAGTCACTACGGTCATCCCACCCTTCTTAGGTACTACATGAACGGGACTAACCCACTTACTATCCGAGATAGGGTAGATAATCCCCGCATCTAGCAACTTAATGATCTCCTTTTTGACTACCTCTTTCATTATAGGATTTATTCTTCTTTGATGTTCAATAGAGAGTCTGTGGTTATCTTCCATCAATATCTTATGCATGCACAAAGAGGGCTTAATGCCAACCAAATCATCAATAGTATAGCCAATGGCTTTCCTATGCAATCTTAGCTCATGCAACAACTTAGCAAGTTCATCATCACTCAAGCATGCATTCACAATCACCGGATATGTAGAGTTATCACCAAGGAAAGCATACTTTAAATGAGAGGGGAGGGGTTTGAGTTCAAGTTTAGGAGGACCTTTATCGATTGGAGATGATCCAAATAACGTTGGATGAGATGAATCCAAAGCAAATGAAGACCCTCCAAGGCTCCTTGAAGCTTGATCATCAATGAGGTCTGATTCAGGGGAAACCACGGTTGGAACCACGGTTGGCTCCACTTCCACGGCCGTGGACCTTGCCTGGCTCATTTGTTGAGGCTTTACAGAGAGTTTGACGGCCGTGGAACCATTTCCACGCCCGTGGAACTTGCAGCTGTTCAGCACCTCTTCGTGGCCTTCAACTTGAGCACTTGTCTCCTCTTCTAATGCTTCTAAGGCCTTGATCTCTTCATTGCAAGCCTCCTCAACACCTTCCTCCATCATACTTAAGGTAAGAACCTTCTCTAAGGGATCTTTGATCAAGATCGAGCTCACAACTTCTCTAGATTCCTCTTGCTAGACTATGTTGAAGACATCCTCATCAAGGGTTGGCCCTTTCATCATTGTGGACAACTTGAACTTGATGTTCTCTTCTCCAATGTTGAAGGAGAGAGTCCCATTCTTGCGATCCACTAGGCATCCGGAGGTGGCTAGGAAAGGTCTTCCTAAAATGATGGGAACCGGATAGTCCGTCGGAATATCCAAGACAACAAAATCAATTGGCACATAGAATCCTCCTAGTTGCACCGGGATGTCTTCTAAGATCCCAACCGGATGAGTGATAGAACGGTCCGCCATATAGAGGGTCATCTTGACCGGTTTCGGCTCTCCTAGCCCAACCTTGTTGCAAAGCGCAAGCGGTATGATGCTTACACTTGCTCCAAGATCACAAAGGGCCTCATACTTCACATCTCCCACTCCAATTGGGACACAAAAGGAACCCGGATCTCTTAGCTTGGGAGGCATCTCCTCCTTCATTGTTTGGATCAATTCCGAGGACCTCTTGGTCATTCTTATCTCCCCATACTCCTCCAACTTCCTTTTGTTGGAGAGTATCTCTTTCAAGAACTTGCCATATGCCGGCATTCCTAAAATAGCATCCATGAACGGAATGTTAATATGCAATTTAGACATAAGTTCAAGGAATTTACCAAAGTGATTGTCCAAGCGAGCCCTTGCTCGTGATTGAGGGAACGGTAGTGGTGGTTTGTATGGAGGCGGTGCCACATAGGTTGGCTCTACATCCTTGCTCTTGCCTCCATCTCCTTGCAAAGTCTCTTCCTCTATCACCACTTGTTTCCCCTTAGCATTGTCCTTGGGCAAAGGGTCTTTCATACTCAACCCACTCCTCGTTGTAATGGCCAACACTTGGCCTCTTGGGTTGTCTTCGGTTCTTCCGGGAAGCTTTCCCGGATCTCTATGGGCTTCACCCGCCTTTTGGAACACTTGTGCTTCCAACACCTTTTGAGCTTTAGAAATGGAAGTCACGGTGCTCTCAAGACCACTCAACCTTCCAAGCAATTGCTCAAACATCATTTCGGTCCTATCCTTTGGAGGTTGAGTAAATCCGGGTGGAGGCTCTTGTGAAGCTCTTGGTGGTGGAGTTGTGCTTGTGGAAGCGGGAGGGTTCAAGGCTCCATCCGGGTTAGAGTAGGAAAACCCGGGATGGTTGTGGTTGGGCCGGTAATTGTTGAATTGCCGGTTGTTGTTGAAGTTCCTTGGGCCTTGATAGTTGTTGTAATTGCCCCTTCCAATGTAATTCACATCCTCCTCCTTGGAAGGTAAGTTAGCTTGTGGAAGCACTTGAGGAGTTGCTTGGTTCTTCAAAGTTGTAGCACACAACTCCCTCAAGGACTTTAGCTCGTTGTTGATGGCGTCAAGCTTGAAATTGCTCATGGTGACTTCACTCACCTCATATGCTCCCGCCTTTCTCCCTTCACTCTTCCTATGGGAGTATTTCTCAATCACTAGAGCTTGTTTCTCTACAAACTCCCAAGCTTCATCTACATGCTTCTCCATAAAAGTCCCACCGGAAAGAGATTGGAGCTTGAATTGGCTATCTTCATCAAGTCCTTTGAAGTAGATCTCCAATAGCTCAATTTTCGGTATGCCATGGTGCGGACAATCTAGGAGAAGATCTTTGAACCTCTCCCAAGACTTGAATAAACGCTCTCTATCCTTCATCACGAAGGCATTGATCTTCCCTCTTAACTCGGTAGTCTTGGAAGGTGGGAAGAACTTAGTCAAAAACTCGGTTGTCATCTCCTCCCAAGTACCAACTCGCCCTTGTGGAATAGATTGATACCAAGCCAAGGCTTTATCCTTAAGAGAGAAGGAAAAAGCCCTAAGCTTATGGTTGTTGCTCTCCAATCTTGGCGGTCTAAGAGTCTCCATCAAGATCTCATAATTCATCAAGTGTTGATGAGGAGACTCTCCTTCCATCCCTCCAAATTGATTATGCCGGATCATTTGTAGAACTCGAGGGCGGAGTTCGTAATCATGGGCTGCGGGATCTCCTAAGTTCACACCCGGGCGGTGTGCTCTTTGTGCCGGATCCATACGTTGCCCCAATGTTTGCGGCTCTTCCATAGCAATGGGCACAACCCTAATATTCACCGCCGCCGGCTGCGGTTGTGGTGGAGGTGGAGGAGGTTGTTGAAGGTTAAGCTCTCTTTGCACAAGAGCTTGCCTAATCTCCTCAATCTCCCTCCTAGTTGCCTCTTGCCTCTCATTGGCAAGTCTCCTTTCATTCTCCAAGGCTTCATCCCTTATCCTAATTTGCTCTAAAGCCTCATCCAACTCAGCTTGGAGATCTCTTCCGGCCATCTCTTTTCCCTTTTTAATGCTCTTGGATCTAGATCTAAGGGTTTTCTCCGGTTCGGGATCGAATGGAGCTAAATCCTTGCCACGAGACCTTCGCATACACCTAAGGAGTAAGAGATGTCCTGAAAAGCAAAGACACAAACCAAAGGGAGATCAAAAGCAACAAGAAAGATCTACACTAATAAACAATCACAAGATAGACTCAATCTAGACCTAGTCCCCGGCAACGGCGCCAAAAATTTGTTACGCTAGGAAATAGCACAAAAAGCTTTACATTTATAAACTCGAACTAAAATCCTAAACTACCTAGCGAAACCCGCAGTGTACGGGACGTTTGTAGTAGGGATAGTATTCCGAGGTCGAACACAAAGACTAAGGTGAGATTGATTCGATTTATGATTAAGTTTAGTGAAGATCTAGGTTAAGAAAAGAGAGAGGAATAAAGAAATGAAAATCTAAATGTTTTTGGGTCGTTTTTAGGTGATCAATCAAGGATCACTAAACATGCAAAATAAACAAATCAACTATGCTAACAAATCAACACAATCAAACAAACTAAACAAGATATAGATCAAGGATAGAAAAGCGGATTCTAGGGGTTGGGAATTCCGGTTATGGCATAGAACTCAAGCTATCTAATCGTTCCTTGGATTAACTATGATATGTCGGGAGTAAGTGTTTCTAGATTGGGATCAATCACCGGGTAGGTCTCATGGTCCACTAGACCGTCCCTAAGATCTCATCACCGGGTAAGTCTCTAAGAACCTAAGGGACGGAATTCTACACAAACCGGATTGTCACCTAGAGATCTAACCTATCCTTACCGGGTAAGTCTCGGAAGGGTTAGTCCTAAGCAACCATCTAGCACACTTAGTCCAATGGCGGCTTATGAGGCTCACCACTACCTAGGGTTTGTTATCTTTGGAATCTAAGAGTAAGGATTACCGGGTAAGTCTCTCCTAACACTTAGTTGCTAACACTAGGTCACCCTAGGATAGATTTAGCTCAACAAACACTTAGGATTTCAACATTCTAACTAACTAAAGCTAGATCCATCGAACCAGGGAGAATCACGGGCTGTTCTACCAAGTCCACGGCCGTGGTTTGGCATGAACAAACCGTGGACTTCAACAGAGGCTACGTCCAAGTAATCAAGTCATCCAAGGGCAAAACTAAGTCCATCCTATCATAGTCCTAGCCATAACCATCCTTCCCTTACCCTAGAATCACAATCTATCTAGCCAACAACATACATCATAGCAATCGAAATCATCAAACATAAAATCATAGCTTCCATTTGCAAGATAATGAAGATAAAGAGATGAACAAGTGAAGTAAACAAAACCAAGCTGAAAATGGAATTAGAATAACTCACAACCCTTCTTAAAGAAGGTTCAAATGGTTCATACAAGTCTAGAAATCGATTATGAGATTCTTCACTACAAAGCTATCAAGTCTATCAATGGTGTGTTCTTCTTCTTCTCCAATGAAGCTCTTCTCTAATGGTAGCTTCCTTCTACCTCCTTCTTCCAAAGAATCTTCTTGTTGAGAGAATATTTTGATTGGATGATAGTGGATAATGGAGAGATGCTCCAAGATGATTCTCTCAGCCAATGCAGGACCACTTTTATACTACAACTTTGCAAGAGCTGGCCAAGAGATCGTGGCACAGCTGTCACGAAAACCTGGCAAAATCCACGGGTAGAATCACGGCCGTGGAGTGTCAGTGAACCGTGATTTTGTGCTTCAGCTTTGCCTTTGATCATTAAGCTTCGATTTGGTGCATGGCTTGTGTTGGCAAGGTTCCATGAGTCCTCCCTAGCCTTTAGCTTGCATCCTAATGAGTTCCGAGGGTGTGTCATCTTGATGAACGATTCTCAAACGTATCGTTTTAGCTCCTAAATCTCCCAAAATACCCACAAAGCAATGCACAAGTCCGTGTAGACGTCTATCTCGACAAAATACGTGAATTGAGTGCAAACGTCGTGAACTAGTGCTGAACCATGCATGAATGAGTGAGAAATCTATCTAAATGATTACCTAAACCTAAGTCATAAATTGTGTTATCAGGATGCTACGGGTTGGGACCTCACAATGGGTCCCGACCCTTAGCTTGACAACAATTTCACCGGATCTTGCAACAAGGCACAAATAAATGCCAAAATCAAATACATTTTATGCAATGCAAAGAAACCCAAAACCATATAAACCATACAAACCAAAGACTTCAGCCGAGATACAACCGAAAGACCAAATGCCATACACACGGCATACAACATATAATGAATACAAAACTCAAACACGACTCCAACCAAAACCCAATCCTAAAATGTACGGAACCTCGGCTGCCCACTCTTCCGGATCTCTCGGCCGCATTCCTAACCTACAAGGCAATCTACAACAAACGGTATAAAACCGTTAGCTAATATTCGAAGCATTAGAATCAAGGTGAAAGGCACAAACACAAGTAAATCAACATAACACACAATATACACCAAAGCACACGAGTCCGATTTATTATCTTTTTATTATTAAGTCATATCCCGTTCAAATTCAACTTAGGTTGTGACACGAGAGTCACCGAAACTCGCCTCGGTCCCTACTTACTGGCATGGAATGGTACTGATGCATCTGACCGTCTACCAGCACGGAATAGTCGCCGAGAACCTCCTAGCTCTCGCGGGAGCCATGCAAGTTGTCACCGCCCGTTATCATACACTTGGGCTAAAATAACATAAAGGTCGGTAATCCTAATTCCGGTTTAGCTGTTATAAACAATAAACAATAAACACACACCACCAAACACACATCAATGCTAATACAAGGAATACGAGCTAAGTAAGTCCGGAGACTTACCTTGTCCCACATTCAACTCACAGCACTCTCGCTTCCTGAGGGAGGAAGTCCAAAACCTACTCACAAGAAGATAACTATATCAACAACAACCCACTCATAATAGAAGTCTTAGACTTCTATACAAATGATCTACGCAAGACCATTTGACTCTCAATTCTAGGACCGCATCCTAGAATCCCTCATGCTCACATCACACTCAACACAAGCTAGAAGTCCTAAGAGTTCTAAACCCTCGGATCTCACAAGATCATAACTCACAACGCAACTAGGATAAGCCAAACCTAAAATCCAAAATCCCACAAGATCATGCAACCCCACCTCGAGCCTCAAAGCGCTCCCAAGATCAGCCATATAACTTAAAGCCTTATAACAACCTCACAAGATAACCAACACCTCAAGCTTAGAATCAACATCAATCCATCAAACAATATCAAATCCTCGAAACTCACCTAAGGTTCAAAGCCACTACTTGGCATTAACTCTAAGTTATGCTAGATCCATCCTAGCATGATACTAAAACTTAACATAACTAGATCAAGGGGAAGGAATACTCACACGACGTCAAAAGACGGAAGTCGTTCAACGGATGTCGACTTGGACTCGTTAGGCTTTTATCGGGGCGCTCCCGAACCTAGTACCAAACTAAACAAATTTAGCTTATAAGCTAAATTTGAACGAAATAAAGAACATATATAATCTAAGGAAAACCCCACTTTTAAAACCCAAGTTAAAACCGTAAATATAAATTCCGGGCAAATTGTATAACATTATAAACCCAAGGTAAAACTCGTTTTCAAAGCCAACGTAAAAATCCCGTGATTAAACCTTTGAGCCATAACCCACAATTAATCCATCAAGGGCCTAATATATATATGGTATATAAATATAAGAATACCCCGGCAATTAAAATCCAATGTTAAAACCCGCTAACACATTTTTCGGGGCAATATATACACTTGTATAAACATGGGCATTTTCATAATATAAAACTTTGGGCCAAAACTGTAATTAAGTCCAGCAGGGGTATAATTGATACATTCTAAAAATCTGGGTAAAAACTGTAAATACAAAGTAGTGGGTAACATTTGCAATTATACCTAAAGTTAGGGGGCCCGATTTAATTTCTCAAAAAGGTCATCTTCAACCCTAAACAATGCGCAGAAGGGAAAAGTTGGGAAGGAGAAGGCGGCGGTGAGCTGGAGGCAGGGCTGTCGGCTCCTTTGACGGCGACAGAGGGTCCGGGATCGACGGAGGCAACCCAGGCGGTGGCGGCGGCGTCTCGTGCGAGGGATCCCTCCATTGAATCAGGTGGAGGCGAGTCTAGACTGGGGAAGCGTCTCCACGACGACAGTGGTACGAGGGCGGCGAATCTCAAGCGCCAGTGGCGAGGACAGGGTAGAGAGGTCCTCCGGTGGGCTTAGACGGGCCTCGATGGTAGTGGCGAGGCACAAAGGGCTTTCTGGCTCCGGTGAAGCGAAGGCGGCGGGAAGTCAGGGCAAGCAGGGGCTCTCTCTCCGGCGGTCTTGTTGACAGTCCCAACGGGACTTGGCTTCTCTTCCCGGTGGTGTGGCGGTGGAAGGACTGCGCAGGGGATCCACAACGGGGTGGGGCGAGCAGGCGATGCAGGGAAGCCTCCAACAGGCGAAGGCTGTGGGGAGCCATGGTTGTCCCAAGGCCAGTGAGAGTTGAAGGGAGGAGGAAGAGGTAAGGAGAGCTGATAGATGTTGTTGTTGTCTGCTGATGCGAGACTCGTATGAAACAAGAAGGGGATAGGAAGTGAAGAGGGGGTTGGGTTGTAGAAGATAGAGGGGGATAGGAAGGGTCTGCAAAGCATCAAAGAGGGAAGTGAGGTTGAACGTGAGGGTTGAGAGGTCTAGGTAGCTACTGCAGAGGCTAGGAAGAGGAAGGCATGTAGCTGGGCGGCAATCACCCAAAACCCAAAACCCAACCACAAGGAACTTAAAAAAGGAAACAATAAACTAAAATAAAATAATTAGATCGGAAATACTCGGATCAGGATTTTCAAATCGGAAAACTTTTCCGAAAATAATAACGCGGATACACTCGAACTTATCCAATAATAATATTTTACTCCGGAAAGATATCTCGCGTCGTAAAATACTTTTAAATAAATAAAAATAAATAAATATAAGCCATTAAATATCGATAAAAGCCGCAAGAACAAAAACGCAAACGCACCTAAAATTGGGGCGTTACATTTTTACAATTAACGAATTATCTAATAAAGGCACGTCATCACTTTATTCTTAAATATTTAAGGTAATTTATTTATTAAAAGTTAAGAAGTTTAGAAATAAAATTTTTGGTTTATAGACTCATGTTTGGAGTAATTATTGTTTTACGGATTGTTTGAGGAAGAAATCAATATTTTGGGTAAAATTTAATGAAAGAATATAGGGAGAATTTGACATACTAGGCTTTTTTGAGTTTTTGTTTAAGAAAGTGTACCCAAAATTTTTTACCACTTTCATTTAATAGCAGGTAAAAATTATTAACCCTTCTATTTAGAAAGAAAGAATAAATGATATTTGTTATTTGTTATATAAGTATAAGTTTTAAATTTTAATTACTGAATTTGTTTTTTTTTTATTATTTTTTTTTCCTTTTTTTAATTTATTTTTTATTTATTTTTTATTTTTTGGACTGAATTTCTCATACCGGAATTTCTCATACAAGAATTTTCATACGTCATACCAGAATTTCTCATACCAGAAATTATTTTCATACCAGAATTGTCATACCAGAATTTCTCATACCAGAACTTGTCATACTAGAAATTTTTTATACCGGAAAACTCATAACAAAATTTTCTGGTAAGAATTTTACATACCAGCAAAATTCTGGTATGAGTTTTCTAGTATGAATTTCATACCAGAAATTTAATACCAGAAATTTTATACTAAAAATTTAATACCAGAAATTTAATACCATAAATATTATACCAGAATTTTTTCAACCACAATTTTTTATACCAGTATTTTTTACTATCAAAATTACATACCGGGATTTAAAAAATTCAAGGTTTCACTCACAAATCAATGCAGCACAATTTGCAACATAATTGTTATTCAGTGAAACCAGAATTGCAGTCCAAGAAGTGAAGGAAACATAAGACGAAGCAGTGCAGCATATTACCTGCTGAAGTTTATTAAGATGCAGGGAGCCAACTTTCTTTCGCTTGTGAGTGTTCACTCTATCTTCTTCACTGTCACTATCATTCATATCTCGCTCAATAGTTTCAGCATTTCGCTTTGTCCAGGTTTCATTTGCCTTTTCCTAAATTAGAAGAAAACAGATTACACCCACAGTTCCTACTACTTTCAACTGGCTTCATTATATTAGATTATTACATTACACCCACTGTTCCAAGATCAAATATTACGTGATTACCTTGGACTCCTTCTGCAAAATTTTATCAATTTTCCGTGCAAGAGATAACCGTTTCTTAACCTCTTGCATATATGAATTTTCAACAGGAAAACGTTGAAGAGTCTCCTGCATTTAGAGAGAAGGGAACAAGATGTCGTCAACAAAATTCTGAAGGACGTCTGCCTTGCAACATTTATAAAATTGTTATTTATTTTGAATTCCTAGAGAAAAATGCTCTCAGAAACTCTATCTATTTTTCATTCTATAAGATATATAACAGAAGAAACCAATTCAGCTACATTAACAAGTCAAAACAATCAACCACGATAAATACTACTCATATTACATCATCTCTCTTTAATAATCAATGAACTTGCATAGATGGTTGCAGCAGAACCCACATTTAGCCATATAAGTAGTTACTGACCAACCTTGGAGAAAGATTTGCACAAAGGGGCAAATTTCGATCTAGCTCAACAAAGAGAAAGCTGAAGAAATAGAGAATCATCACTCATCACCCAAATATCGTTTTCCACTGCGAAGCAAAACTCGATTTTGCTACCGCAAAACCGAGCCCAAACTCTGGCAGGGCGATCGGGATCTGGCTCCGGATTAGAAGGTATAGGGAGAGAATCCTTGCAAGGCACTGCTCATCTTCTTCGTCTTCATCTTCCATTGAATTTAGGTTCTGCTTGCCATTTGCGGCTACGAGAGAGAGAGAGAGGGAAGAGAGAAGAGGATAGGATAGTTAGGGTTCACGGTTAAAAAAGAAGTTGGAGGTACATTTACTAACTCAAAAATACTAAAAGGCCTATTTACTAATCTAATTCTCAAAACAGCATACTTACCTAATTAGCCCAAGAATATATGGGAGATTTTGTGTAATTTAAAATATTAAAATTAATATATTTAACGTGAATTTGTGGAAAAAGATATCCATTTCATGTTTATAAGTTTAAAGATCAATACTATTATGTTTCATACCAAAATTTTGTGGGAATGGTACAATATATGGGTCTTTTAACCATAATTTTATTTTTTTAAAAAAAATTAAACTACTCAATCATTCTTATAGTTATACTTTAAATAAATGGCTTAAATTATTTAAGAATAAAGTGATAACTAACCTTTATTACATATCTCGTTAGGTATACAAAAATAATATGGGTGGTTTTTAAAAGAAAATATAATGTAGGAGTGATTTTGTATTATTTAATAAGGTATGCGTTGTTTTTTTTACAAAATTGATCATAATTTCACCCGTTTCAAAATTGGTTAAATTTATTGTTAGTATACAAACTAGTAAATTTTATAAAGTTTGTATTATTTTTGGTTAATACCTCATAGTTGGTATTATTTTTGGTCATTTTTCCTTCAAATAAAATAACTTCTATTTAAATTAGATACAACTTTTATAATTCGACACTTTTTTTAAGAAATATCTTACTTCCATTTTTATCAACATTTTATTTAAATTATGCTTTACTTCTATTGTGATCTCATTTTTTTTATAAATATTTAAAACAACTTCTATTAAATTATACTAGATTTAATTTTGTTGTAACTACTACTTTTATTCAAATTTGATATTACGTCTATATTTTAGATATGTTCAAGTATCTATATAATCAAAGTACACAGACTTTAATCCAAAACTTCTTGAATATAAAATGAATTGTTTATACTAAACCAATCCGTACCAAATACGGGAATTAAACTAGTTATAGATAATATGAAACAATTTGGTTTACTAGGCTTTTTCTAGTTTTGTGTTTAGTAAATGAACCCCTTGAGAAAAGAGTGTGTAGAGTTTGAGAATAAATACAAAAGGTTGGGGTATATTTACTTAATTGAAACATTAAAAAGCCTAGTTATTATTATAGGTTTTAAAAAAGGCCTAGTTACCAAAATTGCCCATAATATATTTTAAACTATTGTAAGTAAAAAGGATAGTTTTCTTTTGATTTATTATAAAAGTAATAAGTTGTAAATTTCGGTAGTTAAAATATATATTTTGTTTGTCTTGGTGTCCTTCAATTTTGAACTTCTCCTATTGGTATCAACAAAGTTTCAAGTTTCATCTTGGTACCCTCATGGTTCACTTTATTTCCCCCTTGTACCCATTCTGAATATATTACATTAAAAATTCAATAGTTAAATATAATAAAATAAGTGCAATAAATTTAAAATTAATTGTGACCTCATTAAACTTTAAGCTAATTATTTTTATAGTATAAGTTTCTTTTAATATATTTTAATTAAAAAAATCTAGAAAAGCTAATTTAAAGCTATTTTTTATTTTTTGAATTAAAATAAAATATTTTTTAATTAATTTTTAGATTAAAATAAAATATACTCCATCCGTAACACAATGTTTGTCATTTGAGAGTTGGACACATGAATTAATGAATAATTAATGACTTTAAACAATCAAATAAAGTTTTTAATTGCTTGGGTGATAAGTACAATCTTTAATGATTTTATTCATGTTTCCTAGAAAAAACTCATTTTTCAATAGATTTTAGCCAATTAGAAAGTATAAGTAATTAAATTGAGAATAATTAATTCATTGATAGTAGTGTAATCATTCTATCTATGCATTAATATTATAGAATTGTCAAACATTTTGTTAAACTAAACTAATTGCTCAAATGACAAATATTTTGTTACGGAGGGAGTAGTTTTTAAAACTAATTCAATAATGTAGCAGCCGGTTTTTGGCTGTCACCGCCCCCGCGGTGACAATGGCCGCCCCTGCGGTAAGCCGTGCTCGCGGCAGGGTCAGCCGGCCCAGCAGCTGACTCCAGATCTATAATAACCAGATATTTTTATTCCCGATTATTTCCGAGTAAAACCGGAACTCGATCGGTTTAGACTTTTCCGACATCTTATCACTTTAGGTGACGCTGAGTTTAAGTTTTACGACCTTTCTATCATTTTATGTGAGAACTTTACTCACATAAAATAACGCAATAGTGAGCCACCTTTTTTTCTAATCCGTAAGGGTTTAATCCTTTTGATAACCTTCCGGACCCATCAAGGTAAGTCATATGAGCCCATCAGGGTATGCCATCCGGGCCCAATAAGAGATACGGCCGCATCTCAGCCATCACCTCCCGCTTCTTCCATCTCCTTACCTGATACGTGAAATTTTTACCCTAGCCGGCCTTCTCGTTAATCTCTCCTTCTCTCGCTCGACATCACATACACCGACGCGGCTCTTCTCCTCTCGCACACCGGCAACACCCAGCGGCAGCCTCATCCTTCATCCCCGCCACACGCCGACGAGCTTCTCCCATCCTCGATTGGACAACAACAGGCAGACGGACAGACCTTCTCTCCAACCGCGCCGGAATGGCTCGCTCTCCCTCTTCAGTCGACTCCAACAACGACACTAGGAGGGCTTGCTCTCCCTCTTCCGTCGACTCCAGCAGGCTGACGGACGGGCCTTCTCTCCAACCGCTTAGCAGAACAATCTACCATCGGGACTGCCTTCAGACAGCAAAAACGCAGAGGCGCTAGGGTCGGCTACAGGTGCACCACTCCTCCTTCGCTGCGGGTTCGATCCTAGGTTGTTGATGCGCCCCTCCCATGCCGCTGTAGCGCCTGCCAGCAGTAGAGGCGAGTGCTTATACCTTCCCTCTTTTGAGTCTAAAAATCGCGTAAGATCCGTACCCTTTCATTTCTAACCCTTCTCTTTGCATTACCTTCTCTATATCAGTGCTGATGAGAACCCTCTTTTGTAGCTTAAACCATCCATAACAGCCATGGAAGATGACTTGTTATATTTCCTGAGTTTTCGGAAGAGATGAACAGCTAACTTCATATCCAAATTTAGGTATGAAAGAATGATCCTTTTTGGCTGAAATTTTTATGTTATATATGAGATATTTTAGTAGAACATATTAAAATTTGAGAGGAATCCAGTGAGTGGTTTGGGATTTATGATTTTTCAAAGATTGGGTCGTAAGCAGTTTTTTTCCTATTGTGCTGAAATATTCAAGGGTTGGAAAACTGCATGTTGACACAGTTTTGTGATCCAGTTTTGGGTAAGTTAGACTCCTCCTTTATGGCTGATTTTCGGATATGTTGTATTCAGTAGTTCATAGTAGATCATACTAAAATTTTGGAAGAATCAGAGTTACCGTTTGAGAGTTATAGTGTCCCAAAGTTGGCTATTCGTGCAGCTTTCTAAGTGCTGAGTTTGAGAAAAACTGCTTGGGATGCAGTTTTGTGGAATAGCTTTGTACGGGTTAATGACTTCTGTTGGACTTGAATTTTGGATATGATATAGTTGGCATATTGTGGTAGAACATATTAAAATTTGGTATGAATCCAGCAAGCGGTTTAGGAGTTATGATTTTTCGAAGTTGGGACCATAAACAGTTTTTTGGATGTTGCTGAAATTGCTGAGTGTTGGAATTATTTGGTGTTGTGCAGTCATGTTTGAGCTTAGGTTGGATACCTTAGAAACATAAGTCACCGTTCAGTTTTTAGTATGTTATATACTGTCATGCATAGTGTGGTGTATCAAAAGTTGGGGTTGATCCAACGGTTGAATTTAGATCTATGAAGGTCCAAAGTGGACTGGCTGAGCAGTTAAGAAATACTCAGTTTTTGGCTAAGTCTGAATTTCTGGTTTTGTTACCGACTTTGAGAATTTGTGTAGAAGTGATTATTATGTATTTTTGGGAAATTATGGCTACTATGGATAGAGTGCATAGCATAAAATACTTAGAGATTTTTGTTAGACTTTTATTATTTTTATTCGGTTCTCATATCTTAAGCCAAAGTCGGACCTTAGCGACTTTTTATGAAAGTCAAGAATGTAGTTAACTCTTCTAAATCTTTAGCAAACTTTCCTTTGAGAGTTTGAGTGTGGTTTTGAGTTCCAAAGGATAGTTGAAACTTTGTTATGGAATTTTATAAAGTTCCAGAACCAGGGGTAAAATAGTCATTTATCCGTATAAGGGTATTTTGGTAATTTATCTGATGATAGAGTTAAATATCTTAGAAGTCAGAGACTTCTAATTAAGTGGGATACATTATTGATCCACTTGCCTTTTATAACAGGCGGTTGAGTTCCTGCGGTTACAGACCGAGTCGAGATAACGGAATTATGTTTGAATTCAGGTAAGTCATTTGGGCTTACTTAGCTGATTTCTAAATATGAGTATGAATAATGGTAGTGGTGTGTGAATGAGATGTTTATAGTTATATTTTAGTAATAAATATATACCAACCTATACCTTGGCCTAAGAGTAACGGGCGGTGGCATTCTGCTCAGTAGCCTGAGGGCGCTGGGGGTTTCTTTAGGGACTAGTCCACACTCGGTTTGTAGTGATGCTACCGGCGGAGGTAAGCTAGACCTACACCGGTTGGATAAGGAATGGAGGCGAGAACTCTTAAGATTCTCGTGCCACAACTTTAAAACGGATTAAAGTGAATCACCTAAGATATCAGATAATAATCAAATTGTGTGCCAGCATGATGGGTGTTTATATTACCTTGTTTGTGTTTGTGCTATCCTTATTCTGTTTATATTTGGATTGTTAGATAACGGTTTATCCGTGTTGTAGATTTGTAGAGATAGACAGTTGCAGAGAGATCCGGAACGGATGGTCAGCCGGGTCCACGTACTCATTAGATGGGGACGGGGGAGTCTCCCATATAGCATGCATGTTATGTATATGTTTATGTTTTGTAAGGCTGTCACATGTGTACATTCATACAATAAAAATATTATGTTTCGAAATTGTTTTAAGTACATTTGTGCCTTGTTGTAAGATCCAAGTAATGTTGTTGTTAAACCAAGGTCGGGACCCATTGTGAGGTCCTAACCAGTAGCTCCCCGAGTTCCGAGAACTTGGGGTGTTACAAGATCGAGCCCGATCTGTTTTTATTCCGTTTTATTTCTTTCCTTAGATAGAAGATCCGATTTTCTATCTTATGAGCCGGCTTTCCTTTGCTCTTCTAACCCTAAAAATGTCCTTCCGTTATATTTTCTTAATCGTTTCCTATAAATTCCCGCTTTCTCTTCCTTTTCCCGTTTGTTGCTTACGTTTCTTCAACCTCGAGCAAAGCTGCCGTCTTTCCCTTGTGATCTTCCGTAGAACGTGTAAGTCTTCATCCAATTGATCCTTCTACACGTTCATGAACCTGTTGCATGCTTCTTTCTTCTGTTTCTCTTTCTCTTTTCGTTCATCCTCTTCTTCTACACAAGAATCAATATCGAGCCTTGATTCTTCTTGGCCTTTCCGTTGTTGATACGTTGATGTTCATAGGCTCCCTTGGTTAAGATTTGAAGTGTGTGGAACAAAGATTCAAGCTTTGGTTGCTTGGTTGTGACGTGTTGTCAAAAAAGAGTCACGACAGTCGCTTATGTCAATGCACCGCCCCGCGCCTGATCTGTCCCGCCCTTGTGGTTTTGCCCAATGCCACCCCCGCGGTTCTATCTGTCATCCCTGCGGTTCTTCTCTAGTAAATCCCGTCTTCGGTGAGTTGCTTCCTCTCCTGGATTCCTCGTTCCTTTCCTTGTGTTATGTTGATGTTGTTAACCCTTGGGAGACTATAAGACTAGGAATCCTGTCCCTAGCTTGTTGAGATCTCTTAGAGATCATGGAGACTAGAAGTTATAGACTTCTAGCAATCGTTTTGTTATGATTCGAGTTGCCTTGTATGAACAGACTTTCCTTACTTCTTTCCTTCGGGAAACTGAGTTATAGTTGACCCTTGTGTTTACCTTCGAGTGAGGTAAGACCCTTGGACTTACTTAGATACGTTATGTATATTGGTTTGACCATATTGGTTGTGTTTGTGTTGTTTATCGTTATAACTGATAATTGGAATAGGATTGACCTTTTATACCTTAATTGACCCAAGTGTATTATAACCGGGCGGTGACCGCTTGTCCAGTTCAAAATGGGAAAACTAGGAGGTGCTCTTGCGACCAGTCCAGCAAGTGATAGAGGGATGCATCCGTTGTATTCCTGTTGGTGAAAGGGGATAGAGGTGAGATCATAGTGATTCTCGTGTGACAACATAAGTTGAATTAGTAAAGGGATTAACTTAATAAATGATAATAAGCGGTTAAGTACGAGAATGCTTTATGTTTATATTACCTTATGAGTGTTTGTGCCTTTATTGTCTTTCTAATATCTAGAATGTTAGCTAACGGTTTATACCGATCTTGTAGATGCCCTACAGGTTAGAGATGCTGTTGAGTGATTCAGATGGTGTGGTTATCCGGAGTTCTCGTACATTATAGATGCCCTACAACTCCAGTACTAGACCAGCCAGTACTGGAGCTGGAGCTTCTAGATTTGGGCGTAGTTAGATGTTGTGACATTTTGGTTTCCAGCAGTCTATGTAAAGTTCCGACAGAGGAAGACAGTGTTTTAACTATGGAGGTGTCGGACATATGAGAGCTGATTGTAAGAAGACTGCAGTGACTTGCTTTTCTTGTGGCAAGCCTGGACATAGAGCTGCGTGTTGCCGTCAGGGCAAAGCGCTATCACGGTAGGGTTCTTCACTTTCCAGCTACGTTGTAGGAGGTGGGCAGAGACTTCATTATCAGCAGCAGCAGAGAGTTCCTTGTTTTACCGCTACTCAGGTTTCCGCTCAGGGACAGGGTAGAGGACGAGGTGGTGGTACTTCCGACACCAGAGGCGCTTCAGCTAGAGTCTATGAGTTGAGGAGTGTAGTAGAGTCGACAGTCTGCGACCACGAGTACCATTAATATTAATGGTTTTCCTGTCAAATTTCTTTTCGATACCGGTATTACGCATTCTTTTATATCTGATGCATGTGTAGATAGATTGGCCTTAGGTACCGTAGAGGGGACACCCTTCTTTATAGGATTACCCGATTGGGGTAAGATTAGAGGTACACGAGAGGTTCACGATTGCCATGTTAGATTGGGAGGCCGCATTTGGCCAGCTGACTTCTTTTCCATGTACTTATTACATGAAGTCATTCTAGGCATGGATTGGATGGATCGACATCAGGCAGTTCTTGACATCGACAAGAGGACGGTGATGGTAACTACAGAGTCAGACCATGTAGAGATTTTCTAAGGATAGGATCTCTGGAAGACCAGTACAGCCATTAGTGCAGTCCGAGTTGCGAGACTTAACGGTCAGGGTTGTAAGGCTTTTTGGTGCTATGTCATGAAGGATAGTACGAGTCCAGCGTTGGAGGAGATTCCAGTAGCATGCGAGTTTACTGACATTTTCGGGGAGCCATCAGCTTTGCCTCCATAGAGGAGTGTAGACTTTGGCATTAAGTTAGAGCCCAGGACGAGACCGATCTCGAAGGCTCCTTACCGCATGACGCCTATCGAGATGCTTGAGCTTAAGAAGCAACTCAAAGAGTTAGTAAAGAAGGGCTTCATCCGCCCTAGTATATCTCCTTGGGGTGCACCAGTACTCTTTGTCAGGAAAAAAGACGGGTCGATGAGGCTATGTATTGACTACCGAGAGCTTAACAAGGTGGCAATCAAGAATAAGTACCCATTGCCCCGTATCGATGATCTGTTGGACCAGTTGTATGGAGCTTCAGTGTTTTTTCGGATCGATTTGAGATCCGGATATCACCAACTATGAGTGAGAGAGCAGGACATAGCCAACACGGCATTTCGGACCAGATACGGTCACTACGAGTTTGTAGTGATGCCTTTCGGGCTCATGAATGTTGATAACATGAATTATAGTCTATATTTTGGTATTGGTTTTGGCATTTTCTCATCATTATTCTGCATGCATGGATATATATTCTTGGTGATTATGTCGTTATTTGCCTACTTTATATGAATCGAGGTCTACACCAAGTTTGATTGTAATTGTAGGGGATAGGGCATATTTTGTATCAAAAAGGGACATTGAAGTCTAAGGAGACCATTGAGCTACATTATGGAGCACTTGGAAGGACAAGAAGGAAGCCAGGAACCATAGGAAAAGGGTGGAAGAAGGATTCAAGAGAAGATACAAAGAGAAGTACATAATGAACCACAAATCTCGGACCGATACCCGTAATGAACCTCCGAGATGGTCAAATGGGCCTTACTCGAGGTTGACGGCCCACAACCCAAGAAGAGATAATTATTTTGACCTAAAATTCTTCTATAAGAATGGAAGGTGAATATCGCAAAAAAATATCTTTCGATCATAGGATTTTTGGAGCACGGCTGTATTTAAGGAAGATTGAGGGAAGGAGATTAAGGAAGGATTACTTGGAGTTCAAGGAAGAAGAAGATAAGATAATTTGTAAGGTTTTCTTGGAGGATTCTAGTTATTTGTTATAATCTTTTGGAACACGTTATTGACGCATTATTGGCTTGTTTGCATTATTGATTATTGAGAATCCTTTGTTGAGTGTTTTATTCTCTTTTCTTGATATCTTGATTTCATATACCTTGATTTCTTTGAACATGATAATTGTTGGCTAAAACCCTTGCGATTTTAGGGTGATTAGTTGAAGGTTGTGGTATAGACGATGAAAGAGTGAACCTTTATAATGAGTGGACCCTGAAAGCTTGAGTTTTACCTAAACCGAAACCTGTCTCGGTCTATTCTTGGAGCATCTCGACCGAGATCAGTCAAGAACTGCACGAGATTGCCCACTTCTTGTCCAATCTTGAGTTTAGGTTCTAGTTTGTCAAATCCTATCATTGTTGCACCTTTCCTATTTTATATTCAAGTCTAGGAAGAGACTTACCCGGTGATTCCTTTGCTTGTTTACCTATGATGATGAGTGTTAGGTAACAAAGGTATATCATTTGTTAGGGTTTGAGTGTGCCTTCATCCTATCATTGAGAGTTAACTTGAGACTTACCCGGTGATGGTTAGTTCTATTCCCTTAGGTAGTATGCTGAGTATAGTTCCTTTCCTTAATTCCTTGAGACTTATCCGGTAATAGGATCTTTGGGGATAGTGGATGGTGAGACTTACCCGGTGATTAATCCCATCTTAGAAATACCTTCGCTTTTGCAACCTCAGCTTTGTCCGCGTTTACCCTTAAGAAGTCTTGAGTCAAAACCACAACTGGATACTTTGATCTCTAGAATCTGCATCCCTTTATCTGATTAAATACATCATTGTTCTTTGTTGCTTGAGATTCGGGTTACAACCTAAAGATATATACCGTTGCTTGATTTTGCCATAGTCCTTGTGTTCGACCCCGGAATACTTGCTTGTATTGCGATAGATTCGTACACTGCGTGTTCGCTATTATTTGCTTGATCTTGGTATAAATTTAAGACTTATTTTGCACATGTTTTGGAGCGAACAAGTTTTTGGCGCCGTTGCCGAGGACTTGGTTTAGACCAAGTCGGTATTTGGTTGTCTGAGGGCTGCTACCCTTGTTGCTAGTGATCATTCTACTTGAGTGCTCTTGCAGGACCTTCTTTAGGTTTATGTGACGGTCTCGAGCTGGTAAGAAAATCGTTCCCTACAATCCAGAACCAGAATAGACTTACAGAAGAAGATTGAAAGAAGCTAAGATGACTGCGATGGACGATAGAGATCTCGGAGTTGAGTTGGACGATGCTTTATATCAGTTGAAACTACGAGACAATGCTCTAATTAAGGAGAGAGCTGATGCACGAGCTAAAGAGGATGAACTTCAGGCCGACTTGGCCGAGATTCAGGCTGTTGTACGACAGTTATGTGAAAATCAAGGGGGCGATGCTAGGATTGCAATTGACCCACCGACACCGATTATTGTGCCACCAACTACACCTCGATTTTCAGATGAGAATGAGAGGAATGATCCGTTTGTGGGAGAATCGCAAACACTTGGTCATATGATGGATCCCTCTCAACAAGTATGTCGTCTGGGTGTTAACTTAGGAGATCCGGCTGAACATGATTATGATCTTAGACCTCAAGTTCTTTCCATCTTCCGACAAAGTCAGTTTGGAGTATTAGAGGGAGAATCTCCACATCAATATTTCAAAATTATGAGATTTTCATGGAAATTTTGAGACCTTCAAGATTGGAGAATAATAACTATAAGTTGTGGGGTATCTCTTTCTCCTTGAAAGAGAAAGAGCTTGCATGGTATCAATCACTTCCATCCGGAAGATTTCACCCATGGGAGGAGATGACTATGGAGTTCCTCACCAATTTCTTTCCGCCATCAAATACAGCGGAATTGAAAGGTAAAATTAATGCATTTGTGATGAGAAATAAATAAAGTCTATTTAAATCATGAGAGAGGTTCAAGGATCTTTTGTTGGACTGCCCTCATCATGGGATTCCAAAGATTGAGCTGCTGGAAATTTATTTCAAGGGTTCGGATGAGGAAACTCAATTCAAACTTCAATCGCTTTCGGCTGGGATGTTCATGGATGAACTTCTTGATGATGCATGAGAGCTTGTTGAAAAACAAGCTCTAGTTATTGGGAAATGTTCCCACCGAAAGGTGGATGATGAAAAGCGAAGATTAGGACCTCAAGAGTTGAATTTTACTACCTCTAGTGTTGCTCAACTCACTACTCTCAACAATGATGTCAAGGCTTTGAAGGAGCTTTTGAAATTAGAAACACAATCTAGAGGAGCGCCAAGGGAGCAAGATGTTGGCTACGTGGGAAGAGAAAATTATCAAGGACAAAGGAACAACAACAACAACAACAACAACAACAACAACAACAACAACAACCAAAACTACAACAATTGAATATCCAATCAAAATAATTCCGGTAACCCTTATTCTCATCCTGAAAATGTTCTAACTCCACCTTCTTCTTCTACTCATATTCAATTAAAGAGTCCAGAACCATCGTCAAGTTCAACTCAGCCACCCAAGAATAAGATCGAAGCAACACTTGAAGCTATGATGGGAAAGTTGAATGGGTTGGAGAGTTCGGTGACTTCTATTTCTAAGGCACAAAAATCATTAGAAAATCAAGTGTTTAGCAAGGCCGTAGAAGTTCCTAGAGATCTAGGAAAGCTTCCCGGAAGGATGGAGAACAATCCGAAAGGTCAAGTGATGGCAATTACTACAAGGAGCGTAGTGAAGACCACTGTTCCTACACCTCGGACGAACGACAAGGGAAAACAACCCATTTCGGATGAAATCCCAGCTGAGAAGGAAAAGGAAAAGGACGAGATCTACGTACCCCCTCCAGCTTACAAGCCTCCACTATTATTCCCGCAATCTAGAGCGAGAGAGCGTCTAGACAAGCATTTCGGTAAGTTTCTAGACCTTACGAGTAAGATACATATTAACATACCTTTCATTTATGTCATTCTAGGTATACCTGTCTACGGGAAGTTCTTAAAGGAGATCCTCTCTAACAGAGGAAGCTAGAGGAATTTGGTGAAGTGAAGATGACTTCTAGATCATCGGAACTTATCAAAATCATGAAGATAATATGCCACCTAAACTGCGAGATCCGGGATCATTTTGCATCCCTATTGGAGTTGGAGAGCTCACATATGATGCACTTTGTGATCCTGGATCAAGTGTGAGCATCATTCCCCTTGCTTTGTGTGAGAAAGTCGGTTTGGCAGAGCCAAAACCGGTGAAGATTGTGTTGTATATGGCGGATCGATCCATCACTCGACCCCTAGGCATATTGAAAGAAATTCCCGTAAAGTTTGGTAAGTTTTATATTCCTATAGATTTTGTGGTGTTGGATATTCTTGCAGATTATCAATCCTGATCATCCTTGGGAGACCGTTTCTTGCAACCTCCGGTTGCTTGGTTGATTGCAAGAACGCCAAATTGTCTTTCAACATAAGTGAAGAACATGTTGTGTTTGTACTCTCAGCTATGATGAAGGGACAAGCTCTTGGGGAAGACATCTTCAACATATACGACGAAAAGGAGTCTCGAGAATTGGTAAGCTCTATCTTAATTAAAGATCCTCTTGAGAAAGTTTTGAGTTTTAGTATGATGGAGGAAGGTGTAGATGTTTCTTGTGATGCATATATACGAAGTTTGGAAGCCTTGTAAGAAGATCCAATGGCTATTTTTGATGGTTTTGAAGAGGAGACGACAAACTGCCTCAACCTCTGACAAACCATCTCGACCGAGATGACTTTTGGAGTGACCGAGGTGAGAGCAACAAGGAGTCACCTCGACCCAAATCTCGACCGAAACACTTTTGGAGCAAACAAGATTTTTGATTCTTCAGAACTTCCTCGTTCGATGATTTCAAGCATTGCAAGTACTATTCTTACCCCTTCCGAATCTTCACAAGATGATCCTAGAGGTACGGAACCACCACTTAAGGAACCTCCTATCTTGGAGCTTAAACCTCTTCCTCAACACTTAAGGTATGCGTTTCTTGGACCGAATTCCACTTATTCGGTCATAGTTAGTGCTAACCTTACTGAGATTGAGCTATCTAAGTTGATGCATGAGTTGAGATTGCATAGAAAGGCTATTGGATATACTATTGATGATCTTGTTGGAATTATACTTTCTCTTTGCATGCATAAAATACTAATGGAAGATGATCATAAGCCTTCACGGGAACCTCAAAGATGGTTAAATCCGATCATGAAAGAGGTTGTGAAGAAGGAAGTGTTTAAATTACTTGATGCAGGAATCACCTTCCCTATTTCGGATAGCAAGTGGGTGAGTCCGGTGCATGTGGTACCAAAGAAAGGAGGGATGATCGTTGTAACCAACAAGAACAACGAGTTGATCCCAACAAGGTCCGGGACCGGATGGAGGATGTGCATTGACTACCGAAGATTGAATGTGGCAACTAGGAAGGATCACTTCCCTCTCCCATTCATTGATCAAATGCTTAAAAGGTTAGCACAATTCTCCCATTTTTGCTATTTGGATGGTTATAGTGGATTCTTTTATATTCCTATCCATCCGGACGATCAAGAAAAGACCACCTTCACGTGTCCATGGGGTACATTTGCTTACCGGAGGATGCCATTCGGATTGTGTAACACTCTAGCTACATTCCAGCATTGTATGATGGCTATCTTCTCTGAGTATATCGAGGAGATCATGGAGGTATTCATGGATGACTTTTCTGTTTCCTTTGATAACTGCTTAGCTAACCTTTCTCTAGTATTGCAACCTTGTGAAGACACTAATCTCGTTCTGAATTGGGAGAAGTGTCATTTCATGGTTAGTGAGGGCATTGTGTTAGGTCACCTCGTTTCAAACAGAGGTATTGAAGTCGATCGAGCTAAGATCAAGTCTATTGAGAAACTTCCTCCACCTTGTTATGTTAAAGGTGTGCGGAGTTTTCTAGGGCATGCAGGATTTTACAAGAGGTTCATCAAAGAATTTTCTAAAATCTCTAAACCTCTAACTAATTTGTTGTATAAGGATGTGGTTTTTGATTTTTCGTAGGAATGTCTAGATGCTTTTTACAAATTAAAGGAAGCATTGATATCCGCTCCCATCATTCAACCTCTTGATTGGAGTTTGCCCTTTGAGATTATGTGTGACGCAAGTGACGTGGTGGTAGGAGCAGTTCTTGGAGAAAAGAAAGATGGCCAGACCAACGCCATATATTATGCTAGCAACACGCTAGATGAGGCCCAACTGAATTATGCTACCACTGAAAAGGAGCTTTTGGCGGTTGTTTACGCTTTCGTGAAGTTTCGTTTCTACCTTGTAGGAGTGAAAGTCATTGTCTACACCGACCATGCAGTCATTCGGTACTTGCACACTAAGAAGGACGCAAAGCCGCATCTTATTCGTTGGATTCTCCTACTTCAGGAATTTGACTTGGAGATCCGCGATAAGAAGGGATCTGAAAATTCTATAGCGGATCACCTCAGCCGGCTACCTCTCATTGCTTTGAAGGAAGATGACTCGCCCCTCGACGATTCCTTTCCAATGAGCAGCTGCAATGAATGGAGCATTGGCTTTATCAAATTTCGGAAGGTAACGAGTCTTGGTATGCTGATATTGTGAATTATCTTGTTTGCCAAGAATTACCTCCAGGATTGTCATATGCACAAAGAAAGAAGTTCTTTAAGGATGTGTGTCACTACTATTGGAATGAACCTCTACTCTTCAAGAGAGGTCCAGATCGGATGCTAAGGAGATGCATTCCGGAAGATGAGACGGGGAGTGTTATGAGGCATTGTTACTCATTGCCTTGTGGAGGGCATGCTAGTGCTCACATAACTTGCGCCGAGGTATTACGTTCCAGTTTCTTTTATTTAAGGATGTACAAATATTTGTTGCTTCTTGTGATGCTTGCCAAAGAACAGGAAGCATATCTAGACGGAATGAGATGCCACTCAATAACATTCAGGAAGTCGAGATCTTCGATGTTTAGGGAGTTGATTTTATGGGACCATTCCCGTCATCTGTAGGGAATCTATATATACTCGTTGCGGTTGATTATGTTTCAAGATGGGTGTAAGTCATTGCTTCTCCCACCAATGACGGGGTAGTTGTGAAGTTCTTCAACCGGACCATCTTCCCACGCTTTGGGGGACCTCGAGTCATCATTAGTGATGGAGGGACGCACTTTACAGCCCGGAAGTTTGAAGCACTTCTAATGAAGTATGGGTAACCCATAAGGTAGCAACTAGTTATCACCCTCAAACTAGTGGACATGTTGAAATCTCGAATCAAGAAATCAAAGGAATCTTGGAGAAGACCGTCTCTAGAACAAGGAAAGATTGGTCCATGAAGCTGTATGACGCTCTTTGGGCATACAGGACCGCATTCAAGACTCCCATCGGAACCACCCCTTACAACTTGGTTTATGGGGAGTCTTGTCATCTTCTGGTAGAGTTGGAATATAAGGCGTATTGGGCGATAAAATGGCTGAATTTTGACATCAAGGAAGCTGGGAAGAAGTGACTCTTGGACATCAACGAGTTGGAAGAATTACGCTTAAATGCCTATGAGAACACAAACATCTAAAAAGAAAGAACAAAGAGATGGCATGAGAAGCATATTATTCCATACGAGCTCAAAGAAAGAGATCTAGTTCTTCTCTTCCATTCCCGCCTTCGCCTCTTTCCCGGTAAGTTGAAATCTAGATGAACCGGACCTTATATTGTGAAACATGTTTTTCCTCATGGTGTAGTGAAGTATGGGGTGAACATAGCGGAAACTTTAAGGTGAACGGTCATCAGCTGAAGAAATACACACAGAAGATTCCGGTTGAGGAGATTGCACCTTTGCATCTCACATTATCATAAGAAGTTAGGTCCAGCTAGCAACCTTAAATCAAGCGCTTCTTGGGAGGCAACCCAAGGTATTGCTTTCTTTTTGCTTTCTAGATTAGATTAGTGTTGTTTTTGTGTTTTTCGTGTCCATGATAACAGGAGCTAGGTACAATCCAAGAAGAACAACTTAGGGAAGCAAATGGACGGAATTACAGTTTGAGAATTCTAGAAAAGAACGAAAAGTGGGAGCCATCTCGGGTGTTGTCAACCATCTCGACCGAGCTCGATCTCGGCCAAACAAGATGGACATAATAGGGAGTCACCTCCTTCCAGCATCTCGGTCAGCCAACCATCTCGTCCGAGATGAAGATGAATTTTTTTGACGGGTATAAAAGGAGAAGAATACTCTCTCCTCACAACTCTCTCTTCTCCCGACTAGCCTCGACCGAAACGGTGCCTTAACCTCCAAATCTTTGTTTCTTGCTCGTTTTTAATGATTTTCGGCTCTAATTTGACGGGAAAGGCACCACATTGACTTCCGCAGCATCAATCAAGACTTCAATCCACCGAATTTTGCGTAAATCGGGTAATTTCGTTCGAAAGCCCTCCTTTTAGGTTTCGGTTGATTTTGCTTGGTTGCGGGAATTGCTGTTGTGTTGTTGTGTTGGAATTGAACGGAAAACCCCTTAGGAAGCAATTGGTAGTGATTTGGGGGAGAAAAGCTTACAAATTTTGGATTTCGATCGAAGTACTGGTCTGTCTCGGTCAAGCCCAGGCATCTCGGCCGAGATAGCTCAAGAACAGACCGAGATACCCTTCTGAAATCATAAAATGCGTCGATCAAACAGTCAAATTTTACTCCATGACCGTGATGATGCTAGGCAACCTTCCCCTCCCTCTCCTCCTATTCGCTATCAGACGTGTGTGTAAATGTGAACGAAATAGCTTTAAATTTATAACCTAAAATATAAGACCGAAACAATATGCGAACCCGCAGTGTACGGATCAATTGTAATAACGGCAAATACTCTAGGTTTTCAATCAAAAGCAAGCAACAAACTAAAGATAACAAGGATGACAAAATAATCGGATAAAGGAATGTAGATTTTTGAGGTCAAAGCATCCAGTTGTGGTTCCGACTCAAGATCTCAAAGGATTACATGGACAAAGCTGAGGTTTGCACGGGAAGGTATTTCTAAGATGGGAATAGATGACCGGGTAAGTCTCATCCTAGGCTTGCGTATGGACCAGGAAAGCTGCAACAAGGATAGGATTTGGAAAACTATAACCTAAACTCAGGTTTGGATCAGATAAGGTTATGCCTCGCTCAGTTCATATCCACCTCGGTCGAGGTGTTCTATGAACCAACCGAGGTGAGGTGAGGTTATGGTTTCGCTCGAGCTTTCAGGGTCCACTAAGGTAAAGGCTCATTCTTTCATCGTCTTTCCCACAACCTTCATCCAATCACCCTAGAATCGCACAAGAATTTAGCCAATAATCATCATGATAATAACAATTAAATATATGAAGAAAGAGTCAATAATCAAACAAGAAAACCTTAACACAAAGGCCTAAATAATCACTCAATCAAACAAACAAACAAACAATCCAAACAATCAGCAAATTGTGTTCCTCAATAACAAACCAAAAGCCAACTATCAAGGATCCTAAGAAAACCTTACAACTTCCTTCAAAAATCCATCAACTTTCACTTCAAAGCTATCTTCCTTCAACTTCCTTCGTTCCTTGGAATATCTTCAATCTTTAAAACTAATTAGTTAACCAGCCGTCCTTCCATCCAAAAAATATCTTCCAATTTATAGGAGAATCACTTGCCAAAAATAGAAGATCTCATGGGCCATGGGCCGTACGTCTCGATCCAGGCCCAGCGAAGCATCTCGATCGAGATGATCTCGGAGTCAACCGAGGTGAACTTTAGCTACGTACAAATCTCTCAAAACTAGTCTAATATCAAACTTCTTTCTAACTTCCAGGGTTCCTATGCTTATCTTGTAGTTTCTCAATGCTCTAAAATGTAGCTCCAATGACTCCTTTAATCCCTTGGCTCAATATCGCTCCAAAACATGCCATTTTCCCTACAATTACAACAAAACTAGGTGTAGACCTCGATTCTTGCAAAGGTAAACAAAATGACATAATCATCAAGAATATACATTCATGCACGCAGATTTATGAAGATACAACGTCCAAGACAATCCCGAAATATAGACTATAATACATGCTATCAAAATACCCCATACTTGTCCCTTGTTTGTCCCCAAGCAAGATTCAAATCTTAGATACAAGATAGAATGGATTATAAGTCATCAAAAAGATCAATGAAAAACATTTTACAAAACTTTTTTGGTGGTGCGCTCCATTCATAGATCACCCTAAGAGAATGCTTCATAGCAAATAAAATCAACACATGGTCAAAACATTTTATAAATATAAGAAAGCTGATCATCTTTGCATAAAATCATAGAATGCATAATAAACCATTTTTATCGAAATCAATCATGTATAATCCATTTTAAAACACAAAGTCAATCAACATACTCAAGGTCTCAAGGGCTTTCAAAAGAGGCCAAGAAACGTGTTAGGGTGGGATGTATATAGGGTAATGTGGTGCTAGAATTCGGGAATAGGATCTTCACTTTACTTCTTTGAATCACAAACATCTTCCACCAATAAGCTTTGCTTATTTTCACTTTTTATTTTATTTTTGAGAACATGGACAGAGGTGCAAAATAACTGAAGCCTTGGAAATCAGCAATCATCAATTTCTCGAGATGCCTCAAACCCTTGATGCACATACCATGACTCGTTAAGACTATCGATCAATCCGACTTTGACAAAACACAAACACTCGGCTATGTGAATGGTGCCGAGTTACTCATCATCAAGATCAACGTCCCCAAACCTAATTTTTTTTCTAACACTTTCAGCCACAATCTCAACTTTACTTCACATGCTTTTTATCAACTGCATCCAAATTCCCGGATAGGTAAAGGGAGGCAAATATGTATATGAGGGGCTAAAGCATGATCAAGAAGAGGAAGAAGAAGAAAAATAAAGTGCCTTAATCATCCCATGAAGAATGAGAGAGAACTCATAATGTGATGTGAACCTTCAAATCCAACATAATTTTGATAAAAATAAAGTACTAAACATGCTAGAATTTCAAACAAAAGATTTAGCAACTTAAACATATCATAAAACCTTTCGAACATATAAAGATTTCAAAGCTAATCTACAAGAAAATATCATCATCGAGGTCATATCTAGAATAGAAGCACAAAACGTCTCGAAAATTTCTTCAGTTTTAAAACCATTTCGTTTGAGGTGATTTGACGGCGCCCGAGGTGTTCAACCGAGATATATCTCAGTTATCACGACCACGTTTGGCCAAAACGTCTCGGTCGAGCCAAAAAATAATTTTCAAATCGGTTTTTCGACGTTTTTCTCAAACAAAAACCTTTATGCAATGCATGTAAATGACATATACGCACATGTAAGCCAAATAAGATAATAACCAAGGTTAAATAAGAGTTATACATACCCGAAACACATAAGTCAAATACAAATACCCCATACTTAGGACAGATTGTCCAAATGGGTCAAATAAAAGTCAAAAGCAAAGTACTCACCGAGTAAAAGCAAAACTGCATAAAGAAATAAGAAATAGCTCCATAATATGCTCAATCCACCTATGTTGGCGGTGGTGGTGATGAAATGTAGGGATATTGGGACGGATCAAAAGGATAGCCCATCATCTGCTGGAACTGCAGCATTATCATCTGGCGCTGATAGTGTTAGCTCTCCTCCACGCGTTGGGTCCAATCCTCAATAGATAGGGTCTAAGCAGTGAAGCACTGAGTAATGTCGATCTGCAGGGCCTGATAAGAATCCATCATTTTCTACGTCAGATCATCAATCCTGTGGTGCGCCTCAAGATCACGACGGCGGCGAGCTCTCTGCTGGGAAGGCTGGGGAATGTCAGCTGGAGGTGCTGGTGCCTTTCTCGTCCTCCGTAGCCTCGTCATCGAGGTCAACGGAGGGAATACTAGGGCCGCCGGTATTCGTACCGGTATCCATGGCTGCAGATCCTCCAATGCCATCACCATCTGCATATCCTCCAACTGCCTCTATAGCAACATCCTCCTGCATGATTGGGAACCAGACAGCTGACCGACTCTCATGGCCATAGACCGATAACTGTGAAGACCAAGTTATACCCCTCGGAAACTTCGTTTCCTACGGCATGGTTGTTCGCTCCAAAAGGTGTGTGCAAGCTTTAATATTTATACCAAGAATATCTGCAAATAGCGAACCCGCAGTGTACGGATCGATTGTAATAAAAGCAAGAATTCCAAGGTCGAACACAGGGACAATGGTGAAACAAAGATCGGTAATTCAGGTTGTCAAATAGCAAACACGCTATAAGAAAAGCTATCAAAGATGATATAAAAGTCAGATAAAGGAAATGCGGATTCTAGAGATTAAAGCATCCAATTGTGGTTCCGACTCAAGATCTCAAAGGATAACGTGGACAAAGCTGATGTTTGCAAAGGGAAGGTGTTTCTAAGGTGGGAATAGATCACCGGGTAAGTCTCACTACTCACTATCCCAAACCAAAGATCCTCTCACTGGGTAAGTCTCAAGGTACTAAGGAAAGGAACCATAATCTCAAACCAACACACCACCCAAGGGAATAAAATCAACCTTTACCGGGTAAGTCTCAGGCTAACTCTCAAAGATGGGATGTAGACACACTCAAACCTCAATAAAGCATAAACCTTTATTACCTACACTCATGATCTTCAGTAAACAAACAAATGAATCACCGGGTAAGTCTCATACTAGGCTTGCATTGAACCAGGAAAGGTATAACAAGGATAGGATTTGGCAAACTGAAAGCTCAACTCAAATAAGGCTCAGAAAAGGTTCACCTCGTTCAGTTATATTCCATCCCGACCGAGATGTTCAATGACTGACCGAGGTGTTCATCGGTTAAGGTAAAGGCTCGAGCTTTCAGGGTCCACTGGGATAAAGGATCATTCTATCATCGTCTTTCCCACAACTTTCAGCCAATCACCTTAGAATCGCATAAAGAACTTAGCCAAAAATCATCATGATAACAATAATCAAATATATAAGAAAGGAACCTATATTCAAACAAGAAAACCTTACCATAAAGGTCTCAGTAACTGAATTAAACAAACAAGTAACAATCAACGTTCCTCAGTCACAAATCAAAAAAGACAACAAACCAAACCAACTAAGAAAGTCTTACAAACTTCCTTCAAGCCAACTTCAAACTAGCTTCCTTCCTTCCTTGATCTTCAACCTTCAAAACTTCCTTCAAACTTCCTTCAGAAAATCCTTGATCCGAAGAAGATCTGAGGATGGTTGAATTGCAGAAAATCTAACCCTTTATATAGGAGAATTATCTTCCAAAGATAAAATATCTTAAAAAGATAATTTCCTTAAAATATATCTCCATATCTTCCAAATATATCTGCCAAAAAGATATCTTCCTTCCAGAAATCTAGCGAAAAAATATGTAATATTCACTTTCCAAAAATAGAGGATCTCAGCAAAAAATAAAGATCTGGTGTCCCGTCATCAGTTCGCCTCGGTCGAGACGCTCTTGAAGATCACCTCGGTCGAGGTGATACTGTAGCTGACCGAGGTGAGTCTTAATCTGGTCCAAAATAAATCTTCCAAATCATTTCCATGGTTCTTGAGATCTCCTCAATGCTCCAGAATGTAGCTCCAATGACTCCTTAGCTTCCTTAGCTCCATTTCGGTCCAAAACGTGCCAATTTACCTATAATTACAACAAAACTAGGTGTAGACCTTTATTCCCGTAAAGGTAGATAAAACAACAATATAATCAAAGAATATACATCCATACATGCAGATTTATGAAGATACAACCGTCTAAACCAATCCCAAAATATAGACTATAATACATGATATCAAAATACCCCATACTTGTCTCTTGCTTGTCCCCAAACAAGATCCAAATCTTAGATACAATATAGAATGGATTATAAGTCATCAAAAAGATCAACGAAAAACATTTCAAAACCTTTTGTGGTGTGCTCCACTCATAGATCACCCTAAAAGAATGCTTTTTGGAAATTAAAATCAAGACATGATCAAAACATTTTATAAATATAAGAAAGTTGATCATCTTTGCATAAAATCATAGAATGCATAATAAATCATATGTATCGAAATCAATCATGTATAATCCAGTTTAAGCCATCAAGTCAATCAACAAGCTCGAGGTCTCAAGGGTTTTCTAAAAGAGGTCAAGAAACGTGTCAGGGTAGGATGTATGTTAAGCTAAGAACGTGTGATGTGTGTACGCAATAAGCTTTAAATTTATACTCGTTATATTTATCCTAACTCCTAGAGAACCCGCAGTGTACGGGATGTTTGTAGTAGGGATAGTATTCCGAGGTCGAACACAAAGACTAAGGTGAAATCGAGTCAAACAATGGTCATAGATAGTGTGGATCTAATCTAAGAAAAGAGGGAGAAGTAAAAGAATGAAAATGATGATATTTTGGCTTAGTTTTTGTGGTGATCAAGCAAAGATCACAAATCAAACAAGGTAGCAAAACAAACCAACAACTCAAGCTAGCAAAACAAACAAGTAACACAAAACACACAAAGTATATGATCAAGAGAGAAAAGTGGATTCTAGAGGTCAAGATTTCCGCTTATGGCATTGGACTCAAGGTTCTAAGGATTCTAAGGACAAGCTGCGGTGTTGGGGAAGAGTGTTTCACTAATGGAAGTAATTACCGGGTAGGTCTCTTACTTCACTAATCCCGCATCAAACTCCTATTACCGGCTAGGTCTCAAGGGGTTAAAGTAGGGAAGTCTACACAAACCGGATACTACTTAAGGGGTAACCAACTCCTTACCGGGTAAGTCTCGGAATAGGGAAGTCTCAAGCAATAATCCTAGCACACTCGATCCAATAGTGGCTTGTGAGGCTCACTACTACCTAGAATTCATCATCTAAGGTATCTAAAATCGGAAATCATCGGGTAGATCTCTTCCCTCACTTAGGTTGATAGCATTAGGTGATCCTAAGCTAAATTAGGCTTAATAAACACTAGGATTTAAACAACTTAACTCCTAACATGCAGATTTATCAATTAAAGACCGACAGAGAAGGAAATCGGATGGATCATGGGAAAAATCGGACGATTTCCCTGATGAACAGACCGATTTTTCCTTCTGTTGTGAGTTTCGTGCATACAAATCATCCTAAACTAACATATAAGCTCATCCTATCATCACCCTAGCCATAACCATCAATCCATCACTCCAGAATCACAATAAACTAGCCAATAATATGCATATCAAGATCCAAAATCATCATACAAGCATACATGGTTCTCATAGATGAATAATGAAAGATAAGCAAGTAAAATCAATAAATCTCAGCTAAATCCAAGTTGTAGCAAGACTTACAAACTCTTAAATGAAGATTCAAAACGTTCCTAACAATCCTTGCAATAGTTCTTCAATCCAAGATTACAAAAATCATTCAAAAGTCACTCAAAACCTTACGATCACTCCTACAATGGTGTTCTTCTTCTTCCTTCAATCCTTGAGAGTTTTCTTCTCCTCCAATCTTTTTCCCCAAATTGGTGAGCTGTGAATGAGAGTGTGGGAGAGGAGCGATGCTCAGCAACAACCTGCAGGACCACTCATATTCTCCACCAAGAGCAAGGCCGGACAAGAGATCGTGGGACACGTGGCTTAAGCTGTCAAAGGCCCAAAAATCGACCCAGTGGATAAAATCGGCCGATTTAGCTGCTAGTTGGTCCGATTTTCTTCAGCAGAAACATGCTATGATCGTCTAGCCATGAGTTGCTCCATTGCTCGCACCAATAGTGGTCTTTGTGTCCTTTGTTGCTCCAATTATGCTCCTCCAAGGCTTTGGATGTGTACCATCATGAGGCTTGGCCCTCATATGTATCGATTAACGTCCAATAGATCTCCGAATTACCTACAAAACCGATAAAAGGTAGTGTAGACGTCTTTTCTAGAAATGTGCATGAATTGAGCGAAGACGTCATGAACCAATGCCAAAACGTGCATGAATGAGTGAGAAATCTATCTAAATGATTACCTAATCCTAAGTCATAAATCTTGTTATCAAAAATACCCCATACTTAAGGTTTGCTCGTCCTCGAGCAAATTCCCAACTATAGACTAAGAGATGACATGATTTATGTATGCAGAAAAATGGCAAAATCTTTTGGAGTTGTGCTTCTAATATTGGATCACCTTCATAGTCATGTTTCATGGCAATGGACAAGCAATTATGCATCAAATAAATGAAAGCATGGAAAGACAATTACACTTAACTTGATAGCATGCAATGAAATGTAAAGATGAAGAAGTCAAGATGATCATGAGTATATCCAGTCTAAATCACTTAGCCTCACACACATGCAAGTAGGTCAAAAGGACTTGTAAAATAGAAGGCCAAGAAACGTTGTGATTAGGTGGGAATTTTCTAGGCTATGTGATGCTAATCCGGGAAAGGAACTAAGCAACCACAACTTCACATTTCTTACCAACTTCCCTCAAGTGTATATTTTTCATTTTCTTTTCTTTTATTTTTGAGACAATGGCATTGGTGTACAAAAGCCGAAACCTTGGTGATTAGCCATCCTCGGGCTTTTTCTATTTTTCGAGGTGCATCCACACCGGGCACATATACCAAAGCTCGTTAGGACTATTGGTTTATTTGACTTTGGCAAGGCACCAACACCCGATTATGTGAAGTGTACCGAGTTACTTGTCATTTAAGCCAACGCCCCCAAACCTATATTTTTGGCTACACTTTCGCAACAAATTCAGCACTTTATTCATGACATTCCTTTCATCAACAACTTCACCCCACATTTGCTTTTCACATACATCAACACACTAACATGCTCCTATTCCCAGATGGGTCAAAAGAGGTCAAATTTATCTCAATTGAGGTGCTCAAGCAACATGGTCAAGATGAGAAGTAGAGGAAAATGAATTGCCTTAATCACTCCTAATTGATGTGTAAGAACTAGCATGCAATTTCGACTTTCAATCCTCAATTAAATCAAGGCAAGCATCATAATCACAAGTCATTCATGGAATTCAAGATAAGTATTTCAAGTCCACATATGCATCATCAATTTAACACACAAGGCCTTCCATAGCCAATCCACAAGACAAGATTCATCATTAGGGTCATATCCAAGCCTTAGAAGCACTAAAAATTTTTAAAATTTTCTGAATTTTTTTGGATTTTTCGAAATATGTATGTACAATGCAAGACATAATGAAACATGTGACAAAATTAAACTATCTTAGATGCTAATCATGCAAGTGATCATGAAAACCCCACCCCATACTTAAAAACACATTGTCCCCAATGTGGAAACTAAATAAAGAAGTGAAAGAGAGTCCTCAAAATGTAAAATTGGTGATGCTTTGGTATTTCGGTTCACATCGAATGATGATGGTGGATGATCGATCAAGGATGGTAGAGAGCTCTTGATGTTCGTTATGGTGTCGGAACCCGCACTTGGCACCGCAAACCGTCCAAGTTCCACGTCCGCTCCACCCATGCTTGATTGGAGATCATCACTTTCCTTTACAGAGGAAAAATCGGACCATCACCCAGGAAATCGGCCGATTTCTGTGAAGATCAGTCCGATTTTCCTGGGTGCTTTCTTCCTCATTCATGTGCTCGGATCTTGTACCTTCGGCAGTTCCATGAGGTTTTCACATGACCTCCAACATCTCATCCTTGTGACAACAACAAGATCTAGCACCCAAAAACACAAAGGAAAAACAAAGCACACCAAGAGTGAGATCAAACAAAAGCAAGAAAAAGAAAGGGAAAAATATGTACCAATGGGTTGCCTCCCATTAAGCGCTTCTTTAAGGTCATTAGCTTGACCAAATTCAGGAGCGTTTCAATCAAGGTGAAGTGGGGCAATCACTTCCACCGGGGCTTCCGGGATGTACTTCTTCAAACGGTGCCCATTCACCTTGAAGTCACCACAATGATCTCCTCCTATCTCTACCGCTCCATGAGGAAAGATCTTCTTCACCACATATGGCCCGGTCCATCTTGATTTGAGCTTTCCGGGGAAGAGCCGCAGCCTCGAGTTGAAGAGAAGCACCAAGTCGCCTTCACTCAACTCCTTCGGGATGAGGCGCTTGTCATGCCACCTTTTGGTCCTCTCCTTGTAGATCCGGGCATTCTCATAAGAATCCAACCGGATCTCTTCAAGAGCGTTTATGTCAAGCAACCTCTTCTCTCCCGCCTCCTTGAGGTCAAAATTTAGCCACTTAATGGCCCAATAAGCTCTATGCTCCATCTCTACCGGGAGGTGGCAAGACTTGCCATAGACCAACTTGTAAGGAGTGGTGTCAATTGGTGTCTTGAAAGCGGTCCTATAAGCCCACAAGGCATCATCGAGCTTCATAGCCCAATCTTTCCTCGTCCTAGAGACCGTCTTCTCAAGTATCCCTTTTATCTCCCGGTTGGAGATCTCTACTTGGCCACTAGTTTGGGGATGGTAAGGTGTTGCCACCTTATGAGTCACCCCATACTTAGCCAAAAGTGCCCCAAAATTCCTATTGGTGAAGTGCTTGCCTCTATCGCTTATGATCACCCTTGGTGTTCCAAACCTAGGAAAGATCACTCGGTTGAAGAACCGCACCACCACCTTGGCGTCATTTGTAGGTGAGGCGATTGCCTCCACCCATCTCGAAACATAGTCAACCGCCAATAGGATGTAGAGGTTGCCACATGAAGAAGGGAATGGTCCCATGAAGTCCACACCCCACACATCAAATATCTCTACCTCTTGTATGTTGTTCAAGGGCATCTCATTTCTCCTTGAGATGTTGCCCGTCCTTTGGCAAGCATCACAAGCTACCACAAAGCTTTGCACATCCTTGAACAAGTTTGGCCAAAAGAAGCCCGATTGCAACACCTTAGCACATGTCTTGTGTGAGCTAGCATGCCCTCCACATGGCAAGGAATGACAATGGCGGATCACACTCTCCACCTCATCCTCCGGTATGTATCTTCTAAACATTCCATCCGGTCCTCTCTTGAACAAAAGTGGTTCACTCCAATAGTAGTGCCTCACATCCTTGAAGAACTTCTTTCTTTGGGCATATGTCAATCCGGGAGGCACTTCCTCACACACTAAGTAGTTCACAATGTCGGCAAACCATGGCTCACTTCCTCTAGACACTTGGAATAAGCACTCCTCCACCATTTGCAATTGCTCATCCCGGAATGAGTCATCAATCGGGATGTCATCTCTCTCAAGTGCCAATGGTGGGAGTCTACTAAGGTGATCCGCCACGGAGTTCTCGGATCCCTTCTTGTCCCGGATTTCCAAATCAAACTCTTGAAGAAGAAGGATCCACCGAACCAACCTAGGTTTGGCATCCTTCTTTGTAAGGAGGTAACGGATCGCAGCATGATCCGTATACACTATGACCTTCGCTCCAACAAGGTATGAGCGGAACTTCTCAAATGCATACACAACCGCTAGCAACTCTTTCTCGGTGGTAGCATAATTGAGTTGGGCATCATCTAGCGTCTTGCTAGCATAATAAATGGCATGAGTGCGCCCATCTTTTCTTTGCCCCAAAACAGCCCCAACGGCTACATCGCTTGCATCACACATGATCTCAAACGGTAAACTCCAATCCGGAGGTTGCATGATAGGTGCGGAGATCAAGGGGTTCTTCAACCTACAAAAAGCCTCAAGACAATCTTTGGAAAAGACAAAATAAACATCCTTCATTAGTAAGTTAGTGAGAGGCTTAGAAATTTTAGAGAAGTCTTGAATAAACCTCCAGTAAAAACCGGCATGCCCTAGAAAGCTCCTTACCCCCTTCACCGAGGTAGGTGGCGGCAACTTCTCTATCGTCTCAATCTTGGCCCTATCAACCTCAATGCCACGGTTAGACACCAAGTGTCCTAACACGATACCTTCACTTACCATGAAGTGGCATTTTTCCCAATTTAAGACAAGATTTGTCTCCTCACATCTTTGCAATACTAATGACAAGTTAGCCAAGCAATTATCAAAGGAAGAACCATAAACAGAGAAATCATCCATGAACACTTCCATGATATTTTCAATATATTCCGAAAAGATAGCCATCATACACCTTTGGAAGGTGGCGGGTGCATTACACAACCCAAATGGCATTCTCCTATATGCAAAAGTTCCCCATGGACATGTAAAGGTGGTTTTCTCTTGGTCATCGGGGTGGATAGGGATTTGGAAGAATCCACTATAGCCATCTAAGTAACAAAAAATGGGAATGTTGAGCTAATCTCTCTAGCATTTGGTCAATGAAAGGGAGAGGGAAGTGATCTTTCCTAGAGGCCATGTTAAGCTTCCTATAATCAATACACATCCTCCACCCCGTAACCTTCCTAGTCGGGATTAGTTCATTGTTCTCATTAGTCACTACGGTCATCCCACCTTTCTTAGGTACTACATGAACGGGACTAACCCACTTACTATCCGAGATAGGGTAAATAATCCCCGCATCTAGCAACTTAATGATCTCCTTTTTGACTACCTCTTTCATTATAGGATTTAATCTCCTTTGATGTTCAATAGAGGGTTTATGGTTATCTTCCATCATTATCTTATGCATGCACAAAGAAGGTTTTATGCCAACAAGGTCATCAATGGTGTATCCTATTGCCTTTCTATGCAGTTTCAATTCATTCAACAATTTATCAAGTTCATCATCATTCAAAGATGCATTCACAATCACCGGATAAGTAGAATTTGAACCAAGGAAAGCATACTTTAAATGAGAAGGAAGAGGTTTAAGATCAAGTTGAGGAGGACCTTTTTCGGTTGGAGACAATCCATACAATGTAGGTTGAGATGATTGCAAAGCCATGGAAGCCTCCTTGAAGTCCCTTGATGATTGCTCACATTCAAGTGGTTGGTGCTGAAAAGACTCAGGAAAATCGACCCAGGAGGAAAAATCGGCCAATTTTTCTAGCAGTGGGTCGATCTGAGTTTCTGTTTTTGCAAAACTGGATGAAACTTCAGCACAAGGACAAAATCGGCCGATTTTGCCCAGGCAGGCCGATTTTTCTGGCTGTTTTTCTCTTCTTCTAGCACTTCAAATCCAACACTTGGTAGCTCGTCCAATGCATTCAAGGCCTTGATTACTTCATTGCTACTCTCCTCAACTCCTTCCTCCATCAAGCTTGAGCTAAGAACCCTCTCAAGTGGATCCTTGAGCAAGATTGAGCTCACAACCTCTCTAGACTCCTCTTCTTCAACTATGTTGAATACATCTTCATCAAGGGTTGGCCCTTTCATCATCGTGGACAGCTTGAACTTGATGTTTTCTTCTCCAATGTTGAAGGAGAGGGTTCCATTCTTGCAATCTACTAGACATCCGGAAGTAGATAAGAAAGGTCTCCCCAAGATGATAGGAACCGGATAGTCCGCCGGGATGTCCAAAACAACAAAGTCTATGGGCACATAGAACTTCCCTAGTTGCACTGGAATGTCTTCCAAGATCCCAACCGGGTGAGTGATTGAGCGGTCCGCCATGTAAAGGGTCATCTTGACCGGTTTTGGCTCTCCTAGCCCAACCTTGTTGCAAAGTGCAAGCGGGATGATGCTTACACTTGCCCCAAGATCGCATAGGGCGTCATACTTCACTTCTCCTACTCCGATTGGCACACAAAAGGATCCGGGATCCCTTAGCTTAGGAGGCATCTCCTCCTTCATCGTTTGAATCAACTCTGAGGATCTCTTCGTCATTCTTATCTCCTCATACTCCTCCAACTTCCTTTTGTTGGAGAGTATTTCCTTCAAGAACTTGCCATATGCCGGCATTCCTAAAATAGCATCCATGAACGGAATGTTACTATGCAATTTAGACATAAGTTCAAGGAATTTACCAAAGTGATTGTCCAAGCGAGCTCTTGCTCGTGATTGTGGGAATGGTAGCGGTGGCTTGTATGGAGGCGGTGCCACATAGATTGGCTCTACATCCTTGCTCTTGCCTCCATCTTCTTGCAATGGTTCTCCTTCATTCACCACTTGCTTCCCTTTAGCATTGTCCTTGGGCAAAGGATCTTTCATACTCAACCCGCTCCTTGTAGTAATGGCCAACACTTGGCCTCTCAGGTTGTCTTCGGTCCTTCCGGGAAGCTTTCCCGGATCTCTATGTGCTTCACCCGCTTTTTGGAACACTTGTGCTTCCAACACTTTTTGAGCTTTGGAAATTGAAGTCACCGTGCTCTCAAGACCACTCAACCTTCCAAGCAATTGCTCAAACATCATTTCGGTTCTATCCTTTGGAGGTTGAGTGAATCCGGGTGGAGGTTCTTGTGAAGCCTTTGGGGTTGTGCTTGTGGAAGCGGGAGGATTCAAGGCTCCATCCGGGTTAGAGTAAGAAAACCCGGGATGGTCCTGGTTGGGCCGGTAATTGTTGAATTGCCGGTTGTTGTTGAAGTTCCTTGGGCCTTGATAGTTGTTGTAATTGCCCCTTCCCATGTAATTCACATCCTCCTCCTTGGAAGATAAGTTAGCTTGTGGAAGCACTTGAGGAGGTGCTTGGTTCTTCAAAGTTGTAGCACACAACTCCCTCAAGGACTTTAGCTCATTGTTGATGGCGTCAAGCTTGAAATTGCTCATGGTGACCTCACTCACCTCATATGCTCCCGCCTTTCTCCCTTCACTCTTCCTATGGGAGTATTTCTCAATTACTAGAGCTTGCTTCTCCACAAACTCCCAAGCATCATCCACATACTTCTCCATGAAAGTCCCACCGGAAAGGGATTGAAGCTTGAATTGGCTATCTTCATCAAGTCCCTTGAAGTAGATCTCCAATAGCTCAATTTTCGGTATGCCATGGTGTGGACAATCTAGGAGAAGGTCTTTGAATCTCTCCCAAGACTTGAACAAGCTCTCTCTATCCTTCATCACGAAGGCATTGATCTTCCCTCTTAATTCGGTAGTCTTGGAAGGTGGGAAGAACTTAGTCAAAAACTCGGTTGTCATCTCCTCCCAAGTACCAACTCGCCCTTGTGGAATAGATTGATACCAAGCTAAGGCTTTGTCCTTAAGAGAGAAGGAGAAAGCCCTTAGCTTATGGTTGTTGCTCTCCAATCTTGGCGGTCTAAGAGTCTCCATCAAAATCTCATAGTTCATCAAGTGTTGATGAGGAGACTCTCCTTCCATCCCTCCAAATTGATTATGCCGGATCATTTGTAGAACTTGAGGGCGGAGCTCGTAGTTGTGGGCTGCGGGATCTCCTAAGTTCACACCCGGATGGTGTGCTCTATGTGCCGGATCCATACGTCTCCCCAAAGTTTGTGGCTCTTCAATAGCAATGGGTACAACCCTAACATTCGCCGCCGGCTGCGGTTGTGGTGGTGGAGGAGGTGGAGGTTGTTGACGATTAAGCTCCCCTTGTACAAGGGCTTGCCTAATCTCATCAATCTCCCTCCTAGTTTCTTCTTGCCTCTCATTGACAAGTCTCCTTTCTTCCTCCAAGAGCTCATCTCTTAGCCTTATTTGCTCTAAGGCTTCATCCAATTCAGCTTGGAGGTCTCTTCCGGCCATCTCTTTTCCCTTTTTAATGCTCTTGAATCTAGATCTAAGGGTTTTCTCCGGTTCGGGATCGAATGGAGCTAAATCCTTACCACGAGATCTTCGCATACACCTAAAGAGTAAGAGATGTCCTGAAAAGCAAAGACACAAACCAAAGAGAGATCAAAAGTAACAAGAAAGATCTACACTATAAACAATCACAAAATGACTCAATCTAGACCTAGTCCCCGGCAACGGCGCCAAAAACTTGTTACGCTAAGAACGTGTGATGTGTGTACGCAATAAGCTTTAAATTTATACTCGTTATATTTATCCTAACTCCTAGCGAACCCGCAGTGTACGGGACGTTTGTAGTAGGGATAGTATTCCGAGGTCGAACACAAAGACTAAGGTGAAATCGAGTCAAACAATGGTCATAGATAGTGTGGATCTAATCTAAGAAAAGAGGGAGAAGTAAAAGAATGAAAATGATGATATTTTTGGCTTAGTTTTTGTGGTGATCAAGCAAAGATCACAAATCAAACAAGGTAGCAAAACAAACCAACAACTCAAGCTAGCAAAACAAACAAGTAACACAAAACACACAAAGTATATGATCAAGAGAGAAAAGTGGATTCTAGAGGTCAAGATTTCCGCTTATGGCATTGGACTCAAGGTTCTAAGGATTCTAAGGACAAGCTGCGGTGTTGGGGAAGAGTGTTTCACTAATGGAAGTAATTACCGGGTAGGTCTCTTACTTCACTAATCCCGCATCAAACTCCTATTACCGGGTAGGTCTCAAGGGGTTAAAGTAGGGAAGTCTACACAAACCCGATACTACTTAAGGGGTAACCAACTCCTTACCGGGTAAGTCTCGGAATAGGGGAGTCTCAAGCAATAATCCTAGCACACTCGATCCAATAGCGGCTTGTGAGGCTCACTACTACCTAGAATTCATCATCTAAGGTATCTAAGATCGGAAATCATCGGGTAGATCTCTTCCCTCACTTAGGTTGATAGCATTAGGTGATCCTAAGCTAAATTAGGCTTAATAAACACTAGGATTTAAACAACTTAACTCCTAACATGCAGATTCATCAATTAAAGACCAACAGAGAAGGAAATCGGATGGATCATGGGAAAAATCGGACGATTTCCCTGATGAACAGACCGATTTTTCCTTCTGTTGTGAGTTTCGTGCATACAAATCATCCTAAACTAACATATAAGCCCATCCTATCATCACCCTAGCCATAACCATCAATCCATCACTCCAGAATCACAATAAACTAGCCAATAATATGCATATCAAGATCCAAAATCATCATACAAGCATACATGGTTCTCATAGATGAATAATGAAAGATAAGCAAGTAAAATCAATAAATCTCAGCTAAATCCAAGTTGTAGCAAGACTTACAAACTCTTAAATGAAGATTCAAAACGTTCCTAACAATCCTTGCAATAGTTCTTCAATCCAAGATTACAAAAATCACTCAAAAGTCACTCAAAACCTTACGATCACTCCTACAATGGTGTTCTTCTTCTTCCTTCAATCCTTGAGAGTTTTCTTCTCCTCCAATCTTTTTCCCCAAATTGGTGAGCTGTGAATGAGAGTGTGGGAGAGGAGCGATGCTCAGCAACAACCTGCAGGACCACTTATATTCTCCACCAAGAGCAAGGCCGGACAAGAGATCGTGGGACACGTGGCTTAAGCTGTCAAAGGCCCAAAAATCGACCCAGTGGATAAAATCGGCCGATTTAGCTGCTAGTTGGTCCGATTTTCTTCAGCAGAAACATGCTATGATCGTCTAGCCATGAGTTGCTCCATTGCTCGCACCAATAGTGGTCTTTGTGTCCTTTGTTGCTCCAATTATGCTCCTCCAAGGCTTTGGATGTGTACCATCATGAGGCTTGGCCTTCATATGTATCGATTAACGTCCAATAGATCTCCGAATTACCTACAAAACCGATAAAAGGTAGTGTAGACGTCTTTTCTAGAAATGTGCATGAATTGAGCGAAGACGTCATGAACCAATGCCAAAACGTGCATGAATGAGTGAGAAATCTATCTAAATGATTACCTAATCCTAAGTCATAAATCTTGTTATCAATGTATATAGGGTATGTGGTGTTAGAATCCGGGAATAGGATCTTACTTCACTTTCTTTGAATCACAACATCTTCCACCAATAAGCTTTGCTTATTTTACTTTACTTTTTGGGATGCATGGACAGAGGTGCACAATAACCGAAGCCTAGGAGATCAGCAATCATCAATTTCTCGAGATGCCTCAGACCGTTGATGCACATATCATGACCCGTTAGGAATATCGCTCAATCCGACTTTGGCAAGACACAAACACCCGACTATGTGAATGGTGTCGAGTTACTCATCGTCATGATTGACTTCCCCAAACCTAATTTGTTTCCTTCTAACACTTTCAGCTAGGATTTCAACTTCACTTCACTTGCTTTTCATCACTTGCTTCCAAATTCCCGGATAGGTAAAGGGAGGCAAATATGTATAATTGGGGCTAAAGCATGGTCAAGAAGAAGAAGAGAAGAGAATGAATTGCTTTAATCATCCCAGGAAGAATGTGAGAGAACTCATAATGTGGTGTCAATCTTCAAATCCAAAATAATTTTGATAAAAACAAAGTATTAAACATGTCAAAATTTCAAACAAAGCATTTTGCAACATAAACATATTATAAAACCTTTCGAGCATATAAAGATTTCAAAATCAATCTGCAAACAGAATCATCATCGAGGTCATATCTAGAGAAGAAGCACAAAACATTTTCGAAAAACTCTCAGTTAAAGCCATCTCGGTCGAGGTGTTTTGGCGTCATCCGAGGTGTTCATCCTGAATCGGCCATGAATGTCTCGGTCGAGGTCATAAATTTTTTTTTTCAAATTGCTTTTTGACGTTTTCTCAAACAGAAACCTGTATGTATGCATGTAATGGCAGATAAGCACATAGAGCAGAATAAGCAATAATGTCCAGCAAGAGTCATACAAGAGTAGCAAGTAAGTCAAATAATACATCCAAATACCCCATACTTGGGACACATTGTCCCAATGGGTCAAATATAAGTCATTAGAAATAAGTACTCACCAGACATAGCTGATCTGCATAAAGAAATAAGAAGCAGCTCCCAGATAAGACCATCTCAGTTAGCGAAGAACATCTCGGTCGAGGTGTTCAGACAGCATTCGAGATGTATCTCAGTCAAGCTACGTCTTCTCAATCTCTCGAGTATATGTCCTTCCATGTAGCTCCTGAGTTGTAATTTCTTCTTAGAGAGTACCTGATTCTTGTCTAGGAGGACGCAAAAACAAACGAAGCAAACTATCTAAAACTAAGCTAGAAAAGGGGGGGAAGCAAAACCTTGGGTTGCCTCCCAAGAAGCGCTTGGTTTAAGGTCGCTAGTTGGACCGTACACCATCTTCAAACATGCTGGAAGGTGTCCTCACCCCATACTTCATCTTCATCATGAGGTGAAACAAAGAATTCTATCCAATGTTCGAATAAATGCAAGTGCTCATCAGGAAACGAGTCATCAATGGGTAGGTCATCCTTCTCGAGCGAGGAGGGAGGTAGAGGTGATCCACAACAGAATTCTCGGATCCCTTCTTATCTCGAATCTCTAGGTCAAACTCTTGAAGCAAGAGAATCCAACGAATGAGGCGCGTCTTTGCATCTTTCTTAGCAAGGAGTTAACGAATAACTGCATGGTCAGTGTAAACAATAACTTTCGCTCCCATTAAGTAAGAGCGAAATTTCTCAAAAGCATATAAAACTGCCAAAAGCTCTTTTTCGGTGGTGGCGTAGTTTAGTTGAACTTCATCTAGCATCTTGCTAGCATAGTAAATGGCGTTGGTCCGGCCATCCTTCTTTTGTCCTAGTACCGCTCCTACAGCCACATCACTAGCATCACATATGATATCAAAGGGCAAGGTCCAATCGGGAGGTTGAATGATTGGAGCGGTTATCAATGCTTTCTTAATCATGTAAAAATCATCAAGGCATTCCTGCAAAAACTCAAAAATAGCATCCTTATTCAAGAGATTAGTGAGCGGTTTAGAGATTTTAGAGAAATCCTTGATGAACCTCCTGTAGAAATCTGCATGCCTGAGAAAACTCCGCACACCCTTAACAGAACAAGGGGGAGGAAGTTTCTCAATAGTATCAATCTTAGCTCGATTGACCTTAGTACCTCGGTTGGAAACGAGGTTTCCTAGAAGAATTCCTTCGCTAACCATAAAGTGACACTTCTCCCAATTCAAAACAAGATTAGTGTCTTCACAACGTTGTAGCACTAGAGAAAGGTTAGCCAAACAATTATCAAAAGAGGAACCATATACCGAAAAGTCATCCATGAATACCTCCATGATCTCCTCAATGTACTCGGAAAAGATAAGCATCATACAACGTTGAAAAGTGGCAGGTGCGTTACACAATCCGAATGGCATCCTCCGATAAGCGAATGTCCCCCATGGACAAGTGAAAGTGGTCTTCTCTTGATCATCTGGATGGATAGGAATCCGAAAGAAGCCACTATAACCATCTAAATAGCAAAAATGGGAGTGTTGAGCTAACCGTTCAAGCATTTGGTCGATAAAGGGAAGCGTGAAATGCTCCTTTTGAGTGGCCACGTTCAGCTTCCTATAATCATCCTCCAGCCCGTAACGATCCTAATAGGAATCAACTTGTTGTTCTTGTTTGTCACAACAGTCATCCCTCCCTTCTTGGGAACTACATGCACCGGGCTCACCCATTTGCTATCCGATATGGGAAATATGATACATGCATCCAACAACTTAAGAATCTCCTTCTTCGCAACCTCTTTCATGATCGGATTTAACCGTCTTTGATGTTCCCGTGAAGTCTTATGATCGTCTTCCATTAGTATCTTATGCATGCAAAAAGAAGGCTTAATATCAACAAGATCATCAATAGTATAACCCAAAGCCTTTCGATGTTTCCTCAGAACATGCATCAGTTAGGATAATTCAATTTCAGAAAGAGAAGCACTAACGATAACGGGATAAGTAGAATCCAGGCCAAGGAAAGCATACCTCAAGTGACTCGGAAGTGGTTTAAGCTCCATAACTAGGGGTGCTTTCTGAGGTGGATCTGTGCCTTCTTCTTCCAGTGAAGTGGATTTACATCGAAGAACTGGACTTTCAGAAGTCTTAGTTGACATCATCTCGCTTGCTACCTCGGTCGGGATCCGAGGTGGGTGACCGAGATGTTTTTCAGATAAGAACACCTCGCTTGGTCCAGGAAGTGCCTCGGTCGAGGTACTTGAACTGGAACTGAAACCTAACATGCTTTTTTTCTCCTGAATCAGTTTATCAAATCTAGCTCCTGGATCTGCTTCCAGTGCCTTGAAGCTTCGCACATCTGCATCACAAAAGACATCTATACCTTCCTCCATTAAACTAAAACTAAGAACTTTTTCATGAGGATCTTTAATAAGGATAGAGCTCACCAAATTCTCTAGATTCTTCTTCATCATAGATGTTGAAGATGTCATCCTCAAGCGGCTATCCCTTCATTGCAGCAAGTAACGAAAACTCCACATGATCTCCGCCAATGTTGAACTTCAACTTGGCGTTCTTACAATCCACGTTGCAACCCGAAGTTTCTAGAAATAGTCTCCCAGGAATGATAGGGATGGGATAATCTGCGGGAATGTCAAGCACAACAAAGTCTATAGGCATGTATAAGTTACCTAACTTGATAGGAACGTCTTCCAAAATACCAACGGGACGGGTAATGGAGCGATCCACCATGTATAACATCATCTTCACGGGCTTGGGCTCTCTAAGTCCGACTATCTCACAAAGCACTAGCGGGTTGATGCTCACGCTGGCTCCTAGATAACAAAGCGCATCATAAGTGACATCCCCAACTTGAATGGGAATGCAAAATGAACCGGGATCTCTCAATTTAGGTGACATCTTCTCCTTCATGATTTGAATGAGCTCCGAAGATCTAGATGTCATCCTTACTTCACCAAAATCCTCCAGCTTCCTCTTCCTTGATAGGATCTCTTTCAGAAACTTCCCATAGGTGGGCATCCCTAGCATGACATCAATGAAATGAATGTTAATATCTAGTTTATTCATAAGGTCTAGAAACTTACCAAAGTGCTTGTCTAGATGCGCCCTTGCCCTTGACTGAGGGAATGGAAGTGGTGGTTTATAAGCAGGAGGTGGAACATAAACTTTAGATTTATCTTTCGCTTTCTGGGGCTCCATCTCGGTTGGCACCTCGACCAAGGTGTTCCTCGTCTGATCTTGGTCCGAGGTGTTCCTCATCTGGTCGGGGCTCGACCGAGGTACTAGATCTGCAGTCTTCAGTCCACTGCGTGTTGTAATTGCCATGATCTATCCTTTAGGGTTGCTCTTTGTCCTTGCTGGGAGCTTCCCTGGATCTCTTGGCGCTTCATTCGCCTTGTTGAAAAATTGTTGCTCTAAGGCTTTTAATGCCATCGAAAATGAATTCATAGACGTCTCCATAGCGTTGAGCTTGATCAAAATTGCTTCCAGCACAACATCTGGTTTCTTTGGTGGCTGGGATGAACTTGATGCAGGCTCTTGGCTTCTCAATGGAGTAGAAGAAGAAGAGGGGGCATTAAGAGCATTTTCAACATGAGAATAAGGGTTACCGGAATTTTGTTGATTAGATCTCCAATTGTTGTTGTTGGAGTTTCTGTAGTTGTTGTTGTAATTGTTGTTCCGCGGCCCTTGATAGTTGTTTCTTCCTTGGTATCCACCATCTTGCTCCTTATTTGTTTGAGCTACTAAAAGCTCCTTCAATGCTTTCACTTCATTGCTAAGCGAGGTGAGTTGAGCTCCATTTGATGATGTGTCTTGGAAGCTAACTCTCCATGCTCCATCTTCAACCCTTTGATGGGAGTATCTCTCCATGTGCAAAGGATGCTTTTCAATGAAAACCCAAGCTTCATCTATCGGCATATCCATGAAGGTGCAGGCGGAAAGTAATTGGAGCTTGAATTGAGTATCTCCATCCAACCCCTTGATGTAAATTTCCAGCAACTCGATCTTTGAAATCCCATGATGTGGGCAATCCAACAAAAGATCCTTGAATCTCTCCCATGACTTGGACAAACTCTCTTTGTCCTGCATAATAAAAGCATTGATCTTGCCCCTCAATTCAGCGGTCTTAGAAGGGGGAAAGAACTTAGTAAGAAACTCCGTTGTCATCTCTTCCCAAGTGTTGATGTTTCCGGCCGAAAGAGATTGATACCAAGCAAGCGCCTTGTCTGTCAAAGAGAAATAGAAAGGCCTCAACTTGTAGTTGTTATTCTCCACTCTTGATGGTCTCAAAGTCTCTATCAGAATCTCATAATTTTGCAAGTGCTGATGCGGAGACTCTCTCTCCAAACCTCCAAATTGACATTGTCGATCATGGTTAGAACTTGAGGTATAAGTTCATAATCATGCTCAGCTGGATCACCTAGGTTTACTCCTAGACGCATGACTTGCTGATTGGGGTCCATCCTCTGTCCTAGGTTTCGTGGAACTCCAGGAAAAAGAACATCTCGGACTGGCATCTGAGATGGTGGGTGTATCTTAGCCGGGGCAACTGGGAATGGGTCTTGCCTCGATCGAGGATCTGGGATCGGTTGAGGTAGAAACTGAGCCCTTAGAGCGGTCATATCTGCTTCAATTCCTTCAGTTCTTGTGCGAGTCTCGTCTCTCTCTCGCTGGAGTTCTTCTTTACTGAGGCGCAGTTTTTCTAATGCCTCCTTCAATTTGGCTTCAAGATTGCGATTGTCTTGATCGGCCATCTTAGCTTCTTTCAATCTTCTCTTGTAGGTCTTTTCTGGTTCGGGATCGTAAGGAACGACTTCCTTTCCAGCACGAGTTCTTCGCATAAACCTAAGGAAAGATCCTGCGAAATTACTCAAGTAAAGTGGTCAATAGTAACAAGGGCAATATCCCCAAAAGACAACTGAAACCGAACTTGGTCTTGACCAAGTCCCCAGAAACGGCGCCAAAAACTTGTTCGCTTCAAAAGGTGTGTGCTAGCTTTAATATTTATACCAGGAGTAATTGCAAATAGCAAACCCCCAGTGTACGGATCGATTGTTATAAAAGCAAGAATTCTAGGGTCGAACACAAGGACTATGGTGAAACAAAGATCGGTAATTCAGGTTGTCAAATAACAAACACGCAACAAGCAAAGCTATCAAAGATGATATAAAAGTCAAATAAAGGAAATGCGGAATCTAGAGATTAAAGCATCCAGTTGTGGTTCCGACTCAAGATCTCAAAGGATAACGTGGACAAAGCTGAGGTTTGCAAAGGGAAGGTGTTTCTAAGCTGGGAATAGATCACTGGGTAAGTCTCACTACTCACTATCCCAAACCAAAGATCCTCTCACCGGGTAAGTCTCAAGGTACTAAGGAAAGGAACCATAATCTCAAACCAACACACCACCTAAGGGAATAGAATCAACCTTTACCGGGTAAGTCTCAGGCTAACTCTCAAAGATGGGATGAAGGCACACTCAAACCCCAATAAAGGATAAACCTTTATTACCTACACTCATGATCTTGGGTAAACAAACAAAGGAATCACCGGGTAAGTCTCATCCTAGGCTTGCGTTGAACCAGGAAAGGTATAACAAGGATAAGATTTGGCAAACTGAAAGCTCAACTCAGATAAGGTTCAGAAAATGTTCACCTCGTTCAGTTATATTCCATCCCGGCCGAGATGTTCAATGACTGACCGAGGTGTTCGTCGGTTAAGGTAAAGGCTCGAGCTTTCAGGGTCCACTGGGATAAAGGATCATTCTATCATCGTCTTTCCCACAACTTTCAGCCAATCACCCTAGAATCGCATAAAAAACTTAGCCAACAATCATCATGATAACAGTAATCAAATATATAAGAAAGGAAGCAATATTCAAACAAGAAAACGTTAACACAAAGGTCTCAATAATTGAATCAAACAAACAAGCAACAATCAACGTTCCTCAATCACAAATCAGAAAAGACAACAAACCAAACCAACTAAGAAAGTCTTACAAACTTCCTTCAAACCAACTTCAAACTAGCTTCCTTCCTTCCTTCCTTGATCTTCAACCTTCAAAACTTCCTTCAAACTTCCTTCAGAAAATCCTTCAGAAAATCCTTGATCCGAAGATGATCCGAGGATGTCTGAATTGCAGAAAATTTAACCCTTTATATAGGAGAATTATCTTCCAAAGATAAAATATCTTAAAAAGATAATTTTCTTAAAATATATCTCCATATCTTCTAAAATATATCAGCCAAAAAGATATCTTCTTTCCAAAAATCCAGCCAAAAATATGTAATATTCACTTTCCAAAAATAGAGGATCTCAACCAAAAATAAAGATCTCGTGTCCCGTCATCAGTTCGCCTCGGTCCAGTCGCTCCTGAAGATCGCCTCGGTCGAGGTGGTATTGTAGCTGACCGAGGTGAGTCTCAACTGAGAGTGAAACTCTCTAATCTGGTCCAAAATAAATTTTCCAATTCATTTCCATGGTTATTGAGATCTCCTCAATGCTCCAGAATGTAGCTCCAATGACTCCTTAGCTTCCTTAGCTCCATTTCGGTCCAAAACGTGCCATTTTGCCTATAATTACAATGAAACTAGGTGTAGACATCGATTCCTGCAAAGGTAGACAAAACTACAATATAATCAAATAATATACATCCATACATGCAGATTTATGAAGATAAACGTCTAAACCAATCCCAAAATATAGACTATAATGCATGCTATCAATGGCCACATATGGAGTGCCAAGACCGCGGGGAACGAGGATGCGGCGTGTGATGAACTCCTGTAAACCCAGCGTCTTTGCCGCCGCAACTAAAGTACACCCCGAAAGGTCTAACCCCATAAAAGTAGCAATGTGAGTCACAAGGCCACCACAACAGATATCTCCTTTGGCCTTCCCCTTCACTTTATGCAACTCCTCTGCAAGCATAGCAGCAGAATCCGGGATTCCCCCTGTCACCATACTAAACATGTTAAACAACTCACCTTGTCGGACCTTCTGGGGCGTCTCAATACGCGCCAGAAGCATCTCACTGAAGATCAGGTGAGCAATATGGAAGGCAAGATGGTAGGTAATGTGCTCCCGAGAATCCCCGGGCTTCCATGTGTCACGGTGGGAGGTTACGTGAGAAATACCCTCCCAAAAATTGTGTGCCTGCGCTCGAGAAACAAAATTTGTAGCTGTACGGGTGTGGAAGCCAAAAATCTCCCCAAACTGCTCAAGGGGAACGATGTAGTTCTTGTTCAGAAGTCGGTACTTGATTCCTCTGTTCTCCGGCATGTAAGTCACCGAACTCAAAAACTTGAACGTCGGCTCTAGATAAGCGGCGCTCTAATGGGCATGAAACTTTCCAAACCGACCATGGAGACCATCTTCTACAGGTCCTCCATTACGTGCAAACACTCAAAATCAGCAATGTCTACGTATCTAGGGGCGATAATCGGGAGGCCACAAATCCGGTCTAAATCCTTTTGAAACCTCTCATGGATCACCGAGATAGGAGGTTGTGGAGGAGGGGAAGGAGAGGATTGTCGGGAACTACTAGGGCTATCCCTAAGGGCTAACTGGCGATCTGATCTTCTTATATTCTCCATTTTTGAAAATCACCTCAGTTGCTCCTAGGGGTATCTCGGCCGAGACGTAGAAGAACCGACCGAGGCGAAGTACTGCTTCGATCGAGGCTCAAAAATCGCAAGCTTTTCCCCCAATTTTCAGTATCGCTTGCTTCCTATGGGGTACTTAAACTCCTCTCAACAACAACCAACAACAAACAAACACTAATCCTTGAAAAATCGAGAAATACGAACCAAGTTGGGGCTTGGAGCGAAATACCCAAAATGAGCAGCTTGTGGTGGATTTCTGTGTTGATTGATGCATGAAATCTATTTCTCTTACTTCCCTTGGTGATTTAGAGCCAAAAATTGTAGCAAATGATCGAGGTTTGAGAATTTTTGGAGCAAAGGGGGCCGCGGTCGAGGTGAGAGCAAAGATAGAAGAAGGGTTGTGAGGATAGAGAAAGTCGATCTCCTCTATACCCCTCGCATAATTTGTTTTCATCTCGGCCGAGGTATTTTTGGGCGGACCGAGGTGTCGGAGCGAGGTGTTTTTTAGATAAGGGCACCTCGGTTGGTGAAATCTGTCTCGGTCGAGGTACTTTGACAACACCCGAGATATGTCTTGGTTGAATTTCGTTTTCTCAATTTCTCGAACAACTATCCTTCCATATACTTACTGAGTTGTATTTCTTCTTGGAGAACACCTGATTCCTGTCTAAGAGGACACACAAAACACAAAGCAAACTATCTAATCTAAACTAGAAAAGGGAAAAGAAAGCAATACCTTGGGTTTCCTCCCAAGAAGCGCTTGGGTTAAGGTCGCTAGTTGGATCGTACGTCACTCTCAAGTGAGATGCAAAGGTGCAATCTCCTCAGCTGGAACCTCCGGTTGATACTTCTTCAACCTATGTCCGTTGACCTTAAAACTTCTGCTAGCTTCACCTCATACTTCTACTGCACGATGGGGAAAGACATTTTTCAGAACGTAAGGTCCCATCCATCTAGATTTTAACTTACCTGGAAAGAGGCGGAGGCGGGAGTTGAAGAGTAGAACAAGATCCCCTTATTTAAGCTCCTTAGGGATGATATGCTTGTCATGCCATTTCTTTTTTCTTTCTTTGTAGATTTTGGCAGTCTCATAAGCGTTTAAGCGCAACTCCTCTAACTTATTGATATCCTAAAGTCTCTTCTCTCCATCTTCCTTAATGTCGAACTTTAGCCATTTGATCACCCAATATGCCTTGTGCTCCAGCTCAACGGGGAGAGGGCAAGACTTTCCATATACCAAATTGTAAGGGGTGGTACTTATGGGAGTCTTGAATGCGGTCCTATATGTCCAAAGATCATCGTCCAACTTCATGGACCAATCCTTCCTTGTCCTTGAAATGGTCTTTTCCAAAATTTCTTTGATTTCTCTATTAGAGATCTCCACCTGCCCACTAGTTTGAGGATGATAAGGGGTTGCTACCTTGTGGGTTACCCCATACTTCAATCAAAGTGCCTCGAACTTCCGGGCGGTGAAATGTGTCCCTCCATCGCTGATGATGATTTTTCGGTGTCCCAAAACGTGGAAAGATAGTTCTATTGAAGAACTGCACAACCACCATGGTGTCATAAGTAGGAGAAGCAATGGCTTCCACCCACCTAGAGACGTAATCAATAGCTAAAAGAATGTAGAGGTTCCCTGCGGATGATGGGAAAGGTCCCATAAAACCAACTCCCCACACATCAAAGATCTCGACCTCCTGAATATTGTTAAGCGGCATCTCATTTTGTGTGGATATATATCTTGTTCTTTGGCATGCATCACAAGAGACAATAAAAGCTTGCACATCATTAAATAACGAAGGCCAAAAGAAACTGGAACATAATACCTTGGCGCATGTTTTGTGAGCGCTAGCAAGTCCTCCACAAGAAAGTGAGTGGCAATGTCGTATGACACTAGTAGTTTCATCCTCTAGAACGCATCGTCGAAGCATCCCATCCGGGCCTCGCTTGAAGAGTAAAGGCTCGTTCCAATAGTAATGACGTACGTCTTTGAAAAATTTCTTTCTTTGAGCATATGTCAATCATGGAAGTATTTCCTGACAAACAAGATAATTAACAATATCAGTATACCAAGGTTCTTTACCATAAGAAACTTGGCAAAGCCAATACTCCACCAAATACAAATGTTCATCAAGGAATGAATATCAATGGATAGATTTTCCTTCTCGAGGCAGCTAGGGTTAGCCCAAGGTGGTGAACCGAGGTGATCTTCAGTTGACACCATCTCTCTTGCTATGGAAACTGTCTCAGTCGTGCCCCGAGGTGATGGACCGAGGTACACTCCAAAGAAGGTCACCTCGCTTGCTTCAAGAAACCATCTCGGTCGAGGTACTGGGAGGGTGACCGAAACCTAATGTGTTTTTCGTCTCCTGAATGAGTTTGTCAAATCCAGCTCTTGGATCCGCTTCCAATGCTTCCAAGCTTCGTACATCTGCATCACACAAAACATCTACACCTTCCTCCATCATACTAAAACTCAAAACTTTCTCAAGAGGATCTTTAATTAAGATAGAGCTCACCAATTCTCGAGAATCTTCTTCATCATAGATGTTGAAGATGTCATCCTCTAACGGTTCTCCTTTCATTGTGGTTAAGAGTGCAAACTCCACATGATCTTCACCAATATTGAATGACAACTTGGCGTTCTTACAGTCAACGTTGCAACCCGATGTTGCAAGAAATGGTCTCCCGAGAATGATGGGAATTGGCTAATCTACAGGAATGTCCAACACCACAAAATCTATAGGTATATAGAAGTTACCTAGCTTAACGGGAACGTCCTCTAAGATTCCAACGGGAAGAGTAATAGAGCGATCCACCATGTATAAAGTCATCTTTACAAGCTTGGGATCTCCAAGACCGATCTTCTCACAAAGCACTAGAGGAATGATGCTCACACTAGCTCCTTGATCACAAAGTGCATCATAAGTCACATCCCCAACTTCTATGAGAATGCAAAATGAACCGGGATCTCTTAACTTGGGTGGCATGTTCTCTTTCATGATTTGAATGAGCTCCGAAGATCTAGAGGTCATCCGCACTTCTCCAAAGTCTTTCAGCTTTCTCTTCCTTGACAAGATCTCTTTTAGAAACTTCCCATAGGCGGGCATACCTAGGATAGCATCAATGAAAGGGATGCTAATATGTAGTTTATTCATAAGGTCTAGAAACTTACCGAAGTGTTTGTCTAGATGGGCCCGTGCCCTAGACTGATGGAACGGCAGTGGAGGTTTGTAAGCAGGTGGTGGAACATAAACATCAGACTTCTCTTTTGCTTTCTGGGGTTTCATCTCGGTTGGCACCTCGACCGAGGTGTTCTTCGTCTAGTCGTGGTCCGACCGAGGTATTGGATCAACTACCTTCAATCCACTTCGTGTGTTGATTGCCATGACATGTCTCTTTGGGTTGTTCTCCGTCCTTCCTGGGAGTTTACCCGGATCTCTTTGTGCTTCATTAGCCTTGTTGAAAACTTGATGTTCCAAGGCTTTTTGTGCCTTCGAAAATGAGTTCATAAAATTCTCCATAGCATTGAGCTTGGTCATGATAGCTTCCAGCACAGCTTCAGTCTTCTCCTTAGGTTGTTGGGATGAGCTTGATGACGGCTCTTGACTCTTCAATGGAGTAGAAGAAGAAGATGGGGGAGTTAGAGCATTTTCAGCATGAGAATAAGGTTACCAAGATTTTGTTGATTTGATCTCCAATTGTTGTTGAAATTCCTGTTGTTGTTGTTGTTGTTGTAATTGTTGTTCCTTGGCCCTTGATAGTTTCCTCTTTCCAAGTATCCAACATCTTGCTCCTTGGATGCTACCTTAGTTTGAGCTAATAAAAGCTCCTTCAAAGCCTTGACTTCATTGTTGAGCGTAGTGAGTTGGGCAACGCTTGAATTTGTAAGATTCATATCCGGAAATCCAACTCGTTTTGCTCCATCTTCAACCCTTCGATGGGAGCACTTCTCCATGTGTAAAGCTTGCTTCTCAACAAACTCCCAAGCTTTATCAACCGGTGTATCCATAAAAGTGCTAGTAGAAAGTGATTGGAGTTTGAATTGAGTCTCCTCATCAAACCCCTTGAAGTAGATCTCTAGCAACTCAATCTTTGGAACCCCATGGTAAGGGCAATCCAACAAAAGGTCCTTGAACCTTTCCCATGACTTGAACAAACTTTCTCTATCCTTCATGACAAAAGCATTAATCTTACCCCTTAACTCCGCATTTTTTGATGGGGGAAGATCTTAGTGAGAAACTCCGTACTCATCTCTTCCCATGTGTTAACTCTTCCAGCTGGAAGAGATTGATACCAAGTAAGCGTCTTGTCTTTCAAAGAGAAGTAGAAAGGCCTTAGCTTGTAGTTGTTGTTCTCCACTCTTGATCGTCTCAAAGTCTCCATAAGAATCTCATAGTTTTGCAAGTGTTGATATGGAGATTCTCTTTCCATGCCTCCAAATTGACATTGTCGAATCATTGTGAGGACTTGAGGTCGAAGCTCATAGTCATGCTCAGCTGGATCTCCTAGATTAACTGCGGGATGCCGCACTTGTTGATTCGGGTCCAACCTTTGACCTAGGGTTTGTGGTTCTCCAGCGAATAAGTTACCTCGGTCAACCCTATCCGGCAACTAAGGTGGTGGTGGATGTATCTTGGCCGGTGCAATTAAGTCAGGATTCTGCCTCGGTCCAACAACTGGGTTCGGTCGAGGTAGAATATGGGCCTACAGTTCGGCCATGTCAGCTCAGATCTCTTCTTTCCTTGCATGAGCTTCCTCTCTTTCTCATTGTAAAGCTTCATTACTCAGCTAAAGTTAATCTAATGCATCCTTCAATTCAGCTTCAAGATCTTGATTATCTTGTTCAGCCATCTTAGCTTCTTTCAATCTTCTATTGTATGTCTTTTCTGGTTCAGGATCGTAAGGAACAATTTCTTTCCCAGCACGAGTTCTTCGCATAAACCTAAAGAAAGATCCTGTGAAATCACTCAAGTAAAGTAATCAATAGCAACAAGGTCAACAACCCTAAAAGGGCAACCAAATACCGGACTTGGTCTTGACCAAGTCCCCGGCAATGGCGTCAAAAACTTGTTCACTCTCAGACGTGTGTGTAAATGTGAACGAAATAGCTTTAAATTTATAACCTAAAATATAAGCCTGAAACAATATGCGAACCCGTAGTGTACGGATCAATTGTAATAACGGAAAATACTTTAAGGTCGAACACAGGGACTATGGTGAAACAAAGCACGGTAAATCAGGTTGTCAATCAAAAGCAAGCAACAAAGCAAAGATAACAAGGATGATTTAATAATCAGATAAAGTAATACAGATTCTAGAGGTCAAAGCATCTAGTTATGGTTCCAACTCAAGATCTCAAAGGATAACATGGACAAAGTTGAGGTTTGCAAGGGAAGGTATTTCTAAGATGGGAATAGATCACCGGGTAAGTCTCATCCTAGGCTTGCGTATGGACCAGGAAAGGTGCAACAAGGATATGATTTGGCAAACTATAACATAAACTCAGGTTTGGATCAGATAAGGTTACGCCTCGCTCGGTTCATATCTACCTCGGTCGAGGTGTTCTATGAACCAACCGAGGTGAGGTTCGGTTAAGGTTTCGCTCGAGCTTTTAGGGTCCACTAAGGTAAAGGCTCATTCTTTCATCGTCTTTCCCACAACCTTCAGCCAATCACCCTAGAATCGCACAAGAATTTAGCCAATAATCATCATGATAATAACAATCAAATATATGAAGAAAGAGTCAATAATCAAACAAGAAAACCTTAACACAAAGGTCTCAATAATCACTCAATTAAACAAACAAACAAACAAACAATCCAAACAATCAGCAAACTGTGTTCCTCAATAAGAAACCAAAAGACAACAATCAAGGATCCTAAAAAAACCTTACAACTTCCTTCAAAAAGCCTTCAACTTTCACTTCAAAGCTATCTTCCTTCAACTTCCTTCCTCCCTTGGAATATCTTCAATCTTCCAAACTAATTAGTTAACCAGCCGTCCTTCCATCCAGAAAATATCTTCAATTTATAGGAGGATCACTTGCCAGAAATAAAAGATCTCATGGGCCATGGGCCATGCGTCTCGATCAGGCCCAGCGAAGCATCTCGGTCGAGATGATCTTGGGGTCAACCGAGGTGAACTTCAGCTACATACAAATCTCTCAAAACTTGTCCAATATCAAACTTTTGTCCAACTTCCATGGTTCCTATGCTTTTCTTGTAGTTTCTAAATGCTCCAAAATGTAGCTCCAATAACTCCTTTAATCCCTTTGCTCAATATCGTTCAAAAACATGCCATTTTCCCTACAATTACAACAAAACTAGGTGTAGACCTCGATTCTTGCAAAGGTAAACAAAACGACATAATTATCAAGAATATACATTCATGCATGCACATTTATGAAGATAAAACGTCCAAACCAATCCCGAAATATAGACTATAATACATGTTATCACCTCGACCACCACAGGTACCCCTTATCTTAGAACACTTCCGCGAGAAGTACGATAGAATATGCTCCCGTCCGGTCAATACCCCACGCTACATAGATGTGGCGGATTTTGCTTGCCTCCACGTGGTTCAAGACTTGTAGAGGTTGATCTCCATTGTAGGATTGGAGGTGTTTATGACCATCCGAGATCCGGCTTATCTTGAGCCGACTTACGAGTTCTTGAGATCCGTCATTCACGTGCCGAAACTTAAAGGAGTCAAGTTCCGGCTCATGAACAAGGGCTATGCTTTTACTGTGGAGAACTTTGGAAACTGGTTTAGTTTCTCCCCTCCTACAGCTACAAATTTCCCAAACCGGTTTCAGGCTACAGTGTTTTGGGAGAGCATCACCTCCATTCATAATGGAGATGGAAGTTGGCAACCGGGCGACTCAAAAGAGAAAAACATATACCACGTCACCTTTAGGATTGCACACCGGATTATGATCCAAATGATGCAAGCTTGCATCGAGATGCCACAGAAGGTCCGGCAAGGTGAGCTCTTTACTATCTGGTGTATGACTGCAGGAGAAATCTTGGATTTTGCCACCATGCTGGTGGAGGATTTACACCGGATCAAAAACAAGAAGAAGGGGGGTATTTGTGTGGGAGGATTGGTGACTCCCATCACCAATGTTTTGGAGATTGATCTTTCCACTTGTACCTTGGCCGTTGAGGCCAAACCTCTAGGATTGCAGGACTTCATTACTCGTTGGGTTCTTGTTCCTTGAGGCAGTGGTCCACCATATGTGGATGTTCGCTCCAAATGGTGTGTGCAAGCTTTAAATTTATAACCCAAGAAATATGCTTAAAACAAGGATGCGAACCCGCAGTGTACGGGTCAATTGTTATAAAAAGCAAGAATTCCAAGGGTCGATCACAGGGACTTAGGTGAAACAAAGCAAGTATAGGTTGTTAATATTGCAACTAACCACAAAAGCGATTAAAACAATCAAAGATGATAATAAGGTCAATTAAAGGAAATATGCAATTTCTAGGGATCAAAGCATCCAGCTATGGTTCCAACTCAAGATCTCAAGATAAGCGGACAAAGCTAAGATTTTGCAAAGGGAAGGTGTTACTAAAGAGGAATAGATCACCGGGTAAGTCTCACTACTCACAATCTCAAGCCAAAGAACCTATCACCGGGTAAGTCTCAAGGTACTAAGGAAAGGAATTATAATCTCAAACCAACACTCCAACTAAGGGAATAGAATCAACCTTTACCGGGTAAGTCTCAGGCTAACTCACAAAGATGGGATGAAGGCACACTCAAACCCCAATAAAGGATAAACCTTTATTACCTACACTTATGATCTTGGGTAAACAAACAAAGGAATCACCGGGTAAGTCTCATCCTAAGCTTGCATTGAACCAGGAAAGGTGTAATAAGAATAGGATTTGGCAAACTCTAACACTTAACCCTCAGTTTCGGATCAAAAAGGTCACCTCGGTCAGTCAAATTCCACCCCGGCCGAGATGTTCATCGACTGAACGAGATGTTCTAGGGTTAAGGATAAAGACTCGAGCTTTCAAGATCCTACTGGGTTTAAGATTATTCTATCATCGTCTTTCCCACAACTTTCATCCAATCACCCTAGAATCGCACAATGAAATTAGCCACTCATCATCATGAATGCAATAATCAAATATATGAGAAGAGAATGAATATTTGAACACTAAAACCTTAAAAACAAGGCTTCAAAAACTGAATCAAATATCAAACAAATCAGTGTTCCTTGGATTACAAATCCAACAAGACAATCAAACAAAAGGGAATCTAAGAAAGTCTTACAAATCCCCTCAAAAGCTACATCCGAACTATCAATCCTTCCTTGATTGATCTTCAATCTTCCTTCCTTCCTTCAAAGCTCCGAAAAATCCCTTAATTGCTGGATGCTCTCAGCCTCTAAGCATCCTTTAACTTGTGGAAAATCCAACCCTTTATATAGGAGAATTATCTTCCAAAGATAAAATATCTTAAAAAGATAATTTCCTAATAAAATATATCCATATCTCAAAAATAGATCTCCCAAATATATGATCTTCCTTCCAAAAATGCAGCCCAAAAATATAGGATCTCTCCTTCCAAAAATAAAAGATCTCAGCCAAATAAAATATATCTCGCCGCGTTAGGGTGTTCGCCTCGGTCGGGGCGCTCCTCTAGATCACCTCGGTCGAGGTGACTCTGTGGTCAACCGAGGTGACTCTCAACTGAAAGTGAAATCTCTCAAATCTGGTCCAAAGTAAATCTTCTTTGTGAATTCCTTGCTTCCCGAGTTTTCTTTTAAGCTCCTGAATGTAGCTCCTATGACTCCTTTGCTCCTTAGCTCCATTTTAGTCCAAAACGTGCCATTTTACCTACGATTACAACGAAACTTGGTGTAGACCTCGATTCCCGTAAAGGTAGATGAAACGACAATATAATCACATAATATATATCCAGACATGCAGATTATTGAAGATAAAACGTCTAAACAAGTCCCAAAATATAGACTATAATTCATGCTATCAAAGTACCCCATACTTGTCCCTTGCTTGTCCCCAAGCAAGTTCCAAATCTTAAGTACAAGAAAGAATGGATTATAAGTCATGAAGATTAATGAAAAGTATTTCAAAAACATTTTTGTGGTGTGCTCCACTTATAGATCACTCTAAGAGAATGCTTCATGGTGTTTAAAATCAAAATATGATCAAAACATTTTATAAATATAAGAAAGTTGTTTATCTTTGCATAAAATCATAGAGTGCATAATAAATCATAATTATCGAAATTAATCATGTATAATCCAATTTAAACCACCAAGTCAATCAACAAGCTCGAGGTCTCAAGGGCTTTCAAAAGAAGTCAAGAAACGTGTGAGGGTGGGATGTATATAAGAAATGAGGTGCTAGAATCCGGGAAAAAGATCTTCACTTCACTTGCTTTGAACTTCAACATCTTCCACCAATAAGCTTTGCTTATTTTACCTTTTACTTTTTGGGATGCATGGACAAAGGTGCACAATAACCGAAGCCTAGGAAATCAGCAATCATCAATTTCTCGAGATGCTTCAAACCCTTGATGCACATACCATGACCCGTTAGGAATATCGCTCAATCCGACTTTGGCAAGACACAAACACCCGGCTATGTGAATGGTGCCGAGTTACTCATCATCATGATTGACTTCCCCAAACCTTTTTGTTTCTCTCTAACTTTCAGCCAACATCTCAACTTTTCTTTCACTTGCTTTTCTTTGCTTGCTTCCAAATCCCCGGATAGGTAAAGGGAGGCAAATATATATATGAGGGGTTAAGCATGATCAAGAAGAAGAAGAGAAGAGAATGAATTGCCTTAATCATCCCAAGAAGAAAGTGATAGAACTCATCATGTGGTGTCAACCTTCAAATTCAACATAATTTGGATAAAAACAAAGTATTAAACATGCCAAAAATTTTAAACAAAGCATTTAGCAACTTAAACATATCATAAAACCTTTCAAACATATAAAGATTTCAAAACCAATCTGCAAACAAAATCATCATTGAGGTGATATCCAGATAAGAAGCACAAAATCGTTTCGAAAACTTTCTCAGTTAAACCGCCTTGGTCGAGATGTTCTAAGTCAATCGAGGTGTTGCACCTCGATTGGTCAGAATCACTTCGGTCGAGGTCAAAAAAAAATTTCTTAACCAGTTTTTGACGTTTTTCTCAATCAAATAACCTGTATGCATGCATGTAGTCTCAGATAAACACATAGAGCATAAGAAAATCATAAATATCCGAACCGAGTCATACAAGCATACACATAAGTCATGTAAATACATCCAAATACCCCATACTTGGGACACATTGTCCCAATGGGTCAAAATAAGTCTGAAAGAAAGTACTCACCGGACATAAGCTGAGCTGCATAATAAATAAATAAAAGAAATCCCTGCAAGCTCTAGTCCTGATCTGTTGGTGGTGGTGGTGGATATGGCATGTACGGATGCTGGGATGGGTCAAAAGGGTAGCCCATAGTGTGCTGGAACTGTACCTCCAACATCCGGCGCTGGTAGTGTTGGCTCTCCCTCATCTCCAACATGTCCAAGGATAGGGTGGCGTAAGAGTCGATCATCTGATCCGTCAGCTCGTCTATCCGTCTGTGAGCTACGGGATCCCGCTGTCCGCGGACTCTAGCCTGGCAAGACGTGATGGTGGTGCAGTTGCCTCCTCCTCAGTCTCCTCATCGTCCAAATCGACGACTGGTATACTGGGACCGGCTGTGTTCGTCCCTATCTCCATGGCAGCACCGCCATCGTCCTCCTCATCCTCCTCTTGTGCCTGAGCCGCTTCATCTCTGGCATCCTCAATGTATGGGGTCCATGCAGTGGACCAGTATTGAGGATCATAGACGGAAAACTGGGACGACCACCTAATACCCTGAGGGGCGGTCTACTCCCAAGGCATCGCCACATATGACGTAGTAAGTCCACGAGGTACTAGAATCCTCTTGGTGATCATCTCCTGCAGCCCTAGCGGCTTAACAGCCGCCACTAGTGTACATGCACTCAAATCCAGCCCCATCTCAGTAGCTAAGTGAGTCACTAAACCGCCACAGCAAATGTCCCCCTTCACCTTGGCCTTGATCCGGTGCAGATCCTCAGCTCGCACCGAAATCAGGCACACCCCCAATCACCATGCAAAATAAACTCAAAAGCTCCCCCTGTCTAACCTTCTAGGGTGTCTCAGTACGCGCCAGAAGTCTCTCGCTGAATATCCTGTGGGCGAGTCTGAAAGCGAGGTGGAAGATGATCCGCTCCCTGGAGTCTCAGGTCTCCACCTATCAACATGCTCAAATACATGAGCTATCTGTCCCCAGAACTGTCGAGCTACAGCTCGAGAAGGGAAATCGGAAACTGTGGGGATCGGGAAGCCGAAGATGTCTCTCCACTGATCCATCGGTACTAAATAATTCCGGTTCAGCAACCGGTACTTAATGGCCTGCTCTGCAGGCGGGTGAGTCACAGCGCTCACAAACTCCAGTATAGGCTCGAGGTAGGCTAGAGCTCTGATCTCCATGAACTGCTCCAGCCCAACCATCGAGACCATCCATCTCAAATAATCAACAACGTCCAAACAGTCAAAAGCAGAAATGTCTGAAATCTGCGGCGCAATCACAGGGCGCATACAGATGCGGCCGTAATCAGCTTGGTGAAGCTCATGTATCACCGGTATGGAAGGTCGAGAGGAAGAAGAAGAAGAAGAAGGGGATGATCTATCTCTCAGGACAATCTGGTGATCTGACCTGGAACTCATTTTCTCTTTCTTGTCAGACAGTCCACCTCGGTCGCGTGTCAGATCTCAAGAATCACCTCGGCCGAGGTGCAGTCGACTGGACCGAGGTGCGAAGCAATGCGATTCCAATTCTCGGAATTTCAGTTCTTTTCCCCCGATTTCACTACAGATTTTTCCTAAGGGTTACTTAATCCTTTTTCAACAGAGATCTATGGCAACCAAAGCCACTAAATTCCGAAATCAATAAAGAAAGAGGGAGTTAGGGTTTTGACTGTTTTACCCCGTATTTGGACGATTCGAGGCGTTCTTGTTGCAGATTATTGCTTGCAATTGGTTCCCCTAGCCTTTCCTTGTAGAATGGGAGCAAGAATCGTCAAAAACGATCGAGAAATGAAGAAAACGAGATGGAAGAGCGCCGCGGTCGAGGGGTAAGTTAGGAGGGAAGAGAGAGAAATCGTTCCCCTTTTATACCCCTCGCCGATTCTGCTGTCACCTCGGTCAAGGTGGTCCCGACTGGACCAAGGTGTCTGGACCGAGGTGGAATGTTGTCAGCCCTAGTCGCACCGGTTGCTCAAGAATCATCTCGGTCGAGGTGCTGTGACTGCAACCGAGATGTGTCTCAGTCAAAATCTGTCTTCTCAATTTCTCGAACTTCTGTCCTTCCAGTGTTGCTCGTGAGTTGTGTCCCTTCCTTAGAAAGTACTTGGTTTCTGTCTAGGACGCCAAAAACAAAGCAAAGCAAAGCAAAAGCAAACAATCTAAAGTTAGACTAGAAAAAGGGAAAAGAAAGCAATACCTTGGGTTGCCTCCCAAGAAGCGCTTGGTTTAAGGTCGCTAGCTGGACCGTACGGTATCCCTAAACAAGCTGGAGGGTATCCTCACCCCATACTTCACCTTCATCATGGGGTGAGATAAAGAAGTCTATCAAACGTTCCAGAAAATGTAAGTGCTCATCGGGGAATGAATCGTCTATGGGTGGTTTATCCTTCTCGCGTGAAGAGGGAGATAGCCGGCTGAGGTGATCCGCTACAGAATTTTCGGATCCCTTCTTATCGCGAATCTCTAGGTCAAACTCTTGAAGCAGGAGAATCTATCGAATAAGACGTGGCTTAGCATCCTTCTTAGCAAGTAAGTAACGAATAGTTGCATGGTCAGTGTAAACAATAACTTTCGCTCCCACTAAGTAAGATCGAAATTTCTCAAAAGCATATACAACCGCCAATAGCTCCTTTTCGGTGGTGGCGTAGTTACGTTGGGCTTCGTCTAGCGTCTTGCTAGCATAGTAAATGGCGGTGATCCGGCCATCCTTCTTCTGTCCAAGCACCGCTCCTACAGCCACATCACTCGCATCACACATGATCTCGAAGGGCAAGGTCCAATCCGGACGCTGGATAATGGGAGCGGAGATCAAGGATTCCTTAATCCTATAAAATGCATCAAGACATTCCTGCGAAAACTCAAAAACAACATCCTTATTCAAGAGTTTAGTTAGTGGTTTAGAAATCTTCGAGAAGTCCTTGATGAATCTCCTATAGAAACCTGCATGCCCCAGAAAACTCCGCACACCCATAACAGAACAAGGGGGAGGAAGTTTCTCAATAGTCTTGATCTTAGCTCAATCGACCTCAATACCTCGGTTGGAGACGAGGTGTCCTAGCACAATGCCTTCATTAACTATAAAATGACACTTTTCCCAATTCAGAACGAGATCAGTGTCTTCACATCTTTGTAGAACTAGAGAAAGGTTAGATAGGCAGTCATCAAAAGAGGAACCATATACTGAAAAATCATCCATAAATACCTTCATGATCTCCTCTATATACTCGGAAAAGATAGCCATCATGCATTGTTGGAAGGTAGCGGGTGCATTACACAATCCAAATGGCATCCTCCTATAAGCGAATGTCCCCATGGATAAGTGAAAGTGGTCTTCTCTTGATCATCCGGATGGATACGAATCTGAAAGAAGCCACTATAACCATCTAAATAGCAAAAATGTGAATGTTGGGCTAACTGTTCGAGCATTTGATCGATGAAGGGAAGTGGAAAATGGTCCTTCCGAGTGGCCACGTTCAGCTTCCTATAATCAATGCAGACCCTCCAGCCCGTGACGGTCCTAGTTAGGATTAACTCGTTATTCTTATTTGTCACAATGGTCATCCCTCCTTTCTTCGGAACTACTTGCACTAGGCTTACCCACTTGCTGTCCGAGATAGGAAATATGATACCTGCATCCAACAACTTAAGAATTTCTTTCTTCACAACCTCTTTCATGATCGGATTTAACCGTCTTTGAGGTTCCCGTGAAGTCTTATGATCATCCTCCATTAGAATTCTATGCATGCAGAAAGAAGGCTTAATGCCAATAAGATCATCAATAGTATAACCCAAAGCCTTTCGATACTTTCTCAGGACATGCATCAGTTTAGATAATTCAGATTCGGAGAGGAAAGCACTAACGATGACGGGATAAGTAGAATCTGGTCCAAGGAAAACATACCTCAAGTGACTTGGAAGCGGTTTAAGCTCCACAACTGGGGGTGCTTTCTTAGGGGGATCCTTGCTTCCTTCTTCAAGTGGAGTAGATCTAGATCGGAGAACTGGACGTTCAGAAGTCTCAGTTGACATCATCTCACTTTTGACCTCGGTCGAGGTCCAGAGAGGGTGACCGAGATGTTCTTCAGTCAAGAACACCTCGCTTGGTCCAGAAAGTGCCTTGGTCGAGGTACTGTAACTGGGACCGAAACTGGAGATCTTCTTCTCCTGGATTATTTTTTCGATCTTAGCTCCTGGATCTTCTTCCACTGCCTTTAAGCTCTATAAATCTGCATCACAAGAAGCATCTATACCTTCCTTCATTAAGCTAAAACTAATAGCTCTCTCAAGTGGATCATTAATAAGGATAGAGCTCACCAATTCTCTTGATTCTTCTTCATCATAGATGTTGAAGATATCATCCTCCAGCTGCTCTCCTTTCATCGCAGCAAGCAATGCGAACTCTACTTGATCACCGCCAATGTTGAATTGCAACTTGGCGTTCTTACAATCCACATTGCAACCCGAAGTTGCTAGAAATGGTCTCCCGAGAATGATAGGAACGGGATAATCTACAGGAATGTCAAGCACAACAAAGTCTATAGGTAAGTAGAAGTTACCTAACTTAACCGGAACGTCCTCCAAAATGCCCACGGGATGGGTAATGGAGCGGTCCGCCATGTATAATCTTATCTTCACCGGCTTGGGGCTCCAAGTCCGATCTTCACACATAGCTCCAGCGGGATGATGCTCACGCTGGCTCCTAGATCACATAATGCCTCACAAGTGACATCCCCAACTTGAATGGGAATGCAAAATGAGCCGGGATCTCTTAACATGGGTGGCATCTTTTCCTTCATGATTTGAATGAGCTCCAAGGATTTAGATGTCATTCTTACTTCACCAAAATCTTCCAGCTTCCTCTTCCTTGATAGAATCTCTTTTAAGAACTTCCCATAGGCGGGCATTCCTAGAATAGCATCAAGGAAAGGGATGTTAATATGTAGTTTATTCATCAAGTCAAGGAACTTACCAAAGTGCTTGTCTAGATGTGCTTTGGCTCTTGACTGGGGGAATGGAAGTGGTGGTTTATATGCAGGAGGTGGGACATAAACTTCAATTTTCTCTCCCGCTTTCTGAGGCTCCACCTCGGTTGGTACCTCGGCCGAAGTGTTCTTCGTTTGTACCTGGACCGAGGTGTTCTTCACTGGCGGCGACCGAGGCACTGGATCTGCAGTTTTTAATCCACTTCTCGTCGTTATTGCCATGATTTGTCCCTTGGGGTTGCTCTCTGTCCTTGCTGGGAGCTTCCCTGGATCCCTTGGCGCTTCATTCGCCTTATTAAAGAATTGTTGTTCTAAGGCTTTTTGTGCCTTTGAAAATAAAGTCATGGACGTCTCCATAGCATTGAGCTTGATCAAGATAGCCTCCAGCACTGTATCTTTCTTTTCTGGCTGGGACGAGCTTGATCTAGGCTCATGGCTCTTCAATGGAGTAGAAGAAGAAGAAGAAGAAGAAGAAGAAGAAGAAGAAGAAGAAGAAGAAGAAGAAGAGAGGAAAGGATTAGAAGACTTATTCAAATTGGAGTTAGAGTAAGGGTTACCCGAATTTTGATTTTGATTGTTGGGCCTCCAATTGTTGTTGTTGGACCCTCTATTGTTGTTGTAAATGTTGTTCCAGGAACCATTATTGTAGTTGTTGTTCCGGGAAACATTTTTGTTCCTTGAGCCTTGATATCCTTCCTCTTCCTTCTTGGTGTGAGCAACCAAAAGATCCTTCAATTGCTTCACATCATTCTTGAGGTATGTGAGTTGATTATCATTTGATGGAGTTTCTTGGAAATTAACTCTCTTAACTCCATCTTCATCTCCTTGGTGGGAGTACTTCTCCATGTGCAAAGCTTGTTTTTCAATGAATTCCCAAGCTTCATCAATCGGCATGTCCATGAATTTGCCGGCGGATAGTAGTTGAAGGCTGAATTGGGTAGCTCCATCCAATCCCTTGAAGTAAATCTCCAACAACTCTATCTTTGGAATCCCATGATGTGGGCAATCCAAAAGAACATCTTTAAATCTCTCCCATTACTTGGACAAACTCTCCTTGTCCTTCATGATGAATTCATTGATCTTCCCTCTCATTTCAGCAGTTTTTGAGGGGGGGAAGAATTTTGTCAAGAACTCCGTTGTCATCTCCTCCCAAGTATTAATCTTTCCGGGAGGAAGAGACTGGTACCAAGTAAGCGCCCTGTCTTTCAAAGAAAAGTAAAAAGGCCTTAACTTGTAATTATTATTCTCCACCCTTGAAGGCTTCAAATCAAAATCTCATAGTTTTGTAAATGTTGATGCGGAAACTCCCTTTCTAGACCTCCAAACTAGCATTGGCGGATCATGGAAAGAACTTGCGATCGAAGTTCATAATCATGCTCCGCTGGATCTCCTAGGTTGACTCCTGGATGCCTCACTTGCTGGTTTGGGTCCATCCTCTGCCCTAGGGTATGTGGAATACCTGCAAAAAGAACATCTCGGACTGGCATCCGAGGTGGAAGTATCTCGGCCGCGGCAACTGGAGCGGGGTCCTGCCTCGGTCGAGGGTCTAGTCGATGCAGAACCTGAGCTCGCAACTCACCCATATCTACTTCAATCTCTGCAGCTCTCGTGCGATTTTGCTCCCTTTCGTGCTGCAGTTCTTTCCTATTGAGGCGCAGCTGTTCCATCGCCTCCTTCAATTCGGCCTCAAGATCGTGATTGTCTTGGTTGGCCATTTTTGCTTCTTTCAAGCGTCTCTTATATGTCTTTTCTGGCTTGGGATCGTAAGGAACGATTTCCTTCCCAACACGGGTTATTCGCATAAACCTAAGAAAAAGAACCTGCGAAAGTCACTCAAGTAGAGTGGTTAGTAGTAACAGGGGCAATAGCCCCGAAAGACAACCGCAACCGGCTCGGTCTAGACCAAGTCCCCGGCAACGGCCCCAAAAACTTGTTCGCTCCAAACGGTGTGTGCAAGGTTTAAATTTATAACCCAAGAAGTATGCTTAAAACAAGGATGCGAACCCGCAGTGTACGGGTCAATTGTAATAAAAAGAAAGAATTCCAGGGGTCGATCACAGGGACTTAGGTGAAACAAAGCAAGTATAGGTTGTTAATATTGCAACTAACCACAAAAGCGATTAAAACAATCAAAGATGATAATAAGGTCAATTAAAGGAAATATGCAATTTCTAGGGATTAAAGCATCCAGTTGTGGTTCCAACTCAAGATCTCAAGATAAGCGGACAAAGCTGAGATTTTGCAAATGGAAGGTTTTACTAAAGAGGAATAGATCACCTGGTAAGTCTCACTACTCACAATCCCAAGCTAAAGAACCTATCACCGGGTAAGTCTCAAGGTACTAAGGAAAGGAATTATAATCTCAAACCAACACTCCAACTAAGGTAATAGAATCAACCTTTACCGGGTAAGTCTCAGGCTAACTCACAAAGATGGGATGAAGGCACACTCAAACCCCAATAAAGGATAAACCTTTATTACCTACACTTATGATCTTGGGTAAACAAACAAAGGAATCACCGGGTAAGTCTCATCCTAAGCTTGCATTGAACCAGGAAAGGTGTAATAAGAATAGGATTTGGCAAACTCTAACACTTAACTCTCAATTTCGGATCAAAAAGGTCACCTCGGTCAGTCAAATTCCACCCTGGCCGAGATGTTCATCGACTGAACGAGATGTTCTAGGGTTAAGGATAAAGACTCGAGCTTTCAGGGTCCTACTAGATTTAAGATTATTCTATCATCGTCTTTCCCACAACTTCCAGCCAATCACCCTAGAATCGCACAAAGAAATTAGCCACTCAACATCATGAAAGCAATAATCAAATATATGGGAAGAGAATGAATATTTGAACACAAAAACCTTAAGAACAAGGCTTCAATAACTGAATCAAATATCAAACAAATCAGCGTTCCTTGGATTAAAAATCCAACAAGACAATCAAACAAAAGGGAATCTAAGAAAGTCTTACAAATCCCATCAAAAGCTATATCCAAACTATCAATCCTTCCTTGATTGATCTTCAATCTTCCTTCCTTCCTTCAAAGCTCCGGAAAAATCCCTTAATTGTTGGATGCTCTCAGCCTCTAAGCATCCTTTAACTTGTGGAAAATTCAACCCTTTATATAGGAGAATTATCTTCCAAAGATAAAATATCTTAAAAAGATAATTTCCTAATAAAATATATCCATATCTCAAAAATAGATCTCCCAAATATATGATCTTCCTTCCAAAAATCCAGCCCAAAAATATAAGATCTCTCCTTCCAAAAATAAAAGATCTCAGCCAAATAAAATATATCTCGCCGCGTCAGGGTGTTCGCCTCGGTCGGGGCACTCCTCTAGATCACCTCGGTCGAGGTGACTCTGTGGTCAACCGAGGTGACTCTCAACTGAAGGTGAAATCTCTCAAATCTGGTCCAAAGTAAATCTTCTTTGTGAATTCTTTGCTTCCCGAGTTTTCTTTTAAGCTCCTGAATGTAGCTCCTATGACTCATTTGCTCCTTAGCTCCATTTTAGTCCAAAACGTGCCATTTTACCTTCGATTACAACGAAACTTGGTGTAGACCTCGATTCCCGCAAAGGTAGATGAAACTACAATATAATCACATAATATACATCCAAAATGCAGATTATTGAAGATAAAATGTCTCAACAAGTCCTAGAATATAGACTATAATTCATGCTATCAGTGGCCATGCCTTGGGAGATTAGAGCTCCGAGGGGCATTCCATGGTCTTCCTAGTTCACAGTCTCCGACCCGAATAATTGAAGGGAGATTTGGCGATCCGTGAAGCAAGAGGCGGAGGTGGCTACAGAGTTTGCCACTGATAGCGATGGGGATGCTGAGGGAGGAGTTATCATGGATACCGAGACGGACACTATTGGTCCTATCATCCCGGTTGTGAAGATTGATGATGAGGCGACTGACGATGCACCGGAGATGCAACAAGAAGTTTCCCCGCAGAGGGAGCGCCACCAGCGCCGCTCTCGCCGCTATGACCCCGAGGCTCACCAGAGGATTGATGATCTTACTAGACAGATGAAGGATTCATTTAGCACTCTGCGCGCTGATCTGGATAAGCGTCTTGACACTCAGACTCAAGCGATAGGCGACATGCTACGTGAGGTGCAGGAGAGTCATCATTATCAACGACAAATGCAGATGATGATATTCGAGCAGCAAATGGGATTCGCCTTAGATCCATCACAATACCACTTTCCTCCACCGCCACCGGATGCTTGAGTCCACCTCCAGAGTTGCTGCTTTACTTCTTTTATTGTGCGGTTTTGCAGCTTGGCATTGTGAGTACTTTCTTCATGACTTCTATTACCCATTGGGACAATGTGTCCTAAGCATGGGGTGCTTTAAGTACTTGGGTCTGTAATAACTGATGCTTATGTTCTATGACTTCCATAATGACTTTTATTCGGTACTTTAAGATTGTATGAAGTATTACATGCATTGCATTATGATTTTGATGGAAAAAAAAAAGTTTGAAAATTTTTTTGTCTCGACCGAAATACACATGGCCGAACGAGATGACCACAACAAGAGCTTACCTCGGTCTAGCATCTCGGTTGTCCGTACGTGTCTCGGACGAGATGGTTTTGTAAAAACGTAAATTTTCGGAAAACTTTTGTGCTTCTAGGCTGGATATGATCCCAATGATGATACTTGTTTGCTGAATGGTTTTTATGATCCTTATGTGTTTGAAATAATGTATAGTATATTTAAGGTTTGAATGCTTTGTTTAAAATTTGAGCATGCTTAGAGAGTTGTTTTATCCAAATCATGTTGAATTTGAAAGTTGAAACTCCGTTATAAGTTCTCTCACGTTCTTCTTGGGATGATTAAGGCAATTCGTTTTCTTCTTCTTCTTCTTCTTCTTGATCATGCTTTTAGCCCCTAATATATATATATATATATATATATATATATATATATATATATATATAAATATATATACCTCCCTTTACCTATCCGGGAATTTGGAAGCAAGAAAGTGAAAAAGTTTGTGAAAGATGAAGTTGAAAGCAGGAGAAGTGTTAGGTATGGGGACGTTAGTCTTGTCAAAGTCTGATTGATTGATAGTCCTAACGAGTCATGGTATGTGCATCAAGATTTGAGGCATCTCAAAAAATTGAGAATTGCTTATCTCCAAGGCTTTGGTTATTGTGCATATATGTCCATGTTCTCAAGTGAAAAGTAAAGAAATATGCGGAAAAGAAGTATGAAAAGCTTATTGGTGGATGTTGAGTTGAGTTTGAAGTTGTGAAGTTCTTATCCTTTTCCCAGGTTTTAGCACCACACTATCACTTATACATCCTACCTTGACACGTTTCTTGACCTCTATTTGATAGACCTTGAGACCTTGAGTATGTTGTTTGACTTTGTGGTTTAAACTAGATTATCCATGATTTATTTTGATGAGTATGATTTGCTACAGATTCTATGATTTCATGTGAAGTATGAATGGCTTTCTTGTATCTATAACGTGTTTTGATCATGTATTGATTCTTATTAGCTATGAAGCATTCTCTAAGGGTGATCTATTAGTATAAGCACACAACCAAAAGTTTTTGAAAGTTTTCTTTGATCTTAGCTGACTTATAATTCATATTATCTTGTATCTAAGATTTGAACCTTGCTCGGGGACAAGCAAGAGGCAAGTATGGGGTATTTTGATAACATGAACTATATTCTATATTTTGGTATTGGTTTTGGAGTTTTCTCATCATTATTCTGCATGCATGGATATATATTCTTGGTGATTATGTCATTATTTATCTACTTTGGAAGAATCGAGGTCTACACCAAGTTTGATTGTAATTGTAGGGAATAGGGCATATTTTGAATCAAAAAGGGACATTGAAGTCTAAGGAGACCATTGAGCAACATTATAGAGCACTTGGAAGGAAAAGAAGGCAGGAACCATAGGAAAAGGGTGGAAGAAGGATTCAAGAGAAGATAAGAAGAAAAGTACGTAATGAAACACTGATCTCGGACCGATACCCGTAATGCACCTCAACCGAGATGGCCAACTAGGCCTTACTCGAGGTCGACGGCCCACAACCCAAGAAGAGATAATTATTTTGACCTAAAATTCTTCTATAAGAATGGAAGGTGAATATCTCAAAAAATATATTTCGATCATAGGAGTTTTGGAGGATGGCTGGATTTAAGGAAGATTGAAGGAAGGAGACCAAGGAAGGATTACTTGGAGTTCAAGGAGGAATAAGAGAAGATAATTTGTAAGGTTTTCTTGGAGGATTCTAGTTAGTTGTTATCATGGTTTAGAACACGTTATTGGCGCATTATTGGTATGTTTGTATTATTGATTATTGAGAATCCTTTGTTGAGTGTTTTATTCTCTTTTCTTGATATCTTGATTTCATATACCTTAATTGCTTTGAACATGATGATTGTTGGCTAAAACTCTTGCGATTCTAGGGTGATTAGTTGAAGGTTGTGGTATAGACGATGAAAGAGTGAACCTTTATCGTGAGTGGACCCTGAAAGCTTGAGTTTTACCTAAACCAAAACCTGTCTCGGTCTATACTTGGAGCATCTCGACCGAGATCAGTCAAGAACTGCACGAGATTGTCCACTTCTTGTCCAATCTTGAGTTTAGGTTCTAGTTTGCCAAATCCTATCCTTGTTGCACCTTTCCTAGTTTATATTCAAGTCTAGGAAGAGACTTACCCGGTGATTCCTTTGTTTGTTTACCTATGATGATGAGTGTTAGGTAACAAAGGTATATCATTTGTTAGGGTTTGAGTGTGCCTTCATCCTATCATTGAGAGTTAACTTGAGACTTATCCGGTGATGGTTAGTTCTATTCCCTTAGGTAGTATGCTGGTTTGTGAGTATAGTTCCTTTCCTTAGTTCCTTGAGACTTACCCGGTAATAGGATCTTTGGTTTGGGATAGTGGATGGTGAGACTTACTCGGTGATCTATCCCATCTTAGAAATACCTTCCCTTTTGCAACCTCAGCTGTGTCCGCGTTTACCATTAAGAAGTTTGAGTCGAAACCAAAACTGGATACTTTGATCTCTATAATTTGCATTCCTTTATCTGATTTATATACATCATTGTTCTTTGTTGCTTGAGATTCGCATTACAACCATATACCGTTGCTTGATTTCTCCATAGTTCTTGTGTTCGACCCTGGAATACTTGCTTGTATTGTGATTGATAAGTGGATGGTGAGACTTACTCGGTGTTCTATCCCATCTTAGAAATACCTTCCCTTTTGCAACCTCAGCTGTGTCCGCGTTTACCCTTAAGAAGTTTGAGTCGAAACCACAATTGGATATTTTGATCTCTAGAATTTGCATTCCTTTATCTGATTTATATACATCATTGTCTTTTGTTGCTTGAGATTCACATTAAAACCTAAAGATATATACCGTTGCTTGATTTCGCCATAGTCCTTGTGTTCGACCCTGGAATACTTGCTTGTATTGCGATTGATCCGTACACTGCAGGTTCGCTATTATTTGCTTGATTCTTGGTATAAATTTAAGACTTATTTTGTACACGTTTTGGAATGAAGAAACGCGCCCGCTATGTTCATGGAGTTGATGAAAAACATCTTCATCAGCTTCCTAGACCAATTCGTAGTGGCCTTCATCGATGATATTCTGATATACTCTTGTAGGAGAGAGGAGCGCGCAGGACCCTTAAGGATCATACTCCAAGTCCTGCAAGATAGAGAGCTTTATGCCAAGCTCTTTAAGTGCGAGTTTTAGATGTCTAAAGTGGCCTTCCTTGGTCACATCGTTTCCGCCGACGGCATCAAGGTAGATCCGGCAAAGATCGAGTTTGTTGCATCATGGCCACCTCCTAGGAACGTTAAGGAGGTATGTAGCTTCCTAGGCTTGGCTGGCTACTACCGTCATTTCGTTGAGGGCTTTTCAGTGATCGCCCGACCACTCACTTCCTTGCTAAGGAAGTCTACGAGATTTATGTGGTTCGAGCCGTGCCTGCAGAGTTTCGAGGAGCTGAAGAGAAGGTTAACCTCCTCTCCTATGGTTTGCTCCAAAAGGTGTGTGTGTAAAAAGCTTTAAATTTATATCCTAAAATATCCCTAACGATAAGCGACCTCGCAATGTACGGATCTATCGTCGTAAGAGCTAATATTCCGGAGTCGATCTCAGGGATTCGGTGAGAACAAAATCAGCAAAGTAATATAACTTTTGAAGCATGCAATAACATTGATCAAAGACAATGATAAAGACATAAGAATAATTGGGGGAAGACAGATTCTAGAGATCAAAGTATCCAATTGTGGTTTTTGTTCGCTCCAAACAGTGTGTGCAAGCTTTAAATTTATAACCCAAGAAGTATGCTTGAACAAATATGCGAACCCGCAGTGTACATGTCAATTGTAATAAAAAGCAAGAATTTCAGGGGTCGATCACAGGGACTTAGGTGAAACAAAGCACAGAATCAGGTTGTCAAATGTTGCAAATAAGTAATTAAAGCAATCAAGATGATATAAAAAGTCAAGTAAGGGGAAATGCGGATTCTAAGGATTAAAGCATCTAGTTGTGGTTCCGACTCAAGTTCTCAAAGGATAATGCGGACAAAGCTGAAGTTTGCAAAGGAAAGGTGTTTCTATGGTGGGAATAGATCACCGGGTAAGTCTCACTACTCATTATCCAAAACCAAAGCTCCTATTACCGGGTAAGTCTCAAGGTACTAAAGAAAGGAACTATAATCTCAAACCAACACACCACCCAAGGGAATAGAATCAACCTTTACCGGGTAAGTCTCAAGCTAACTCACAAAGATGGGATGAAGGCACACTCAAACCCCAATAAAGGATAAACCTTTATTACCTACACTCATGATCTTAGGTAAACAAGCAAAGGAATCACCGGGTAAGTCTCATCCTAGGCTTGCATTGAACCAGGAAAGGTGTAATAAGGATAGAATTTGGCAAACTAGAACACTTAACTTCAGATAAGGTTCAGGAAAGGTTCACCTCGTTCAGTCAAGTTCCCACCCCGGCCGAGATGCTCTTCAACTGAGCGAGGTGTTCTAGGGTTAAGGTTAAAGACTCGAGCTTTCAGGGTCCTGTTGGGATTAAGATCATTCTATCATCGTCTTTCCCACAACTTTCAGCCAACCACCCTAGAATCGCATAAGAAACTTAGCCAACAATCATCATGATAACAATAATCAATTTAATGAAAAGGGATCAATATTCGAACAAGATAACCTTAAGAAAAAGGTCTCAATAACTGAATCAAATATCAAACAACAAGCGTTCCTCAATCACAAATCAGCAAAGACAATCAATCAAAAAGACAATCTAGGAAAGTCTTACAAACTCCTTCCAAAAAGCAATTCCAACTATGACTCTTTTCTTCCTTGAACTTCAATCTCAATACTTCCTTCAAACCTTCCTTCAAAACCACCAGAAAATCCCTCAATTGCTGGATGCTCCAAGCATGGTTGGACTTGTGAAAAATCCAACCCTTTATATAGGAGAATTATCTTCCAAAGATAATAATATCTTAAAAAGATAATTTCCTATAAAATATATTCATATCTCTAAAATAGATCTCCCAAAAATAATATCTTCCTTCCAGAAATCCAGCCCAAAAATATAAGATATCTTCTTTCCAAAATTAAAAGATCTCAGCCAAAAATATGGATCTCGCCGGCGGCAGGGTATTCACCTCGGTCGGGACGCTCCTCAAGATCACCTCGGTCGAGGTGACACTGTAGCTGACCGAGGTGAATCTCAACTGAATGTGAAATCTCTCGAATCTGGTCCAAAGTAAATTTTCTTAATCATTTTCATGCTTTCTGACTTCTTCCTTAAGCTCCAAAATGTAGCTCCAATGACTCCTTAGCTTCCTTAGCTCCATTTTGATGCAAAACGTGCCATTTTACCTTCAAGTACAACGAAACTAGGTGTAGACCTCGATTCCCTTAAAGGTAGATAAAACAACAATATAATCACATATACATCCATACATGCAGATTATTGAAGATAAAACATCTAAACAAGTCCCTAAATATAGACTATAATACATGCTATCAGTTTTCGATTCAAGATTTCTATAGATATGTGAAGGACAGAGTTGGGATTGCAAAGGTGAAGTGTTTCAAAGGTAGGATAGATCACGGGGGAGGTCTCGCTATCCGCTATTCCAATCCAATGAAGCTTATCACCAGGTAAGTCTCAAAGCTTCAATGGAGAAGAATGATAGTCTTAAACCAACCACTCAACCTATGGGAATAGAATTAACCATCACCAGGTAAGTCTCAAGTTAACTCACAAAGGATAAGAGGAAGGCACACTCAAACCTAATAAAGAGTTTTGAATCATTTATTACCTAGATCTTGCAATCGTTGGGAACGAAACAAGGGAATCACCGGGTAAGTCTCTTCCCAAGCAAGGATATGGGTTAGAATAGTTCAACAAGGCTAGGGTTTAGGCAATCTTTAACCAAGGCTAAAGGATATAACGTTGGGTGCACGACAGAGGAAACCATGGTAGGATCTTGGAAAACCACGGCCGTAGAACCTCAAGAACCGTCCGTGGAAATCCTTCTACGAGGGTTTTAACTCACAACTCTAAGGGTCCAATTTGTTTACAAGGTTCAATCTATCATCTAAACCACAACCATCAACCTATCACCCTAGAATCGAAGGGGGGGATTTAACCAACAATCATCATATCAATATCAATATCAATAATCACAGAAGAGGTTGAGAAAGAATGAAACCAAGAAAACTTAATATTCTCCAAATAATCAATCTCCAATTATCTCAATACAAATCAATAACAAATAATCTCCGTTCTTATGCTCAAAGAATAGAAATCAAAATTCGGAAAATCTCACAAAAGTACCTCTAAGCGCCAAGTACGGGTTGTCAATCTGTTTCCAAGATGTGAATCCAAAAGCTCTTCACTCCGTCTTCGGAATGTGTCGCAAGAAAATCTCAAGGTACACGCCGTCTTTCAATCTCTAAGCGCGGTCCAAAATCCAGTTTTAGCCACCTTATTTTATAGAATAAAATTAGGTTAAGAAAGATCTCCTTTTGCGTTGATGATGTGGAAATAACGGTACGGATCTTCCCAAAGAAAACCACGGGTGATGCCACAAAAACCACGGGCGTGGTTTGTACCGTGGTGCCTCTCGACCTCTCTTTCCACGTGTGGAAATCAATGAATTAATAAAACCTCGGCCGTGGAAGTTTTTTCTTTGGCCGTGGTTCTTCCTTTTTGACGATTTTCCTCTTTGTCTCACTTCATACTCCTTCCTAGGCTCCTTCAATGCTCCCCATTGATGTTCACTTCAATCAATACTCCATGAATGCTCCATTTCCACTCCATATAAGCGCCAATTCACCTAAATTCACAACAAAGCTTGTGTAGATCTCCATTTCAACATAATAGGTGAATATGATCATAAATTCTACGAATATGTCCATGTACACAAAAGAAAGGGAAAAACAGCTTATATGCACATCTAAAATCACGTCATATTTCATGCTATCAGAGGTCAGGCTCCTCTTCAGCTCCTCAAAGTTGCGCTGACATGGCTCGGACCAGACGAACCTGGTGCACTTCCTCAGCAAGGAATTGAGTGGCCGAGAAATCACGGAGAAACCCTCAACAAACCAGCGGTAGTACCCCGCCAAACCCAAGAAACTACGCACCTCCTTGACATTCCTAGGAGGCGGCCATGAAGAAACGGACTCTATCTTCGCCGGGTCAACCATGACACCCTCGGCGGAGACTATGTAACTCAGGAATGTCACCTCGAACATCCAAAACTCGCAATTAGAGAGCTTAGCGTAAATCTCTCTATCCTAGAAGACTTGAAGCACCGTCCTCAGGTGTCCCTCATGCTCCTCCCTACTTCGGAAGTAAACTAAGATGTCATCAATAAACACTACCACGAACTGGTCCAAGAAGTCAATGAAGATTCCGTTCATCAACTCCATGAAGACGGCGGGTGCATTCGTGAGCCCGAATGGCATCACGACAAACTCATAATGGTCGTATCTTGTTCTGATTGTCGTCTTCGGCACGTCCTCCTCTCTCACCCTCTAAACACTACCACGAACTGGTCCAAGAAGTCAATGAAGATTCCGTTCATCAACTCCATGAAGACGGCGGGTGCATTCGTGAGCCCGAATGGCATCACGACAAACTCATAATGGTCGTATCTCGTTCTGATTGTCGTCTTCGGCACGTCCTCCTCTCTCACCCTCTGGTGGTGATATCCCGACCTCAATATGATGCGTGAAAACACCGAGGCCCCCTGCAACTGGTCCAACAGATCATCAATGCGCGGTAATGGGTACTTGTTCTTGATGGTGACTTTGTTTAGCTCCCAGTAATCTATACACAACCTCAAAGATCCGTCTTTCTTCCTGACAAAGAGGACCGGTGCACCCCAAGGGGAAGCGCTCGGGCGTATGAAACCCCTCTCCGCTAACTCCTCGAGTTGCTGCTTCAGCTCCAGCATCTCTATCGGCGCCATGCGATATGGAGCCTTGGAGATCGGCCTTGTGTCGGCTACAACTCAATGGCAAAATAAACACTCCTCTGTGGTGGTAGTCTAGGTGGCTCCCCAAAAACGTCCTCAAACTTGCATGCCACGGGAATCTCCTCCAGCGACGGACCCACCTCCTCCTTCATGGCATAACACCAGAAGGCATCGCATCTCTACCCGATAAGTCTCGCGGCTCAGACCGTGCTAATGAATGTACCGGCCTTTCCGAGGTCCCAACCTCGGAATATCACCTCATGCCCCATCTCCGTGGTGACCGTCACGGTCCTCCGGCTGATGCCCAAAATGGCTCAATGGCGGTCCATTCAATTCATCCCTAAGATGACTTCTTCATGCACTAGGTGTGTGACATAGAAGTTGGCTAACCAATCACGGCTTCCCAAACGTATGGCACAACCGTGTACCTCTCGGGTACCACTAACCATACGCCCCGTTGGATGACCCTATGATAAAGGGTCTCCCCTCTACCGTAATTAAGGACAACCTAGCTACACAATCATTGGATATAAAGGAGAGTATAGCACCCGTATCAAACAATACCCTCATAGGGAAACCGTGAATCTGAATCGTACTTGTGGATGCCGGCGCCGATGGATCAACTACGCTCCTCAACTCGAAGACCATGGCCTGAGTGCCTCTGGTCTCCGTGGTGCCTCCACCACGGCCCCTACCTCGGCCTTGCCCCTAGGCTGATCCTTATGAACGAGCCTGACCCTAGACTCTCTGCTGGTAACTCTGAGCCTGATACTGAGGCGGCCTTTGCCCACCTCCTGCAATACTCGCCGGTGAAGAACCCTGTTGTGGATGTGCCTTGCCCTTATGGAAAAAAGCAGCTCGGTGGCCCACCTAGCCACAAGTGAAACAAACCACGGGTGGCCTCCTACACGCAGTCCTAATGTGTCCGCACTTCCCACAACTGAAGCATTTTTGCCCCCGCTTTGACGCCTGCATCGACTGTTGGGGACTGAACGTCCCCGAGTCTGACTACGTCCCTACCCTGAGGCTCTTGCCTCCGAACTAGCTAGTAATGTCCTCTGCCTCTTGCCTGGCCCATCGGACTGTGCCACTCTCCTAGACTCTGGTCGGTCTCTCTCATAGACCAAAGCTCGGTCTTGGTACTCCGCCAAGGAGTCACAACAAAATCCCGCAAGGTAAGCACGGGTGGACTCCCTCAATCTCCACGAAAATAGATAAACATGTTGGTCCGCCGGAGGTGCGGCGGGACCCAACAAAGCCAGCTCCTCACGGAACCGCCTAATAGCCTCAATAATTGGGGCATCCTAAAATCCCGCCTGCAAGAAGTCCTACACTTTGTCCCTCCTCAGTGAAGCCAGGAAAAAGCTCTCCCTAATGAGACTCGGCATCTGATCCATCTTGGTCATACCGCCTCACATTGTCCTCCACCAATATTGGGCCTGATCCCGGAATAACGTCTGAACAATCTCAACTTGCCTATCCTCCGGGCAACGGATCGCCTCTAAAGTGGACTCCACGTGCCCAATCCAGTGCTCTACCTCTAACCCTACCTTCCCGTTGAATTAGGGTACATGCTGCTGGTTGAAAGCCTTCAATCATGAATCAGGTCTCGGTGACCTTTGCTCAACTCTAGCCTTGGCACCCTCAACAACTACCTCTAGTGCAACCATCTCTTGTACCACTATCTCCAATGCAGCCCTGACCTGAGGCACCCTCTGCGAGACCTCAACTGATCTCGCAGGTGCAAGGGGTACGGGAGGTTGTGCTCCTGTCCTAAACGCCTCCTCGACCCGTTGAACGAAGTCTCTAAATACGGAAGCTCCAATAGACGCTCCACCAGTCTCGGAAGATGGAGAACTATGTGCCCTATACCTCATGGTGGTCCTACCTCTAGCCTCGGGAATGATACTCTCTGCAACGTCCTCCACGGGAACCTCAATTGCTGGCGGATCCACAACTAGAGGGTCCGCGAGGGGAAAACGTCCCCGACATCTCGCTCTTGAAGGTCTCCCTACTCGTCCCCGTCTCGGGACGGTAGGAGGAAGAGAGGGTCTACCCCTTGCTGGCCCTACATATGCGGTAGCTAAGGTATAGCAAGTCTGAAAGCGTCCTAAGTCCATAAAATGACACAAACTCCATAATCATAAGTATACAATCCACGAACGTCCTAAGTCCACATATAAATATACATATACATATGCATATACATATACATATGCATATGCATATACATATACATATACATATATCAAAAACCAATAAACTACATCGCCGAGGTCTGCGGAAGGAGTGGTGGTCCCGTACATTCTATCCCAAAACCGACTCATGCACATGATTTGAAAACAAAATTCATTTCCTCAAAACTGAGAACTCTTGAGGGTTCTGTTTATTTTCATTCGGCCTTTAGAAGATTGAGAGTGCCACTGTTGTCAACCTAGGGCTCTGATACCATATTGTAACACCCCGAATCCGCAGGACACGGAGCGCTACGGGCGGAGACCGCACAATGGGTCCCGACTCTTAGCTTGACAACAATTTCACCGGACCTTTCCAACAAGACACAAATAAAGGCAAATACTAAAAATGTTTTAATACAAGTGCAAGCATCCAGAAATGTAAAGTACAACGTGGAAACTCAACTGAGTCCTCAAAACGATACAAACTCCATAATCATAAGTATACATTCCACAACATAAAAAATATAAAACCATCCCCGTCCTATAATGTACGGAGACCCCGCCTATCCACTCCTCCACCTAACTCGGCGAAATCCCTGACCTGCAGGGCATTTACACAATCGGTTTACAACCGTTAGCTAATATTCAAGGCATTAAAATCATGGTAATGGCACAGACACACATAAATCATCATAACACGCATCATACTCCAAAACACATAAGTCCGGTTTAATATATTTTCATTTACGTCATCCCATTACTAATTCAAGTTAAGGTTGTGATACGAGAATCCCCGAAACTCGCCTCAGTCCCCACTTACCGGCAAGGAATGGTATTGATACATCCGACCGTCTACCTGCACGGGCTAGTCGCGGAGAACCTCCTAGCTCTACGCAAGAACTAGGAAAGTTGTTACCGCCCGTTATCATACACTTGGCCAATTATTAAGACATATAAAGGTCGTCCTATTTCCGGTTTCGTTTATTATATAACATACTCAACACACACACAACCAATCACACATCAATGTTAATACAAAGAATACGAGCTAAGTAAGTCCGGAGACTTACCTCGTCCCAACGCTAAACTCACACAACCACTCTCTCTTCCCTTGGGAAGAAGCCCACAACCTGCTCACAACAAGATATGTATCAACAACTCCCTCATACTCAAGAAGTCTTAGACTTCCACTCTAATGATCTTCGCAAGATCATCTAACTCTCAAGCTAGGACCACATCCTATACTCCATGATACTAACATCTCACTCAATACATGAAAGGGTCTCACAACAGCCTACTCTCTCACTTGATCATACATACCAGCCAAGAAGGAACAAACTAGATTAGAAGGTTCAACATGCTCATCACACTCGAATCCAACAAACTACAACAAGCCTTAAGGTTCCTAGGTTCACAACCACTAGATGGCATTCACAACTACTCTAGGTCCATCCTAGGCATACTACTACCATGGAACAACCTCAAAATGAAGGAAGGAACAAAGGAGGAAGGAGGAGAAGAGCCTAATGTTGAAGAAACGCAACCGCAAAAGCAAATTGGCGCAACTGCGGACAAGCTGTTACCACCCCTGCGGGTCCAGGCGCCGCCCCTGCGGTGGTCTGGTGCCGCCCCTGCGGTTACCTTGGTCCGCCCCTATGGTCCTGATGGTCCGCCCCCGTGGTCGAATTGTAGAAGGTTCGTCTTCTTCGATTCTTCAATTGTGCACTTGCTTTAAAGGCTTCCTTCTCTTGTTGGGTCTTCTCCAAACATCATCCACAGAACCTAAGCTATTCTCCACGACCTACACGTGCTAGGAACACATGCATGCAAAGGATTAAGAAGAACCTTCTTCCAAAGCTTCAACCATGGAGAAGAAGAAGAAGAAGAAGAAGTTGTCCAACAAGGAAGAAGAAGAGAGGAAGGAGGAAAGACTTACAAAACTAAATCCCAAAGCTCTCCACTGTTGGCCACACTCAAAAGAGATCCAAAGAGAAGAGAGAGAAGAGAGCTCAAGTGAAGGAAGAAGGGGAAAAAGAGTAATGTGAGTGAAGTGTGAGGACAGAGGGGAAACCAAGTTGCACGAGGGGGAGGGAAACAAGGGGTCAGTTGACCTCCTTGTCTCCTTTGTGCTAGAAAACGAAGGGTCCAAAAGCAAAGGCGGGGAACGAAAGGTCGGAACGGGATTTTGGAATAAAATCCCGTTACTCAGCACCCCGTGTCTGTGAAAAAACTGAGCCGCGTGTGCGGGAAGGTCGATAACTAGCTCACTAACCGGAATAAAAATTCCGGACGTCACAATGCAAAACTATATTAAACTACACTAGAAGTGGTCATAAAGACTAGCATGAAAACATGCTATCACTCCCCTAATTATACTTTATTTTGGAACTACTCAAAATCAAATGAATTCTAACCAAATCTCGGCACATGAACAATAGATCTCATAAACCAATTTTGACCCTAACAAAAGAGGGGAGGATAACAATATATTTTAACGAAAAAATGCAAATTGTTTATTCTTGTACAAATGTTGCTAAAGCATTCAACTGCAATTATCCCCATTCTCTTTTGCAAGAGAATCAAAGTTAAACTAAATATTTATAATCAATGAATATTTTCTACTCGGTTTTGGACTTTGACCCATTTGGTTGTTCATGATTTATAAAAGTTGGTAACAATTTAAAATCAAAACATCATAAATCTAGCATCTTCGAATGTTACTTGGATTACTTAGCGTTGATGATCAAATCTTTGAATTCTCGATTAAGATGAAGGGAGGGGGTGGGGCCAATAGTGTCAAAACCTTCTCATCGGTTCTAAAAGAAAATTGTGATATATTTCACCCCATGAAAGAAGTATAATGAACATCTTCTATTTGAGTGAATTCATCTTCATCTTAAGGTGCAAAGAAGATCTAGAGGTAGAATTGTATCCCTTTTTTAAAAGAAAGCCCGTGTATTATTTTCTAAACTTATTTTCTTTCTTTGGTATTTTTTTATTTGCCTTTTTAGTGTTATTGGTTTTTTTTATTTGAGAAGGTACCATGATTTATAACTTTTAGAGTTTTTCAAATGTTTTTGTTTGTTCTTATTTTCTTCCAATATATATTTTTTAGATTTGGGTAAGCTAAGATGAGATCACTTGCATATCTTTGATCGTTCAATTTTATTGCCTAGTTTTCTCGCTCCCTAAATCTCCCTTAACCTTTTTTTTACAGCTAGATCGTAGGTCTAAACACACCTTATTCATTAGTTTTTCTTTTCTTGTTGTCGTATCTCCTTCAATATTTTGTTTTTTTAAGCAAACCCTCGGCCCCATTCCTTTTGCCTAAATTCATATTCTTCTAATCGTCTACCTTCGTTATTTTTTTCCTTAAAAAAATATCCATATTATTATACCAATCGAAATCCATAACCTTTTTATCGTACAAAGCTACGATCTAACCTTAAACAAACTTAAAATCGAATATCATTCATAAAAAGATCGACCTTTGAGTTAAGTTGAAAAAACTCATCGAATAAGAGTGAAAAACCTTGAATGACTCAAATCGTATTATTGCTTCAACGATCTTGGGCAATTGAGTAAGCTCTTTGAACCAACACGACCGTTTAACTCTTTCCTTGAACTACCTCGAGTGATATGTTGTTGTGAGTGATGTTGAGTGAGATGCTCTCTTGTGTGTACATTTTGTATATACTCTCTTGATTGGATTGTCATTCTTAAAATTAGTGAGTTGACATTGCTCTTCATATTCATTGAAAGAGGAGACATTTTAAACTATCAATTGCAAACAAACAAAATAAAAATGGTGCTTAAACTCAACAAGATATTAACTTTTGAGAAAAAAATTTGTTTAGGACCTCTAAGACGGGAAATAAAAATATAAAAAAAATTAAAAAGAAAAATGAAAATAATATGACCAAAGAAAATTGATTAATGATATAGATTATGAAATTCCTTGATGGCATGAAAATTGGTGTATAGGACCTTTTGTGTTGATGGCAAAGAAGGTTCGATTTTTTTTCTGAAGGTCTTACTTGACACCGAAATTTTAATTAATTTTGACGAGTCCTTTTGTTTTGATTGTGTTTCATCTATGAGGTTCAAATTCTCTTTGGGATGGTGGTTGGTGTAATTGTTTGGAAGGGTCCATGGATTGATGATTGACTATTGAAGGCTCTATATGAACTCTAAATCTGAGATGTCTACCAATGTTCTCCAAGTCTCCCTCTGTATACTTCCCCTTATTACGGTTATTTTACTCTAGTTACCGTCCTCTTTCTCAATAGTTCTCATGTTTTGGTCTTATTTTGCTGAATTAATTACCTTCCTTTATTTCATGAATTATATGGCCTCTCTAGTCCCTGAATTTTCTTGTTTCTCGATTTCTTTTTTTTTTAAAGACACTATATTATAAACACATATAATATGTTGGATTTGCGGTGTCCGGTTTTAGATCAAAGGGTCGTAGTCTCGCTTATGTGAGTAGACGGTTCTCCCAATTGCCAATCAAATTAATATAATTATCTTGAACTAAAAACAAATTATTAACCAAGGGTTTGTAATCTCCACAAAGGAGTAGACAAAACCCAATCAAGAGTTTGTAGTCTCCAAAGGAGTAGACAAAACTCAACCAAGAGTTTGTAATCTCCGAAAAGGAGTAGACAAAACTCTAATAGAAGTTAAGTCCAATTGCACGTCTTATAAACCGGTTGTTATATGTTAAAACCATTGACTTGGATAATGTAATGAGTCATTCATAAATGAATTTTTCTTCTAAGTGTATTCTTCCTACACCGGGAATATCCAAATACCTTAGTGGGATAAAACGTTACACGTTACAAAGACTAAGTAAGAGACTTACTTGTCTTACTTTGTAAAAAGGGTATTCCTAGGTTTTGTCAATACAAAGGAACTATACTGGTCTTTCGAGTTTTGCAAACAAGCTTATAAGAAAGCCTATCCAATGTCAATACAATGGAACTAAAAGCTTTATTGTTGCAAAAACGAATGTGAAATCAAGTGCAAATGGCTCTCCCTTTTATAGGCATAGGGGGCCACGGTTTTGGGGAGTTAAAAGCGGTTAAAATCGGTCATGGAAGTTACGTGGAAGTTACTTGGAAGATGGGCCTTGAAGCCCGAGAAAGCCGAAACCCGAGGCCCACATAGGAAGCCCAAAACCGCTCCCCGGAGCTAGCTTAGAGCTAACTTATTTTTCTTGTTCCAAACACTTCCAATGAGCTCCATTCACTTTAACATAGTTAGGGTAAGCTCCAACATCTACAAATACTCAATATCTTAGCTCAAGCTAGTGTAGCTCCTAAAGAAGCTCATTAGGTGCTTCATTGACATTCACTAAGCATTTGAGCTTGGATTTCTCCCAATTTTTAACCACATATTCTTCAGCCAATATAAGGCCTAAGAACCAAAGGTGTGCCGATAAAATGTGGCTAAAAAACCCCAAACTTCGGCCTTCTAAAATCTAGCACAAGTTGACCTTGTCGTGAATCACCTTGCTTTGATTCGACTTCCCCTTACAATACTAGTTGTTCTTAGTGCCGGTCACTTGGCTTGCCTCCCGCAACCCGGATCATAGTGACACACATGTGAACAACTCATTGCACCTTATCTCAAGACAAGCTCAACGGTTACAATGAAGATTTAGCCCAAATCTCCCGCATAATATACAACAAAATCCTTGTTTGAAGCCGTTTATAAAAATTAAAAACAATTCCTTGTTTAAAGTGATTCTTTTTGAAAAATAATTAAGTAATTAGGCTTTAACGTTGAATAAGGTAGGTTGAAATGCAATATGAATCTTTATTCTAACTTAACGTCACTTCTTTTGTTGAGTTGCTCATCCTAAAATTATAAATTATTTAATTTAATTTAAAAAAATGTAATTGACGATAAAACAATAAAAAGAGCAAGGCACGAGGATTTAGGATAAAAATAATTAAGGATGTGCTAAATACAGACACGTTAAGGGAGGTATTTAATTTGAATTTGTTTTTTTAATTTGCAGTGACTGAAACGGGCCTCCCTTACTTGCGGGAGAAGGCTGAAATCCTACATTAATGGGCCGCTGTACCGGCCCAACTACAAAAATAAATAAATAAAATAGGTGGAGTACACGTCTCCAAAGTTAGTTGGTTGGTTGGTTGGTTGGTTTCTTCGGGGTTTGGCAATCATTTGTCCCCTCCCTTTATCAACACCACAATGAGACAACCTTTTGGTATCAACATTCAACAGTAGAACCCAATGCCAATGGCCGCGCCTTTTCCTACTCTCCTACTGCTCTTCTTCACAGCCTTCCATTCCCAGGTCAAATGCCCCTTTTCAAATTTTATTTCGGCTTCCATTCATTGATTCATGTTAAAAGACTCTGTATTGCTTTTCTTCAGGTTCTTGCCGCCGAACCCATTTCTAAGCTGAAGCTAGGTTCCAAGATTCTTCAGGAATCGATCATTGATGAAATAAACAATCACCCTCACGCTGGATGGGTAGCCGCCAAGAACCACAAATTCAGTGACTATACAGTGAGACCATTAAACGATATCCTTATACCAATTTCATATTACAAAGAATCTGCTAAACTATATTTTTGAATTTTACTCCCTCAAGGTTGCCCAATTCAAGTACATTCTTGGCTCTAAAACTACACCAGAGAGTGTGAAAAAGGATGTGCCTGTTGTGACTCATCCTAGATCTCTCAAGTTGCCAACTGAATTCGATGCACGGAAAGCTTGGCCTCAGTGCACCTCCATTGCTAGAATTCTAGGTCAGTTTATCCCCTCTTTATTTGCTCACTCATCATTCTAATTCCAGCTGACGTCTTACTTTTGCTCCTTGTCTGTTGCTTCTTGCTCCTCATTATCAACAAAAAGATCAGGTAATCAGTTTCGCACTTTCTTAACTTTCCTCTCATGCTGTAATCTGTTTTGACTTGTGTGATGATATTTTAGGGACATTGTGGTTCTTGTTGGGCGTTTGGTGCCGTTGAATCACTCTCTGATCGCTTCTGCATTCAATTCAGCAAGGTAACACAATCACTTGGTTACTCTTACTAGAACAACTAGTTAATCAACTTGAATTAATACACTTGGCAGAACATCACCCTCTCTGCCAATGACCTCTTGGCATGTTGTGGATCCGCGTGTGGAGCAGGTTGTGATGGCGGTGATCCCATTAGTGCTTGGCGTTACTTTGTTGACAACGGAGTTGTCACCGAGGAGGTAAAACAAAATTAGTTTCTATAAAACATCATTAGCAATAATTTTGGATTCTAATGAAGACAGTTTTGTTTGCAGTGTGATCCTTACTTTGACGACACTGGCTGTTCGCACCCTGGTTGCGAGCCTGGACTCCCAACACCGAAATGCGAGAAGAAGTGCAAAGATGAAAACCAGGTGTGGTTGAAATCAAAGCACTTCAGTGTCAATGCATACAGAGTTAGCTCTGATCCACATGACATAATGGCTGAGATCTATAAGAACGGTCCAGCTGAGGTCTCCTTCACTGTCTACGAGGTAACAAGACCGTTCTAGATTGATTGTGCTACCTACAAGATCTCTTGTTTATAGGCAGTTTTGTCCAGGATTTTGCTCATTACAAGTCTGGAGTTTACAAGCATGTGAGTGGTAAGGATCTTGGAGGACATGCTGTGAAGCTAATCGGTTGGGGAACTTCAGAGAGTGGGGAAGATTACTGGGTAAGCCTGCTATCTGTTTGTTGACAGCTTCGAAAGCTATGACTAATCATTCAGTGTTATCATTTTGCAGCTTATAGCAAACCAATGGAACAAGGGCTGGGGTGAAGTATGTTTTTGTTTAATCTCTTCAGCTATGTTGATGAAATCATTTTGCAGTTATAGCAAACTAAGTATTGGCAACTTATGCTTCTTCAAAACCTGTATTGGGTTTTGCAGGATGGTCTGTTTAGGATCAAAAGGGGAACCAACGAATGTGGTATCGAAGAAGATGTAGTAGGAGGTCTTCCATCGTCCAAGAACTTGTCTGAGGAGTTCATCAGGCTACCAGAAACCCAGATATGTTCTGCATAAACATTACTAGTCATCAATGGTGTTTGATTTGCCAGACCAAACTTCCGGCTACTTGAAACTTCCACTTTGCTGTTTATGTATCTATTACGTTACCATATTGATTGTCATATATTTGCATGTGCATAATATGATATCTCTCATTAAATTATATTTTCTACAAGATATCATATATTGTGTCAATATTTAGTTAGTTTCTCTCTATATGTATTTGTTTGTACATTTAAATAAACAAATTTTATACTTGATGGTATCAGACATAACCCCGTCTTTGATTCATTTTCTCAAACTCTGAACTCAACCTACCCTCTTTCGGGTATACATCGGTGGTTATCCTCAAGGGTGACAACTACTCGGATTGGCATTGTACTATGATTAATGATCTACGTTCTAAACGCAGACACGGATTTATCAAGGGGTCCAACGTCGAACCTGTGGCGACCGACTGTCAAATGTCCGATACAGACGGACCGGTAGAACGGGGGATCGTGTGCATCCTAAAACCAATTGGCAAGTACAACTAGAGGATATAGACCGGCGAGACGGACCGGTAGAGCGGGTCGTGTGCATACGAGCGCACATGCACATTAGGCTCAAGCCCAACACAAATCCAGCACATAAACCCAGCGAGGTTTCATCAAAAATCAATTGTAGCTCACCGACCTTATATATTAGGCTCGGAGTGTCCCCATCTTGGTGGAACCTACCTTATTTATCTCCAACACCGACTCATATCACATTCGTGGAGTATGGTGAACTCAATGTTGATTGGATGGATTAATGCAAATCTATTGTCAGTTACTATTGTGAAGATGTATTCAGCTGAATTGTCATGACAAACTTACGTAACAAAATAGCTAACAGATCATATACTATCTCGGTATTTGAAGATACTAACAAACGGACTTATTAATCTTCCCATAACAACCCATATCATAGATATCGTTATCTGTTGAGATTTTAGATGTGTAAAAGCGGAATTTCAGGAAACGATTTCCTAAACATCTAAACATGGATCGCATGCATAATAGATTAGATAAGGGGAAAAGGAATACCTTTTGATGCGTGTTCGATAACTCCTTCAAGGATATGTAGAGTCTCAAGTGTTACTCCTCTAGTTGGTTCACCCGAGATTGAACAAGAATTGCCTTAACCTTCGATTGCTAGAACAAAGGATGAAGCTTTTGAGAACAAAGGATGAAGCTTTTGAGAGAGAGGGATCGAAGAGGAAGAACGTCGCTTTTAACTATTAAAAAGTCCGACCTTAAAATATAAGATATATGTTCAGTAATTAATAAATAAATAATCTCTTATCTATTATTAATTACCAACTCCAAAATATATTTTGTACTCCTCCAAAATATATTTTGTACTCCTACAAAATATATCCTTTTCCACCATATACTCCTATATGGTAATTCTCTCATTAATTGATTCAGTTCTCCTACTCGTTATGGTGTGACCTCGTAGGACCCGATAACACTAGCAATACATTTTATCATATAAATGTACCGATCATGGTTAGCTTCTAGCAAAACGCCATGACCCCTAATATTATCGGATTATATATATCCCTATATTTAATGTCCTATCTCATCATCAGTAATTGCACCTTGGATAAAGAACACAATTCCTTCATTATCAACTATGGACGTCTAAGATTTGTACGTCTCCCTTCGTACACCAAGATTTGTACGTCTTGCTAAAAAAATACTTGCCTCCGAGCGTGCACACCAAGTCCTTGGATTGATCGATTGATACATGGTGGTCTGCTGATCACTCCTCCTTTTCTTCGTGTGAACTTCAGTTATCCATTCTTTCGGGTGCATCCAAAGAGCACGGACGTCTGAGAGATTCTATCGAATGGATTTAAAAGGATAAAGAGCGCCCGTCTATGTTGAGGTTGAAAATATGCACATTGAAGTTGAAAATGTAAAACACAGTTGCGCCATGTTGTGTACTTTGTGATTTCAACCCGTGCAGCTAATATGATCTCGTACCCGTCCACATCTGATTAAAAAAGGCACCATCCCAAACCATGACGGCAAATTCCCATCTTATTGACCCTCTATTTGGGCAGTCAGATCCTCTATGACCTTCGACAATGGACATAGCCTTCTCTGTTGTCTTTATTGGTTGCTCAAATTATACATTAATTTATTTTAGTAAAATATAGAGTAAGAAAAATAACTAAATAAATTATATATTTTTCATACATTTTACTGTAAACAAAAGATATCAATCTGGATCTACGGCCCCGTTGCAGATAAAGTCTTTTACCTTTCATCCCGTCTCAACTTCGAATACCACATGTTAAAAACATCGACCAACACTAATTTTGAATTTGGTGATTGTGAATTTATGTGTAGCTTGAATTTTAATGGAGATTGAGTTGAAGTTCTAATTCATTTACGGCCTTCAAATTAGAAAGTGTTTTTAGTAAGAGATATTGTATTCTTGAATAATTGAATTGTAAATTGGCTTTGCACAACTTTACAGTACAGTGCCACTACTAATTAGAAGTTTGATCAAGTTCTGCATATTGTTATTAACCACAACTGGTTACATCAAAGAAGGTATAGTTTGTCATTTCTATTCCAACCAAAACTGGAGCTTACTCTGTCTATAAAGTGTGATTCAAATTTTGACAAGAATAGCTGGGCAAACAATTCACAGGATTAGATTGCATGCTCATACTGAGACCTCGTGCAGTTGTGCATATTATGCTTGGTATTTAATTTCAAAATAAAACTAGGTGTTGCCAACTCTATAGAAGCCATACAACTAATTTCAATCATATTTTTTGCTCTTGGGAGTAGGTTAGAGATGACTAAGCGGACACCACAACGGCACAACCGGTTCCTAATTAGCTTTCTCCAAGCACTTGTCATCTAGCCGGACACAAATCCATTTGGAGGGTTATCTCTAGTTCTGGCATATCCGCATCTGCAATGTCACAGCAAATCCACTAGACTCAATCACACAAGAAACCTTACAGTCACAAGTTAATTGCAAATGGAAACAAGTAAACTTCCAAATCTATACTAAAATATATGATCCAAGTTCAATATCTTGTCCGTGAAATGAAGTATTTTGCATGGGGTGACTCAAAAACACCATTTTCTCTGCCACTGTATCATATACAACAGCCTCATAACACAATGACAATGGAAATTTATGAAACATACAAAATTTTGTGGCACTCTAAAATGCTTGTAGATGAAGCCAGAAAAGGAAGTACTTTGACATAGTGTAGATGAAGCCATCAAAAATCAAGCTAGACAAAAATTCGGAATCAAGAGATTCGGAAATTAGGGTTCGATATTGCTAATCTATGGTATTCAAAGTCGAGAAGAAAAGGTAAAGGTGTTGGAGATATAAGTGTAGCTGAATCAGTTACATAAGATGTGTATAAATACCAAACTCATTACATTGAATAAGAAGCTGAATCATTCCATTCTGTTACAACAATATTTCTCTCTCTATATATATTCTGAATATCAACGTGGTATCAGAGGTTGGTTAATTCTCAACCAACACAAGCTTCCATAGCTATCCAAAAATGACGACGCACTCCGATCAATCAAACACATCTACTGCTCTGGATGATGCCTTCCTTCTTCAACTGCAACTGCATCATTCAGATGCTCCATCTCTTAAGCTTTCTACTACGCTCCTCAATAGCACCAATTTTTCCAGATGGAAACGTGCTATCGAGGTGTCTTTATCGGCCAAAAACAAACTTTCGTTTGTTAATGGCGAATGTGAACGGCCTACATCTAATCCTAAACTGATCGCTAAATAGGATCAGTGCAATAGCATGTTGATTTCATGGCTATTACACTCCATGGAGAAAGAAATTGGCGATTCAGTACTATTCTGCACCACCGCAACACATAATGGACTGAATTGGGGATTAGAGGTTTGGAAAATCTAATCACACCAATTTGTACCAGATTCAGAAAGAATTGGTGAATATCAGTCAAGGTAATCAATCTATTACCTCTGATTTCACACATCTGAAACGCATATGGGATGAATATACTCTTGCTTTGACTCATCTTGTATGCAAGTGTGGTTCGAATGCTACTGCTCTAGCTATGATTCAAGATCAACAGATTATGCAGCTATTAGTTGGTCTCAATGATTCTTTCAATTTGGTCCGGTCTCACATTCTGATGCTCCATCCCAATCCGAGTCTCAATAAAGTTTATAAACTTCTTCTTCAAGAAGAGAGTCAAAGGAATCTCTCTAACACTTCTTCAATCGATGAACACTTGTTTGCCTTATATTCTCATCATCGGGGTGATTCTTCCAAACAAACTCGCAACTCTACCAATCTTGATCCAAGATCTACACCCAGCAATTGCCCTTATTGTGACCATTGCAAGACTCATGGCCACACAATTGACAAATTCTGGAAGTTGGTAGGTTATCCAACTTCCCCAATTCCAAGATTGGCTTGGTGTTCTCATTGCAAAGTAGTTGGACATGATAGCAATAAATGTTGGAAGATAATCGGTTATCCAACAGGCCATAAACTCGCTGCTTCTTCAATACAGACTTCTCAAATTCAAACTTCTTTTACCCCAGAACAGATGACTTCGATCTTGGCTCTCTTGGACAAGAAGCAACCTCCTAGCTCCACATACGAGCCCACAGCTCTTCTTGTTGGTAAGGCTTCTTGCTTTATGTCTTATAATCTCAACTCACGATGGATCTTAGACAGTGGAGCTACTGACCATATCTCCCCTTACCTCAATCTCTTTACTTCATACACCACCATCTCAAATCCCTCCTATATCACCATGTCAAACGGCAAGAAAGCTTATGTTGCTCATCATGGCACTATCAAACTTAACAATCATATCACATTATCCAATGTTTTACATGTCCCTGATTTTCAATTCAACCTTATATCCATTCATAAGTTATCTCTTGATTTGAATACTCCTATTATGTTTAATACTAATGAATGTACTCTTCAGGACCCTTTGACGAGGAGACCTTTGGTGATTGGACGAGCAGTGGGCTATATGTTGTTGATACCACCCATGATACACATATTGTCATCTCTACTTGTAATAATTCTTCCAAGAATGGTTTTTCCATGAACCTTACTTACAGCAATTCTTCTATCGATTATGGCACTATCGTTTGGGCCATTTACCTTTTGATGCTATGACACGAATTAGTGATAATAAAAACTCTTCCAAGATGTACAATCTGTCCACAAGCACGTCAAAGTAGGTATCCTTTTCCCATCTCTTCCACCAAGGCCACAAACATTTTTGATATCATTCATATTGATACATGGGGGCCTTACAAACATCACACTTATAATGGTCTATCTTATTTCCTTACCATTGTTGATGACCATTCAAGGTGCACATGGACATATTTGATGTCTCACAAGAGTCATGCACTATCCATTTTGAAATCATTTGTGACTATGATTCATACACAGTTTAAAACCTCCATTAAAACCATTCGATCCGACAATGCCCTTGAGTTTTCAAGCAAAGAAGCTTCCATTTTTTACTCCTCTCAAGGTATCATCCATCAAACCTCATGTGTTTATACCCCTCAACAAAACGGTATCGTTGAACGTAAACATAGACATCTCCTCGAGGTCGCCCGATCTCTTTCATTTCAATCCAAATTACCTCCTTCTTATTGGGGTGATTGCATATTAACTACCACCTACTTAATCAATCGTCGACCAGCCCCCATTCTATCATACAAAACTCCTTATGAAGCTCTATTTCAAAAGAAGCCTACCTATGATCATTTACGGGTTTTCGGCTGCTTATGCTTTGCTCACAAACCCAAGGTTAATCGAGATAAATTTGAGCCTCGCTCACAACCATGTGTCTTGATTGGGTATCCTTATGCTCAAAAAGGGTACAAGGTTCTAACACTTCACACTAGGGAAATCATTGTCTCTAGGGATGTTACCTTTCATGAAAAATATCTCCCATTTCATCATATTTCTTCTATATCCACTTCTCCATTTCCTACACTACATACTTCATCAACCATTGAGTCCCTTATATTTTCTCCATCATCTTCATCCAACCATATACCTTCTGATGATCGAAGTTCTCATACAAATCCTACCTCTTCCTCCCCATTCATGTCTACTTCTTCTGATGACCATCATTATCATATTTCTCTTCATAATGATACACCTATGACCCATCTTCATACACAACCTGATGCTTCTCCACCTCCATCACCCAACAGACGTTCTACTAGAATTCACAAACCACCTCCTTATCTCTCTGACAACATATGCACATATAGCTCCTGCTCGTCATCACCAGGTACTTCTCTACCCCTTTCTTTACCTTCATCTCATATTGCCTTTCTTTCTTCATTACATTCTTTTGTTGAGCCCACCTCGTATGCTGAAGCTTCTAATGATCCAAAGTGGGTTGAGGCTATGGATAAAGAGTATCAAGCTCTACACAACAATCAAACATGGGATCTTACTCCTCTACCTCAAGGCAAAAAGGCAATTGGTTGTAAATGGTTTTTTCAAGGTAAAATTGAAAGCTGATGGTACATTAGAAAGATACAAGGCACGTCTCATAGCTAAAGGATTCAACCAAAAAGAGGGCATCGATTATCATGAGACGTTTTCTCCAGTGGTCAAAATGACTACCATACGAGCTATTCTTGCTATAGTTGCTTCAAAAGGGTGGAAACTTCACCAAATGGACGTAAATAATGCATTTTTTCATGGAGACTTATATGAAGATGTATATATGAGATTACCTCCGGGTACCCAACCCTAAGTCTCTTGTTTGCAAGCTAAGAAAGTCCTTGTACGGGCTCAAACAGGCCTCTCGACAGTGGTTCTATCGCCTTACTACTTCCCTTATTGATCAAGGCTTCACTCAGTCGAAGAATGATTACTCATCATTCTTAAAGTACAATGGTCCTGATATCACCATTGTTGCAATTTACGTGGATGACTAGCTAGTAACAGGATCTAGTGAGCCTACTATTAATTCTCTTAAGCGATTTTTGGACAGTACTTTCAGCATCAAGGATCTGGGCCTATTACATTTTTTTTTGGGACTTGAAGTTGCACATACACCCTCTAGAATAGTGCTTGCTCAACGAAAGTTTACTTTGGAACTTCTGGATGAAGCTAATTTATTACCTGCTAGACCTACATCTACTCTTCTACCTTTACATCAAAAGTTGTTACCACATGAAGGCACTCCTATATGAGATGTCTCTCTATATTGTTCATTAGTTGGAAAATTGAACTTCCTCACCAATACACGTCCAGACTTGTCATTTGTTGTGCAGTGTCTAAGTCAGTTCATGCAGGAGCCCTATTCTACGCACATGGATGCTCTACATCATACTCTACACTATGTCCAAGGAACAATTGGTCATGGAATTTTACTCAACAGTTCTGATCAACCGAAACTTCTAGCTTACACAGATTCAGACTGGGCTTCTTGCCCCTTCACTAGGAGGAGTGTCAGTGGCTACATCGTTCTTCTTGGCAATTCTCCAATTAGTTGGAAATCTAAAAAGCATAATACAGTCTCTAGAAGTTCAACAGAAGCTGGATATCGAGCAATGGCCCATGCTACTGCTGAAGTTACTTGGTTAATTCGTCTTCTCCAAGAGCTAAAGTTGTCTCCTCCACAACCTATAACTCTTCACTGTGACAACATTTCTGCAATCCAAATGAGCAAGAATCCGGTTTTTCATGAGAGAACCAAACATATTGAGATAGATTGTCACTTTACTAGAGATAAAGTCATGGAAGGTTTGTTAGAGCTGCGTCATGTTCCTACCAGTGATCAACTCGCAAACGTTATGACCAAGATCATTCCTTCACCTCAACAAAATCGATTGCTTAACAAACTTGGAATGTCTACCATTCCCAATTTGAGGGGGGTGTTGGAGATATAAGTGTAGCTGAATCAGTTACATAAGATGTGTATAAATACCAAACTCATTACATTGAATAAGAAGCTGAATCATTTCATTCTGTTACAACAATATTTTTCTCTCTCTATATTCTGAATATCAACAAAAGGCATGTTCAGCAACGGCGCTAGAATTTTGTTTACGGTGGAGTAAGGTATCGTCTCTAGTGGAAGCAGGAAGGTATTTGCGGTGAACGAACCGGGGAAGATGGAAATGAAAGTAGTAGGTGCACCGAGGGTCCTGACGCTGTATAAGGTAGCTTGAAAAAACGGGCCGCACTTGCTCGTGGGAGAAGGCTAAAATTTTATAATAACGGGCCGCTGAACCGGCCCATAATAGAAGACAAGAGAAGAGGTCGGGTACACGTCTCCAGCATTGACTCGCTCCGTAATCGCACCCGCAGTGGTGCGTTGAATACCTCGGCATTGAGACCAACCATTGGCCCAAGATTCTGCCAACCCAATCAATCGCCTCATTTCACAATTATTTGTCCCCAATCTGACGTCAACTTCCGCCATTCCCCTCCCTTTATCAGCACTACAACCGGACAATCTTCCCAGATCAAGCATCCATTTGCTCCATAGAAGAACCCAATGGCCGCGCCTTTCCCTACTCTCCTACTGCTCTTCTTCACAGCCTTCCATTTCAAGGTACACTACTGAATTCCTTTTCTAATTTACTTTGCAATAGGAGTATATCGTCAAATTGGACGAAAAGAAAGCTTGTAGTCATGTTGTGGACTCTATACTTTGTTTGACTTTCCATTGATTGATGCTAAATGAGTTAGAATTCGATTACAAAGACTTTGTAGCCAGCAACAGATTTGCAGCTATTCAAATTTGACTTCATCTGAGAATAGTTTTCCATTTCTAATAGTGATGGAGAATGTTTCCTCGTTGCTCTTCTAGTCTCCAGCTGTGATTGTTAATGAATTCCTCTGTATTGCTTATCTTCAGGCTCTTACTGCTGAACCCATTTCTGAGCTGAAGCTAGGTTCCAAGATTCTGCAGGTACATCTCTTGTTACCATCACAGTAAGTCTGGATCTTATGAATTATTTCCCTCTTTGTCTCAATAATGCTGCACACTATATATGTACCAGGAATCGATCATTGATGAAATTAACAATCACCCTAACGCTGGATGGGTAGCTGCCAAGAACGAAAAATTCAGTGATTATACTGTGAGCCCATTAACATATATCCTTACATCATCTTCATTACAATTTACAAAGAATCTGCTAAACGTTTTTTTTTGGATTTTACTCCCTTTGATTTAACTCAAGGTTGGTCAATTCAAGTACATTCTTGGTTCTAAAACTACACCGGAGAGTGTTAAAAGGAACGTGCCTGTTATGACTCATCCTAGATCTCTCAAGTTGCCAACTGAATTCGATGCACGAACAGCTTGGCCTCAGTGCACCTCCATTGCTAGAATTCTAGGTCAGTTTACTTTTTGGGGTTTATCCCCTCTTTAACTGATTACTGATCATTCTAATTCAAACTGACGCGTTACTTCTTTTCATTGCCTGTTGTTTCTTGCTCCTGATTATCAACTAAAAGATCAGGTAATCAGTTTCACTCTTTTTAACTTTACTCTCATATGCAATCTTTTTTCGAGTTCCAAAAATACATGGAAGTTTGCTAAAGCTGTTTTGACCTGTTTGATGATATTTTAGGGACATTGTGGTTCGTGTTGGGCGTTTGGTGCCGTTGAATCACTCTCTGATCGCTTCTGCATTCAATTCGGCAAGGTAACTTTTGCTATGTATGAACAATCAGTTGATTACCCTTATTTGATCAACTCTTTATTCAACTTGAATACACTTGGAATTCTTGGTAGAACATTACCCTCTCTGCCAATGATCTTGTGGCATGTTGTGGGTTCATGTGTGGAGCTGGTTGTAACGGTGGTTATCCCATTAGTGCTTGGCGCTACTTTGTTCACCACGGAGTTGTCACTGAGGAGGTAAAACAAAAATTAATCTCTGACCATAAGTTTTATCTTTTAGCTTGAGCTTATAAGCAACAATGTAACTGATCTCTACGAGACATTAGCAATAGTTTTGGATGCTAATCAAGACCGTTTTGTTTGCAGTGTGATCCTTACTTTGACGATATTGGCTGTTCACACCCTGGTTGCGAACCTGGGTTCCCAACACCAAAATGTGAGAAGAAGTGCAAAGACGAAAACCAGCTGTGGTTGAAATCAAAGCACTTCAGTGTCAGTGCATACAGAGTTAACTCCAACCCACACAACATAATGGCTGAGATCTATAAGAACGGTCCAGCTGAGGTCGCCTTCACTGTCTATGAGGTAACAAGATCTTACTTTTTACAACAAAAATCTAGATTGAATTGTGCTATGAGTCCTCTTGTTTATAGGCAGTTTTGTGTAATTTTTGTTCAGGATTTTGCTCACTACAAGTCTGGAGTTTACAAGCATGTGACTGGTGATGTTCTTGGAGGACACGCTGTGAAGCTAATCGGTTGGGGAACTTCAGAGAGCGGGGAGGATTACTGGGTAATCCAAACACCTGTTTGTTGATAACTTATGCTTCTCTAAAAGCTATCACTAATCCTTTAATGCTATCATTTTGCAGCTTATCGCAAACCAATGGAACAAGGGCTGGGGTGAAGTATGTTTTTCTTTAATCTCTTCATCTATGTTGATTTCATACTATAAGTGAAACCATTTGTTTCGAAATGACAGCCTGTATTGGGTTTTGCAGGATGGTCTGTTTAGGATCAAAAGGGGAACCAACGAATGTGGTATCGAAGAAGATGTAGTAGGAGGTCTTCCATCGTCCAAGAACTTGAGCGAGGAGTTCATCAAGCTACCAGAGACCGGGATATCTGCTCGTGTCGCTTCTGCATAAACACATCAGAAGTGATTGATAAATGGTGTTTGATTTGTCAGAGAACTTCTGGCTACTTGAAACTTACACTATGCTGTATTGCTGTTAATATATCAACTGTGATTTGTGTACTAATTCTGAACTTTGTATTGCTGCAAGCATGATTTGTGTAAACCCAGCATGGGAATAACAGTGCCCTTGTAAAAAGTTGTCCAGCTGGTTGATTTCGCTTCAAGTGCTTATCTTTCAAGCTGTTAAAATGTTTATTTCTTCTTGCCGTAATTTCATTTTTACTATAGTACTAAAATTCACTTTAGGATGTGCATTCTTACACTTGAGCATTTTAGAATGGGACCTGACTGGTTTTTACTATCCGGTCCGCATCCAGACTAAACACAGTCGGTATACTGCTCTTGCTTTTGTTGATTCCGGCTGTTGTTTTTGCTGATTCCAATTTACGATCCGGTCTTAGACAGTAAAAATATCGGTAAAATGGGTCGGGCAATAAATGTATTAAAAAACTAAATTATGTAAAATTTGAAACTCTACGTCACTCACTAACTAAACTAGTATAATACCCGCACCTTGTGCGAATTTTGAAAAAAATGAGAAAGAATATTGTGAAATAGGTTTTTTACGTGCTTTTGTTTTCTATACTTCTCTAATCTAATCGATTTACCAACATTACTTTATTAAGGATAAATTTACTAAATGAGATTATACTATGGACATACTTAATAGAATAATAATAATATTATTATTATTATTATTATATATATATATATATATATATATATATATATATATATATATATATAACAACTCTTTTGTTCTTTTTGGATTATAATGCTTATTGGAGTATTAAAAATTTTATTTTAATTAATTATTTTTCAACTATAAATCTATTAGTTAATTAGTTAATTTTATTTTTAATTATTAAAATTACAAAAGATTTATGTGATCTACAAGCTAAGAAACTTAACATAATTAAACAAAAATTAAATTAATATAACGCGGTCTATATCTACAAGCTAAAAAAATTAAAAAATTTTTTAATTTAATTCAAAATTAACTTCAAAGTTCGATAACTATTATCTAAAAATAACTTATTTGCTGATGGGTGGAAGAAAATCAATAAATAAATAAAATTAACATAAAAAAAGGTGTACACATCAATTTTTTTTTTAATAACTAGAAAATAGATCAGATACACGGGGTTACGGTTAAAAATCAAATCAAGGGATGAAACAATAGAAAAACAATTGTTAATTATACAATTTCATAAAAAATTGTGGGAGCTCCATTTCGAAATACTACTCTCACAACGCACCACGTAAACTGTCATGTATACTGCTCTAGTAGTAGATATAGACTCGCCCATAACGTAAAATTTTTAGTTCCAAAAAAATAAATTTTTTTCGACAAATTTGTAAAACATAAAAAGTTCTAAGGGAACCATGAAAAAAATCACATGGAACGTTCGGAAAAAAAATTCGTTCGAATAAAAATCCTAACAGAAAATATAACTAAAATGGAAATGAAATCGAAACCAATTTAATTAAAATCCATAATAAAAAGATATAACAACAATGAAAATCAATTTACCGTCAAAATGGAAATCAATTTTGTTGATTAAATGGAAGTTTTTTATTTAAAAAACTATCAAAAAAATCTAATGGAATCATGTAAAAATTTATTATATAATTATAGGTATTTTTCAAAAAAAAAAAACAACGTAAATTTTGATGGATTTTATCAAAAAAATAATTGTTCGCTTAAAATCTGATGGAACATTTCGAAAATAAAATTCAATTCAAAATCAATTTAATTAAAACTCGCACATAACGTAAAGTTGTAGTTTCAAAAAAATAAATTTTGTTCGAAACAAATTTGTAAAACATAAAAGTTCTAAGCGAACCATGGAAAAATCTGATGGAATAAAAAAATCTGATGGAACGTTCGAAAAAAAATCCGTCGAATAAAAATCCTAACCGAAAATATAATTAAAAGGGAAATCAAAATCGCAATATCTTTTAATATATTTATATAAATATTTATTTATTAAAAAAATGATTTGGTTAAGGTGATTTGATTGTTAAAGCTAATTTGATTAATTTTTTTATTATTATTAAAAAAATGATTTGGTTTCTATAAAATTATTATTTTAATAATAAAAGATTTTATGGTTTAAAAATTAGTGTAAAAAATAAAGATTTATTGGCTTCAATTGTGGGAGCTCAATTTCAAAAATCTTGCGTCCACAGCGCGCCACGTCATCAACCCGTGCTCTGTTTTAGTAAGTATAATAGATTTGGATTGCTAGTACTGTACGAACTGACACATGCGCTCTCGCGAATGAAATCCAGTTCGGTCCCGGATCGATCTACGGTCCGGGTTTCGACAAAATTTTGGACCGATACCGGATGCATAACCCTGCACTTGCCACTTACAACACGCATTTTCATATGGTTTAGAGACACACAAAAATGAATGCACAATCCTGCACTCGCCCTTCACAATTTCATTCGCTTATATTCAGGGTACGATAACTTGTTTGAAGATGAAGATCAACCACCTATGACAAACCAGAGGATGGAGATGTTAAAAACAATGTTACCAATGATAGAGGAATGGACCATATTCATGATCGTATTCCATTTGTAATATGGAATGTAACGAGGAATACGTAGTTTATAAGTATGGACATGTTATGATTATAATTTATTTTCCCACTTTTGTCAAACTACACTAGCGAATGTAGGTGTTGTATTGAGACACTGAATATTTATATACATATGATCGAAAACCTTGGGCTTACTAAAGTCGTTCCATTCAAAAAATAAATATTAACATTGTCATTAAAGAAGAACCAAACGAGTACAATACTGAAGGCTACATTATACAGATTCTTATAAATGAATGCTAATAGTACATAACATATGCAAAAAGTACAATCCTGGTAAATAACCCACAAACGAACGCATTTAATTTTCCAGTCTGATCTTTCGCTTGAGTAAGTTCTTGGTGTAATGCCTCCACACCAGCAATCTTCTCCATTTCGTATTATGCGAACTTCATATTGCAATTGTTTCTTATCATTCCGCAAGTCATCTACGAAGTCACGTAATGTTGTGGAGTGTGTATTGTCATCAAAACAATACATTGATATCTCATCTTCAATTGGATCATCCTTTGACATCGATATCTCATGTCTCCAAATGTAATAGTTGTGATCTCCGCTATCACAACTAGTGTAATCCGACATCTTCTTGCAAGCAAACCCATGTTCATATATAATCACACAAAAAGAAGGAACCAAAAGCAATCTTTTTTCTCTTTCTATAAAGCAATAACCTAATAGTAGTACATATTTTCATCCAGAACCAAATCAATAGCATATTTTCATCCTCTCAATCGAACAATATTGAATGTCTAGTATTACAATTCATTTGTTCATAACTGTAATAATATAAGGTAATACATATGAATAGGAAGAGGAACATTAACAAAAACCAAAAAACTTTCTAACCAGAGGGCATTCCCACTCTATAGAAACCTCGGGTGAATTAAGATATCACGATAATGATAAACATATTATTATATGAAAGCAGCACATATGTGAAATTCAATTAAACCAATTACACGGCTCAAATCAAGACCACAAAAATATAGCACCTGACAACTTGTAACTATGAGCAGAGAATGATCTTGAGAGCACTATACAAGATCTTTGACAAGAGGAAAATGGTCATATATTTTGTATTTAATCCATCTATAAAAATGACTACTCAACTGCACAAATTATTTTTAGGGTGTGTTCCTACCAGGATTGTTAATATGAAAGCATACCCAAGATAAGCTTCACCAAAAAAAAGGTTTAACCAGTACCTTGTAGTTATAAATCAATTAGAAATTCTAGAACTCTTATCTTTCACAAAAACACTTTTGTTGTGTAGTAGTCTTACTAACATGATCATAAAATGATTTTATGTCTATATATTTAAAGAAATCATAATCAATTAAGATGAAAATGTTTGGAACAAGACTTGGGAACTAACAAGCAAAGAACCACGATTTTAATATTAGGTGAATTAGCATAAAAATACAGCTAGGATGCCATTTTTTCAATTTTAACAAAAAGTTTAGCTCTGAACTTATCATCAAGAAATACAAGATCAACAAACTTGACATTGAAAGATACCGCAAATTTCAGTAAATTACACACTGAACAAATTGAATTCTTGAGAACTTTTAAGTAAGGTTTATAATTCTAGACAAGTAAACCACCCAAAATTTCTAAAATCAAATGAATCCACCTTATCCAAGAAAAAAAAATCAAACCTATCAACCAAATTTACACATATAGGAAAAAAATTTCCATCATACAATTCACCAAGGGAGGGAGAATAGGATTCCTGAACTTGCCATAGGGGAAGGACATTGGAAGCTACAACCTATTTGGTAAATGACTATACACAACACATGCTAAATTGAGTAATTAAAATTTACTCTCATGTCTCACCCAGGTCCCAAGATTTTTATGGAAGTTAAGTCCAGTATTTTTCCAACACAATCTGAAGGTTGATACTTAACTGATTCAGCATAATCACGTCCAATTTGTGCAAAACTATCATCTATCTAACACCAAGATGATGAATAAAACAACAAACTATTCTATTAGAAGAGGACGCAACAAATTACACATACACTAAAACAACTTGAAGAGAGATTATATAAATGTCAAGACTCGAGAGAGATTAAATATAAATGTCCCAACTGAGGCATAGAGAAAGAAAGAGCCTGCGATGAAGGTAGGAAAGAGATGAATATATATGCTTCAATATCAGAAACTTCATTTCAAATCAAGAGAGATTATATAGATGTCAATACAATCGAGGTGGTGGGAAACATTTCAGGGTCCAAGTTCGAGTTCTAGCCACTCCTAGGTCAAATCAAGGTTGTGGATTAGGTTACCTGGATAAAGAGTTGGAAGCAGCGGCGTGAAGGAATTAGTGCTGGCATCAACGGAGTGAAGCTCTCCAACAGAGGTGGCCTCCAAGGAAGAAGAGATCGTCGGAAACTAGGGCGACTATCGATGAAGAGTTCTTCGAAGCATTTTTTTTTTTTTTTTTAATGTCAAGCGGTTCGATCCCATAGACCGCCGCAGACTATTGAATCTAAAGGTAGAAAAGTATGGGTAGATAAACTAATTATAATGAAGCATAATAACAAAAGAGAAAAAGAAAACATAAAAGTACATCATAAAAACTCGAAAGCAGATCCGTACTCAGGGAAAGCAGAATGATTCAGTCAGTTAGAAGCGACGAGCATGAACGTTCATCTTCGAAGGAAGTACACCGACAGGAAGGCTGGGAAACAGCTGTGGACACCTCATATTTGGACTACAACAAAGCCGTCAGGAGTCGATCACACATTCACACCCCCTTTTCGACAAACACTCGAACCGCCACCAAGACAACATGAAAACAGAGAAAATGAAGCTACATCACAACGTATGGTGATATAAAAATGTGTACAGCTTTGATGGTTAGAAGAAGTAGCGATTTATAAGGGGAACATTGTTCAAAAAGAGTTGGTTAACAACGGGCAGCACACGAGTTTCGTCATATTTGTATTTTGTTAACATTGTTGGATGGTTTTGGACAGCCTTCTTCAATTGTTGGTAACGATGGACTTGACCGTAGCGACATAAGAGTCTTTTTTGTTTTAGTAAAAAATTATAGAATTTTTTAAAATCATAAAAAATTAAAAATAATTTTTTAACTTTGGGTATGAAAAGAAACTTAATCCGAGTATATGAAGGAATTCAAGCTCGAAGCAAAATTGCGAGTATACGATCTCTATACCTTTAGGCTATGGGACCTGTAATAACCGAATATTTTACGTCCGGTTATTTTCGAGACAAACCGGAGGTCGACCGGTTTGAAACTTCTCCCGTCACCTAACCCTTTTTCTTTAAACTCCGAGTTGGTTTATTTTATTTTTTTTTCTTTTCTTCTTTTTGTTATATTTATCCTTATAGTGATATGGATCTAGCCTTACCGGATCTTTTCCGATCTAGATCGAACCGGACGGGCCCAACAAGAGTTAAACCCTTCTTCTTTGAGCTTGACGGGCCCATCAAGATGACGGGCCCATTAGAAGAAACCCTCCTCGACCTTCAGTCGCCTGCTTGCCCTAACTTCCCTCTCACGCTGCTGATGCCGCTCCTCCTTCACACGAGCCAACAACGCTCCTCCTTTCTTCTACTCCAGTCGGCAACAGAGGACTCGTGGTTCACGCTGACGGAAGTCCGACGTCGTCCTACGGCGAGCCATGGGTGGTCGTGGTCGTGGCTCCTCCGTCGACGCTCCCTCATACCTTCGTCTTCATTCGGTCGAACAGAAGCGACACTCTCCCTCCAGCTGTGTTGTGCGTCGGGCTGAGCAGTACCGGATTCCACCAGGCTCCCCGCCCTCCTCTTCTGTTGACTCTTCCACACCGACAGCAGCACTAGGACGAGCTCTTCGCCTCCAATCCCACAGTCGCAACACTTCTACGACAGGAGAAGACCGTTGGTGCGCCTTGCCCTAGCCGCGCGGGCAGCTGGGAACCCAGACTGCGGGACGCCTTGGCCTGAAGCAGGTGCGTGTCCTCCTCGCTGCAGATGCGTCCCAGTGACAGCAAACAGCAACAACCTTCGTGATGTCTTTTCCGTGCCTCAAGTCTTGGAATCGGGTAAGGTGGATGCCCTTCTCTTCCTTGCACTTCCGCCCATGTAATTCATGCTTAATGAGTGCCTTTTATATTTGCTAAAGCTACCCAGAACAGCCATAGAGGAGCAGTGAAGAGCCATGTTGTTTCCGAGTTTTCATGAAGTGACAAGCAGGCATTTTCGAGTTCAAATTTGGGTATGTTAGACACCTCCTTTCTTGCTGATTTTTGGGTATGTTGTAGTCAGTGTTGCATAGTATATCATACTAAAATTTGGGAACAATCGGAGTTACGGTGTGAGAGTTATAGTATCACGAAGTTGGCTATTCATGCAGTTTTTCTTTTAGTGTGCTGAGTTTGAGGAAATTTGCTTGAGATGCAGTTTTGTGGAATACATTTGGAGGGGTTATTGACTTCTGTTAGACTTGAATTTCTGACAAGTTATAGTTGATATAGTATAGTAGATCATACTAAAATTTTAGAGGAATCCATGCTACGGTTTGAGAGTTATGGTGTCTCAAAGTTGACTCCTCACACAGTTTTTATAACTGTGCTGAGTGTTGGGAAAAAAAAACAGCATGTGATGCTGTTTTGAGAGATAGTTTTGAATAAGAGTTTGATCTCTGTTTGACTTGAATTTTGGATATGATATAGTTGGCATATTGTGGTGGAACATATTAAAAATTGGGATGAATCCAGCAAGTGGTTTAGGAGTTATGAATTTTTGAAGTTGAGACCTTAAACAGTTCTGGATGTTGCTGAAATTGTTGAGTGCTGGAATTATTTGGGTTGTGCAGTCATGTTTGAGCTTAAGTTTGAATACCTTAGAAACATAATTCACCGTTCCGGTTTTAGTATGTTATATAGTGTCATGCATAGTGTGGTGTATCAAAAGTTTGGGTTGATCCAACGGTTGGATTTAGATCTATGAAGGTCCAAAGTGGACGGGCTGAGCAGTTAAGAAATACTCAGGTTTTGGCTAAGTCTAAATTTTTGGTTTTGGAACCGACTTTGAGAATTTGTGTAGAAGTGATTATTATGTATTTTTGGGAAATTCTGACTACTATGGATAGAGTGCATAGCATAAAAGACTTAGAAATTTTTGTTAGACTTTTTATATTTTTATTCGGTTCTCATATCTTAAGCCAAAGTCGGACCTTGACGACTTTTTATGAAAGTCAAGAATGTAGTTAACTCTTCTAAATCTTTAGCAAACTTTCCTTTGAGAGTTTGAGTGTGGTTTTGAGTTCCAAAGAATAGTTTAGAACTTTATTTTGGAATTTTATAAAGTTTCGGGATCAGGGGTAAAACAGTCATTTATCCGGATAAGGGTATTTTGGTAATTTAGCTGATGATAGAGTTAAATATCTTAGAAGTCAGAGACTTCTAATTAAGTGGGATATATTATTGATCCACTTGCTTTTATAACAGGCGGTTGAGTTCCTGCGGTTACAGACCGAGTCGAGATAACGAGATTATGTTTGAATTCAGGTAAGTCATTTGGGCTTACTTAGCTGACTTCTAGATATGAGTATGAATAATGGTAGTGGTGTGTGAATGAGATGCTTATAGTTATATTTTAGTAATATTTATATACCGACCTATACCTTGGCCTAAGAGTAACGGGCGGTGGCATTCTACTCAGTTAGCTTGAGGGCGCTGGGGGTTTCTTTAGGGACTAGTCCACACTCGGCTTGTAGTGATGCTACCGGCGGAGGTAAGCTAGACCTACACCCAGTTGGATAAGGAACGGAGGCGAGAACTCTTAAGATTCTCGTGCCACAACTGTAAAATGGAATAAGGTGAATCACTTAACTACTAGATAATAACCGGTTTGTGCGCCAGCATGATGATTGTTTATGTTACCTTGTTTGTGTTTGTGCTATCCTTTTTCTGCTTATTTTTGGTTTGTTAGCTAACGGTTTATCCGTGTTGTAGATTTGTAGAGATAGATAGTTGCAGAGAGGTCCGGAACGGATGGTCAGCCGGGTCCACATGTTCATTAGATGGGGACGGGGGAGTCTTCCATACGACATGCATGTTATGTATTTATATATATGTTTGTAAGGCTGTCACATGTATACATTCATACCATAAAAATATTATGTTTTAAAATTGTTTTAAATACATTTGTGCCTTATTGTAAGATCTTAGTAAAGTTGTTGTTAAACCAAGGTCGGGACCCATTGTGAGGTCCTAACCAGTAGCTCCCCGAGTTCCAAGAACTTGGGGTGTTACAGGACCAACATCTTTCCGCTACCCTAAAGTGTTTTAGTGAAATAAGTACAAAACTAAAAATATTTTTTAATCAACAAAAGTAAAATTCGAACTCAAAATCATATTTGTGTTATTTTTATAAATATTTATATTTTTAACATAATTATATCTTCACTTTATTGGCTTATAAATATCATTTAACATCTATAGAAATAAGAATTACAACTTGTATTGGATATCTTATATAATTTAAAAAAATAACATGAAATTATAATTATTATTCGAAAAACACATACAAAATATAGGAGTTAAACCAGTTAGATTAAAAATATGATGAAGCGAAAAATTAGAAGTCACGAATTCAAAGTTAAAATCATATTTGTTTGTTTTTTAAATAGTTATATTTTCTTAACATAATTATATCTACTTTATTGAATTATAAATATCATTTAACATCTTAAAATAAGAGTTAAAAATTTTATTGAATATTTTGTATAATTTTAAAAAATAACATTAAATTAGAATTATTATTTAAAAACACATACAAAATGTAGGAGTTAAACTAGTTATACTGAAAATATGATGAAGAGGAAATTAGAACTCACAAATTTTGGCTTTATTGATAAAATATTTTTAGTTTTGAACTTATATCACTAAAACAATGTGGCGTAGCGAAGCATGTTGGTTCCATAACCCAAAGGTCTAGCTATTGAGTCCTCACTTTGGCTTAGACTATGAGTTTCTTTTTGGTGTTTATGACTAAATAAACTATATTAATTACATATTTCTTACGTTAACAAAAGGTTTCATGGTCTAGCGGTTCGGGCATTGGTGTTGAATCAATTGACCCCGAGTTCAATTTTCGTTGGCGCATTAATATCCGTTATTTCACTATTTTTTTTATTTAAGAAACCCGCAGTTAGAAATTATTTTTACTTTGTTATTATTTCAGAAATAAATCCAAAATCACAAACGGTCCCTTTTTTTAGTATTTCCAAAACCCTATTAAAAATCGGTAGTGCATTGCACCCACCAAACTGTTAAATATATAAAACACTAGTATTTAGTCATTGTCCAATAACACAACGTTACCACAAATATATTAATTTTAGTCAAAGTTGTAAAATCTCGGATCTTTTGCTTAACTAGACTGAATTTCGAAAGTATTCCTAATTTTAGGCTCGGAACAAACTAATTTACAAGAATGCACGAGTTTTAGGGTTGGGAATAGAAGCGCTGTCTAGGACCGCGCTTTTATTCGTTAAAAACGCTGTCCCGGACAGCTTTTTAATTTACGTAATTTTTTTTAAAAAATAAAACACAGAGGCGCGGTCCAGGACCGTGCCTCTAGTACAATTTATTTTTTTTAAAAAAAATATAGAGAATTCACGAGAATTTCTGTTCCTTTTACAGAATTCACGAGAATTCTGTCCCGCTCTGCCTCTGATTTCATTATTGCATGCATTAAATTCTGTTCATGCATGTGTACCTAACGTTGTTTTATTAAAGTCCATTAATTCTTATTCATGCATGTGACCACATTGATTATAAAGTTTGCAGTCAAAGGTCCAATACCAAGCAACTTTGCACTCTATTAATACAATTCATCTTCTCTTGCAACGTACGAGTCCCATTTTCATTTCATTCGAGAGCTTTTCTTTTCCTCTATTCGACTCTTCCTTCTACCACCGGAGAGATCCACCGCCGTCACCGGAAAACGCCGCCGTCACCGGAAAACACTGCTGCACCACCAGGTTCACATTAAATTCTAACGGTTATATTGAAGTATGTTAGTATTATGATTTTTTTATTTGTGTAGGATTAGGGTTTTTATGTGTAGAATTAAGGCTTTATGTTTTGTTTCTTTATTCTTAAATAATGTAAAACGGAATATTTATGATTTTATTTTCATAGATAAGTTAGATTTTATAAAATATCTATGTTAAAAAAATATATATAATAAGATAAATTTAAAAGAAATATATATGTTAAAAATAATTACTGCTAATTATTTTTTTTAAAAACGAACTTAGTGAGATTTTTATAGGTGTATTGAATTGAAGAGATTTTAGAGATAAAGATGTTACGTAGTTACATAAATTATTGTTAACTAATTATTAAAAGTATATATATATTTTTTAAATATACTTAAAGTAATCCTAATATTAAGAAATCTCAACAAAAATCGTTTGAACATAGATATTTTTAAAAGTATATTTAGTTAATTTAAAAAAAATGTTACATAGATATATAATGGTGATTGATTAGTAAACTAATCCTAATATCAAGAAAAAATAAATTTGGTTAATTTTTGAAAAATTAATGGATATAAATGTTATAGATATTTGGTGAGTGAACATAGATATGTATAATTAAATTTTATTGAAGTATGGTAGTGTTATGATTTTTTATTTGTGTAGGATTAGGGTTTTTATGTGTAGAATTAGGGATTTATTTTAGAAATATTAATGGATATAAATGTATTGAAATATGGTTAATTAAATTATTAATTATGTTTGATTAATGTTGTAGACATATTAGTTGTTTAGTTATGCTTGATAAAATTTGTAATTAGATTTTATTGATCATATTATTAATATTGTATATATAAATTTTGTTAGTAGTGCAGGATTATGTAAAATTGTTGTTAAATTAATATAATTATGTTAGGGTTTTTAGGTGTAGGGTTATCTTAGAAATATTAGTGGATCTAATTTGTGTAATTAGTTGTTAATTATATATAAGTAATATTTAATAATATTAAAATTGATGTTAGATTAATATAAAGCAATTGCAGATTTCTACGGTGATTGGAAGGAGTCGTATGCTGATTTGCCTCGATATATGGCGGCTATACAACAATCAAACCCAGGTACAATTGTTGAATGGGTTACGACGGAAACAGGTGATCAAAACGTCCAGACGTTTCAACGTGTGTTTTGGGCTTTTGGTCCTTCTATTGCTGGTTTCAAGCATTGTCGTCCTGTGATATCAATCGATGGAACACACTTATATGGCAAGTATAAGCACGTCCTACTAGTTGCAATGGGCGTTGACGCAAACGAACAACTATTCCCCCTTGCGTTTGCACTTGTTGAATCGGAGAATACAGAAAGTTGGCCATGGTTTATGAGCTGCATACGCGAATATGTCACAGATAGAGATGGCTTGTGTGTGATTTCTGACAGACATGCGGGGATAACTAGGGCAATGACAGATCCTAGATGGAGTCCACCGATGGCATATCATAGATTTTGTATCCGTCATCTGAAGTCAAATGTTCAAACTCAATATAAAGACGCACATCTAAAATTCCTTGTTGGTGTGACTGCATACACACGTGAACGTCGTCCATTTATTCGTGGGTTCGACCAGATAGGTGAAAATAATCGTGATTGTCGTGAATTTCTTCAAGAACTTGGACTAGAAAAATGGTCGCTACATTACGACGGAGGTTTACGATATGGATGCATGACGACAAACATGTCTGAGTGTTTTAATGGAGTAATGAAAGGTACTAGATCTCTTCCCGTCACTGGCATTGTGCAAGCAACGTTTACTCGTTTGAACACCTATTTTGTTTCGCGGCGTGGTAGAGCACTTCAACGTATTGCAGATGGTCATCTCTTGTCTAAACACATAGAGGACAAGATCGAAAATTTTAAGGAGGTAGCAAGGACAGCAACAGTGAGTCCATACAACATTCAATGCGGAATTTACCAAGTTGCTGTCCCTAGAGTAGATCGAGGTGGTCATCACAACTTCACTCTTGGTTTGGAAGAACGCGTATGTAGCTGTCTTACATGGCAACTTCTGAAGATACCGTGTCCTCATGTACTTGCAATATGTTACTATCACAAGTGCAACTTTGATCAATTTGTAGACCCGTTTTTCACTGCACAATCATATGTGGCGACATACAATCCATATTTCCATCCCGTTGTTGATAAGTCTGAATGGCCGGTAGTGCCTGGGCCATTGATAGTTCCGGATCCGGCGTGTCGGCGAGGTGCGGGAAGAGCTCGTACTGGGCGAATCAGAAATGAAATGGATCAGAGTAACGATCGGAGAGTGAAGTGTGGACGTTGTGGTCAATTGGGTCATAACAAAAGATCGTGCACTTCTCAAGCTGGACCATCAGGACAATAGTTTTCTCTCTCTAGAGATATTGTAAAAAGAACTTATGAAATTGTTGTTTCAGTTATGAATTATTGTTATTGTTATTATTTTGGTTATGAACTTTTGAAGTTGTTGTTTCAGTTATGAATTTTTGTTATTGTTATTGTTTTAGTTATGAATTATTGTTATTGTTATTATTAATGTTATTGATATTGTTATCATTGCTAGATGGACCCTGGACCCCACATGACAGATTTACTTAGTGGTCAGGATGATCATCGGAGTTCAGATGTGTGGACCGTGAGGGTTATGTAAGAAAATACTTAAACCCTCATGTGAGAAAATACTTAAATTCATATAATTTTATAAATGATGTTTCTTGTTTATAAATTGCAGACGTTACAGCCGATGACCTCTAGGATGCATCTTAGAAACATTGGTGCATGTCTCCCACCTGACAAGAGAGTGGTAGACTACATAAAGCTGGCTGGTTTTTATGGTATATATCGTCTCGGATCTACCTTCCTGCTGGATGCTGACCTCATCACAGCACTGGTTGAGAGATGGAGGTTTGAGACACATACCTTTCATCTGGCTGTTGGTGAGGCATCGATCACACTACAGGACGTTTCCGTCCTGTTGGGTCTTCGAGTGGATGGGCCTGTAGTGACTGGTACTGCACACTATGATTGGCCTGCTACGGTGGAGTATCTTCTTGGAGAGCGCCCAAGCTCCGCAGATATTAGAGGATCATCCCTGAAGTTCAGATGGTTACGAGAGTTCCTCGGGCGTGGTCTTACAGAGGATGCTGATGATGCTACTGTACGGTGTCATGCACGAGCGTACATATTGTTGCTCATGGGTGCAGTCATGTTTGCTGACACTACAGGAGGATCCATCCAGCTATTGTATCTTCCTTTATTGAATGACTTACAAAAAGCTAGTCAATATAGTTGGGGCAGCGCTACATTGGCTTTTCTGTATAGACAGTTGTGTAAAGCTGCCTACAAGAACAAACATGAGATCACCGGACCATTGATCTTGTTACAGGTAAATCATTAAATAAAGCAATTTTCATTTATCTTCATTCTAATTTGTTGAACCTAATTATGTAGTTATGGTCGTGGGAGAGGAGTCCTATCGGGAGACCAGAATGTTTATTCTACCCGACTGACGCCACTAAAGCTGAGCGTAAGAATGCTGCTAGGAGACATAGAAGAAGAAGAGGTGCAGCTACGGACTTACTCCCACCCCCGCTAGGTGATCACTTCATCCATGGAGTAGATGCATTGGCTATGAGGTATATATATTTTACGATTCAATTTTATATAAATATTCTATTTCTTACGTTTTAAAATATTGTGATTTGCTTCTTTATAGGTGGGTTGGATATGCATTGTCATATGACCATGCCCCTAGAAATTTGGCATATTATCGAGATGCCCTAGACAGACAAAGGGTTGAAGAGGTTAGATTTTTTATCTATAAAACAATAATTGATAATTTGATATCTTTCTAACGTCGCCTTGGTTTTGTTTTTTTTAGTTTGATTGGGAGCCATATACAGATGACATATTGGCTGCCCTAAACCCCATTTGCTACGATAGTCGACATCTTTGGAGGAGCTCAGTTCCATTGATATGCTTCGACAGTGTAGAGATTCATCGTCCTGAGCGTGTCCTTAGGCAATTCGGGGAAGTGCAACTCCCCCCTATTTCTTGTGAATATAACAAGGGGTTGCACGATATTGATAGGAGAGGCCAGCATCAAACTGACTGGGCCGATGTTCATTCACACTACATTGCTTTGTGGGATGAGCGTGCCACAAAAATAGCACATTCTTATCAACCTGAAAGTGTGCCACCAAACCACTTACAACTTTATATGACGTGGTACATGTCTAGGACTCGTAAGCTTATTAGCCCTCCAGGTCAGACATCGGTAGCTCATTACCAGCCCGTGGCTCCAGATTTGTACGCCACTATGAGTATTTTATTATGTACATAAACTATAACATGAATTTTTGTATAAATTCATTGTATAATTTCATTGTATAATTTCATTTTTTATAGGGTCAATACATTTCTGATGTGACAAGAAGAGGAAGAGAAACTGTTGATTCGGCATCTCAGCTACACACCCAACAACATTATGGAGATTTGATGAGTAACGTTTCAGGGTACTGTCAATATGTGACTTCAGAAGGTGCTGGTGTACTTAGTCAGCTACCATTTGATCCATCTTACTACCAGCAACCATCGTCCACATCTAGATCATATGGTACATCATTCGGACAAGCTGGTCCTTCGCATTCTCAGCCCGAGAGTCAACCAGATTTTACTCCACAGGGGCATTTTACTCCACATGGACATGTTGCCAGCTTGTTCGATAGTACCCCTCCATTTTACCACACAGGACCTTCATCAGGATATGGTGGTACTCCACCCTCTATGCCAGGATATGGTGGCATTCCACCATCTATGCCAGGCTACGGTGGTATTCCACCCTCTATGTCAGGATATGGTGGCACTACACCCTCTATGCTAGGCTATGGACATGTTGGTTTTATGGGGGGTATGTCACAGTCGTGCTCACAGAGTTTTGTATCTCCTCCTCTTCCTCGTCGATACATCTATACAGATCCTATCAGATACGTTGATCCGTCTGTAGAGAATGTTGATCGAAACATGCCAATTATTGAAGAGATGGATGAAGATAATGAATGATATTTAATTTATTTGAAATGTTAACCATCGATTAGATTATTGATAAACTATTTTATACATTATAAATATAATTGATCTATTTTAGTTATATTTTATAAGTGAATTTTATCTTTTTATCCTTAAATATATTAATAAATAATTTTAAAAATAAAATTAGGAAAATAAAATTAAAAAAAAATTAATACACTAGAGGCGCGGTCTGGGACCGCTCCTCTAGTGTTTTTTTTAAAAAAAAATAAATTGTACTAGAGGCGCGGTCCAGGACCGCGCCTCTGTGTTTTATTTTTTTTTTAAATTACGTAAATTAAAAAGCTGTCCGGAACAGCGTTTTTAACGAATAAAAGCGCGGTCCTAGACAGCGCTTCTATTTCCAACCCTAAAACTCGTGCATTCTTGTAAATTAGTTTGTTCCGAGTGTAAAATTAGGAATACTTTCGAAATTCAGTCTAGTTAAGCAAAAGATCCTAAAATCTCCCCCAAAATTGTTATGATATTTTGAAGTAGATTACATGGAGAGAGAAGTTTGTATACAATTTGATTGGTACATGTGTTAAAAAAAGAATGATGTTCATTTTTTTATTTTTAAAGAGATTTGAATTACAATTGAATGAATATTTTGGTTAATATAAATATATTTTGACAATTTTTTTAGTACTTATATTTATTTTTATCTATCAATAGAGGATAATATTGAATATATTTAGAATCGATAATTATTTATAAAATAATATTAATATAAGTAATGTATTATTTGATGATGTTAATATTTATCACGAGTGATGTTATTGGGGCGGACTCCGCCTGTGTCAAGCCAGACGCATGTGGATTGCGCCTGTGCGCGGGGGCGCAATCTACCTTTCTTTCTCGACCCTTCTTCACTACCAACAACTACAACTCTTCTGCAACTTGGGGCGCAGGCGCAGTCCGCCCCCGCGCCAAGCTAAACGCAGGTGGACTGCTTGGAGTGGGGGCGGACTCCGCATGTGTTAGCGGGATGTCCGCCCCAATAGTAACCCTGATATATATTGATAATTTTTATTTTTAAAATGTTTATATTTGATTTTAATACTAGGTATCTTTAGAATGTTTTTTTATATAAAAAAATAAGTAGTTTAAATAATAAGTTAAGAAATGGGAATTAAAAAACTATGAATGTGGAGAAAAAGTAGATAGAATTTTTCTAAGTCGATGTGGCGAAAAGAGGGTATTTAAACACTTAGATGTAAAAACCCACCATTGTGGGTGATCTTAGTTCATATTCTATTAATTAACAATTCATATTTTATCAACGTACAATTCATCACTCTACACCTCCGTACCGGAAAAACCTGTTTAACTTAATCAATTCCAGATATTAAAATCTTTTAGATAAATTTATGGGATATGTCAAAATATCTTAAGCCCCATTTGGTTGCATCTTTGAAAACAAATCTAATTCACATATACTCTTATCGGTTTTCAAATCATTCATTGTGGTTCAAAGTAATTGTAGTAAAAAAATGATAGATTTTGGCACCGAAAATAAAACGGAGGAAGAAAACTTTTTTTTAAAATGAGAAAACATTTGACCTACAAAATTTATTTTTATGAATGAACAATGATAGTTAATAGGACTAGATGTGTTTCCATTCTATTTCCGTCGTTTTGAGAGTTGAAAACCAAACAACCAATGTTTTAATCCTTCTCTATGCTCGTTGCTTTTTCAAACATAAACGTCTATGTTAGTTGCTTCCTGTTGGCTAGATCATCCCCGTTTTTCCTAGAAGATCTCTTTGCGTTTCGGGTTTGTATGATATATTTTTGTGTGTTTCTTTTCTCATTTTGTGGTTCTTCATGACGGTTAGTCCGTCTGTCGATTTTTTTCGACATTACGTTCCACTAGATGGCATGCCGTCTAATTGACTCTAATGGTTCAAACCAGTTTTCGTTATTAAAAAAATGTTATATGCCCTCTCAGTTTTCTTACGAATAATAATGAAATAAAATTTTTAAAAAGAAATTTAATAATATTCAAAAGTATTTACAATAATTATCATAAGATCGAAAAATTTTATTTTTGATTAGTGCTCTTTGTTTTAGTTATTTCTTTTATATTTTATTTTTATTTTAGCGCAACTTGTTGCTCGCTTACCTTCTACTTCTATGTAAATAGTAATATCGTATAAATAAAAAATATACGTGTGAGAGTAAAATAATTTTGGGCTTTTTTTGATAAGTAGGATTTTTTTGGTTTTCATATACTACCTAGGCCTATTACACTTTTATATTTAGTTAATGTACCTCAATTTTTTTTTACCGTTCAAGACTTTCCCAAATCCTAGTCACGTGGTGTCTGTCTTCACCAATCCTTCTGCATCGACGCCCTCCAAGAGAGGCTGAAAACAAAGGCCATGGAAGACGGTGTATGTTCTCACCAAGTGCACCACATTCGAAGCCCTCTCGGGGTTCGTATGGCGAGCCAGAACCGAGACTCTAAGGCTCAAACCTTATCAGCAATCGCAGCTCCTGTTCGCGGTCGACGGGAGGTCCAAGTTCAAGCCTCTCCTCTTTCGCCTTGCTCCACCACCTCGCTTGCTAGAGAAGTCTGCCCTTAACCATCGCCGGAACCTGGAGCCGCCGCCAAGGGCCCTTGGTCGAGGTCTTGTTGATGGTGAGTTCTCTCCTAACATCAGAATTGTGGCACCATTACAAACACTTCTCTTTCATCTAGCTTGTTTCTCTTTGTACTGGTGGGTTTCGGGTTTTGTTTTGCTTCTTTCTTCCTTCAATTTTTGTTCAGCTTTGTTCGATTTCAATCTTTACCTTCTGCAAGCACAATATGATTTGACTATTGTTGCAAAGATGATTATAGGTTATACTGCTGAGCTTCAAAAGCGACGTTAAAATTTTTTTGGTTAATGTTGAAATGACAGTGTTGTAGGAGAGGACATCTAGATCTTCCATCTCTCTAAAAATCTCAAGCATTTCTTTTATATGATTGAACTCATAGTACATGGACTATGTCCAATTATAAAGGTTGATTTTTTAGTTACCTACTCATATTACTGTTTCTTTTAATGGGTTAATTTCTTCTTTTTGCAAGTAACAGTACAATGTTCATGTATCCTATGAGATACATGGACTATGTCCAATTTTTATAAAATGTGCGACGTAAGTATGGGAAATCATGGAGTGTTATCGATGTTGTGATTGCTAATTTGCTTTAATTTACACTATAGATCCTTATGCTGCTATGATAATGGTTGATGGCATTAGTATTCTGTGCACTGACCTTCAGGTAATGGTTATTGACTGTACTAGCATATGATATCGGTCAAGAGTTCATATTGCAGTTTCTTCTCTGTGGCAGAATTACGAATTTTACTTCAAATTTCTTTATATTCTTTGACATAGCATCAGATTACACCATTGACTGTTAACTCATCACGTGCTTGTTTTCGTATGGTGGGCGCTTTCATTCTTCTTCACAAGTAGACCCCCAAGACATTGTCATGGCAAGTGCAAAAACCAAAACTTTCAGTTTGGCAGTTATTCATTTCTGGATGATTTCTCTTATATGTTGATAAGTGTTTTGGTATTGTAAATTTTCGGTATTTTAAATTTGGTATGTTATTTTCTGGTATGTTATTTTTTGGTATGTAATTTTCCGGTATGTAATTTTCTGTGAATGTGGCAATGGCTACAGCTGTCAGATCGCTGGAGATGTGCTCAAACTCGCAACTGCTTAGTCATGGAATGCAATTCATGAAATAAGGTCATTATACCCACTGCTTGTTTTATAGGTGTGTCCATCAAACGGTTGAAGAATGTAGCAAATGGAATGTATTGGAAGTAGAAAAACATGATATTTGTGTTGCATCCCAAATATTTTCCAAGTGATTGTGGTGGAAACTTAAGCTTCTCATATCCATGTTTAAATTGGTTTTGATGCGATGCAATTTGTGGTTTTTCACTACTATATTTTGGTATGTAGAGCATTTCTTGCATTATGAAGAAATTACATTTCCTACAGAATGAAGTATGAATTGTTTATGTCTAGTATGTAGAGCATGTGAGAAATTCTGGTATGACAATCTAGTATGATAAAATCTGGTACGATAAAATCTGGTAAGACAAATTCGCATAAGACAAATTCGCGTATGACAAATTCTAGTATGATAAATTCTGGTATGACAAATTCTGGTATGTCAAAATCTAGTATGACAAAATTTGGTATGTGGAAATTTCGATATGTGAAAATTCCGGTATGCGAAAATTCCGGTATGTGAAAATTTTCGGTATGTGAAAATTTTGGTATGTAAAATTCCGGTATCTGAAAATTCTTCATTCCAGAAGATTAAAAAAAAGAAAATAAAAAAGACAAAAAAATAAATAAAAGAAAATAAAAAAAACAAATTCAGTTTTTAAAAATTAAAACTTACACTTAAATATCAAATAACAAATAACAAACATTTTTTTAAAATAGAAGGGCTAATTAGTTTTACCCACTATTAAATAAAAGTGGTAAAAAATAAGGAGTATAGTTTCTTTAACCAAAACTAAAAAGTTCTTTCAATTATTTTTTACAAATCTATTATACATACTAAAAGAGAGTGAATGATTTGATGACGTGGCACGCTGTGGAATCAGCAATCAAACGGAGCTCCCACAATTTTTTGGCCAATAAATCTTTATTTTTTAAGTCATAAAATCTTTTTTTATTAAACTAACATATTGCTAATTAAAAGATAGCCAGAATCTTTGATTATTTTGTAAAAAGAAAATGTAGGCTCCACATTTATATCGGTTAAATCTTTTACTAAATCTCGAATTAAGCCAATAATTTTTTTTAACTGAACCTTAATTATTTTGTAAGAATATAAATTTTGTTATCCCAAATCGATTATTAGATAAGGATGACACTTTGACAACATGTATAAATAGACCTAGAAGGTTTGAAGATTATACAAATCATACATTTCTGAACCTTTTGTTCAGAATAAAGTATAATACTTATTCATACCGGATTAGTATTTGTATGTAGATTGTTGTGACCTAATTTGTATGTCGTTTTGATCTAATAATTTTTGGGTCGTTTTGAATTAATGATTTTTGGGTCGTTTTGATCTAATGATTTTTGGTCGTTTTGATCTAATGATTTTTGGTCGTTTTGATCTAATGATTTTTGGTCATTTTGATCTAATGATTTTTGGGTCGTTGTGATCTACGAATTTTTAGGTCGTTGTAACCTACTGATTTTTGGGTCGTTATGACCTACTGATTCGTGGGTAGTTGTGACCTATGAATGTATGGGTCGTTGTGACCTATGAATGTATGGGTCGTTGTGACCTATTGATTCGTGCGTCGTTGTGACCTATTGATTCGTGGGTTGTTGTGACATATAAATTTGTGGGTCGTTGTAACATATGAATTCCTGGGTCGTTATAACCTATGAATTTGTGGGTCGTTGTGATCTATTGATTCGTGGGTCGTTGTGACCTATGAATTCGTGGGTCGTTGTGACATATTGATTCATGGGTCGTTGTGACCAACTGATTCGTGGGTCGTTGTAATCTACTGATTTGTGGGTCGTTGTGACCTACTGATTTGTGGGTCGTTGTAACATACTTTTTTATGGGTCGTTGTGACCTACTGATTTTGGGTCGTTTGTGACCTACTGATTTGTGGATCGTGTGTGACCTACTGATTTGTAGACCGTTGAACTATTAAATTCGTAATTCTTATTTTATCAATATACTAAATATATATATACTCTACTAAAATAGACGTCAATAATGTTGACGTGGTGCCCCCAAAAAAATTTTCGAATTAAATCTTTTTCTAAATAACAAATTAAATCAATAAATCTTTTTTATTAAAATATATATATTTTATAAAACAAACTAGTAAACACTTTTCCGATTTTTAGGCACAAATAATTAAGAATATTAAAAAAAAAATGAGGCTTCTTTTATGTTTTTAAAAGATTTGTTTAAAAGATAGTTAGAATCTTTGATTATTTTGTAAAAAAAAAATTCAGGCTCTACATTTTTATCGGATTAAATCTTTTACTAAATCTTGAATTAAGTCAATAATTTTTTTTACTAAATCTTAATTATTATGTAAAATATGAATTTTGTTATCCCACATCGGTTATCAAAGAACGATAACACTTTGACAACATGTATAAATAGACCTAAAAGGTTTGAAGATTATACAAATCATACATTTCTGTACCTTTTAGTCAGAATTAAGTATAATACTTATTCATACCGGATTAGTATTTGTATGTGGATTGTTGTGACCTACTAATTCATACATCTAATGATTTTTGGGTCGTTTTGATATAATAAATTTTTGGGTCGTTTTGATCTAATGATTTTTGGGTCGTTTTGACCTACAAATTTTTAGGTCGTTGTGACCTACTGATTTTTGGGTCGTTGTGACCTACTGATTCGTGGGTCGTTGTGACCTATAAATTTGTGGGTCGTTGTGACCTATGAATTTATGGGTTTTTTACCTATGAATTCGAGGGTCGTTGTGACCTATGAATTCGAGGGTCGTTGTGACCTACTGATTCGTGGGTCGTTGTGACCTACTGATTCGTGGGTCATTGTAACCTACTGATTTGTGGGTCGTTGTGACAAACTGATTTATGGGTTCTTGTGATCTACTTATTTATGGGTTCTTGTGACCTACTTATTTATGAGTAGTTTGTGACCTACTGATTTGTGGACCATTGAACTATTAAATTCGTAATTCTTATTTTATCAATATACTAAATATGCATCTATATAACTTACTAAAACAAAGGATACTAATGTCACGTGTCAGTCAACGAAGGATACCACCTTAGCATTTTTGTAAAATATTTACTGAAATGCCATTCTTAAAAAATTTATGATAGATTACTAAATTGTCATTCTTAAAAAATAGATGCCGAATTACTAAATACATTTCTGGACCTTTTGGTCAGAATCAAGTATAATACTTATTGATACCAGATTAGTATTTGTATGTGGATTGTTGTGAGATTCGTTGATCGTTTTGACCTAATGATTTCTGGGTCGTTTTGATCTAATACTTTGTGTCTTTGTTACTTACTGATGTTTGAGTTCTTGTGACCTAATGATTTGTAGGTCCTTGTGGGTCCTTGTGACATAATGATTTGTGGGTCATTGTGACATATTGGTTTCTGTGTCGTTGTGACCTATTGATGTGGGTCGTTTGTGATCTATTGATTTATGGATTGTTTGTGACCTACTCATTTGTAGGTCGTTTTGACCTACTGATTTTTGGGTCGTTGTGACCTACTGATTTGTGAGTCGTTGTGAGTTGTGACCTAATGATTTGTGGGTCCTTGTGTTCTACTAATTTGTGGGGGTCATTGTGATCTACTAATTCGTGGGTCGTTGTGACCTACTGATTTGTGGTTCGTTTGTGACCTACTGATTTGTGGACCGTTGAACTATTAAATTCGTAATTTTTATTTTATCAATATACTAAATATACATCTATATTCTATATACTTTACTAAAACAAAAGACACTAATTCTGACGTGGCACCCCCATGTTTTATTTCAAATTAAACTTTTTACTAAATCACGAATTAAGCTAATAAATCTTTTTTGAACTAAACCATAATTATTTTATAAAATATGATTTTTGTTCTCCCACGTAGATTATGAGGAAAGGATGACACTTTGAAAACATGTATAAATAGATTTAAAGTGTTTGAGTATTATAAAATTCATACATTTCTGAACCTTTTTGGTCATAATCAAATATAATACTTATTCATATCGGATTAGTATTTGTATGTAATCAATATGACCTGCTGATTTTTGGGTCAATTTGACCTAATGATTTTTGGGTCGTTGTGACCTAATGATTTGTCGGTCGTTGTGCCCTTGTGGGTCTTTGTGATCTACTAATTTGTGGGTCGTTGTAACTTGATATGTGGACCATTGAACTATTAAATTCCTAATTCTTATTTTATCAAAATACTAAATATACATCTATATACTTACTAAAACATACGAAACTAATGCTGACGTGGTGCTTCTACGTTTTTTCTCGGATTAAATCTTTTACTAAATTACAAATTAAGCCAATTAATCTTTCTTTACTAATTGATTTCATATCAGATTATGATATATTTAAATTATATGATTATGTTTTTTATTTAAATTATTATTTATTAAATAATAAACTAGATTTAAAAAAATTTATTAGTATAAAACTAATTAATAATCAACACATGGGCTACGTGGTCTCATTTACTACGTAACACTTGACGCATTATTTATACGAGCTCATAACATATAACTAATAAAGTTAAGAGAAAATTGGTGTAGAAGAGCCCTTTTTGTATCCATGATACAAAATAGGCCCCTCTATTTTTCTTCCAAAAAATAAAGTTAAAAGAAATTATAAATTATGGTTAATAAGGTAGCTAGTTAAGGGCAAATCAGTAAAGTAGCATATTAACTGCCTAAAAGTTAAAGATAATCAAATTTCAAAAAACGGCAATTGTTTGATACGATATCTGGCGGTTCGTCTTCTTTCCTAATCATTTCATCCAAAAAGGAAGCGCCATTCTACACCGCCATTGTATCGTTCGATTCTCCATTCTTAACCTCCATCTTCAAATCTTCAACTTCGACCGTCTTCAACATCTTCGCTGAGCTATTCTACACCAACGACAATCAATCCTTGTAAGTATTCCAAATTATCTCAAAATTATACCATTTTAATGGCTTCGATTTTCGTTCAAATCGAAAACAGTTGATGAACGTTTTCCCTAAAATCCATACTCAAAACCGCCATTGTTGAACTGTAACTACATGGACTTTCATTCTCTCGGCCTTGCATGTGTTATGAAGCATGATTTTGTGATTTATATTCGATTAGGTTTTTGATTCCGACGACACAAAGAAGAACAGATCTGTTTTTGGCTGTTATGGAACTTAATTTTGAAATTAGCCATTTCTGTGGAATTTATGTATTTCAATTAACAGTGATGGAAGATTATGTACATAAATTATGTTTTCATGTGTTTTATGTACTGATACTTTCCCAAAACACTGTGTTATTTTTGTGGTCGATGGTCTTATATTATGTAAATGTATGGGTTGTAACTTCAAATATTGAATGAATTATGTATGTATACGATTTTATGTATGTAATTATAGTATGGATTAGATTTATGTACATAACAGATGATGGCAAATGTTATATATTACATTATGTATCCCCGGTATATCATTTTTGTACATAATTACAGAATGTGTTAGTTTATCCTTAACGATTATGTACTTACTTTGATATGTTTATTTTTTGTATCATATAAATTCTGTATCGTATATGTATATAATTACAGTATGATGTAGACATTTATGTATCTTATTTTATCACATAATTTATAAGTTTATGTATGAGGAATATGTACATACTTATAGAATGACTCAGTTTATGTTTGATCAATATGTACTTTAATTTCTTATGAACTGAGTGTATTAGTCGATGTTCCAAGTTTTTGACTGTCTCAAGTTATGGTTGACAGAATTATGTTTGAGTTTGTATTATGTATGCACTGTAGGTCATGTACAATGCTTTTTTTATGTTATTGCAATGTTTATGTAGCTATTATGTGCATAATATTATGTAGGACATTTAGCATATACATATAAATTATGTAATGTAGTATTTAGCCAGAAATTGACTGAGAATTTTTTCCTTTTTACTATTTGTTTGAAGAACAAAATGGTAACTACGAAACATATGGTTGTCAAAAACCAAACCAATGAACAAAGAGATGAAGCACAGGCTCGTCGCATAAAAAAGGTGAATATTTGAAATCAAATTGCTATATTAGTCACAAGAATTATGTAACAGTATAGTCAAGCACATAAAAACATAAATTAATCTTTAATTACTATTATGTTATATTATTTCTACTTTTAATAGCTTCTGATTACATTTGCATAGTCATATCAGTTATTTTCTTATTTATGTACAATACTGTATATAGTACTAGTTAAGGCTAGTTGATAATGAAGTATTTTACCTTATGTACATTTCAGCGGAGAGAGATGGGTGGTTCCTGTACGCAAGATGTCAATAGACTAATAAATTCTGATAACCCACAGATAAAGGTTAGTAAATTGAAATTTGCACCACATAGTTTACATTTGTTGATCATAAAGATAAATGCATTTTCCATTTTATGTTTATGCAGTTTACGTACAGATGAACAGAAACTAAGAAATCAATAAATGGCAGAATCAATAGCTATATGAAGCTTCCTCTGATACCTATGATTTTGGATGAGCTATCTACAGCTGACAAAAACAGACTTAAGGGGTCAATTTTTGGGCCTCTGATGGAGATGAGCACTAAAATCAAAATGTCCAACCAGCTCATTCACTTTATGTTAATGAGGGAGTTAAAGACGAGGAGACATTACTCAATGTGGTTTGCAATTAACAGTGTTCTTTTGAGGTTTAGTGTCATTGAGTTTTGTGAGATTACCGGACTCCCAAATTCTCCGGAATTTGGCTCAGGTATAGAAGAAATGGAGGATGTCAACATGAGAGATGTAATTGGGATTGACAGATGCACAAACGATGAATTGGAGCAAATCTTCAAGGATGAGCCGAAGGAGTCTCCCAACAAGTACAAAATGGCACTCATTTTGTTCATTGAAGGTGTTTTAGCATCAAAGAATGGAAAGACTTTGATATCGCAGCACACTATAAATCTTCTAAGTGACATGGAGTTGTTCAACAACTTTCCATGGGGTCGTTTTGCTTACACCATAACTAGGAGATCATTTCAATCGTGTCATGCTGGAAAGGAGAGAAACAGCGGTGGATACCAGATTGGTGGATTCCCTTTGGCATTACAGGTAATGTATAGGTTCTAAATTTGTCAATGGTTAAGGAATATTTATTTATTGTTATGTACTATCTGTGTAACATGCTTATGTATAACATTGTTATGTATATGTACATGTTTTACACATAGTACCGATCTGTGTCATGCTTATGTGCATATTATTATTTACTTGATTTTGTTTTATTTATTCTATGCTTATGTACTCATTCCATTATGGTAAATGTGTTACATCATTATAGTAAATGAATTATGTATTTATTAGATTGAGTTGCAACATCTATGTACTCAATGTTATGTATACATATGTGTAAATAAGCATTTGTGTTGATTAATTATAGTTTTCATTTTTGTAATATTTGTAGATACTTGTCTTCAATTCCATACCAAAGTTTGCAAAGCATTTTGCAACTATAATCAATGCAGAGGCAACCCCATCACGCCTCAGGTATGTATCCAAATCTGGGAAGGGTGGCAAGCTATACCCTGGATATACTGAGCTGCAGGGTATTGCTGAAACTCTTCAAACAGAAGACATTAAGACAATTGATGTTGAGAAGGAAGAGGATGATTATGAAAGCTGGTATATGGAGGGTGATGATAACAGGATTGATGCACTATTTGGTATTGGGTTTCATAATGTTGTCCTCATAGTGACTAGGCCTATAATTTATCATGCAAAGGAGGAAGAGTTTAGGTGTGTTTTAATCAAAATTAGTAAATTTTTTTATTTCATACATTACGTGATATGTAACGTACACCCTGTTTGTGTTATTATGTATGCCTAGTACTGAGAAAGTTGTGATCCGAGAAATCAACGATGACAAGGATGATAAAGATGACTTTGTGAACCCACCAGAAGACATTGGTATGTAGTAACCATTGGTTTTCATTTTATGTAGATTGACTTGTATGTAGTAGCCAATTATGTACTACATCAAACATTATACTCATGTGTTGTTGATTATATTAAACAGGAGAGGTTCAGCTTGATAAACCATCTAGCAGTGCATCCAAAGGTGTAGGTAAGAGGAAACTGGAAGAAGCCATACCCAATCCAGAAGCCAAAAGGTTAAATTTATTTATATTTACATATAGTACATCCAAAGATTTATGTAGTATAAGAAATATAACACTTCATATATACACATATAGTTCTGCGACCAAAAGTACAAGAAAGAGGAAAAAGCAAACACCCAAGCCATCTCCAGAACCAACAAGGTTAAACTTATGTATATGTACTTATGTATATGTAACATGGTTATGTACAATGAATTATATGTATTCATACGTACAGAATATATTATGTATTATTTGACAAATATGTAGATCATCAAAGCGCATTAACAAGGCCAAGGATTCACCACCACCACTCAATACCGAGCAGACTCCTTCAGAACCCCATACAAAGGACCAACATAATGTCAATATTTCTGCGGGAAAGAAGTCCACCCTTGTGCCACATGACACAACTAAGTAAGCAAAATAAATGCACTTTATGTACAATAATATTACATTATGTATATTCAAAAATATGGTGTACCTTATGTATGTCCATAATAAACAACACTCAACCTGAACAAGCACAACCATTATGGGTTGAAGTGTTGATGTCAAAGATGGATGCACTACAGAAGGGACAGGACATTCTTGCTGAAAAAGTTGATGCAATGCAGAAGGTGCAGAGCATTCTGTGTGAAAAAGTGGAGGAACAAGGGATTCTGATTGATGATCTGACGACTTATACAACAGACTTAGGTTCTCTCTACGAGCAGCTAGACACAACTGTGTTCGTGTCTAGCAAGAAAATTGAAAAGAACATAAAGAGTTGTGTAAATGATGCTATGAAACAATATGCGTCAGCTGAAGTTCATCAAACTCACGCAACAGAAAGCGATCATCAAACAGCTGATGTCGATCAAATTCCTACCAAAGATGCCAAGGATGATGTAATGGTAGAGGAAATTGGTGCTGAATCCAGTGAGGTATGATATATTTATGACAAACTATCAACTTTATGTACACTGCCAGTGATTGATACATAAACTTAGGACTATGAATCTGTTATATTATGTAGTATATAATGTCCATGCATATGAACTGTATGCAGTTGTTAGAGTAGCAAATTATGTATGTGCAAATTATATGTATAACTGTTTATGTATTAACAAACCATGTATATTTATGTACAGAATTCTGAAAAAGCTGTGCCAGAAAGGAAGGTGGGTTTAAGAATGCCCAAAGAAAGTAAATATAAACGCACACCCTTCCGCAAAAATGTCAAGCTACCTAAAGAACCACGCATGGGTATGTTGACATTAAAGGAGCGACAAACCCTATACAATTGGGTCAAAAACAAAGACGGGAATGGGTCAGTAAGAGGTTTCATAAAGACCATATCCAGGGACACAATTGAATCCATTATTAAGCCTGGCGGTTGGATTAAAGATGAGGTTTGTATACTAAACTGATTTTATGTAGATATATATTTATGTCATTTACATAATATTGTGATGTGTTTATAATGTAAATTAGGTCATTGACGAGCTGATTATGCATATCCGTATGAGCATCTGTGAAAATCCAGAAAAATATGGACGCATCGCTGTACTACCAACCGGATGGACCCGAGCTTACAACCGTACAACATTTTCAAATTTCTTGGACATTAAGAATGGCAAACCAAACTTCAAAGAAAGTATGTTTCAAGTCATCACTGGCGATGTTCCACAAATGTTCCCCAAATCACTGTATGATGTTGACATCATTTACTCTCCATTCAACCTTCTGGACACTCACTGGGTCGCATTGGAAATAAACCTGCTTGACTGGTGTATTTATGTGTACGACGCACAAGTCACGTACATAAAGGAGGACAAATTACAGCACCTTATCGAGCCCCTTGATGTTATGTTCCCACAGGTTCTGAGGGTCCATGGTAAGCATTCTAGATTGGAAGACAAGCTCAAGATCCCATTGAAAGTGATCAGGAAGAATGATTTAAACACAAATGCTGATGGGTATGTACAGTATTTTGTTAATTAATATTGTGTTACATATTTTATGTGTTAACCATTATGAAACATAAACTGATTTCATTTTATCCCTTTGCATTGTAGGGGTAGCTGTGGAATATACACGTTGAAATACATTCAATATCTTGCACTGGTAGGAAGGATTTCAGCGACATAGATGATGAAGTCGTTCAAGCTGTTAGGGAGCAGATTGCAAATGCTGTGTTTACAAGACAGTGGAAGAATTGGCCCGAAGAAATGTGATTGTGTTCAAACAATATGTACTGTTGATCATGAACATAGTTATGTATGAAGAAGTTGTGAAATACTTATGTATCCAGCGTTGTATGTTTTATTAGTTTATGTACGGTTTTCGATCTGTTATGTAGACATCTATTATGAACATAATTGTGTCTTTTGACCTTATGTAATGTTTTGACATCTATTATGAACATAATTATGTACTGATCCATTATGCACTGTTTTTTTAAGTTTAATACAAACATAATACCTTTACATATACATAAGTGTATGTTTATGCACTAGCATATGTAACATCATCAGTATACAGTTTGTTCTCCAACATATGTGATGGATTTATGTACGTATCAATTTCAATGATGTATCTTTAAGTATGATAATCGAGGTTATAGTTTACAATATAGTCAAATAAACGTAACTATAGTAATTTCAATGATGTACCTATGTAGTTCAGTGTCAAGCAATATTAGTCAAAACTGGTTCATCTACATAAACATAAACTCTATTTTGGTTGATTCTGACAAGTCCTTTTCGTGTGCCCGCTGCAGCCGCAACAACTGCATTTCCTATTGCTGCTTTGTTCCCAAGTGGACCGGAACCTGGCTTTTGCCTCAATCTTAGGAGTCGATACCTCTACACAAGCTTTGGACTTTTGACGACGTTCTGCAAACCATCGGGTCATAAATTGCCTTATTTCATCCAGCATTGCCATGACAGGATACTCTCTACCTTCTTTCATCAATGCATTTACACACTCTGCATTGTTACTAGTCATTATGTTGTATCTTTTCGCAGGTGAGAAGGAGCGTGCCCATGTAGAAATCCCTATTTCATTCAGCAATTCTCCCACCTTCGATTTCTCCTATACATACATAAATCATGTGTAAGGTAATCATCATAATATAAGATATACAGTACATAATTTATATGCTTATGTACCTCCGATATTTTATGTAATATTTCAACGCAAATGCTGTCTTTGTAGCTCGTTGCCGCATCAATGAACATTTGTAGGATCCTGTTTGATCTTGTCCTCTTCCTCAGATTACCTTTTAAATGCCAAATACAGTACCCATGGAAGGCTAGTTGGTAATTCGATGCTATACCCTTCTTAATCGATGCATGACGATCGGACACAAACACAAGCTCCTTGCTGTCCATTACGACACGTCTCATATTCTTGAAAAAGAAATTCCAAGATGCATCATTTTCACTATCAACAATACCAAAAGCAATGGGGTATATTTGTTGGTTTGCATCTTGTGCAGTGGCGACTAGCAATACCCCACCATATTTTCCACTAAGATGTGTCCCATCAACGGTGATTACCTACATAAAACCGTAGACGTGTTCACAAACCTAACTATGCACAAAAAACTGAACATGAATATATGCACAGAAACAATTGTATCTAACATTATGTAACAGATAACTGCAATACAAAAACAAAATCAGGGTTTTTATTATTATGTACCTTTCTCATCACACTCAAACCCCGAATGGACGGTCCAAACGACAGAAAAACATATTTGAACCTACTCTCCTCGTCGTGTATGAAGTCCACAACTGTTCCTTCATTCACCTCCACCAACATAAATAAGTATGCAGGTATTGTGTTATAATTGTCCACCGATGTACCTCTAATCATGTCCTTCACTGTTTCTTGAGCTTTTCAACACTTCCAATAGCTAGCGTCAATTCGATGCAAACTCTTCATTACGGTGATTATCTGATGCACCGAAGGTAATTTCTTTGAATTACCGTACCTACATATACTTTGATTTTAAGTAAAAGCAGGATACATAACATATAATTCACATGCATTAGCAGATACATAAATTCAGTCCAACAAATACATGCAACTTACATTGTCTTAACCTTATCAGCTATTACGTGATATGAAGCTCCCCTATTTGCCTCCCGCCGCAAATGGAACGAACAAGTGTGTGTCGAAACATACTTTGTGGTGGTGAAGTATGTTGTTTTACCGAGCATTGAAAAGCGGACCCTCCACTTACAATCTTCATCTACACATCTCGCAGTCACTGCCTTCATTTTCGACTTTACTATCTTGTATTGTGAGCATTCGGAAATTGAATGTAGACACAATGCGTTTTTAACTTCAGTCTTCGAATGATATATCTTCCCAACTTGTAGTTGCAAATCGTCTCCTGATGATACATAACTATTGATATGTGGAACTATTGCAAGTGTGTTATTGTTTGCATCTCCTACCAACTCGCTCCCAATCACACTTGAACCTGTTGTACATAAATATAGGTGCTACATCAGCTTCCTGACCATGTAGTTCGGTTGAAATTCCTCCCACACTCTTATGCAGATCAACTTTGTTCACACATAAAGGGAGACTCCAACTAAACTGTGTGAGACCATTTATGTGTACAAAAGTATCCAAATCATCCTTTGTGTTAACATCAAATGGTTTTAGACCCTCATTGAAAGAATTCTTGTATGACAAGTATGAATCAAACAGTGTTAAAGATATTCCAAATAGCAACGCAATCTTCTCCTTTAACACATCAAATGTGCATTCAATTGATATCAATAACGGCTTACTTGACTGTACTTCAATGTAGCTCCACACACCTTCATCAAATTTCCAATGTCCGTCAAAATAAATTGTCACAAACACCACCCCCATGATTCCTACAAGAAAGGTACAAAATATAAGAAATATGTCAATAGCTTCTTCACGCTTTGTACATAATATTTCAGTAATTACATAAACCACACTTATGTACAATCAACTAAATGAAACATAATTTCTGCACTTATACATAAACATACACCGAAATTATGTAAACATACGCACATAAAATTATGTTCATCACATTCTGCATAAAGTTATGTTCATCACCGAAATTATGTAAACATACATGCACCCTAATTTCTGCACTTATACATAAACATACACCGACATTACGTAAACATACGCACATAAAATTATGTTATTCACTGTTACATAAATTTAACCCTACATAATATATTAACAGATACATAAACCGAACTTATGTACACATAAACACATTAGATTATGTTCGTCACTTTCATCATTACAGACCCTCACCACATTAAACTGAAATACACATACATTTTACAACTACATAAATCTAAGCAGATACATAAATTGAGTATATATTTCTTTCCAACATAATTATGTACATATACAGACATAAAATTATGTTCGTCTCCTTCATCAATATCAAACCTCAGCACATAAAATATCAGCGCCATGTATATATACGAAATACAAAGTATGAACCATATACATAAATTACGCAGACGAAATGTGAGAATTATCCACCAATTAAACGATTGAACGTACATACCTCACAGATCTGGAAAAAATGTCTCAGAACGATTGGATCTACAGATCGAGTTTTTTGTCTCAAAAATCGCACAAAACAAACGATTGAATCTACAGATTGACAATTCGAATGTTGACGATCTCATAGCCGTAACAATTGAACAAACAGAACATCAAATCGAAATAATTCGGCAGTAATTGAAAAAAAAAAGTGAAAATGTATATGACAGTAGACGAAAGCTCTGTAAAATTGGTGGTTATGGATGCAGAAATGGGGGAAATTTGTGATTCTTGTATCACGTTTACAAGGAATGTATATTACCTTTCCTAACAACTTCTTGATTTGTAGGGGACCACAATAAATTACCTTATTTATTTAATTAAAACTGCCACATCATATTTTTAAATTTCCACGAAGGGTATGCATTTAGTTAGGAATTAATCTTTATTAGAAAATTAATTGGGGCCTACTTTATTTACATTATTGCAAAATGGCCTACTTAATACACAATAATACATAAATGGCCTACTTACCCTTTTATCTCTAAAGTTAACAACATATAATATAGTAAAAATGTAATATAATAAGCTATTTTATTAACAAACTCGCACAAGGTGCGGGATATTACTAGTTTTAAGTTAAGAGAAAGTTAAAATAAAAAAAATCAGAAAACAGCCGAAAAAATAAGGTAATTTGGTAAAAACTAGTCCCGAAAACGTTTAAAATAAAATTCCCCAAATAAACCTAGTTTCCTCCCTTGACCCAACTTGTCCGGGGCCTCTACCACTGAATAGCCCCATTTTTCACATCCTCCATTTTCCTAACAATGGCGATCGCCGGTCTCCGAAGATTGTCTTCTCAGATCCCACGATCTCCCGCTCTCCCCAACCTCGCCAAGTCCGTTTTCTCCCGCTCCTCCGCCACCTCCACCAACGCACCCTCTCCCTACTCAGGCTCCGCCAAGGTCGCCGATCGAGTCGTGAAACTCTCCGCCATCGATCCCGATGGTCAGAAGCGCGAGATCATCGGCCTCTCGGGCCAAACTCTGCTCAAAGCCCTAACCAATCATGGCCTGATCGAGCCTGCTTCCCACCGTCTCGAGGATATCGAAGCCTGCTCTGCCGAGTGCGAGGTCCACATCGCTCAGGAGTGGCTCCAGAAGCTTCCACCTGCGACCTACGACGAACAGTACGTTCTCAAGAGGAATTCGCGAAATAGGATTCTTAATAAGGACTCTAGGTTGGCTTGCCAAGTCATTATCAACAAGGAGCTTCAAGGTATGGTCGTTGCTGTTCCTGAGCCAAAGCCATGGGACATTCCGTAATGTTTTCGATACGGTGTTCTTCAAGGATCTTCACATCGATGAAGAAATAGTTCCAATTGTTCGTATGTTTCGCTCTCCCTTTCCCTTTTTGTGTTATCTTCATGGAAGAGATTTTTCAATAATGTTGCTACAATTCGAAACAACTGTTTATTAGCTTCTGAATTCAAATTTGAAGGTGACTGAAAGCTGTAATGGTATTTTGCTGCTCTTATTTGAGACTTTTGAGGTCTAGGTCACAGTTTTATGTGATCCCCTTTTGAATTACAGATCTGAAAACACTAGTTATATTGCAATTTGACTGCTATAACTCGAAATCGTTGGTCTTTAATCTCATTGCATTTCATCTTAATTGGTCATGAGACTAGTCTGGGAAGCAGTTGCTAGGTCACTAGAAGCTTAGTTGTGTAACTTGTGCCGGGTGACAACTTGATGATTGAAGAATTGTCATGCTTTGGACCTGCTAAGTGGTAACTGCATTTGAAGGGGAAAGGATAGCTAGGGTGGTTTTGTTTTGCATACTAGAGGCGGAAGTGTTGTAAAGGAATCAACTATCCCCTTATCTTTTGCCCTTTTAGTTCAAATAAGGAAATGCTTGAATCATATCATCTCTTCTCCCCACCTTTGGTGTACTCCATATCTCATTCTCTGGCCTTGATTGTCAAGTTTGAGTATATGCTTGACGCATTTAGATAAATCTGGTACTTGGGTTTTATTTGAGTCACTAAGGTGGTAAATTTTGGTAGCCTGTTCCAATGGTGTTATCTTGCTTTATTTGATGTTGATTTGATTTGAATAGTTTTGTGAATCGGAAGCGTTGGTAATTCTCATCAGATCTAAATTCATAGGTTGTAGGAAATAGCTGATGATATTCCTTATCAAGAATTTACGATAAAGGCAACATGACACTAGTGGTCTATGAGGAATCCATGTCTTATCTTCCTTTTTCTCCTTCTATCCAGCCTCCATAGATGTTTCTGACTTCCATTGTCTCCTTTACCTCATTCCTTCTAGTATCTTCCTCATCTCTCTCTTTTCCCTTTCCTTAAGTTTGCTCACAACTTTTCTACACACATTGTTAGAATATAACTAGCTTTTAGTTGAAGCTGCCTCCAATACTTTCTTAGAAGTTAATTGCTACCAGGTAGAATGGATAGTACCTACCAAGAATTTTGAGAATAGAGCTCGATGCATACATTTTTTAATTTTTTGTTCATTTCCATTGGAGGAACCATGATTTGTGGCTGAATGTGTATATTCTACAATGGGGTTGTAGTGTGCTACTAGTTATTGCAGACATAGGGTAGCTAGGTTAGCCGAGTGATATGCTGATTGTTGTAGTTTGGAAATTACTTGGTACTTCACGAATAAGGAGTCTCTTCCTCTTAGATGAATGTTTGTTGTAGCTAATGGAAATGCTTTTTTTTTTTAATGTTGAAAGTGAAACTCATCTGTTGGTAGCTTGCAACATGAGCACTAAAATGTTTTGCCTACCAAGAATTTTGAGAATAGAGCTCAATGCATACATTTTTGTTTTTTTGGTCATTTCCATCAGAGGAACCATGATTTGTGGCTGAATGTGTATCTAAGATGGGGTGCTAGTGTGCTACTAGTTAATGCAGACATAGGTTCGCTAGGTTAGCCAAGTAATATGCTGGTTATTGTTGTTTGGAGATAAGTTGGTAGTTCACGATTAAGGAGTCTGTTCCTCTTAGATGAATGTCTGTTGTAGCTTAAGGGAAATGCTGATTTTTTTCTCTTTTTCTTTCTGAATGATGAAACTCATCTGTTGATAGCTTGCAACATGAGCACTAAAATGTTTTGCCTGATGAACTACCACGAATTTGAAAGTTGAAAATACCTCTATTGTCATGGCAAAATAGTATGTGTATTGCTTTGATGTTACGGAAGTATGAAGTTAAGCCATGTTTTACAATTAAGGAGTCTGTTCCATATGCTGATATAGTTTTGTTTGTACTTCTCCTTCTGATGCCTAAAGTTTTTCAAAATTAGTGATTCGTTGTTTTGAGATCTTGACCTACAATGTATTTTTTTATGCTGTACAGCATCATGTGAAAAAAAAACCCTAAATCATATCGTGCAAGTTTCTCAAAAATTTGATGGATGAAATCTAACAATTGACCCTTGTTTCTTTCTGAATTGATATGCCTTGAAGTGGAAATTTCCAGCTGATTGAAGCTGCAATGTTTGATGTACTTGTGCATCAGATTTGGGATGTGAGGATCAATTGTGTTTTCCAGCAGGAGAGTATTCTTAGAAGTAGGTTTGACAAAGAATCGGTCCTTTCATTCATAATCATTTTAGGGGCTTTAACAAAACATCCCTTCCCTTGGATTGGATCCCAAACAAAATAACCCCAAGTATAAAAAATGTAGTAACGAAATAAAAAGATATAAAATTCTCCATTTATTTTTTTTAAAACGAAAAACGCTCAGTTTGGTCTAGATCCTTCTAAAGTATCCAGCAGGAAAAAAAACGAAATTCGAGATATATTATTGTGTAAAATCACCGGTTTTAATGGACAATTTTGGTGACTAGGTCTTTTTGAAAACTATAGTAGTAATTAGGCTTTTTAATGTTTCAATTAGGTATAAATGTTTCAATTAAGTAAGTATACCCCAACCTTTTCTCAAACTCTACACTCTTCTTTCAATGGGTACATTTACTAAACACAAAACTAGAAAAGAGCCTAGTAAATCAAATTGTTTTTTTTTTTAATTGCAAAGGTGTGGTTATTGTGTAAAATAATTTTATATAAAAAAAATTACGTTGTTAAGGCACTTGGTTAGCGTTAAGTATATTATTCTTTTTTATAGGCACTATATATAAGCGTTAAGTATATTATATTTTTTTTTTTATAAAAGAATGGGTTTTTGGTTTTTTGGATTTGTGTTTTTTAAATTTGGGTTTCATGATCTCAATGTAGTTAATGCTTAATGGGCCACTGGTCTGGAACTCGTTTTTCTTAATTTAGTCGTATTGCAATAAACAAAGTACGGGAAATTCATGATCCGTTTGGCTCCAACTCCGACTCCGAAAACGAAAATTGAACGGAAACGAATTTAGTTCATATGGACCATAGATATATACATATTCATAAAATTTTATGGAATCATTCTTTGTGGTTTCATGCAAAATGAACTTGTCTTCCCATATTTTGTTTCTCTATAGAGAATAAAAAGTAATCAAATTTAACTCTAACTACTTCAAACCACAAAAAATGATTCCAAAAATTTGCATGAACAAGAATATACATATGAATTAGATTCGTTTTCATTTCGTTTCCAATTCCAGAGTTAAAACCAAACGGGTCCTTATTCTATTACAAGGTGTTTTATTAATTTATTCGTATTGAAATAAACATATTGCGAGATATTTAGTCGTTTTGTAATGGACGTAACAAGAGAAATTTATTAAATTGTATACTTCGATAATATTGTTATGATAAACATAATGTGCTATGAAAAGTTTAATTATCTATCTTATCTATCTATATACAGATATACTAAAGCAGCCCATGAAATTCTACATGACACAGTTTGAGAAAATTTAACTAATAGGGCAGTTTTTGTATCTTAAACACTAATTGGGCCCCTCTATTTAGTCAGTAATTTTTAAATCTAAAATAAATTAATTAAAAGGACATAAAAGTAAAATGTAAAATATTATCCTTATAAAATCTCCTAATTGTTAGATCTCACGTATTAGGATTCAATTTTGCTCACCCCAACTTTAAGGGGTGCTATTACCCACCAATAGGAATGCTTCATTATCATTGTTTTTTACTCTAAAAAAAAATACAAAATCAATTATATTTAGCTTTATTAAAAACAATGATAATGAAGCATTTCTATTGGTGGGTAATATCACCCCTCAAATTGGAGGGTGAGCAAAATTGGATCCCACGTATTAGGATTTTCAGAGTAAGCAGTCGTCTTCTTCAACCTTCATCCCCGGGCGGTTTGCTGGGTCCTATCCGGCGATTGGCTGCGTTTATTGCGTCCTCTCCGGAGGTTGGTTTGTTATGTCATCTTCATTTCCATTTTTCTATTCTTTTGTATTGTTTTTAATTTGTTCGAGTTCATCTCTCTTCTTCTCCGTTCTTGTCGAACAGATTTCATTTCTCTTACTTCGATCTGGTTTTTGGGATCGAAACAACCAGCCGCAACCAAGTATGTCCCTTCGATATGGAACCGCCTTCGATATGTTAGTGTAGATCTCACAACGAACTCACATCGGACTTCCATGTCGCCGCAGATCTCGCAACGGACTTTCAAGTCGCCGCAGATCTCGCAGCGGACGTCCATGTCGCCGCAAAATTCGGAACCGCCCTCAGTGTCGCCATATAATTCTTGTGGACCATTTTCTATTCAAATTGCTCAAGGAACAATAACGGGTGAGGGTGAAATTGTTGCGGACCATTGCTGTGAAATTCCCACGGACTTCTATCTTCATTTCCATTTTTCAATTCAAATTGAAGCTTTTAAACATAGAATTCTTGTGGACCATTGATGCGGAGCCTGCGCTTATGCATATGCTCATGGAACCCTAGTGGGTGAGGTGAAATTGAATTTAGGGTAAATTACAATCATTATCCATATTTCATTTTTACGTTTATGAGCCCAATTGTTAGAAATCTACAAATATGCTCCTACAAAGCTAATTACATATTTTAGCCCAAGTTATATAATTCTAGAAAAGGTCCACAATTTTTAATTTCACAAATTGCCCTAATTTGATTAATTATAGGATTTGAACCAACTTTATAAATACACTTGATAGGCTCGGACTTGTGTAACTCGGACTTGTGTAACTCGGACTTGTGTAACTTGACGTAACTCGACCTTGTGTAACTCGACGTAACCCGACCTTGTGTAACTCGTCCTTGTGTAACTCTATATTGTGTAATTCGACGGACTTGTGTAATTGACGGACTTGTGTAAAAGACGGATTTGTGTAAATGAAATTATTTAATAACATTGTGTAAATGAAATTGTGTATTAATACCGTGCATGAATAAGAGAATACACGAAGTTCAATTAGTCCAGCTAGTTTAAGGGTGGGTGGGTGGGAGGGAGGGCCTGTCGCCCAGAATTCGAGACTCACTAGCTACAAAATTTATATTTTGGATTGGGCCTGAACTTATGTATCACGTGTGGGCCTATTGGGCCTGGTCTTGGACTTAATTAAATCAATTGGGCTTGAAGCCTTGAATTCAATTAAAATTACTAATTAACTCTTTCAATTAATCTTTATTAATAAATAAGAGAGGCCTAGTTTGTTAACTAAAATACAAAACTATCTACTTTGTACACAATGATGCAAAAAGTGCCTACTTAACCATTTTACCCGCACAGTTTCGTGCAGTCACCTCATCAAATTTACACGTGTCACAGTTTGGTGAATTCACTTCCTTAAATTTCCACGTGTCAATTTTTTGTTAATTCAGGTCCCACCATATTAAACCAAATTATTTTAAATATTTAATTTAGGATTATTTTAAATATTTTACTATATAATTTTGTATTATTCTCTCCTATTATTAATGACCTTTAATTTTTTTTATAATTTAAAAATCAAAATCATTAAAATTTGACAACTTATATTTTTTTAATTTATAATTTAACTTTATACTTTCTTAAACTTAAATGATTTAATTTAAAATTTTATTTTATTTTGTTTACTTATATATTCAATTGAACTTATAAACTTTTATTTTTTTGAAACTTTTAAAGATCTTAATATTTTTTATATTTTTAAATTTCAATTGAACTTAATTTATTTCTAAACTAATAAACTTTATTTTTATTTTCTAAAATATTTTTTTTAAATGATTAACAAAAATATTTCTTCATAGTTTTAGAATAAATAAAGTTTTTGAATTACAAGAAGTTGTTTTTTAATATAAGTCTTTTTTCATTTAAAAAAATTGATTTTAATATATTTTGAAAAAAAATCAGATATTTTAAAATAATTTGTAAAAAAACTAATAAATTTCTTTTAAAAATATATGAAAAAAACGAACTTATTTTAAATATTTTACTATATAATTTTGTATTAGTCTCTCCTATTATTAATGACCTTTAATTTTTTATAATTTAAAAATTAAAATAGTTAAGAATTGTAATCTAATTTTACAGATATTAAAATTTGACAACTTATATTTTTTTTAATTTATAATTGAACTTTGTACTTTCTTAAACTTATTGAATTTAATTTCATTTGTTTACTTATATTTTCAATTGAACTTATAAACTTTATTTTTTTAAAAATTTTTTAATGATCTAAAATATATTTTATATTTTTAAATTTCAATTGAACTTTATTTATTTCTAAACTTATAAACTTTTTTTTTTCAAAAATATTTTTTTAAACTATTAACAAAAATATTTCTTCATAGTTTTAGAAGAAATAAAGTTTTAGAATTAAAAGAATTCATTTTTTAATATAAGTGTTTTTTCATTTAAAAAATCGATTTTAATATTTTTTGAAAAAAAAAATCAGATATTTTAAAATAATTTGTAAAAAGCTAATAAATTTCATATTAAAAATATATGAAAAAAATCAAAAAATAATTTGCAAAAAAAATAATTTAGATTTTTTTTAAAAAAATATCATTTTTTAAAAAATAAATCAAATATTCTTAATAAAAATTTATTGTCATTTACACAAAAGTATTCAAAAAAATAGGAAAAAAAAAACTGGAAAAAATCAAGAAAGTATCGATTTTATTTTTTATAATAATTATGAATATTTTTTAAACAATTTTTTTTTTAAAAAAAGCACTGGAAAATTCGTTAAAACAACTTTTTAATTAGAAAATCGTTAGATTGTTAAACAATTAATTTTTTAATCAATATTTTTTTATACAATTTTTTAATTAGTTTTTGCGCTAATCATTATTTTATTAACAACCCGTGAACTGATACTTGGCTTAATTTCGTGCAGTCACCTCATCAATTTTGGCAATGTCGTCTATTCGTTAACCTAAATCACGTACTCTAAAATTTAATTTAATAAACCTGAACTTTTTCTAGGATTGATACTAACTTTGACATTCGAGTATCTCAAATGATAATGCCCCGGATTCCTCTTTCCCGGTTGTTATTGCAGGATTTGAATTATTGCTTGATTTTCATTCATAATGTGAAAAATAGTCTTACAACAAGTATCACATAACAATTAAGACAATTCTCAACATAATGAATTATCAAATAATGACACACAATTATCGTCTAATCCGTGCAGGGCATGGATATTAAAACTAGTATACATTAAAGTAGAAACCTCTAGTGCCACGTGTCAACGCCACATTTCTCGAAGTCCAAAAAAAATATTTTAAACGGTGATTTCTAAATTTTTTTTATAAATATTTAAGTTTTTATATTTGTTAATCAAAGTTATATCTCCACTTTTTTATCTAATTTTTTTTCCAAATTTTTTTAATCAAAAGGGATAAATAATAGCTTATCAATATATATATATATATATATATATATATATATATATATATATATAGGGTGTGGTTCCCATGAGAATACCCCTAACGTGTATACATGAGAAAAATCGTACACCGTTGGATGGTGAGTATTAAGGTTGAGATTTAGAGTAGATATCATAATTAATAATAACTACGAATAATAATAATTAGGAATCCAACAATAACTACGAATAATCCACTCAACCAACAATAACTATGAATAATACATTAAACGATATGACACCTTCGTAACAAAACTAATAATAATTACGAATCTGTTCTCATGATTACACGATAAGCCTATTCTCATAGGATATATACTCTCTCTCTCTCTCTATATATATATATATATAGATTCCGGTTCAAGTGAGGAGCACCCTTGTGGATATGAATTAGGAGAGCCGTGGTGGTGACACATGGCATGCCACATCACTTTTTTTTTTTTTTTTTAAAAAGAAGGTGATGTGGCATGCCACGTGACACCACTACAAAATGAACAGTTAGTAATAAAAATATGAACACTACCTATAACAAAAAAATGAACAATCATTAATAAAATTATGAACATTGACTCTTAAAAAAATGAACACTTACTCTGAAAAATATGAACACTGTAATTCTAAAAAAATGAACACACACTTGTAAAATAATGAACATCATTTTTTCACACGATTTGAAACAAAAAGAAAATTTTTACAAAAATGAACATTTAGTGTTAAAACATGAACAATTAGTGTCGGAAAAAATGAACAGTTATTAATAGTTATGAACAATGACTTTTTAAAAAATGAACACTTACTTTAAAAACCATGAACACCATAGTTGTAAGAACAATGAACACATACTTGTAAAAATATGAACAACATTTGTTTTAACAACCATGAACACTATATTTTTATTACTAACTATTCCTTTTTGTGGTGGTGACATGTGGCATGCCACGTTTTTTTTTTCAAAAAAAAAAGGTGACGTGACATGCCACGTGTCACCACCACAAAATGAACAGTTAGTAATAAAAATATGGTGTTCATGGTTGTAAAAAAAACGTTGTTCATATTTTTACAAGTATGTGTTCATTGTTTTTACAACTATGGTGTTCATGGATTTTAAAGTAAGTGTTCATGGTTTTTAAAGTAAGTGTTCATGATTTTTAAAGTAAGTGTTCATGGTTTTTAAAGTAAGTGTTCATGGTTTTTAAAGTAAGTGTTCATATTTATTAATAACTGCTCATTTTTTCCCAACACTAATTGTTCATGTTTTAACACTAAATGTTTATTTTTGTATTTTTGTGAAAACTTTCTTTTTATTTCAAATCGTGTAAAAAAATATGATGTTCATTATTTTACAAGTGTGTTCTCATAATTTTCAGAGTAAGTGTTCATATTTTTCAAAGTAAGTGTTCATATTTTTTAAAGTAAGTGTTCATATTTTTTAAAGTAAGTGTTCATAATTTTATTAATGATTGTTCATTTTTTTGTTATAGGCAGTGTTCATATTTTTATTACTAATTATTCATTTTATGGTGGTGCCACATGACATGCCACGTCACCTTTTTTTTTTTTTTTTTTCCGAAAAAAAAACGTGGCATGCCACGTGGCATCACCACGGCTCTCCTAATTCCTATCCACAAGGGTCCTCATCACTTGAACCAAAATCTATATATATATATATACTAACAAGATAATAAATCTAACCCTTAATTTTCAAAACCCGCACAAGGTGCGGGTATTACACTAGTAATTAAGGTATGGGGTAGCCTTTTGAGGACCAAAGGGCCAAGTGTCACAATTTAAGATGCATATGTACTATCCATTTCATCTATATTTGGTCTTTGGGTCATGCACGATGTACTAAGTGATGAGAATGGATGACATTAAACAAATTGATAACGACGTTGGTCCTGGAATAGAAACTCAATTGATATGCTTATAGGGGCGCCGCAACAAGTTCTTGTTTAATGAGGAGGAAACTCATATGAGCCACATTTCAATCAAAGAGTACACTAGTGTGCGTTGAAATATCATGTCAAACAACGTGTCACATAGGGACATGTACATCCAATGCTTAAAAGGAACCACACCACCCCATTGAAACCAACCAAGGTTCGCTTTCATTTGTTAGAGGATTTTGTTTTTTTTTTGTTTAAGAAAATCCTCTAACATTTTAGGTTCAAAGAAAGCTCCTTCAACATACTCTTGCATATTTGTGGTCACTAATCCTTCTTAATACTAGCAACACGGAAAGACCTCGAAACCCGCAATGATTGTTTCCTTGAACATCTTGAACTCCACGAAGAGACAAAACCATAAAACTTCTAAAATGTCAGTTCCAAAGTCATAACCTTCTACGACAATTGGTATTTTTGTCCCCACAACTATTACGCTAGAAACGTGACACGCAAAAGTCTTAAATTTATAACTCGATATATTTTTCCTAACTCCTAGCGAACCCACAGTGTATGGGTCGTTTTATAGTAAGGATAGTATTCCGAGGTCGAACACAAAGACTAAGGTGAAATTGAGTCAATAGTGACTAAAGATAGTGAAGATCTAGACTAAGAAAAGAGAAAGGAATAAAGAAATGAAGATCTCAATGTGTTTGGTTTGGTTTTTAGATGATCAATCAAGGATCACAAATCATGCAAGATTGACAAACAACTAAGCTAGCAAACACAAATAAACAAACAAACACGAGATAGGCAATCAAAGATAGAGAAGCGGATTCTAGGGGTTAGAAATTCCGGTTATGGTATAGGACTCAAGCTATCTAGTCATTCCTTGGATAAACTATAATATGTTGGGAGTGAGTGTTTCTAGATTGGGATCAATCACCGGGTAGGTCTCATGGTCCACTAGTCCGTTCCTAGGGTCTCATCACCGGGTAAGTCTTAGAGAACCTAAGGTTAGGAATTCTACACAAACCGGATTGCTATCTAGGGATCTAACCTCTCCTCACCGGGTAGGTTTCGGGAAGGCAAGTTCTAAACATAAATCCTAGCACACTCAGTCCAATAGCGGCTAGTGAGGCTCACTAATGCCTAGAGTTCATCATCTTCGGTATCTAAGAGTAAGAATCACCGGGTAGGTCTGTTCTTACACTTAGTTGCTAACACTAGGTCTCCCTAGGATAGATCTAGCTCAACAAACACTAGGGTTTCAAAAATCTAAAAACCTAACACTTAGATTTATCAATACAAGCAAGTTAGACGGAAATCACGGTCAATTCCTCACTTTCACGGCCGTGGAACCTACTAGAACAGGCCGTGATTCACAACAGAGGTTAGGTTCGAGCAAAAATTTCATCCAAAGGTACGTTAAGCCTATCCTATCATAGTCCAAGCCATAACCATCAATTTCTTACCCTAGAATCACATCTATTTAGCCAACAACATGCATCTCAACAATCAAAATCATCAAGCATACAATCATGGAGTCCATATCAAGAGGATGAGACGAAAGAGAGATGAAGTAAATAGAACAAGAAAAACTAGCTGAATAGATGTTAAAAGAGAGACTTACAACCCTTCAAAAGAAAGTACGAATCGTTCTTACAACCCTAGAAAATGTTTCCAACAAACTTCACTCTAAAAACTAAGAAAAACTTAGAATGGTGTGTTCTTCTCCTCTTCTCCAATGGAAGTCTTTCTTCTCCTCCAAGAGTAGCTCCAATCCAATCTTCCAATGAGAGAATATGTGTGAGGTGAGGTGTGTAGTGGATAGTGGATGATGTCCTTTAGAATCAGCCTGCGAGGGTACTTATAACCTTCACCATTTGCAAGAGTCGGTTATGGAGATCGTGGGACAGCTGTCCCAGCTGTGCAGAGGGAATCAGGGTCACTTCCACGGCCGTGGAACTCCCAGTGACCGTGATTCTGGTGCTTCAGCCTTTTTTTGATCGTTGAGCCATGAGTTAGTGCAAGACATGCACCAACATGGTCCTATGTGTTCTCCTTGGCTCCTAACTTGCTTCCCAATGAGCTCGGATATGTGTCATCACGAGGAATGATCCTCGGATGTATCGATTAAGCTCTAAAAGCTCCCAAAATACCTACAAAGCATGCAAAAGTCCGTGTAGACGTCTATCTCGACAAATATACATGAATTGAATGTAAACGTCACGAACTAATGCTAAACTATGCATGAATAACGGAGAAAACTATCTAAATGGATACCTAGACTAACGTCATAAATCGTGTTATCAAAATACCCCATACTTAAAGTTTGCTCGTCCCCGAGCAAGCCCCAACTATAGACCAAGAGATGACATGATCTGTGCATGCAAAAAAACAACAAAATCTTTTTGGAGTTGTGCTTCTAATATTAGACCACCTTCATAGTCATATTTCATGGCAAATGGACTAGCAATCATGTATCAAATGAATGAAGGCATGGAAGGACAATTATACTTAACTCAAAAGCATGCATGCAAGGTGAAAATGAAGAAACCAAGATGATCATGAGTATATCCAATCTAGATCATTAAGTCTTACACACATACAAATAGGTAACAAGGACTTAGGAAAGGAGAGGCCAAGAAACGTTGTGATTAGGTGGGATTTCTAGGTTATGTGATGCTAATCCGGGAAAGGAACTAACTCCACAATTTCATTTTTGATCAACTTCACCACAAGTGTATATTTTCTCCATCTTTTCTTTGTTTTCTTTTCTTTTTCACTTCCTTTTTCTTTTATTTTTGAGGCAATGACATTGGTGTACAAAAGCCGAAACCTTGGTGATTAGCGGACCTCGGGATTTTTCCGAGGTGCCTCACATCGGGCACACATACCAAGGCTCGTTAGGACATTCGGTTTATCCGACTTTGGCAAGGCACAAACATCCGATTATGTGAATGGTGCCGAGTTACTCGTCATCAAAACCAAAGTCCCCAAACCTATATTTTTTTTCTATACTTTCCACAACAAATTCAGCACTTCATTCACCACATTCTTTCATCAACAACTTCACCCCACCCTTGCTTTTCACACACATCAACACACTAGCATGCTCCTATTCCCAGATGGGTCAAAAGAGGTCAGATTTATATCAATTGAGGTGCTCAAACAACATGGTCAAGATGAGAAGTAGAGAAAAATGAATTGCCTTAATCACTCCTAAATGATGTGCAAGAACTAGCATGTAATTTCGATCATCAATCCTCAATCCAATCAAGGCAAACATTCATGATCACAATTCATACATGGGATTCAAGATAAGTACTTCAAGTCTACATATACATTCATCAATTCAACACACAAGGCCATCCATAGCCAATTCACAAGACAATCTCATCATAAGGGTCATTCCCAAGCTTAGAAGCACTAAATTTTTTTTAAAATTTTCTGATTTTTTGGATTTTCAAAATATATATGTACAATGCAAGACATAATGAAACATGTGACAATATTAAACTATCCTAGATGCTAATCATGCAAGTGATCATGAAAACCCCACCCCATACTTAGAAACACATTATCCCCAATGTGTAAATGAAGTAAAGAAGAGTGAAAGAGGGTCCTCACAATGTAAAATGGTTTGCTTTGGTATTTGGGTTCACTCAAGTGGATTGATGGCAGATGATCCTATCAACGATGGTAGAGAGCTCAAGGTGTTCGTTATGGCGTCGGGACTCGCGCTAGGCACCGCTAGCCGTCCAAGTTCCGCGTCCGCTCGACCCATAATTGATGAGGGGCTCATCATCATCATCCACATGCCATGCAAGGCTTCCATGCTACTTAAACTCTAGCACACAAACTCCAAACACACACAAAAACAGAAAAATGAAAACAAAAACAAAAACGAAAAGGGAAAGGTGTCTACCAATGAGTTGCCTCCCACCAAGCGCTTCTTTAAGGTCATTAGCTTGACCAAACTCGGGGGCGTCTTACTCAAGGTAAAGTGGGGCAATTATGTCCACCGGAGCTCCCGGGATATACTTCTTCAACCGGTGCCCATTCACCTTAAAGTCTCCACAATACTCCCCTCCTATCTCAACCGCTCCATGGGGAAAGATCTTCTTCACCACATAAGGACCCGTCCATCTTGACTTTAGCTTTCCGGGGAAGAGCCACAACCTTGAGTTGAAGAGAAGAACAAGGTCGCCTTCACTCAACTCCTTTGGGATGAGACGCTTGTCATGCCAACGTTTGGTCCTTTCTTTGTAGATCTGGGCGTTTTCATAAGCATCCAACCGGATCTCCTCACCGGTACCTAAGAGTAAGAATCACCGGGTAGGTCTCTTCTTACACTTTGTTGCTAACACTAGGTCTCCCTAGGATAGATCTAGCTCAACAAACACTAGGGTTTCAACAATCTAACAACCTAACACTTAGATTTATCAATACAAGCAAGTCAGACGGAAATCACGGTCAGTTCCTCACTTCCACGGCCGTGGAACCTACTAGAACAGGCCGTGATTCACAACAGAGGTTAGGTTCGAGCAAACAATTCATCCAAAGGTACGTTAAGCCTATCCTATCATAGTCCAAGCCATAACCATCATTTCCTTACCCTAGAATCACATCTATTTAGCCAACAACATGCATCTCAACAATCAAATCATCAAGCATACAATCATGGAGTCCATATCAAGAGGATGAGACGAAAGAGAGATGAAGTAAATAGAACAAGAAAAACTAGCTGAATAGATGTTAAAAGAGAGACTTACAATCCTTCAAAAGAAAGTTCGAATCGTTTTAACAACCCTAGAAAATGTTTCCAACAAACTTCACTCTAAAAACTAAGAAAAACTTAGAATGGTGTGTTCTTCTCCTCTTCTCCAATGGAAGTCTTTCTTCTCCTCCAAGAGTAGCTCCAATCCAATCTTCCAATGAGAGAATATGTGTGAGGTGAGGTGTGTAGTGGATAGTGGATGATGTCCTTTAGAATCAGCCTGCGAGGGTACTTATAGCCTTCACCATTTGCAAGAGTCGGTTATGGAGATCGTGGGACAGCTGTCCCAGTTGTGCAGAGGGAATCACGGTCACTTCCACGGCCGTGGAACTCCCAGTGACCGTGATTCTGGTGCTTCAGCCTTCTTTTGATCGTTGAGCCATGAGTTAGTGCAAGGCATGCACCAACATGGCCTATGTGTTCTCCTTGGCTCCTAACTTGCTTCCCAATGAGCTCGGATATGTGTCATCACGAGGAATGATCCTCGGATGTATCGATTAAGCTCTAAAAGCTCCCAAAATACCTACAAAGCATGCAAAAGTCCGTGTAGACGTCTATCTCGATAAATATACATAAATTGAATGTAAACGTCACGAACTAATGCTAAACTATGCATGAATAGCGGAGAAAACTATCTAAATGGATACCTAGACTAACGTCATAAATCATGTTATCAAAACACCCATACTTAAAGTTTGCTCGTCCCCGAGCAAGCCCCAACTATAGACCAAGAGATGACATGATCTGTGCATGCAGAAAAATAACAAAATCTTTTTGGAGTTGTGCTTCTAATATTTGATCACCTTCATAGTCATATTTCATGGCAAATGGACTAGCAATCATGTATCAAATGAATGAGAATGAAAGGACAATTATACTTAACTCAAAAGCATGCATTCAAGGTGAAAATGAAGAAACCAAGATGATCATGAGTATATTCAATCTAGATCACTAAGTCTTACACACATGCAAATAGGTCACAAGGACTTAGGAAAGGAGAGGCCAAGAAACGTTGTGATTAGGTGGGGATTTCTAGGTTATGTGATGCTAATCCGGGAAAGGACAATTATACTTAACTCACGAGGAATGATCCTCGGATGTATCGACTAAGCTCTAAAAGCTCCCAAAATACCTACAAAGCATGCAAAAGTCCGTGTAGACGTCTATCTCGACAAATATACATGAATTGAATGTAAACGTCACGAACTAATGCTAAACTATACATGAATAACGGAGAAAACTATCTAAGTGGATACCTAGATTAACGTCATAAATCGTGTTATCAACAACCTCATCCGTCTCTTGCTCCTCTTCCAACTTTTCCTCCGCTTCGTTCCTTTTTTTTTTCTTCCATGTTTTGTACTTTTTTTCATCTGTGCTCAAACCCTAATTTCATGGCACATTTGTATCCTTCCTCAATTTCCCCTTCATGTTAACATTCGGTTCCAACACTTGTATAAACACACACAGAGGATCTTAGAGTATTCTCCACATGGTTCCGAGATGTGTTATCTCGTAGTTTGACAATGCACTCGTTCCCATTATTGTACGGAGATTTTTCACAATCACCTCATATAGATCGACCTGAATAGGAACACCAGAGTTTCCGACCGTAATCTGAAACTAGTGAATCTAACACCAAAATACATTAATGTATGTTTCCACGAAGACGTGTCCTTCACAATGATATCCGTTGTTTCATGAGCACAAGTTATGCCATGTGTGTTCCGCTGTAGCAATACGTACACTCTTGGTTGTACTTTATGGAAACGTTTTATGAACTCCTCGTGCAAAATTATTAGACAATCATCGAACACCTATTTTTAACAAGAACCGAAAAATCGACAAATCACGCACTTTGTTTGGGATCCTGCAAACATGAATGTTCTAGTGATGCCATTAGATGTCGGATTCATCTCCAACATTATGTGGATATGCCCTAATGTGTCATGATGGTAGTTTCTGGAATGCTACTTTGCTCTATTGGAAGCGCAAATATATGAATTAACATTCAAATATTTTAAAAATGGAGTTAAAATGAACTATTATTATTGCATAAATATGATATTTTAATCAATTTTTGTAAAACATTTTTAAAAAAGGAAATTATTTTTTTCTTTGAAAAAAATCATAGTTGTCACAATTTTAGTTTAGATTAATAGGCAACTAGCCAAGATTAACAGATGTTTTGTTACAAGATTGACTACAATAATAACCTTAGAATACAGTAGAACTTGTCTCATCGATTATGAAATACTTGTCATGATCGCAACAACGTATACTGTGATGCCAAGCAAGGCAAGATATAACACGACACGAGCCATGCCGCACTTACTGTACTCAAAATTCTTATTCCTGCATCTGCATTATAAAAGGAAAGCTGTGACCAAATCCAACATTCATGTAGAGCAGTACCCTTTACCCTAACAGAAAATGGGTTCCACTTCCCACCATTCCCATTGCACCACGTGGACAACCACCTCCAACTTCTATTTATTTATATTACCTTACCAGTCAAATTTACTATATAATCTAATGCCCTCCAAACTTATCGTTCCACCTCAATTCTTGGCCCTATTTTCTCTCTTTATTAGATGTACGTCTCACTTTGCAACAATTCTTCTGATTTCGCCCCCTCAAGGGAGTTCCTTGTAAAGGACTCAACAACCCTAGATTCCCAGTTATGGATCAAGGGGAGCTGAAGCGCGTTTTCCAGATGTTTGACCAGAACGGAGACGGAAAGATAACGAGGAAAGAGCTAAGCGACTCGCTACAAAACCTTGGAATCTTCATACCGGACCAGGACTTGGCCCAAATGATCGAGAACATTGATGTCAACGGTGATGGGTTTGTTGACATTGACGAGTTTGGGGCGTTGTATGAGACGATCATGAACGACAAGGACGAGGAGGAGGATATGAGAGAGGCGTTCAATGTGTTTGATCAGAATGGAGACGGGTTCATCACCGTCGAGGAATTGAGATCGGTTTTGCAGTCCTTGGGGTTGAAGCAAGGAAGGACGATAGAAGATTGCAAGAAGATGATAAGAAGGGTGGATAAAGATGGCGATGGGAGAGTCGACTTTTCCGAGTTTAAGCAGATGATGAAGGGTGGTGGCTTCGCTGCTTTAGGTTCATAGGAAGAATGGCTTGGCTCTTTTTTTGTGTATTGGTGAGAGCAATTTAAGTTTTTACATGTATGATCTATTGATTGATCATCTTTATCAAATTTCTTTCAAGGCGTTCAACCCGGTTCAGTGGCCTATATTTTTTAATTATTGTTTACTCGAGGTAGAGGTGTCATTTGGGAGGGTCGGGTCGGAGGCATTTTGGGTTATTCGGGTTACTTTCGGTTCGGTTATTTTCAAGGTGATCACACGTTCGTCGAGTTGTTACGGGTCGGGTCAAATTGGGTTCATGAAGACTTCGGGTTGTGGGTCAAAGCGGGTAACTCATATCAGGTTTCGGGTTAAAACTAATGGTGCCGCTTTATAAGGTTGGATCGGGTATGGTTTGTGATGTTTAGATTCGGGTCACATCCGACCAGGTCACTTTTAAGATGATCTCACTCCAGGTCGGTTTAGATAAGATTGGATCAAATTAGGTTCATACTTACTAGTTTATGAGCCAACGTGAGTCGTCTTAATTGGTTTGGTTTGAGTTTCGGATTGACACTAACCGGTTTAGAATTGTTATCTAGGATGTTGGGTGTGGGTTGTCCAATCCCTTACGGGTCGAGTAATATCTTAACCGCACGTATGAGCGGATAGAGAAGTGTATAGTACTAGGAATTGATTACCCCGGAAAAATATTTGTTATTATTCAAAATTTGGATTTGTTCTAGATCAAAGACAAAAGAAGAATCAACCAAATAATAAAGACAAATAACAAAGAGAAGATTGGTCTCATAGAGTTTTTTTTTTATATTTGAGATACAAGCCTCTACCTACTAATCGACAAACTGAAAGGTGAAAATAAAAACCCTACAAAATCACCGTCATCGTCAAAATCTACAGAAACTCCTAATTGGCGGCTAAAACCCTAAATTCCAAACTTCATTCTCGAATTTGGGAGGAGCATCACCGTTGCCTACGAGCCTCTGATCCTCTTCAAGCTCCGAATCGAATAAGTCGGATACTCGGTAACGCAGACAACGATCCACTGATTGGGGCAATTGAATGGGAATCGACAATAGGAGCACCACCGTCGCATGCCAGCCTCTAATCCTCGTCAAGTTCCGAATCGAATTAGTCGAATACTCAGCGGAGACAACGATTGACTGATCTAGGAAATTGAATGGAAATCGACGCTAGAGTCTGCGGTGGTTATCAATTCCGACGGCGGTGTTTTGGATCTGGGAGGAGCACCACCGTCGCCTGACACCCTATGATCCTTGTCAACTCCGAACTGAATCAATCGGATACTCATTAATGGAAACAACGGCCCACTGATCATGACAATTGATTCTACGGTTTGCGGTGGTTGCCAATTCCGAATTTGATTGAGGATTCCAGTCCTCTCCTTGACCGTTGGCCAAGCTTCTCTTAGTTCTCTTCTCTTTTCTTCAACCTCCTAGCTGCAACCTATCTTCGTCTCTACTTCCTACAGCTACCTCTCTACAACCCCTAGTTGAACCCTATATAACTAGCTACTCCTATAACTTTTGCCACCTCCGACCCCTCGACCTCCCCTCTTCTCTAAACTCGATGCAACTCTTCACCACCCCTTGGTCACTCTCTGCCGCCTTGTCTCTCCTCACCATTTCCATTCAACCTTACCTACTGTAGCCTGCCGGAACCTCGTTGCCTCTAGAGCCAAATGCCTCCCATTCTTACTCTACTTCAACCTCACCTCCTCAAGCCTAGCCAATTGTTGGGAAAACCTCCCACTTTCGTGAGTCAATGACTTAATTGATACAAACTCACTTATATTTATGTGGAGAAGGAATGCTACAAGATTTTGTGTAGGCACTCTTACAACTTGCTTAGCTTGCTTGAGCTCTCATATTGTGGATGCATGGAAATTTACAACTTCTCCACCTATTTATAGTGGGAGGAGATCACATAACCTACACACTAATCTAGGAAGATATTTGAGAAGAAAGTTCTAGAATTACACAAATTCCTAAAATATATTATAGAAGAAGATTCTAGATTAGTTCTAGACTAATCTTCTCTAGATCTTTGTTTTCTTTTCTTCTCTAGAGCATTCTCCACAATGAACTTCTTCATTTTTTTTTGGATCTTAGCCCATTGGACTTATATCCAATTAGTTGGATAACCTATTTATTGAATGAGCTTGATTAAGGAGGGACCAACAATTCTCCCCCTCACGACTTAATCATGTGATGCGAGGCCGGTACCTTGACAACAACCTTCAAACTTCTTGGTCGGTATTACCTTGGTCATAATGTCTGACCAATTCTCATCCGTGTGCACCTTGTCAAGCTGCAGAAGCTTTTCTTCAAGAACATCTCGGATCCAGTGATGTCGTATGTCGATGTGCTTCGAGCGGGAGAGAAGAGTTGAATTCTTTGCCAAGTGAATTGTGCTTTGATTATCACATTGCAAGATATATCGATCTTGCTCTACTCCCATCTCCATCAAGAAGTTCTTCATCCATAACATCTCCTTGCATGCCTCAGTAGCTGCAATATATTCTGCTTCAGTGGTGGATATGGCAACACTCTTTTGTAACTTTGATTGCCAAGAAACAGCTCCCCCTGCGAATGTAGTCACATATCCTGACGTTGATTTCCTGGAATCATTATCACCGGCCTAGTCTGCATCTGTGTATCCTTGTAGTATAGGCTTCTCTTTTCCGAAGCATAAGCATCTATTAGTAGTGTCTTGTAGATATCGGATGATCCATTTCACTATAGCCCAATGTTCCTTTCCTGGATTTGCTAGGAAGCGACTCACTACTCCAACTGCATAGGTAATGTCGGGCCTAGTGCACACCATGGCGTACATGAGGCTGCCTACTGCCGAAGCATAAGGGATTTTCTCCATATCCCGCTTCTCTTGCTCACTAGTTGGGCATTGCTTTGAATTTAACTTAAAGTGCCCAGCAAGTGGTGTGCTTACGGGCTTAGCTTGGTGCATATTGAATCTCTCTAGAACCTTTTCAATGTATCTTTCTTGGGATAGCCGCAACATCTTCTGTGATCGATCACGAGTGATCTTCATCCCAAGAATTTGCTTTGTCGGTCCTAAATCTTTCATGGCAAAGCTCTTGCTCAAATCTTTCTTAAGATCAGCTATCTTGTTACGATCATGACCTACTATTATCATGTCATCGACATAAAGTAAGAGTATGAGAAAGTCGCCACTAGCGTACCTCTTCATGAAGACACATGGGTCACATGGATTCTTTTTGAAGTCATGATCTGCCATGAAAGAGTCGAATTTCTTGTACCACTGCCTTGGTGCCAGTTTTAGCCCATAAAGACTCTTCGTTAGTTGGCAGACTAGATTCCCCTTACTTGGTTCTTTGAATCTTTCAGGCTGCTTCATGTATATCTCCTCTTCAAGATCTCCGTGGAGAAAGGCGGTCTTGACATCGAGTTGTTCAATCTCCAAGTCTAGAGCAGCTGCTATACCAAGAACAACTCGGATTGATGACATCTTCACTACCGGAGAAAATATATCTTCAAAGTCGACGCCTTACTTCTGTTGGAATCCTTTTATGACCAATCGAGCTTTGTACCTAGGCTTTGAGTTTTCATCCTCAGATTTTATTCGGTATACCCATCCGTTCTTCAAAGCTCGCCTCCCTTTTGGTAGCTCCACTAGCTCATATATGTGGTTTTCATGCAAGGATTCCATTTCATCTTGCATGACTCTTACCCACTCACTCTTGTGGGTGTCATCCATAGCCTCCTTGTAGCTTTGAGGCCCCCCCTCATCCGTGAGGGTCACATATTCGTCTGGAGTGTATTGTGTAGATGGTCGTCTTTCTCTAGATGATCTTCTCAGTTGAGAATCTGGTGGAGAGCTCGATTGTGCTTCTAGTCCTTGGTGGGTTTCTTCATCACCGTGCTCTGAACTAGGATCACTCTCTTCATTATTGTCGCTTCTTGATGTGACTTCTTCTGAAGTGATTTCTCGTGTAGGAGAAGGATGAGGGTCTGATGTGCTCCTTTTGACTCTTGTCATTGGTTTCTCTAACCTTTGAATATCTTCAATTGTCTGATCTTCGAAGAATACCACATCTCGGCTTCTAACGATCTTGTTGGTGGTCGGATCCCATAGCCGGTATCGAGTTCATCTTTGGGTGAGCCAAGGTAGATAAATTCTTTGGTCTTGGCATCAAGCTTGGTACGTTCGTCCTTAGGTATGTGAACCAATGCCCTGCACCCGAACACCTTTAGATGGTCATACGAAGCCCTCATTCCTAACCAAACTTCCTCCGGGGTGTCTCCATTCAAGGGAACAGACGGCGTAAGATTAACAATGTCGGCGACAGTCTTCACAGCTTCTCCCCAAAACGACTTGGGCAATTTTGCGTGAGATAGCATACACCGAACTCTTTCCGTAATTGTATGGTTCATTCTCTATTCAAGCTCGTTCAGTTGTGGTGTCTTAGGTGGTGTCTTCTTATAACATGTATTATAGTCTATATTTTGGGATTGGTTTAGACGTTTTATCTTCATAAATCTGCATGTATAGATGTATATTCTTTGATTATATTGTTGTTTTGTCTACCTTTGTGGGAATCGAGGTCTACACCTAGTTTCGTTGTAATCGTAGGTAAAATGACACGTTTTGCATCGAAATGGAGCTAAGGAAGCTAAGAAGTCATTGGAGCTACATTCTGGAGCTTTGAGAAGATCTCAGGAAGCATGTAAATGATTAAGAAGATTGATTTTGGACCAGATTCGAGATGATTTACATTCAGCTGAGATTCACCTCGATCAGCTACAGTGCCACCTCGACCGAGGTGATCTTAAGGAGTGTCCCAACCGAGGCGAATACCCTGCCGCCGGGGAGATCTTTATTTTTGGATGAGATCTTCTATTTTTGGAAGGAGAATATCATATATTTTTGGCTGGATTTCTGGAAGGAATAAAATTATATTTGGCTGATTTATTTTGAGAGATATGAATATATTTTCTAGGAAATTATCTTTTTAAGATATCTTATCTTTGGAAGATAATTCTCCTATATATATTGTTTGGGGGTAAAATTTTATGAATTCCTATATAATTCATCATCTTTTTATAAAATATCCAGAAATTAGTTATATTTTACACATGTGATTAATTTCTTAAAATTTAACATAAAGCTAATTTAAAATTAGGTTTGTTAGAATATAACAATTGTGTTTGTTAATATGATTCCCATTAATCTAACAAATGTTAGATAATCACAAGATTATTTGGGCTTCTACCCATAAACAATTTAGTGAAAATGCTAATTATTTATATAAATTAGCTAAAAGACTAAATTTATTTATTTTTTAAAAGAAAACATAAATAAAGGTGGTGAATAACATGTTTAGTTAAAAATATAAGAAAACAATAGTTTTCTTTAAATAGAAAACAAAATACTAAATGGGTTTAGTGGAAAGTTAATAAAACTTGCGTTAACTTTCTTCAACCTCTCTTCTTCTTTTTATATATAAAAAACAAAACAAAAGAAGAGAAAAGTGGGTTAAAAAAAAGAGAGAATCTTTCTCTGTCTTCTTCTTCTTCCCAACATTTACAGAAGGAGGAACAAAGATATGAGATGCAAATAGAGAAAGAAATGGAGCCACACAATTACTAGTCCGATTTGCTTCCAAAGTATATATTTGTAACCAAACACGGTTACTAGCCTGATTTTCAAATCATCCATAGCGTCAATTTGGATCTGTTTGTGCGTGCCCATACAAAGTGTATCAAGTTTGAAGGTCATTAGTCATTGCATCGAATGGGAAGAACTTTGACCTTCTCCATATGAAGACTACAAGTCATTATCGATCAAAAGTGATGGGTTTTTCCACTACAATAAAACTTGAGTTGGATCGCGGTTGGTTGGAATCAAATGATTCCTCCGCCACAAAATATGTGGTTGGATGAAATCGATTGATTTCTCCGTCACAAATCGTAGTTGGTCCACTGAAACGATCAAACCGCTTGGTTTAAGTACAAAGTCCACATGTTGAGGGTGGGAGAATAAAAAAAACGTATTGTTTGGCTTAAGTAATAAAGTGATGAAAATGGCCAAATTCTTCTATTCATCTTCTTCCCTTGCTCTGCAACCCATTAGTGACCGAGAGAATTTTCATCTTCTTGTTCGATCCAAGTATGGAAAACATTACGATCGAAACTTTGAAGGAGTACTCAAAGATACTACGTTTCAAAACCATCACGCTCAAGCCCGTGGTTGGGTCGAAAGTATTCGTATCAATTTGTAGTCGATTGGAAGTAAATTACTCTCTGTTGTTGATAAAAGCTACCTGCTTTGGCTGCCATATTTGACTTTCGAATGAGGTTTTATACCTTCGTCAAAGTGTCATATATAAAACTCTGATGTTGGTATTTGTTTTAAGTTATTGGGACAATGGTGTGCCCATAAAAATTAAACATCAAAAGCAGTAGTACATGAATCAAAGATGGGAGAGTAAAGAGCTGCTGTAAAAAAAATATATATGAAGTTGAAAAGTCAAAGTTTAGATGGGAGATTGAAAATAAATAAATAAAAATATAAAAAAGGAAATAAAAGTAAAAAAAATATATATGTGTGATGCGTGTACACAAGTTCACAACTCCACATATAAACAATAATGACTAGATATAAAACAAAATTAATAAACGAAAAATCAAAGAAAAAGAATTGTAGTGTGCAAATTGCATTGCTAGTAGAGGTTCGGCTTTTTACAAAATCAGTTTGGTTTATTTACAAAAAGACCCATAAAGATGTGTTTTTTTTATACGGAATGACCAATATAATATTTTTTTTTACAAAAGTGACCCGTGAAAAAAAACTTTTTATAAATATGATAACATATTTATGGTCAAATAAATCAAATATCTTTTTGGTAGAACTACGTTATGACTTGATACTCGTTCTGAGTTACGTAGGAAATCCGATCTCAAATTAAATTGGATTCAGTCGACCCGTCCACCTTGGACTTAAAAAATCAAAATTCGTCAAACGAACTACGGGTGGTTTGATCTCTTTTATAAGAGTACGCAGGAAACTTGACTAATAAATTGTCAAGTTCAACTGCAAAAATTAAATTAACTTTTATGTAAATGTAAAAGTCAGAAAAAAACTACGTATGATTTGATTCCGTTTATTTTTACGGATACGTAGGAAATTTGATACAAATAAATATGTATTAAATTCAATCGCAAAATATATATTTTTGACTTTTATATGAAATGAAAGTCATAAGGTTAAATTTTAAATATTCTTTTAATACAAAAGGATACATATTAAATTTAATCGCAAAATATATATTTTTGACTTTTATATGAAATGAAAGTCATAAAGTTAAATTTTAAATATTCTTGTAATACAAAAGGATACATATTAAATTTAATCGTAAAATATATTTTTGACTTTTATATCAAATGAAAGTCATAAAATTAAATTCTAAATTTATCTCTTTAAGAACTACGTACGACTTGATTCCTAATAAAGGATACGTAGGAAATTTGGTAAATTAAGAACCGAATTCAGTCACAAGTTTTAAAATCAAATAAAATAAAATAAAATAACCTATCACTGTTCTTGATCATGTGCGTGATAGTAGAGATAAATTAAGCAACCCTTCCTAGAAGGTGGGTTTAATTTAATCCTTTGATGCATGATCGAGATATAAAGGCCATACAAATGATAGTTGGATCATCGTCTAGGCAACCCTTCCTAGAAGGTGGGTTTGGACTTTGATTTTCTGATGCATGAAAACAGTGCACTGAACTACGTGAGGCTTGATCTTCTTTAACGAAGTATGTAGGCAACCCGTCCAAAAACGGGTGCAGCCCAAATCACTAAAATAAACCAAATATCGGTATTTATATAACTTAGAATCAAAAGGTCAAAAAGAGAAGGTCGAACTCAAATAAAAAATAAATAAAATGTGTTTTGTAAATTTGTATTCGAATAAAACTTAAAAGGTGTTATGTAAATTTGTGTACATTTTTACTCAACATATATGGGCTGATTTTCTACAATTCAAACATCTTCGGATCAAGGAATTTCTGGAGTATTTTCTGAAGAGTTTGGAGGAAGAATTGAAGGAAGTTGAAGGTTAAAGTTCAAGGAAGGAAGGAATCATAGTTGGAGTTGGCTTTTTGAAGGAGTTTGTAAGATCTTCTTAGATTGCTTTTGGTTTGTTGTCTTTTCTGATTTGTGACTTGAGGAACGTTGATTTGTTACTTGATTCATTCAGTTATTGAGACCTTTTGGTTAAGGTTTTCTTGTTTGAATATTGATTCCTTTCTTATATATTTGATTATTATTATCATGATGATTGTTGGCTAAGTTTCTTATGCGATTCTAGGGTGATTGGCTGAAAGTTGTGGAAAAGACGATGATAGAATGATCTTAATCCCAACAGGACCCTGAAAGCTCGAGTCTTTACCTTAACCGTAGAACACCTCGGTCAGTCATTGAACATCTCAGCCGGGTTGGAATTTAACTGAACGAGGTGAACTTTTCCTGAACCTTTTCTGAGTTAAGAGTTTAAGTTTGTCAAATCCTATCCTTATTATACCTTTCCTAGTTCAATGCAAGCCTAGAATGAGAGTTACCCGGTGATTCCTTTGTTTGTTTACCCAAGATCATGAATGTAGGTAATAAAGGTTTATCCTTTATTGGGATTTGAGTGTTCCTTCATCTCATCCTTGTGAGTTAGCCTGAGACTTACCCGGTAAAGGTTGAATCTATTCCCTTGGGTGGTGTATTGGTTTGAGATTATAGTTACTTTTCTTAGTACTGTTACGTCTAGGAATTGATGCACGCAAAAGTCTTAAATTTATAACTCGATATATTTTTCCCTAACTCCTAGCGAACCCATAGTGTATGGGTCGTTTTGTAGTAAGGATAGTATTCCGAGGTCGAACACAAAGACTAAGGTGAAATTGAGTCAATAATGACTAAGGATAGTGAAGATCTAGGCTAAGAAAAGAGAAAGGAATAAAGAAATGAAAATATCAATGTTTTTGGTTTGGTTTTGAGGTGATCAATCAAAGATCACAAATCATGTGAAATCAACAAACAACTAAGCTAACAACACAAATAAACAAGCAAACACGAGATAGGTAATCAACGAGAGAAAAGAGGATTCTAGGGGTTAGAAATTCCGGTTATGACATAAGACTCAAGCTATCTAATCATTCTTTGGATCAACTATAGTATGTTGGGAGAGAGTGTTTCTAGATTGGGATCAATCACCGGGTAGGTCTCATGGTCCACTAGTCCGTTCCTAAGGTCTCATCACCGGGTAAGTCTCAAAGAGCCTAAGGATAGGAATTCTACACAAACTGGATTGTCATCTAGGGATCTAATCTCTCCTTACTGGGTAAGTCGGAAAGGCAAGTCCTAAACATCAATCCTAGCACACTCAGTCCAATAACGGCTTATGAGGCTCACTACTACCTAGAGTTCATCATCTTCGGTATCTAAAGGCAAGAATCACCGGATAAGTCTCTTCTCACAATTAGTTGCTAACACTAGGTCACCCTAGGATAGATCTAGCTCAATAAACACTAGGATTTCAACAATCTAACAACCTAACACTTAGATTTATCAATACAAGCAAGTCAGACGAAATCACGGGCAGTTCATCAAGTCCACGGCCGTGGAACCCCTTAGAACAGACCGTGATTTTGAACAGAGGCTAGGTTCGAGCAAACAAAGCATCCAAAGGTACGTTTAAGTCTATCCTATCATAGTCCAAGCCATAACCATCATTTCCTTACCCTAGAATCACATCTATTTAGCCAATAACATGTATCATCACAATCAAGGTCATCAAGCATAAAATCATGGAATCCATATCAAGAGAATGAAATGAAAGGGAGATGAAGCAAGTAGAACAAGCAAAACTAGCTGAATAAATGTTCAAGAAGGACTTACAATCCTTCAAAAGAAGGTTCGAATCGTTTCTTACAACCCTTGCAAATGTTTTCAACAATCTTCACTCTAAAAACTATGAAAGACTAAGAATGGTGTGTTTTGCTCTTCTTCTCCAATGGAAGCCTTTCTTCTCCTCCAAGAGTAGCTCCAATCCAATCTTCCAATGAGAGAATATGTGTAGTTGAGAGTGTGGGAGAGAATGGAATGATGGGGTCTGCCCTTCAACAGCCTGCAGGACCACTTTTATACACCATCAAGGACAAGGGTCAGTTATGAAGATCGTGGGACAGCTGTCGCAGCTGTGCAGGGAGAACCACGGCCTATTTCCATGCCCGTGGAAGTCCTAGGGGCCGTGGTTTTGGTGATTCACACTTCTATGGATAATCAAGCCACGATTTGGTGCAAGGAATGCACCAACAAGGTCTCATGTGTTCTCCTTTGCTCCTAACTTGCTTCCCAATGGGCCCAGAAGTGTGTCATCTCGAGGAATGATCCTCGAATGTATCGATTAAGCTCCTAAAGCTCCCAAAATACCTACAAAACATGCAAAAGTCCGTGTAGACGTCTATCTCGACAACATACATGAATTAAGTGCAAATCGTCACGAATTAGTGCAAACCATGCATGAATGAGCGGAAAAACTATCTAAATGAATGCCTAAACTAACGTCATAAATTGTGTTATCAAGTACCTTGAGACTTACCCGGTAATAGGAGCTTTGGTTTGGGATAGTGAGTAGTGAGACTTACCCGGTGATCTATTTCCACCTTAGAAACACCTTCCCTTTGCAAACCTCAGCTTTGTCCGTGTTATCTTTTGAGATCTTGAGTCGGAACCACAACTAGATGCTTTAATCCCTAGAATCTGCATTCCCTTTATCTGACTTTATATCATCTTTGGTTGCTTTAATTCATAGTCATTAGCATATTTGACAACCTGATTTCGTGCTTTGTTTCACCATAGTCCCTGTGTTCGACCCCTGAAATTCTTGCTTTTATTACAATTGATCCGTACACTGCGGGTTCGCATATTGTTCAAGCATACTTCTTGGGTTATAAATACTAAAGCTTGCACACACCTTTTGGAGCGAACAAGTTTTTGGCGCCGTTGTCGGGGACTTGGTCTAGACCAAGCCGGTTTCGGTAGTCTTTCGGGGCTATTGCCCTTGTTGCTTTTGACTACTCTACTTGAGTGTTTTTGCACGATCTTTCCTTTGGTTTATTCGAAGAACTCATGCTGGAAAGGAAATCGTTCCCTACGATCCCGAACCAGAAAAGACTTACAAAAGAAGATTGAAAGAAGCTAAGATGGCCAATCAAGACAATCGCGATCTTGAAGCCGAATTGAAGGAGGCATTGAAACAGCTACGCCTTAGTAAGAAAGAACTGTAGCGAGAGAAGGACGAGACTCGCGCAAGAACAAAAGGAACTGAAGTAGATATGGCCGCTCTAAGGGCCTAGTTTTTGCCTCGACCGATCCCAAATCCTCGATCGATGCAAGACCCAGTTCATGTTGCCCTGGATGAGGTACACTTACCATCTCGGATGCCTATCCGAGATGTTCTTTTTGCTGGAGTTCCACAAACCCTAGGACAGAGGATGGACCCTAATCAGCAAGTCAGGCGTCCAGGAGTCAACCTAGGTGATCCAGCTGAGCATGATTATGAACTTCGACCGCAAGTTCTAACTATGATCCGACAATGTCAATTTGGAGGTTTGGAGAGAGAGTCTCCGCATCAGCATTTGCAAAACTATGAGATTCTGATGGAGACCTTGAGACCTTCAAGACTGGAGAATAACAACTACAAGTTGAGGCCTTTCTATTTCTCTTTAAAAGACAAGACACTTGCTTGGTATCAATCTCATCCGGCCAAAAAAATCAACACTTGGGAAGAGATGACGACGGAGTTTCTAACTAAGTTCTTTCCTCCCTCTAAGACCGCTGAATTGAGGGGAAAGATCAATGCTTTTATTATGAAGGACAAAGAGAGTTTGTCCAAGTCATGGGAAAGATTCAAGGATCTTCTATTGGATTGCCCACATCATGGGATTTCAAAGATCGAGTTGCTGGAAATTTATTTCAAAGGTTTGGATGGAGTGACTCAATTCAATCTCCAACTACTTTTAGTCGGCACATTCATGGATATGCCGATAGATGAAGTTTGGGATTTCATTGAAAAGAAAGCTTTACACATGGAGAAGTATTCCCATCAAGGAACTGAAAATAGAGCAAGGAGAGTTAGCTTCCAAGACACATCATCAAATGGAGCTCAACTCACCTCGCTTAGCAATGAGGTAAAAGCATTGAAGGAGCTTTTAGTAGCTCAAACAAAGAAGGAGCAAGAAGGAGGATATCAAGGAAGAAACAACTATCAAGGGTCGCAGAACAACAATTACAACAACAATAGAAACTCCAACAACAACAATTGGAGATCTAATCGACAAAATCCCGGTAACCCTTATTCTCATGCTAATAATGCTTTTAACGCCCCCTCTTCTTCTTCTACTCCATTGAGAAGCCAGGAGCCTGGGTCGAGCTCGTCCTAGCAAGAAAAGAAGGATGTTGTGCTGGAAGCATTTCTGATCAAGCTCAACGCTATGGAGACATCGATGACTTTATTTTCAAAGGCACAAAAAGCCTTAGAGCAACAATTCTTCAACAAGGCAAATGAAGCACCAAGAGATCCAGGAAAGCTCCCAACAAGGACAGAGAGCAACCCTAAGGGACAAATTATGGCAATAAAAACACGAAGTGGATTGAAAACTGCAGATCCAGTACCTCGATCGAGCCACGACCAGATGAACACTTCAGTCGAGGTGCCAACCGAGGTGGAGCCCCAGAAAGCGAAAGATAAATCTGAACTTTATGTTCCACCTCCTACTTATAAACCACCACTTCCATTCCCTCAGTCAAGGGAGAGAACACATCTAGACAAGCATTTCGGTAAGTTTCTAGACCTTATGAATAAACTACATATTAACATCCCTTTCCTTGATGCCATTCTAGGGATGCCCGCCTATTGGAAGTTTCTGAAAGAAATTCTATCAAGAAAGAGGAAGCTGGAAGATTTTAGGGAAGTAAGGATGACATCTAAGTCTTTGGAGCTCATTCAAATCATGAAGGAGAAGATGCCACCTAAATTAAGAGATCCCGGTTCATTTTTCATTCCCATTCAAGTCAAGGATGTAACCTATGATGCATTATGTGATCTATGAGCCAGTGTGAGTATCATTCCGCTGGAACTATGTGAGAAAGTCGGCCTTGGAAAGCCCAAGCCGTTAAAGATGACGCTATACATGGAGGATCGCTCCATTACCCATCCCATGGGTATTTTGGAAGACGTTTCCATCAAGTTAGGTAACTTCTACTTACCTATAGACTTTGTTGTACTTGACATTCCCGCAGATTATCCCGTTCCTATCATTCTCGGGAGACCATTTCTAGCAACTTCGGGTTGCAATGTGGATTGTAAGAACGCCAAGTTGAAATTCAACATTGGCGGAGATCATGTGGAGTTTGCATTGCTTGCTGCAATGAAGGGAGAGCCGTTGGAGGATGATATCTTCAACATCTATGATAAAGAAGAATCAAGAGAATTGGTGAGCTCTATCCTTATTAACGATCCTCTTGAAAGAGTTCTTAGTTTTAGTTTAATGGAGGAAGGTATAGATGTCTCTTGTGATGCAGATATACGGAGCTTAAAAGCATTGAAAGCAGATCCAGGAGCTAAGATTGAGAAACTAATCCAGGAGAAGAAAAGCAATTTAGGTTTCGGTCGGAGTTCCAGTACCTCGACCGAGGCACTTCCTGGACCAAGCGAGGTGTTCTTATCTGAAGAACATCTCGGTCACCCACCTCGGACACTGACTGAGACATCAAGCGAGATGTTATCAACTGAGGACAACAAACTTTCTGACTTGTTTTCTGGGAGTCACTTACAGTTGGTGGAGCATTGGCTCCGCCAAGTTTCTGATGGTAAAGAACCTTGGTATGCTGATATTGTCAATTACCTTGTTTGTTAGGAATACCACCCGGATTAACGTACGCTCGAAGGAAGAAGTTCTTCAAGGATGTACGTCACTACTATTGGAATGAACCTCGACTGTTCAAAAGAGGTCTAGATGGGATGCTTCGACGATGCATTCCGGAGGATGAAGTTTCTAGTGTCATACGGCATTGTCATTCACTTCCTTGTGGAGGACATGCTAGCACTCACAAGACGTGCGCTAAGGTATTACGTTCTGGTTTCTTTTGGCCTACATTATTTAAGGATGCACAGACGTTTGTTGTTTCTTGTGATGTGACCGAAGGTATTTCTATGGTCGTCTATACCCAATCAAAAGTAAATCCTAACTTAGCACTAAAAACAAGTATAGTGATGAAGTAAGGGTCGAACCCAAGAGAGTTGAGGGTTTTAGATGCAATTATTGATTATGATGACAAGTGACACAAGGGGGGCGGGTTGGTTGAATTGATGCACAAAAACTTATGAAAACGATGAATACGACAAGTAAGACAATAATGGGTGAGTCTACACTAGGTTGATTCTAAGCATGCAATTGCTACTTTGGTGCGTTCCCTTTACAAGTTTTTAAGTAAGCTCCCGTCTCGATCATACATATGTGTTGAGCCAACTGGCATCAACACAACTTAACTTATTACAGTTCCGTAAACCTACAAGAACAAATAATAAGTTAGCATTCAAGCAAAGACTAAGGGATATAAAGAAAAGATTAAAACCGTTAAACTTATCTTTATAATTGTGTTCCTTTTCTTTAAGTAATTACAACCCGTTATTACTTAAAGTTGCTACTAGATTAAAGACCCGAACCCGGAACCTATTAATCCTAGTTGTTTACGTGCACTTTAGAACCTAAGGTGATCAATCTTAAGCAATAGTTAACATGCAATTTAAACAATGAAGATCAAGGAAACACAAAGCATTACTGAATAAAAACTTATATTAAAAGAACTTACAACCAAAGTAACAAAGCAGCTTCAAACCAACCCAATGTAGCAAGGGAGTTAGCAACTCATTACAATGAAAAACTAAAGTCTAAAATGGATTTTGTGAAGAAAAGCATGGATAATTCTAGCAATCAGCCATGGACTATTTTATACTACAAAAGACACTAAATTATGAGTAAATAGCCGGCCTAAAACAGCCACCTTTAATGCCATAAAGTGATGTAAACAGCCGGAGTAAAGCTTATGGCGTTACACCGCAGGGGCGGCCTTCAGGACCCGCAGGGGCGGCCTTCAGGATCCGCAAGGGCGTTTTAGGCAGAATCGGTTGATCTTCTTCAGAACCACTGGGGCGGCTACACAACTCCGCTGGGGCGGATCTTTGATGCACTTCAACGTCTGACCTTTCACCTTCTTGACGTTTCTGTTCTCAAGGTGCAGGGGCGCCTCTAAGGTCAGCGCAGGGGCGGTGGCCAGGACTCTTCGTCTTCCAGCTCCCAGGGCGAGGCGCAGGCAGGGCGCAGTAGAAGGCGCAGGGGCGCTGATCTTCGTCTCTTCAGGGTAGGTCACCGCAGGGGCGCCGATGGGTGGCGCAGGGGCGGTGACCTGCATCTTGGCCGGCACTGGTGAAGGCGGAGGGGGCGCTCTGGTGGGAGGCGTCACCCGCTGGGGCGGCTGCAAGGGCCCGCTGGGGCGGTGAAGTAGCAGAAGCTTCACTTCGTGATCTCTCTTCAATCCTAAGTGCCTATAACTCCTTTCTTAGCTTCTTTTGATCTTTTTCTTCTAGATCAAGGAGTTAGTAGCATAAACTGACTCTAATGCAATAAAAAGACTGTAAAAACTACCCTAAATGATAGTGATTTCATCACCTATCAAAATCCCTCATACTTAGACCTTTTACTCGTCCTGAGTAAAACAAATAACAACAGTTAGACTCAAGGTCTCAGGAAGCAAGGGAAAGAAAGAAAAGATAATTAAAACAAAAGAAGAAAAGAAGAAATGAAAAGAGAGGAAATGTGAGAAAAAGAAATACTATCATCCTTATCGCTCCAAGAGTGGCCTACCCGGACAACCTCCTTATGACTCCCCTTCTTATATCGCCAAACGCCGGAAGGGAATCCTACACTCGATGTCGCTCATTTTGCCAAGGTGCCCTTTCGGGTTTTCACCTTGCCACTCTTCTTCTTTTCTCTCTTAAGCTCACATCCCTCAAGTCCAATTTTTCACCAACCTAAGGTTGGTCGGACTACCTTCTTTTTACCTAAACCGCCCTTTCGTGTTTTCGGTTTATCCAAGGATTTTCATGTCTTTTTCATTTCTTTGGCTTTTTCTTCTTTTTTTTTTTTTGGAAACTGAATATTAAAATGCAAGAAACAACAACTCAAATAAAATACAACTATACATGATAATTCCCTCCCCCATACTTAGAGTGCACTTTGTCCTTAAAGTGAAACTGAGTCAAAGATAAATGTGGGAGAAGGAAGAGAAGTGTACCCCTCAATGTGATGGTCCGGATGGACCACCTGGACCGTCCTCTGGTGGGTACGGGAAGTGGGAGAAGAAATGCTCCTGTCGGTGGTAGATGTCCTCAATACGATCCTCTTGGGCCTGCATCCGGCACCCGAAAGAGGTCTCAAAACTAGCCTGCCAGGCTAGCTGCTGAGCCTCCAGCTGCTGTTGCTGAGCTGCCTGCCATGCCTCCTGCCTCCGGTCAAAGTGTGAGGTCATGGAGGTGGCAAAGGTGTCCTGCCAGCTCTGCTGCTGCTCCAGCATAGTCCGTTGATAGTCGGACTGCCAAGCCCGGTGCTGGGTCGTCATGGCCACCATCTGAGCCTGAAGGCTCGCAAGAGCCGGGTCCTCCTCTGGTGCCGCAGTAGGCATCTCCTCGTCGTCGGGGACGGGTAGGTGCTCCTCCTGGTGACCCCGACTAGAGCTGGCAACATGCCTCTCCACAATGGCCACCAGCGGCCTCCTCGGCACAAAAGGATCTGCCAGAATGTAGAGGTCTGAAAACTCCTCCCCCAATGGTAAAGGCCGGGGAAGGTACATCAGGTGGCTCCCATCAGCAAGGGAGATCCAGAACATGTTCTCCCCGTCCCGTTGGAGGAGCTTGCACCTCCTAAGCATCCCCTTTGTGTAAAGGGGAGCCTCCAGGCCATCCTCTAGGCCGGAAAGGTCCATGACCTGTGAGGCGATCAAGGAGATCACCCCACCGCCGACAATATCCCTCGGCTTGTTCCTCCTAATCCGCTTCAAAGCGGAGAGGAAAAGAGAAGGCCAATCCAACATCCTCTCACTCTGTGGGAGGCATGCGTTAGATGAGAGGAAGGTCCTTGAGAGCGACCTTGTTCTCCTCTTTGTGTTCATAAAAGACACTCATCAGGATCTTCGAGAGGAGCCTCAAGGAGGGATGAGTGAGCTTGTTGGAGTACTCCCCCCGCATGGAACTCGGATCCTGTAGCCGCTTGCCAAAACTCACATAGGTTTAGAGTCGGGACTGGCTCCCACCAGTTCTCTGAAGGGTTGATGATAACCCCAAAAGCCTCCTGAATCTGGAAGTAATCCAGTGTGTACTGCATCTTGTTGAACTTGAAAGTAAGTCCAACAACCACATGGTCTTCCTTCTCCAGGGTGAAAGTAGCAATGAACTGCCTGGTGAGCTCGGGATAGGTCAGAGCGCTCTTCTGCAAAAAGTTTCCGAGCCCAACATTCTCCAAAAAGGATTGCATGCTCTCTATCATGCCAAGCTTCTCCAATGTAGGAGCGTGCAAAAATCGAGTTGCATACACAACTCGATCTTGCACAATCCTATAACGATCCTTCTCACCCTTGGTCATCTTATATTTCCTTGGAGCTTTCATTCTTGAAACGATTTGAGCAAAGGATTAGTAAATGTGTGGAAAAAGGAAGTGAAACGACCTTTTTGGTGGCTTTTCCGCAGGGGCGGCTGTGCAGGCGCAGGGGCGGTAAGGCGCGGGTGCGTGTGCAGACAAACGCAGGTGCGGGAGAACAGCAGAGGGCGATTCGCAAGAGCTTCGAAGGTGGTGGCTTCTGTGGTTGCTCCGGCAGTGGTGTTGGTGCAGGCGACGTCGGAGGAAGCGCAGAAGCAGGGAATCTTCGCAGAGGGAGGTATGTGGCTTTTGGTAAAAGGGCAGGTGGCGCAAGGGCGTTGGTGGTGGATCTTTAGTGTCGGAGGTGGCGCAGGGGCGTCGGAGAGGGTGGTGGCGATGCTTTTTCTGGGGGCGCAGGGGCGTTGATGCTTGAGAGGGCTAAGCTGCGAGGAGGTATTTGTGGTTGGTGAGGAGAGAGAGAGAGATAGGGTTGGGGTAGGTGTAGGAAAGTCTTCGAACTTCTATATTTTTTTTTCGTTACAGGGTACACCCGCAGGTGCAGGAGCTTGTCGCCGCCCCCGCGGCGACAAGGAAAAGGGGTACGCAGGGCCAGCGCCGGGGGCGACGTTGGAACTTTTTGTCAAGGTTGGCCGCCGCAGGGGCGTGGGGGTGTCACCGCGGGGGTGGTGACTGTGATGTCACTGCGCAGGCCTAGCACCGGGTGCGGAGCTGGGCATGGGTGTCACCGCAGGGGCGGGTCTCAGATCCGCGGGGGCGGTTTTCTTGATAGTAGCTCCTCTTCTTATTCTTTTGGGTTGCCTCCCGAATTAGCGCCTTTGTTTTACGTCGTTGGCTCGACGTAAGACCTTTAATTCTCTGTCTGTGCCTCTAATACAATTTCGTCAATCGGATCGTTCTTGACTCCCTCAAGGTAGAGCTTTAGCCTTTGTCCGTTCACCTTAAATACCTTGTGCGTTTGGGGGTCATAGAGATCCACAACTCCGTGAGGATATACTTCGGCTACTATGAACGGCCCTGTCCATCTTGAACGCATCTTATGTGCAAAGAGTTTCAAACGGGATTGAAAGAGAAGCACCTTATTTCCTACCTTAAAATCTATTCGGAGAATATTCCGGTCATGCCATGCTTTTGTCTTTTCTTTGTATGTTGTGGCATGATCATATGCATCTAGCCTTAGTTCCTCCAACTCTTGCAATTGGAGCTTCCGGAATTCCCCCACTTCTTCTATGTTCATGTTGCACTTCTTTACCGCCCACCAAGCTTTGTGCTCTAACTCCACCGGTAGGTGGCACGCTTTTTCAAACACAAGCCTAAAAGGTGACATTCCGATGGGAGTTTTGTAGGCTGTCCGATATGCCCATAGAGCGTCATTTAGCCTTGCACTCCAATCCTTCCGCCCGGGAGAAACTGTCTTTTCAAGGATGGTCTTTATTTCCCGATTGGAAACCTCAGCTTGGCCGTTAGTTTGTGGGTGGTAAGCTGTTGATACTCTTTGATGAACATGGTACTTCTTAAGGAGAGCCGTGATCGTTTTGTTGCAGAAATGTGTACCCCTATCACTGATTAAGGCTTTCGGGATTCCAAATCTAGCAAAAATATTTTCCTTAAGGAATGCTGCAACCACTTTTTAATCATCAGTTTTAGTGGCCTTTGCTTCCACCCACTTGGAAACATAGTCTACCGCAAGCAAAATATAAGTGTTCCCGAATGTCATAGGAAATTGTTCGCTCCAAACGGTGTGTGCAAGCTTTAAATTTATAACCCTAGATGTAAGCTTAAAACAAGGATGCGAACCCGCAGTGTACGGGTCAATCGTAGTAAAAAGCAAGAAATTCCAAGGGTCGATCATAGGGACTTAGTGAAACAAAGCAGGTATAGGTTGTCAATGCAACTACTAACCACAAAAGCGATTAAAACAATCAAAGATGATAAAAAGTCAATTAAGGAAATATGCAATTCTAGGGATTAAAGCATCTAGTTGTGGTTCCAACTTAAGATCTAAAGATAAGCGGACAAAGCTGAGATATTTGCATAGGGAAGATATTACTAAAGTGGAATAGATCACCGGGTAAGTCTCACTACTCACTAATCCCAAACCATAACTCCTATTACCGGGTAAGTCTCAAGGAATTAAGGAAAAGAACTATAACCTCAAACTAACACACCACCTAAGGGAATAGAATCAACCTTTACCGGGTAAGTCTCAGGCTAACTCACATAGATGGGATGGAAGCACACTCAAACCCCAATAAAGGATAAACCTTTATTACCTACACTTATGATCTTGGGTAAACAAACAAAGGAATTACCGGGTAAGTCTCATCCTAGGCTTGCATTGAACAAAGAAAGGTGTAATAAGAATAGGATTTGGCAAACTCTAACACTTAACTCTCAGTTTCGGATCAGATAAGTCACCTCTGTCAGAAGAATTCCACCCCAGCCGAGATGTTCATCGACTGAGCGAGATGCTTTAGGGTTTAGGATAAAGACTCGAACTTTCAGGGTCCTACTATGATTAAGACTATTCTATTATTGTTTTTCCCACAACCTTCAGCCAATCACCCTAGAATCACACAAGGAAATTAGCCACTCATCATCATGAAAGCAATGATCAAATATAAGGTAAGAAAGAGAATAATTGAACAAGAAAACCTTAAGAGAAAGACTTCAATAACTGAATCAATTATCAAACAACAAGCGTTCCTTGGATCAAAATCCAATAAGACAATCAACAATGAAGGGAATATAAGGGAATCTTACAAAACCCTTCACAAAGCTATAAAAGCTATAAACTTTCTTCCTTCAATCTTCCTTCAACCTTCAAAAAGGTTCTTCAAATCTCCCAGCAGTAGTGTGGTAAAACGGCCGTAAGTGGGGTATGCGGGGTTGGTGGTATAGCATCCTCGGATTTGTGGAAAATCCAACCCTTTTTATAGGAAAATTACCCTCCAAAGATAAGATATCTTAGAAAGATATTTTCCCATAAAAATAGGTAAAATATATGGGCTAAATTATCTTCTTCCTTCCAGGAATCCAGCCTAAAAATATAAGATCATCTTTCCAAAAATAAAAGATCTCAGCCAAGAATAATATCCTTGCCACGTCCAAGGTGTTCGCCTCGGTCGAGTCAGCTCCTCTGGATCACCTCGGTCGAGGTGACTCTGTAGTCAACCGAGGTGAATCACAACTGAATGTTAAATCTCTCAAATCTGGTCCAAAGTGAATCTCTAATCCAATTCCATGATTCCTGGATTCTTCCTTAAGCTCCTGAATGTAGCTCCAATGACTCCTTAGCTCCTTTTGCTCCTTTTTGATGCAAAACGTGCCATTTTACTTACGATTACAACGAAACTTGGTGTAGACCTCGATTCCCGCAAAGGTAGATGAAACGACAATATAATCACATAATATACATCCAAACATGCAAATTATTGAAGATAAAACATCTAAACAGGCCCCAAAATATAGACAATAATTCATGCTATCAAAATACCCCATACTTAGCCCTTGCTTGTCCCCAAGCAAGTTCCGAATATAAAATACAAGATAGAATGGATTATTAGTCATAAAGATCAATGAAAAAGTCTTTCAAAATATTTTAATAGCGTGCTACAATCATAGATCACTCTAAGAGAATACTTCATGGAATTTAAAATCAAAATATGCTTAAAACATTTTATAAATATAAGAAAGTTGTTCATCTTTGCATATAATCATAGAATGCATAATAAATCATAATTATCGAAATTAATCATGTATAATCCAGTTTAAACCACTAAGTCAATCAACAAGCTCGAGGTCTCAAGGGCTTCCCAAAAGAAAGGTCAAGAAACGTGTAGGGTAGGGATGTATAGAAGGTAATGTGGTGCTAGAATCTGGGAAAAGGATATCACTTCACTTTCACTTGACTTTCAACATCATCCACCAATAAGCTTTGCTTATTTTACACTTTTATTTTTTTACTTTACTTTTTGGGATGCATGGACAGAGGTGCACAATAACCGAAGCCTAGGAAATCAGCAATTATCAATTTCTTGAGATACATCAAACCCTTGATGCACATACCATGACCCGTTAGGAATATCGCTCAATCCGACTTTGGCAAGACACAAACACCCGACTATGTGAATGATGCTGAGTTACTCATTATCATGATTGACTTCCCCAAACCTATTTATTACTTTCTAACACTTTCACTTCCAGCCAACTTCTCAACTTTTCTTTCACCTGCTTTTCACTTGCTTGCTTCCAAATTCCCGGATAGGTAAAGGAAGGCAAATATGTATATGAGGGGTTAAGCATGATCAAGAAGAAGAAGAGAAAATGATGAATTGCCTTGGTCTTTCCAGGAAGAAAGTAAGAGAACTCATTATGTGGTGTCAACCTTCAAATTCAATATAATTTTGATAAAAACAAAGTATTAAACATGCCACAAATTTCAAACAAAGCATTTAGCAACTTAAACATATCATAAAACCTTTCAAACATATAAAGATTTCAAAACCAATCTGCAGACAAAATCTTCACTAAGGTCATATCCAGATAAGAAGCACAAAAATCGTTTTCAAAAAAAATTCCTTTCAGTTAAATTGCCTCGGTCGAGATGTTCTAGTCAACTGAGGTGAAGTACCTCGTTTGGCCAGAATTACTTCGGTTGAGGTCAAATTTTTTTTTTCTTTCCAGTTTTTGACGTTTTTCTCAATCAAATAACCTGTATGCATGCATGTAATCTCAAATAGAGCAGAATAAAACATAAATATCCATCAAAGTAGCATACAATCATCCATAGTCAAATAATACATCAAATACCCCATACTTGGGACACATTGTCCCAATGGGTCAAAATAAGTCTTAAGAAATAAAGTACTCACCGGACATAGCTGAGCTGCATAATAAATAAAGAAAGAAAAATCCTGCAAGCTCTCAATAATCACGATCCAGTGGTGGTGGTGGTGGCACATATGGGTGCTGAGATGGGTCGAAAGGATAGCCCATGACATGCTGAAACTGAATCTCAGCCATCACGTGCTGGTAGTGTAGTCTCTCCTGCATCTCTCGGATCTCTAGGGACATGGCAGCATAGGAATCTATCATCTGATCCGTCAAATCATCAATCCGACGGTGAGCAAGTGGATCCCTCTGCCGGCATACCCTACGTCTAGTGGGACGTGCTGGTGCTGCAACCGGCTCCTCCTCAGTCTCGTCATCATCCAAATCGATGACCGGCGCACTAGTCCCAGCTGTATCCGTGCCTGTATCCATAGGAACACCACCATCCTCAGCAACATCATCATCATCATCATCATCATCATCCTCAGCCTCGTCCTCCTCAGCTGGCCCCTGAGCTGCTGCAGCTGTTGCCTCTCTAGCATCCTCCATTAGTGGAATCCACACAGTCTGCCAGTAGTGTGGATCAAACACGGAGAACTGAGCTGACCATCTGATCCCCTGTGGTGCAGTCGGCTCCCATGGCATCGCCACATATGGCGTAGTAAGTCCTCATGGAACCAGTATCCTCCGAGTGATCATCTCCTGAAGTCCAAGCGGCTTGGCAGCCGCCACCATGGTACAAGCACTGAGGTCCATATCCATGTAACTCGCTATATGAGTCACAATACCTCCACAACAGATGTCGCCTTTCCCCTTCGCCTTTATCCTATGCAAGTCCTCTGCCAGCATCAATCCAAAATCTGGGACTCCTCTAGTCACCATGCAGTATAAACTCAGAAGCTCCCCCTGTCTGACCTTCTGGGGCGTCTCAGTACACGCCAGAAGAGTCTCACTGAAGATCCTGTGGGCCAGTCTAAAAGCAAGATGGAATATAATCCTCACCTTGGAATCTCCAAGTCTCCATCTGTCAGCATGCTCAACCACGTGAGCTATCTGTCCCCAAAACTTCCTAGCTACAGCTCGGGAGGGAAAATCAGCAACTGTAGGAATCGGGAAGCCAAAGATATCCCGCCAGTGATCTAAGGGAACCAAATAGTTCCGGTTCATCAACCAGTACTTTACGGCGCGCTCGATAGGCAAGTAGGTAAAGGAGCTGACAAACTCTAGGGTCGGCTCTAGATAGGCCGGAGCTCTAATCTCTGTGAACTGCTCCAGCCCCACAGCAGAAATCATACGCCTCAAATCATCATTAACGTGGATGCAGTCAAAAGCTGAAATGCCCAGGAAGCGGGGTGCAATCACTGGACGGGCCGCTATGCGGTCATAATCGACCTGGTGTCTCTCGTGGATCACCGGTCTAGTACGGCGGGAGGAAGAAGAAGGAGAAGGAGAAGATCTGTCCCTCAGGACCAACTGTCTGTCAGAACTCATAATTTCTATGACCTGTCAGACCACCTCGGTCGCCCTGACAACTCTGTAGAACACCTCGGCTGAGGCACAGGCCGACTGGACCGAGGCGAAAAACTGCTCGATCGATTCCCTCAAAAATCCAGTTCTTTTCCCCCAAAATCACCACCAAAGGTTCCTATGGGGTACTTAATCCTTTTCTCAGCAAATGCAGGGGCAACCAAGGCCCAAATCGAAAGGAAACAGTAGAAAAAGAGGAGGGTTAGGGTTTTTTTGATTTTTACCCCGATTCGGTTCGTTCTTTTTGCAGATTGGTGCTTGCAATGCGATCCTCTATCCTTTCCTCTCAGTTTAGAAGCAAGAATCGTCGAAAATGAGCGAAGAACGGAGGAGCGAGGTGGAAAATGCGCCGCGGTCGAGAAGAGGGTAAAGAGAAGAGAGAGAAATCTTCAGCCATTTTTATACCCTTTTCTGGAACTGCTGTCACCTCGGTCGAGGTGGTCTCGACTGGACCGAGGTGAGTCTTCAGAAACCCTAATCGCCTCGGTTGCTCAAGAATCATCTCGGTCGAGGTGCTGTGACAACAACCGAGATGTGTCTCAGTCAAACTCCGTCTTCTCAAATTCTCGAACTTCTGTCCTTCCAATTGTGCTCTTGGGTTGTATTCCTTCCTTAGATGTCACCTGTTGTCTGTCTAGGACGCCAAAAACAAAACAAAGCAAAGCAAAAGCAAACTATCTAAAGCTAGACTAGAAAAGGGAAAAGAAAGCAATACCTTGGGTTGCTTCCCAAGAAGCGCTTGATTTAAGGTCGCTAGCTGGACCGTGCGGCTTCTCTCAAATGAGGTATAGCGGTGCAACCTCCTCAACCGGAACTTCCGGTTTGTATTTCTTAAGTCTATGACCGTTGACCTTGAAGCTTCCACTCGTTTCTCCCCAAATATCAACTGCACCATGAGGGAAAACATGTTTCACAACATAAGGTCCGGTCCATCTAGATTTCAACTTACCTAGAAAGAGGCGGAGGCGGGAGTTGAAGAGTAGAACTAAGTCTCCTACTTTAAGCTCCTTTGGAATGATGCGCTTGTCATGCCATTTCTTCGTTCTTTCTTTATAGATTTTGGCATTCTCATAAGCGTTCAAACGCAGCTCCTCCATCTCATTGATATCCAATAGCCACTTATCGCCGGCTTCCTTGATGTCGAAGTTCAACCATTTGATCGCCCAATATGCCTTGTGTTCTAACTCAACGGGCAAATGACAAGATTTCCCATATACCAAATTATAAGGGGTGGTACCAATGGGAGTCTTGAATGCGGTCCTGTAAGCCCAAAGAGCGTCGTCCAACTTCATGGACCAATCCTTCCTCGTCCTAGAGACGGTCTTCTCCAAGATTTCTTTAATTTCTCTATTAGAGATCTCGACCTGTCCACTAGTTTGAGGGTGATAAGGGGTTGCTACCTTGTGGGTCACCCCATACTTCGATAGAAGTGCCTTAAACTTCCGGTTGATGAAATGTGTCCCTCCATCGCTGATGATGATGCGTGGAGTCCCAAAACGTGGAAAGATAGTCTTGTTAAAGAACTTCACAACCACCATGGCGTCATTAGTGGGAGAAGCAATGGCTTCAACCCATCTTGAGACGTAATCAACTGCTAGAAGAATATAGAGGTTTCCTCTAGATGATGGGAAAGGTCCCATGAAATCTACTCCCCATACATCAAAAATCTCAACCTCTTGTATGTTATTGAGTGGCATCTCATTCCTTCTAGATAAGTTCCCTGTTCTTTGGCATGCATCACAAGAGACAACAAACGTTTGCACATCCTTAAATAATGTGGGCCAAAAGAAACCGGAACGTAATACCTTAGAGCATGTCTTGTTGGCGCTAGCATGCCCTCCACAAGGAAGTGAGTGACAATGCCGTATGACGCTATTAACTTCATCTTCCGTAATGCATCTTCGAAGCATCCCATCCGGCCCGCACTTGAATAGTAGCGGTTTATCCCAGTAGTAATGGCGTACGTCTTTGAAAAAATTCTTCCTTTGAGCGTACGTCAATCTGGGTGGTATTTCCTTGCAAACAAGATAATTAACAATATCAGCATACCAAGGTCCTTTATTAGCAGAAATTTGGTGGAGAGAATGTTCCACCAACTGAGTATGAATGTCAGAGAAGGGAGTAAGAAGTTTGTTATTTTCAGTAGTCTCAGTTGACATCATCTCGCTTTCGACCTCGGTCGAGGTCCAGAGAGGTTGACCGAGATGTTCTTCGGTCACCTCGCTTGGTCCAGAAAGTGCCTCGGTCGAGGTACTGCAACTGAAACCGAAACTGGAGATCTTCTTCTCCTAGATTAGTCTTTCAGTTTTAGCTCCTGGATCTTCTTCCAGCGCCTTTAAGCTCCGTATATCTGCATCACAAGAGGCATCTATACCTTCCTCCATTAAACTAAAACTCATAACTTTTTCAAGTGGATCGTTAATAAGGATAGAGCTCACCAATTCTCTTGATTCTTCTTCATCATAGATGTTGAAGATATCATCTCCTAGCTGCTCTCTCTTCATAGCCGCAAGTAATGCGAATTCCACTTCATCTCCGCCAATGTTGAACTTTAACTTGGCGTTCTTACAATCCACATTGCAACCCGAAGTTGCTAGAAATGGCCTCCCGAGAATGATAGGAACAGGATAATCTGCGGGAATATCAAGCACAACAAAGTCTATAGGTAAATAGAAGTTACCTAACTTAACCGGAACGTCTTCCAAAATGCCCACGGGATGGGTAATGGAGCGGTCCGCCATGTATAACCTTATCTTAACCGGCTTGGGCTCTCCAAGTCCGATCTTAACACATAGCTCCAGCGGAATGATGCTCACGCTGGCTCCTAGATCACATAAGGCTTCACAAGTGACATCCCCAACTTGAATGGGAATGCAAAATGAGCCGGGATCTCTTAACTTGGGTGGCATCTTCTCCTTCATGATTTGAATAAGCTCTGAGGATTTAGATGTCATCCTTACTTCACCAAAGTCTTCCAACTTCCTCTTCTTTGATAGAATCTCTTTCAAGAATTTCCCATAGGCGGGCATCCCTAGAATAGCATCAAGGAAAGGAATATTAATATGTAGTTTATTCATCAAGTCAAGGAACTTACCAAAATGCTTGTCTAGATGTGCTATGGCCCTTGACTGGGGGAATGGAAGTGGTGGTTTATATGCAGGAGGTGGAATATAAACTTCAGTTTTCTCCTCCACTTTTTGTGGCTCCACCTCGGTTGGCATCTCGGCCGAAGTGTTCTTCGACTGCACCTGGACCGAGGTGGTCTTCGTCTGTACTGGCATCGACCAAGGCACTGGATCTGCAGTCTTCAGTCCACTCCTCGTCGTTATGGCCATAATCTGGCCCTTAGGGTTGCTTTCCGTCCTTGCTGGAAGCTTCCCTGGATCTCTTGGCGCTTCATTCGCCTTATTGAAGAATTGTTGTTCTAAGGCTTTTTGTGCCTTCGAAAATGAAGTCATGGATGTCTCCATAGAGCTTAGCTTGATTAAGATGGCCTCCAGCACTGCGTCTTTCTTTTCTGGCTGGGACGAACTCGATCCTTGCTCCTGCCTCTTTAATGGAGTAGAAGAAGAAGAGGAAGAGAGGAAAGGATTAGAGGAATCATTCAAATTGGAGTTAGAATGATGGTTACCCGAATTTTGGTTGTTTGCCCTCCAACTATTGCTATTGGATCCTCTATTGTTGTTGTAATTGTTGTTCCGGGAACAGTTGTTGTTGTTACGGTATCCATTGTTGTTCCTTGATCCTTGATCTTCCTTCTTGGTTTGAGCAACTAAGAGTTCCTTCAATTGTTTCACGTCATTCTTCAAAGACGTGAGTTGATTGTTGTTAGGCGGAGCATCTTGAAAGTTGACTCTTTTAACTCCACCTTCAGCTCCTTGGTGGGAGTATTTCTCCATGTGCAAAGCTTGCTTTTCTATAAATTCCCAAGCTTCGTCAATCGGCATGTCCATGAACGTGCCGACAGATAGTAGTTGAAGGCTGAACTGGGTGCTTCCGTCCAGTCCCTTGAAGTATATCTCCAACAACTCTATCTTTGGAATCCCATGATGTGGGCAATCCAGAAGAATGTCTTTAAACCTCTCCCATGACTTTGACAAGCTCTCCTTGTCCTTCATGATGAATGCATTAATCTTCCCTCTCATTTCAGCGGTTTTAAAGGGGGAAAGAATTTAGTCAAGAATTCCGTTGTCATCTCCTCCCAAGTACTAATTTTTCCTGGAGGAAGAGATTGATACCAAGTAAGAGCTCTATCTTTCAAAGAGAAGTAGAAAGGCCTTAGCTTGTAGTTGTTCTTTTCCAGCCTTGAAGGTCTCAAGGTCTCCATCAAGATCTCATAGTTTTGTAGATGTTGATGTGGAGATTCCCTCTCTAGCCCTCCAAACTGGCATTGACGAATCATGGAAAGAACTTGCGGTTGAAGCTCATAATCATGGTCCGCTGGATCACCTAGGTCAACTCCTGGACGCCTCAGTTGTTGATTAGGGTCCATCCTCTGCCCTAGGGTTTGTGGGATACCTGCAAAAAGAACATCTCGAACTGGCATCCGAGGTGGAAGTATCTCGGCCGGGGCGACAGGTACTGGATTCTGCCTCGGTCGAGGATCTGGAGTAGGGTCTTGCCTCGGTCGAGGATCTGGGTTCGGTCGAGGTAGATACTGGTATCATAAAGCTGCCATATCTGCTTCGATCGCTTAAGTCCTTGCGCGAGTTTCTTACCTCTCCAGTCTCAGCTCTTCTTTGCTGAGGCGTAGCTGTTCTAACACCTCCTTCAATTCGGCCTTAAAATCGCGATTGTCTTGGTCGGCCATCTTCGCTTCTCTCAAGCGTCTTTTGTATGTCTTTTCTGGTTCGGGATCGTAAGGAACGATTTCCTTCCCAGCGCGGGTTCTTCGCATAAACCTAAAAAGAACCTGCGAAAGTCACTCAAGTAGAGTGGTTAGTAGAAAAAGGGGCAAGTGCCCCAAAAGCAAACCGCAACCGGCTCGGTCTAGACCAAGTTCCCGGCAACGGCGCCAAAAACTTGTTCGCTCCAAACGGTGTGTGCAAGCTTTAAATTTATAACCCTAGATGTAAGCTTAAAACAAGGATGCGAACCCGCAGTGTACGGGTCAATCGTAGTAAAAAGCAAGAAATTCCAGGGGTCGATCACAGGGACTTAGTGAAACAAAGCAGGTATAGGTTGTCAATGCAACTACTAACCACAAAAGCGATTAAAACAATCAAAGATGATAAAAAGTCAATTAAGGAAATATGCAATTCTAGGGATTAAAGCATCTAGTTGTTGTTCCAACTCAAGATCTAAAGATAAGCGGACAAAGCTGAGATATTTGCATAGGGAAGGTATTACTAAAGTGGAATAGATCACCGGGTAAGTCTCACTACTCACTAATCCCAAACCATAACTCCTATTACCGGGTAAGTCTCAAGGAATTAAGGAAAAGAACTATAACCTCAAACTAACACACCACCTAAGGGAATAGAATCAACCTTTACCGGGTAAGTCTCAGGCTAACTCACATAGATGGGATGGAAGCACACTCAAACCCCAATAAAGGATAAACCTTTATTACCTACACTTATGATCTTGGGTAAACAAACAAAGGAATTACCGGGTAAGTCTCATCCTAGGCTTGCATTGAACAAAGAAAGGTGTAATAAGAATAGGATTTGGCAAACTCTAACACTTAACTCTCAGTTTCGGATCAGATAAGTCACCTCGGTTAGAAGAATTTCACCCCGGCCGAGATGTTCATCGACTGAGCGAGATGCTTTAGGGTTAAGGATAAAGACTCGAACTTTTAGGGTCCTACTGTGATTAAGACTATTCTATCATTGTTTTTCCCACAACCTTCAGCTAATCACCCTAGAATCACACAAGGAAATTAGTCACTCATCATCATGAAAGCAATGATCAAATATAAGGGAAGAAAGAGAATAATTGAACAAGAAAACCTTAAGAGAAAGGCTTCAATAACTGAATCAATTATCAAAAAACAAGCGTTCCTTGGATCAAAATCCAATAAGACAATCAACAATGAAGGGAATATAAGGGAATCTTACAAAACCCTTCACAACGCTATAAAAGCTATAAACTTTCTTCCTTCAATCTTCCTTCAACCTTCAAAAAGGTTCTTCAAATCTCCCAGCAGTAGTGTGGTAAAACGGCTGTAAGCGGGGTATGCGGGGTTGGTGGTATAGCATCCTCGGATTTGTGGAAAATTCAACCCTTTTTATAGGAAAATTACCCTCCAAAGATAAGATATCTTAGAAAGATCTTTTCCCATAAAAATAGGTAAAATATATGGGCTAAATTATCTTCTTCTTTACAGGAATCCAGCCTAAAAATATAAGATCCTCTTTCCAAAAATAAAAGATCTCAGCCAAGAATAATATCCTTGCCGCGTCCAAGGTGTTCGCCTCGGTCGAGTCAGCTCCTCTGGATCACCTCGGTCGAGGTGACTCTGTAGTCAACCGAGGTGAATCACTACTGAATGTTAAATCTCTCAAATCTGGTTTAGAGTGAATCTCTAATCCAATTCCATGATTCCTGGATTCTTCCTTAAGCTCCTGAATGTAGCTCCAATGACTCCTTAGCTCCTTTTGCTCCTTTTTGATGCAAAATGTGCCATTTTACCTACAATTACAACGAAACTTGGTGCAGACCTCGATTCCCGCAAAGGTAGATGAAACGACAATATAATCACATAATATACATCCAAACATGCAGATTATTGAAGATAAAACGTCTAAACAGACCCCAAAATATAGACAATAATTCATGCTATCAGAAATGGTCCCACGAAATCAATTCCCCAAATGTCAAATATTTCACTAAATATAAGAGAGGATTGGGGCATTTCATGTCTCCTTAAAAGATTTCCTACTCTTTGGCATCTATCACACACTTTACAAAACGCAAAAGCGTCTCTAAAAATGTGTGGCCAAAAGAAACCGGCATCCAAAACTTTTCTTGCAGTTTTGTTAGCTCCAAAGTGCCCCCCACATGCTTCAAAATGACAGAAAGTTAAGACGATTGTACCTCATTGTCCGGAATACAACGCCGGACAACTTGATCCCTACAATGCTTCCATAGGTACGGATCGTCCCAGACATAGTGTCTAGCTTCAGCCTTTACCTTCTCTCGTTGTGCTTTGGTGAAGTCTGGAGGATATTCGTTCTTGACAATTAAATTTACAATGTCAGCAAACCAAGGCTTAAAAGATTGAAGCTTAAAACAAACCTCTGTCGATAATTCCGCAGGGGCGCCTAGCATGAGCCGCAGGGGCGGCTGGTGTGAGGCGCGGGGGCGGTTACACAACAGAGAGTTGTGTAAAATATATCGTTTGGAAAACTTCCGGCTATCTCTCTTCCCTTTTCTGGATCTTCCTCCTCTTGCACTAGTCTGCTCAAATAATCTGCCACTAGGTTCTCAGATCCCTTTTTGTCCCTTATCTCTAGATTAAATTCGCTTAGAAGGAGCACCCAACGGATCAATCATGGCTTCACCTCCTTCTTTGCCATGAGGTACCTAAGGGCTGTGTGGTCAGTGAAAATAATTACCTTTACCCCAAGTAAGTATTGCCTGAACTTCTCAAGGGCAAAAACTACCGCCAACATCTCCTTCTTGGTGGTGGAGTAATTCCTTTGTGCTCCATTTAGTGTCATAGACGCATAATGGATCACATGGGATGCCCCTCCGTCTTTTTGTCCTAAGACAGCTCCGACGGGGTAGTCACTGGCGTCACACATGATTTCAAAGGGTTTTTCCCAATCTGGAGAACGGATGATCGGGGCGGTGGTAAGACATGCCTTTAAAGTATCGAAAGCCTTCTTTCAATCCTCATCCACTATGAAGGTGACATCTTTTTTGAGCAATTCACAAAGAGGTGCTGAGATCTTTGAGAAGTCTTTGATGAACCGTCGGTAGAAACCTGCATGTCCAAGAAAAGATCGGATTTCCCGAACATTAGTAGGATAAGGTAAATTTTGAATAACATCAACCTTTTCCTTATCTACCTCTATCCCTTTTGAGGATATTACATGTCCTAATACAATTCCTTTTTTGACCATGAAATGACATTTTTCCGAATTAAGAACTAAATTAGTTTCAACACATTTTTCAAGAACAAGTTTTAAATGCCCTAAACATGCGTCAAAACTGTCTCTATGGACGGTAAAATCATCCATGAAGACTTCAATGAAATTCTCTATGTATTCGGAGAAAATACTTATCATGCACCGTTGGAAAGTGCCAGGTGCGTTGCAAAGTCCAAATGGCATTCTGCGATATGCAAAAGTGCCAAATAGGCAAGTGAACGTCGTCTTCTCTTGATCTTCTGGTGCGATGGCTATTTTGAAATAGCCCGAGTATCCATCCATGAAACAGTAGTACTGATGACCTGCAAGACGTTCCAACATTTGGTCAATGAAAGGTAATGGAAAATGGTCTTTTCGTGTTACCTTGTTGAGTTTGCGATAGTCAATACAAACTCTCCGTCCGGTTTGTGTTGTTCTTGGGATCATATCCCCATGTTGATTTTCCACCATGGTGATGCCTCCCTGTTACGCTAAGATCGTGATGCGCAAATGGGTTTTAAATTTATAACTCGAACTAAATCCTAACTACCTAGCGAAACCCGCAGTGTACGGGACGTTTGTAGAAGGGTTAGTACTCCGAGGTCGAACACAAAGACTAAGGTGAAATTGATTCGATTTGTGATTGAGTTTAGTAAAGATCTAGGTTGAAAGAAAAGAAGAAATAAAGAAATGAAAATCTCAAATGTTTTTAGTTGGTTTTTGGTGATCAATCAAGGATCACAATTCATGCAAAGCAAACAATCAAACTAAGAATCAACACAAATAAACAAGGTAAACAAGATAATGATCAAAGAGAGAAAAGACGGATTCTAGGGGTTGGAAATTCCGGTTATGGCATAGGACTCAAGTTATCTATTCATTCCTTGGATTAACTATGATATGTTGGGATTAAGTGTTTCTAAATTGGGATCAATTACCGGGTAGGTCTCATAATCCAACTAGTCCACTCCTAAGGTCTTATTACCGGGTAAGTCTCTAAGAACCTAAGGATAGGGATTCTACACATACCGGATTGTTAATTAGGGGGTTTAACCTATCCTTACCGGGTAAGTCTTGGAAAGGAAAATCCTAAACAACTATCCTAGCACATCTAATCCAATGACGGCTTATTAAGCTCACCACTACCTAAGGTTTGTTATCTTTAGAATCTAAGAGCAAGGATTACCGGGTAAGTCTCTCCTAACCTTAGTAACTACACTAGGTTACCCTAGGGTAGGTTAAACTCAACAAACACTTAGGATTTCAACATTCTATAGATCTAAGGCAAGATCCTTCGAACCAGGGAAAATCACGGTTTGTTCTATCTAAACCACGGCCGTGGTCAGACAAGAACTACCCGTGATTTCTAACAGCAGCTACGTTTATAAACAAAAGTCATCCAAAGGTAAATCTAAGTCCGTCCTATCATAGCCCTAGCCATAACCATCCTTTCTTTACCCTAGAAGCACATCAATTTAGCCTACAACGTTCATAATGGGAATCGAAACAGACAAACATAAAATCATAACATTCATTGCAAGATAATGAGGGAAAAGAGATGAACAAGTGAACTTAAAACAAAACCAAGCTGAAAATAGGATTAGAATGACTCACAATCCTTCCAAAGGAAGGTTCAAATGGTTCATACAATTCTTAGAAACAGAATCCGAAATACAAGAAAACTATGGTGTGTGTTCTTCTCCTCCTCTTCAATGGAGCTCTTTTTCTTCTCTTTGGCACTTTCCTTCCTAGAAAAAACCTCTTGTTGAGAGAATATTTTTGTTAGAGAGAAATGGATAATGGATGAGCTGCTCCAAACTACTCCCAGCTGCCACTCATAGCCCATGAAGGACCACTTTTATAACAAACTTGCATGAGCTGGCCATGAGAGTCGTGGCACAGCTGTCACAAGAATCTGGCAAAATCCACGGTTGATTCCACGGCCGTGATCTGTCAGAGAACCGTGATTCTGTGCAGAAACTTCGCCTTGGATCATTAAGTTGTGATTTGGTGCATGGCTAGTGTTGGCAAGGTTCCATGAGTCCTCCTTAGCCTTTAGCTTGTGTCCTAATGAGTCCGAGGGTGTGTCATCTAGATGAACGATCCTCAAATGCATCGTTTTAACTCCTAAATCTCCCGAAATACCTACAAAACGCGCACAAGTCCGTGTAGACGTCTATCTCGGCAAAATACATGAATTGAGTGCGAAACGTCTCGAACTAACGCTAGACCATGCATGAATGAGCGAGAATTCTATCTAAATGATCACCTAAAACCTAGTCATAAATCGTGTTATCAAAATACCCCATACTTAAGGTTTGCTCGTCCCCGAGCAAATTCCCAACTATAGACTAAGAGATGACATGATTTATGTATGCAGAAAAATGGCAAAATCTTTTTTGGGTTTGTGCTTCTACTATTGGATCACCTTCAAAGTCATGTTCATGGCAAGGACAAGCAATCATGCATTCAAACAAATGAAGACATGGAAAGACAATTGTACTTAACTCAAAAGTATGCATGAAATGTAAAGATGAAGAAGTCAAGAAGATCAAGAGTACATCCAATCTAAACTACTAAGTCTTACAAACATGCAAATAGGTCATAAGGTCTTGTGAGATAAAAGGGCCAAGAAATGTAGTGATTGGGTGGGGATTTCTAGGTTATGTGATGCTAATCCGGGAATGGAACTAACTCCACATCCTTGTCCTCGATCAACTTCCCCAAAGTGTATATTTTCCTCTATCTTTTCTTTCTTTTCTTTTTCTTTGACTTATTTTTGAGACAATGGCATTGGTGTACAAAAGCCGAAACCTTGGTGATTAGCCGTCCTCGGGCTTTTTCTTAGTTTTCGAGGTGCATCCACACCGGGCACACATACCAAAGCTCGTTAGGACTATTGGTTCATTTGACTTTGGCAAGGCACCAACACCCGATTATGTGAAGTGTACCGAGTTACTTGTCATTTAAGCCAATGTCCCCAAGCCTATATTTTTGGCTACATTTTCACAACAAATTCAGCATTTTATGCATGATATTCTTTTCATCAACAACTTCACCCCACACTTGCTTTTTGCACACATCAACACACTAGCATGCTCCTATTCCCGGATGGGTTAAAAGAGGTCAAATTTATCTCAATTGAGGTGCTCAAGCAATCATGATTAAGATGAGAAGTAGAGAAAGATTTAATTGCCTCATTCATTCCTAGATGGTATGCAAGAACTATCATGTAATTTCGATCTTCACTACTCAATCCTTTCTAGGCAAACATCATGGTCACAAATCATTCATAGAATTTCAAGAGAAGTAGTTCAAGTCCACATATGCGTTCATTAATCCTAACACATGAGGCCATCCATAGCCAATTCACAAGACAAGATTTATCATTAGGATCATATCCAAGCCTAGAAAGCACAAAAAATTTTAAAATTTTCTGATTTTTATGGGATTTTCGATTTAAGTATGTACAATGCAAGACATGTGAAGATTTTAAACTAACCTAGATGCTCATCATGCAAAGGATCATGCAAACCCCACCCCATACTTAGAAACACATTGTCCCCAATGTGGTATAAAAGTAAAGAGAGTGAAAGAAGGTTCTCACAATGTAAAATTGTTTGCTATGGTATTCGGGATTGTTCAATAGCGAATTGATGTTTGATGATCCTATCAACCATGGTAGAGAGCTCTTAAGCATCCATCAAAGCTTTAGAACCCGCGCTAGGCATCGCTAGCCGTCCAAGTTCCGCGTCCGCTCCACCCATAATCGATGAGGGTTTCATCATCATCATTCCTATATCAAGCAAGGCCTCCAATGCCACTAGTGTTCTAGCACACACACAAAGTAGACAAAACACACACAAGGATAGAAAATCTAAAAAACGAAAACAAAACGAAAAAGGGAAAAAAAATGTTACCAATGGGTTGCCTCCCACCAAGCGCTTCTTTAAGGTCATTAGCTTGACCAAACTCGGGGGAGTCTATTCAAGGTGAAGTGGGGCAATCATGTCCACCGGAGCTCCCGGAGTATATTTCTTCAAGCGGTGCCCATTCACCTTGAAATTCCCACAATGCTCCCCTCCTATCTCAATAGCTCCATGGGAAAAGATCTTCTTCACCACATATGGCCCGGTCCATCTTGATTTGAGCTTTCCGGGAAAGAGCCTTAGCCTTGAGTTGAAGAGAAGGACAAGATCTCCTTCACTCAACTCCTTGGGGATGATCCTCTTGTCATGCCATCTTTTGGTTCTCTCCTTGTAGATCCGGGCATTCTCATAAGCGTCCAACCGGATCTCCTCGAGGGCGTTTATATCAAGCAACCTCTTCTCTCCCGCCTCTTTGAGGTCAAAATTTAGCCACTTAATGGCCCAATAAGCTCTATGCTCCATTTCCACCGGAAGATGGCAAGACTTGCCATAGACTAACTTGTAAGGAGTGGTGCCAATCGGTGTCTTGAAGGCGGTTCTATATGCCCACAATGCGTCATTGAGCTTCATAGCCCAATCCTTTTTAGTTCTAGACACCGTCTTCTCAAGGATGACCTTTATCTCCCTGTTAGAGATCTCCACTTGGCCACTAGTTTGGGGATGGTAAGGTGGTGCCACCTTATGAGTCACCCCATACTTAGCCAAAAGTGCTCCAAAGTTCCTATTCGTGAAGTGTTTTCCTCCATCACTAATGATCACCCTTGGTGTTCCAAACCTAGGGAAGATTACCCGGTTGAAGAACCGCACCACTACCTTGGCATCATTCGTAGGAGAGGCGATTGCCTCCACCCATCTTGACACATAATCCACCGCCAATAGGATATAGAGATTGCCACATGAGGAAGGGAATGGTCCCATGAAGTCCACACCCCACACATCAAAAATCTCCACTTCTTGGATGTTGTTCAAGGGCATTTCATTCCTCCTTGAGATGTTGCCCGTCCTTTGGCAAGCATCACATCCAGCTACAAAACCTTGCACATCTCTAAACAAGTTAGGCCAATAAAAACCGGATTGCAATACCTTTGCACACGTCTTGTGTGAGCTAGCATGGCCTCCACATGGTAAGGAGTGACAATGCCGGATCACACTCTCCACTTCATCTTCCGGTATGCATCTTCTAAACATCCCATCCGGGCCTTTCTTGAACAAGAGTGGCTCACTCCAATAGTAATGCCTCACATCGTTGAAGAACTTCTTTCTTTGTGCATATGTCAATCCGGGAGGCACTTCCTCACACACTAAGTAGTTCACAATGTCAGCATACCATGGCTCATTCCCTCTAGACACTTGGAACAAGCATTCCTCCACCATTTGCAATTGCTCATCTCGGAATGAGTCATCAATTGGAATGTCATCTCTTCCAAGCTCTAATGGAGGCAATCTACTAAGGTGATCCGCCACGGAGTTCTCGGATCCCTTCTTATCTCGTATCTCCAAATCAAACTCTTGAAGAAGAAGGATCCACCGAATCAACCTTGGTTTGGCATCCTTCTTTGTAAGTAGATAACGGATCGCCGCATGATCCGTATAAACTATGACCTTCGCTCCAACAAGGTATGAACGGAACTTCTCAAATGCATACACCACCGCTAACAACTCCTTCTCGGTGGTAGCGTAATTTAGTTGGGCATCATCTAGCGTCTTGCTAGCATAATAAATAGCATGAGTACGCCCCTCTTTCCTTTGCCCTAAAACAGCCCCAACGGCTACATCGCTCGCATCACACATGATCTCAAATGGTAGACTCCAATCCGGAGGTTGCATGATAGGTGCGGAGATCAAGGCGTTCTTCAATCTACAAAAAGCTTCAAAACAATCTTTGGAAAAGACAAAATCAACATCCTTCATTAGTAGGTTAGTGAGGGGCTTAGAGATTTTAGAGAAATCTTGAATAAACCTCCGGTAGAAACCGGCATGCCCTAAGAAACTCCTTACCCCTTTCACCGAGGTAGGTGGTGGCAATTTCTCTATCGTCTCAATCTTGGCCCTATCAACCTCAATGCCACGGTTAGACACCAAGTGTCCTAACACAATACCTTCACTTACCATGAAGTGGCATTTTTCCCAATTTAAGACAAGATTTGTCTCCTCACATCTTTGCAATACTAATGACAAGTTAGCCAAGAAATTATCGAAAGAAGAACCATAAACAGAGAAATCATCCATAAACACTTCCATGATATTTTCTATGTATTCCGAAAAGATAGCCATCATACACCTTTGGAAGGTGGCGGGTGCATTACACAACCCAAATGACATTCTCCTATATGCAAAAGTACCCCATGGACATGTAAAGGTTGTTTTCTCTTGGTCATCGGGGTGGATAGGGATTTGGAAGAATCCGCTATAGCCATCTAGATAGCAAAAATGAGAATGTTGAGCTAGCCTTTCTAGCATTTGGTCAATGAAGGGGAGAGGGAAGTGATCTTTCCTAGAGGCCATGTTCAATTTCCTATAATCAATGCACATCCTCCACCCCGTAACCGTCCTAGTCGGGATTAGTTCATTGTTCTCATTAGTTACTACGGTCATCCCACCCTTCTTAGGAACTACATGAACGGGACTAACCCACTTACTATCCGAAATAGGGTAGATAATTCCCGCATCTAGCAACTTAATGATTTCCTTTTTGACTACCTCTTTCATTATAGGATTCAATCTCCTTTGATGTTCAATAGAGGGTTTGTGGTTATCTTCCATCATTATCTTATGCATGCACAAAGAAGGATTTATGCCAACCAAATCATCAATAGTATAGCCAATGGCTTTTCTATGCAATCTTAGTTCATGCAACAACTTAGCAAGTTCATCATCACTCAAGCATGCATTAACAATCACATGATATGTAGAATTTTCACCAAGAAAAGCATACTTCAAATGAGAGGGGAGGGGTTTAAGTTCAAGTTGAGGAGGACCTTTATCGGTTGAAGATGATCCAAATAATGTTGGATGAGAAGAATCCAAAGCAAATGAAGACTCCTCATGGCTCTTAAAAGCTTGATCATTATCAAAGGCTGGTCCAGGGAAATCCACGGTTGGAATCACGGCTTGCTCAACTTCCACGGCCATGGTTCTTGCTAAGCTTGCTTCCCGGAGTTGTCCAGAAAGTTTGACGGCCGTGGAGTGTAAATCTCGACCGTGGAACTTGCAGCTGTTCAAGACCTCTTCGTGGCTTTCAAATCCAACTCTTGGCTCCTCTTCCAAGGCTTCCAAGGCCTTGATCTCTTCATTGCAAGCCTCTTCAACACCTTCTTCCATCATACTCAAGGTAAGAACCTTCTCCAAGGGATCCTTGATTAAGATCGAGCTCACAACTTCTCTAGATTCTTCTTGCTCAACTATGTTGAAGACATCCTCATCAAGGGTTGGCCCTTTCATCATGGTGGACAGCTTGAACTTGGTGTTCTCTTCTCCAATGTTGAAAGAGAGAGTCCCGTTCTTGCAATCCACTAGGCATCCGGAAGTGGCTAGGAAAGGTCTTCCTAAGATGATGGGAACCGGATAATCCGCCGGAATGTCCAAGACGACAAAGTCAATTGGCACATAGAATCCTCCTAGTTGCACCGGAATGTCTTCTAGAATCCCAACCGGATGAGTGATAGAATGGTCCGCCATATATAGGGTCATCTTGACCGGCTTTGGCTCTCCTAGCCCGACCTTTTTGCAAAGTGCAAGCGGTATGATGCTTACACTTGCTCCGAGATCACAAAGGGCCTCGTACTTCACATCTCCCACTCCTATTGGGACGCAAAAAGAGCCCGGATCCCTTAGCTTGGGAGGCATCTCTTCCTTTATGGTTTGGATCAATTCCGAGGATCTCTTGGTCATTCTTATCTCCCCATACTCCTCCAACTTCCTTTTGTTGGAGAGTATTTCCTTCAAAAACTTGCCATATGCCGGCATTCCTAAAATGGCATCCATGAACGGAATGTTAATATGTAATTTGGACATTAGTTCAAGGAACTTACCAAAGTGATTGTCCAAACGAGCTCTTGCTCTTGATTGTGGAAACGGTAGTGGTGGCTTGTATGGAGGCGGTGCCACATAGGTTGGCTCTACATCCTTGCTCTTGCCTCCTTCTTCTTGCATTCTTCCCTCTTCTACCACTACTTGCTTTCCCTTAGCATGGTCCTTGGGCAAAGGATCCTTCATACTCAACCCACTCCTCGTTGTGATAGCCAACACTTGGCTTCTTGGGTTGTCTTCGGTTCTTCCGGGAAGCTTTCCCGGATCTCTATGGGCTTCACCCGCCTTTTGGAACACTTGTGCTTCCAAAACCTTTTGGGCTTTAGAGATTGAAGTCACGGTGCTCTCAAGACCACTCAACCTTCCTAGCAATTGCTCAAACATTATTTCGGTTCTATCCTTTGGAGGTTGAGTGAATCCAGGTGGAGGTTCTTGTGAAGCTCTTGGTGGTGGAGTTGTGCTTGTGGAAGCGGGAGGGTTCAAGGCTCCATCCGGATTAGAGTAAGAAAATCCGGGATGGTTCTGGTTGGGCCGGTAATTGTTGAATTGCCGGTTGTTGTTGAAACTCCTTGGGCCTTGGTAATTGTTGAAGTTGCCCCTTCCCATATAATTCACATCCTCCTCTTTGGAAGACAAGTTGGCTTGTGGAAGCACTTGAGGAGTTGCTTGGCTCTTCAAAGTTGTAGCACACAACTCCCTCAAGGACTTCAACTCGTTGTTGATGGCGTCAAGCTTGAAATTGCTCATGGTGACTTCACTCACCTCATATGCTCCCGCCTTCCTTCCTTCACTCTTCCTATGAGAGTATTTCTCAATCACTAGAGCTTGCTTCTCCACAAACTCCCAAGCATCATCTACATGTTTCTCCATGAATGTCCCACCGGAAAGAGATTGGAGCTTGAATTGGCTATCTTCGTCAACTCCCTTGAAGTAGATCTCCAATAGCTCAATTTTCGCGATGCCATGGTGTGGACAATCAAGGAGAAGATCCTTGAACCTCTCCCAAGACTTGAATAAACTTTCTCTATCCTTCATCACGAAGGCATTGATCTTCCCTCTTAATTCGGTAGTCTTGGAAGGTGGGAAGAACTTGGTCAAAAACTCGGTTGTCATCTCCTCCCAAGTACCAACTCGCCCTTGTGGAATAGATTGATACCAAGCCAAGGCTTTATCCTTAAGAGAGAAGGAAAAAGCCCTAAGCTTATGGTTGTTGCTCTCCAATCTTGGCGGTCTAAGAGTCTCCATCAAAATTTCATAATTCATCAAGTGTTGATGGGGAGACTCTCCTTCCATCCCTCCAAATTAATTATGCCTGATCATTTGTAGAACTTGAGGGCGGAGCTCATAGTTGTGGGTAGCGGGATCTCCTAGGTTCACACCCGGTCGGTGTGCTCTTTGTGCCGGATCCATACGTCTCCCTAGGGTTTGTGGCTCCTCAATAGCAATGGGAACAACCCTAACATTAGCCGCCGGCTGCGGTTGTGGTGGAGGAGGTGGAGGTTGTCGGCGATTAAGCTCTCCTTGAACAAGGGCTTGCCTAATCTCTTCAATCTCCCTCCTAGTTTCCTCTTGCCTCTCATTGGCAAGTCTCCTTTCTTCTTCCAAGAGCTCATCTCTTAGCCTTATTTGCTCTAAGGCTTCATCCAATTCAGTTTGAAGGTTTCTTCCGGCCATCTCTTTCTCTTTTCGGATGTTCTTGGATCTAGATCGAAGGGTTTTCTCCGGTTCGGGATCGAATGGAGCTAAATCCTTGCCACGAGATCTTCGCATACACCTAAAGAGTAATAGATGTCCTGAAAAGCAAAGACACAAACCAAAAAGAGATCAAAAGCAACAAGAAAGATCTACACTAGAAACAATCACAAAATAGACTCAATCTAGACCTAGTCCCCGGCAACGGCGCCAAAAACTTGTTACGCTAAGATCGTGATGTGCAAATGGGTTTTAAATTTATAACTCGAACTAAATCCTAACTACCTAGCGAAACCCGCAGTGTACGGGACGTTTGTAGAAGGGTTAGTACTCCGAGGTCGAACACAAAGACTAAGGTGAAATTGATTCGATTTGTGATTGAGTTTAGTAAAGATCTAGGTTGAAAGAAAAGAAGAAATAAAGAAATGAAAATCTCAAATGTTTTTAGTTGGTTTTTGGTGATCAATCAAGGATCACAATTCATGCAAAGCAAACAATCAAACTAAGAATCAACACAAATAAACAAGGTAAACAAGATAATGATCAAAGAGAGAAAAGACGGATTCTAGGGGTTGGAAATTCCGGTTATGGCATAGGACTCAAGTTATCTATTCATTCCTTGGATTAACTATGATATGTTGGGATTAAGTGTTTCTAAATTGGGATCAATTACCGGGTAGGTCTCATAATCCAACTAGTCCACTCCTAAGGTCTTATTACCGGGTAAGTCTCTAAGAACCTAAGGATAGGGATTCTACACATACCGGATTGTTAATTAGGGGGTTTAACCTATCCTTACCGGGTAAGTCTTGGAAAGGAAAATTCTAAACAACTATCCTAGCACATCTAATCCAATGGCGGCTTATTAAGCTCACCACTACCTAAGGTTTGTTATCTTTAGAATCTAAGAGCAAGGATTACCGGGTAAGTCTCTCCTAACTTTAGTCACTACACTAGGTTACCCTAGGGTAGGTTAAACTCAACAAACACTTAGGATTTCAACATTCTATAGATCTAAGGCAAGATCCTTTGAACCAGGGAAAATCACGGTTTGTTCTATCTAAACCACGGCCGTGGTCAGACAAGAACTACCCGTGATTTCTAACAGCAGCTACGTTTATAAACAAAAGTCATCCAAAGGTAAATCTAAGTCCGTCCTATCATAGCCCTAGCCATAACCATCCTTTCTTTACCCTAGAACCATATCAATTTAGCCTACAACGTTCATAATGGGAATCGAAACAAACAAACATAAAATCATAACATTCATTGCAAGATAATGAGGGAAAAGAGATGAACAAGTGAACTTAAAACAAAACCAAGTTGAAAATAGGATTAGAATGACTCACAATCCTTCCAAAGGAAGGTTCAAATGGTTCATACAATTCTTAGAAACAGAATCCGAAATACAAGAAAACTATGGTGTGTGTTCTTCTCCTCCTCTTCAATGGAGCTCTTCTTCTTCTCTTTGGCACTTTCCTTCCTAGAAAAAACCTCTTGTTGAGAGAATATTTTTGTTAGAGAGAAATGGATAATGGATGAGCTGCTCCAAACTACTCCCAGCTGCCTCTCACAGCCCATGAAGGAGCACTTTTATAACAAACTTGCATGAGCTGGCCATGAGAGTCGTGGCACAGCTGTCACAAGAATCTGGCAAAATCCACGGTTGATTCCACGGCTGTGATCTGTCAGAGAACCGTGATTCTGTGCAGAAACTTCGCCTTGGATCATTAAGCTGTGATTTGGTGCATGGCTAGTGTTGGCAAGGTTCCATGAGTCCTCCTTAGCCTTTAGCTTGTGTCCTAATGAGTCCGAGGGTGTGTCATCTAGATGAACGATCCTCAAACGCATCGTTTTAGCTCCTAAATCTCCCGAAATACCTACAAAACGCGCACAAGTTCGTGTAGACGTCTATCTGGGCAAAATACATGAATTGAGTGCGAAACGTCTCGAACTAATGCTAGACCATGCATGAATGAGCGAGAATTCTATCTAAATGATCACCTAAAACCTAGTCATAAATCGTGTTATCACTCCCTTCTTTAGAACCACTTGAGTCGGACTAACCCAAGTGCTATCCGAGATAGGAAAGATCATATCCGCCTGGAGGAGTTTCAACACTTCCTTTTTTACGACATCCATCATTGGTGGATTCAACCTCCTTTGAGGTTGCCTAGAGGGTTTGACCTCATCCTCAAGTAGAATCCTATGCATGCAAGCGGAAGGACTTATTCCTTTGATGTCCGCAATACTCCATCCAAGGGCCGTCTTGTGCTCCTTTAGTACGTTTACCAACTTATCTTCTTGCCCGGTGGTCAACTTGTTGGAGATAATCACCGACAAGGTATTGTGTGCTCCGATGAAAACGTATTTTAGGTGCGACGGAAGGTCCTTCAATTCTATTTCCGGTGCCTGCACTATAGATGGAACAAGCTTCTCGCTTGGGGTTAGCAAAGTGGGCCCAATGGCCAAATTGGAGATAGGTAGCCTTTTATGCCCATCTAATTGGGCTAGGACCTCTTTCATACTAGATGTTAACACATAATCCGATTTGAAATTATCAATGTCATGCTCAATCACATTCTTTAATTCATCCACATCAGAATTATCAAAAACATCTTGCACAAAAGGTTCAACAATGTCAACAACACATAAAGAATGATCATCATTAGGAAATCTCATTGCATCATAGATGTCAAACTCAACTACCTTACCGTCAAACTCCATGGTTAATTTGCCACTAACATAGTCAATTTTAGTCCTAGCCGTTTTTAGAAATGGCCTACCTAACAGAATAGGTGCAGCATGTGAATCATTTTCCATATCCATTACAAAAAAATCTGCAGGAAATATTAGGTTGTCTACCATTACTAACACATCTTCAACTATCCCTTTCGGGTATACATTAGATCTATCAGCAAGTTATACTACAATCCTAGTTTCCATTAGTGGTCCGAGACCTAGAGATTTGTAAATGGAAAATGGTAAAACATTTATAGAAGCACCAAGATCAAGCATTGCTTTCTCAAAACGGGTTTCCCCTATGACACAAGGAATACTTACCATGTGCGGATCGCTGCATTTCTTGGGCATTCTTCATTGAAAAACTGCCTACACATGCTCACTTACTTTCACTTTCTGTTTCCCCTTAAGCTTTTGATTCCTCTTGATAATGTAGAGTTCCTTCAAAAAACGAGCATACTTAGGAATACTTTTCACCAATTTAAGGAGGGGAATGTTTACCTCGCATTTGGAGAAAGTCTCAAAGAGGTCTTTGTCCTCAAAGATTCTTCGCTCCTTCAGAGCCTCTGGAAAAGGAGCTGGGGGTTTCACAGAGTACAGTGGTGGAAAGTTGGGCCGGACATAGGTATCTCGTTCAGCAGAACCTTCTGTTGGGTTTTCCGTAGGGGTGTCAGCCTATAGGCACAGGGGCGGCTCAGTGGTTGTCACCGCAGGGGCGGGGGCATCCAGCCGCAGGGGCGCCGGTTGTTGTGTGCTGGCCGCAGTTGTGGCCGCTGGGGCGGCTCTAGGTGCGGGAAAGTCGACAGGAGGTTCCTTTGCTGGTTTTTATTGGACTTGCTTCCCACTCCTTAATGTTAAAGCGCTAACACTCGCCTTGGGACTGTCAAGTTTCTGGAAGACCAGTCCTCCAGCAATTCTTGACTCGGTCCGTGAAATGGCTTCCGCCATTTGGCCAACCTTCTTCTCAAGATTCTTGATGCTTGATTCTGTTGCTTGGACATGAGTAGCAAAGTGTTTAGTCAAAACCTGCAACATATCTTCAATTGTTTGATACTTACCTTGACGAGGCTGTTGTTGTTGGTTTTATTGATCCCTCCAACGAAAGTTCTGTTGATCACGCCAATTTGGCATGAAATTCTGTGCATAGGGATCGTTCCTCGGTCTTTGCTGTTGTGGTTGTCCATAACCCATTGCGTTTACTTCTGCATCGTCATCTTGGACTTGTGGGCACATGTTAGTTGGATGATATGGGTCAGCACAAACTCCACAAGCTTTGAGTTGTTGTGGTGTTCCCATAAGTGTTAGCCTCTTCACCATTTCCTTCAATTCCGCTAGCTCGGTGGAAATCTCACTCTTTCCGGAACTCACAACATGAACTCCTTTCTTAGCCGGGGTCCTTCCAAAGTTTCGAGTTCCTTCCGCTAGTTCCTGCATCTTTTCCAAAGCAAGGTCAGGGGTTAAGTTAAGAATATTACCTTTGCAAGCCGCATCGACGATCCTCCTTTCATTGTCTAGCAAGCCATTGTACAAGTACAAGACTAGATCTTGAGTTGAATATCCGTGGAAAGGACAGCTGGATCGGAGACGCACAAACCTCTCGAAGTACTCGTAGAGAGTTTCGTTCGCCTCTTGCTCGATATTGCTTATAGCTTTCTTCAAGCTATTGGCCTTCTTGGCCGGAAAGTACTTCTCCAAAAACGCCTTGTGAAGGTTCTCCCAAGTGTCAATGCTTCCGGATGGAAGTGGTAATACCAATCTTCCGCAGAATCTTTGAGCGTGAAACCGAATGCTCTCATCTTGATTTGTTCTTCAGTAATATTGGTTGGTTTCATGCTCATACACACGGTATGGAACTTCCCAAGGTGTTTGATTGGATCTTCACCACTTAGCCCATGGAATGATGGAAGTAGGTGAATAAGGCCCGGCTTGAGCTCAAAGTTTACTCCTTCCCCCAATGCCGGTATAGTGACCGCAAGAGGGTTTTGAGCCAAAGTGGGCTGCGTAATTTGACGAAGAGTACGGTCAGCCATCTCTTGTTGAAGTTGTTGTTGTCTTCGTTGCCGGTTGTGCGTCCTCTCAATTTCTAGATCAAAAGAAGCAAAGCCGGAATTAGTAGCACGGGTTTGAACCATAAAATGGTTCACACCAATAATCAATAATAACAATAAAACACAAAAACTCCCCGGCAACGGCGCCAAAATTTGACCAAAGGTATTTCTATGGTCGTCTATACCCAATCAAAAGTAAATCCTGACGAAGTAAGGGTCGAACCCAAGAGAGTTGAGGGTTTTAGATGCAATTATTGATTATGATGACAAGTGACACAAGGGGGGGGTTTGGTTGAATTGATGCAAAAAAACTTTTGAAAACGATGAATACGACAAGTAAGACAATAATGGGTGAGTCTACACTAGGTTGATTCTAAGCATGCAATTGCTACTTTGTTGCGTTCCTTTTACAAGTTTTTATGTAAGCTCCCGTCTCGATCATACATATGTGTTGAGTCAACCGGCATCAACACAACTTAACTTATTACAGTTCCGTAAACCTACAAGAATAAATAATAAGTTAGCATTCAAACAAAGACTAAGGGATGTAAAGAAAAGATTAAAACCGTTAAACTTATCTTTATAATTGTGTTCCTTTTCTTTAAGTAATTATAACCCGTTATTACTTAAAGTTGCTACTAGATTAAAGACCCGAACCCGGAACATATTAATCCTAGTTGTTTACATGCACTTTAGAACCTAAGGTGATCAATCATAAGCAATAGTTAACATGCAATTTAAACAATGAAGATCAAAGAAACACAATGAAGATCAAAGAAACACAAAGCATTACTGAATAAAAACTTATATTGAAATAACTTACAACCAAAGTAACAAAGCAGCTTCAAACCAACCCAATGTAGCAAGGGAGTTAGCAACTCATTACAATGGAAAACTCAAGTCTAAAATGGATTTTGTGAAGAAAAGCATGGATCATTCTAGCAATCAGCCATGGACTATTTATACTATAAAAGACACTAAATTAGGAGTAAATAGCCGGCCTAAAACAGCCACCTTTAATGGCTGTTTACACCACCTTTAATGCCATAAAGGTGGTGTAAACAGCCGGAGTAAAGCTTCTGGTGTTAAACCGCAGGGGCGGCCTTCAGGACCCGCAGGGGCATTTTAGGCAAAATCGGTTGATCTTCTTCAAAACCGTTGGGGCGGCTACACAACTCCGCTGGGGCGGATCTTTGATGCACTTCAACGTCTGACCTTTCGCCTTCTTGACGTTTCTGTTGTCAAGGCACAGGGGCGCCTCTAAGGTCAGCGCAGGGGCGGTGGCCAGGACTCTTCGTCTTCCAGCTCCCAGGGCGAGGGGTAGGCAGGGCGTAGTTGACATCGCATGGGCGCTGGTCTTCGTCTCTTCAGGGTAGGTCACTGCAGGGGCGCCAATGGGTGGCGCAGGGGCGGTGACCTGCATCTTGGCCGGCAAAGGTGAAGGCGCACAAGGCGCTCTGGTGGGAGGCGTCACCCGTTGGTGTGGCTGCAAGGGCCCGCTGGGGCGGTGAAGTAGCAGAAGCTTCACTTCGTGATCTCTCTTCACTCCTAAGTGCCTATAACTCCTTTCTTAGCTTCTTTTGATCTTCTTCTTCTGGATCAAGGAGTTAGTAGCATAAACTGACTCTAGTGCATTAAAAAGACTATAAAACTACCCTAAATGATAGTGATTTCATCACCTATCATGATGCATGCCAAAGAACAGGGAATTTGTCAAGAAGGAACGAGATGCCACTCAACAATATTCAGAAGGTTGAGATTTTTTATGTATGGGGGGTTGATTTCATGGGACTTTTCCCATCATCCGCAGGGAACCTCTACATTCTTCTAGCTGTTGATTACGTTTGTAGATGGGTGGAAGTTATCACCTCCCCTACTAATGACGCCATGGTGGTTGTGAAGTTCTTCAATCGGACTATCTTTCCACGTTTTGGGACACCACACATCATCATCAGCGATAGAGGGACACATTTCATCAACCGGAAGTTCAAAGCACTTCTATCGAAGTATGGGGTAACCCGCAAGGTAGAAACCCCTTATCACCCTCAAACTAGTGGGCAGGTCGAGATCTCGAATAGAGAAATCAAGGCAATTCTGGAAAAGACCGTCTTTAGGACGAGGAAGGATTGGTCCATGAAGTTGGACGATGCTCTTTGGGCTTATAGGACCGTATTCAAGACTCCCATTGGTACCACCCCTTACAATTTGGTATATGGGAAGTCTTGTCATCTACCCGTTGAGCTGGAGCACAAGGCATATTGGGCAATCAAGTGGTTGAATTTCAACATCAAGGAAGCCGGAGAGAAGAGACTATTAGACATCAATCAGCTGGAGGAGTTGCGCTTAAACGCTTATGAGAATGCCAAGATATACAAGGAACGAACAAAGAGATGGCATGACAATCATATCATTCCTAAGGAGTTCAAAGAAGGAGATCTAGTTCTACTCTTCAACTCCCGCCTCCGCCTCTTTCCAAGTAAGTTGAAATCTAGATGGACAGGACCTTACGTTGTGAAAAATGTTTTTCCCTATGGTGCAGTTGAGATTTGGGGTGAAACAAGCGGAAGCTTTAAGGTCAACGGTCATAGGCTGAAGAAGTACCGACAGGAAGTCCCGACTGAGGAGATTGCACCACTATACCTTGTTTAAGGATGATGTACGGTCCACCTAGCAACCTTAAATTAAGCGCTTCTTGGGAGGCAACCCAAGGTATTGCTTTTTTCCCTTTTTTTAGCTTAGTTTTAGATAGCTTGCTTTGCTTTGTTTTTGGCGTCCTCTAGACAAAAACCAGGTGCTTTCTAAGGAAGGATTACAGCTCAGGAGCTACACTGGAAGGACAGAAGTTCGAAAAATTGAGAAGACGAAGTTTGACTGAGACACATCTCGGTTGCTGTCACAGCACCTCGACCGAGATGTTCTTGGGGCAACCGAGGCGACTAGGTCTGACATCTAGTCAGACACCTCGGTCCGGTCGGGACCACCTCGACCGAGGTGAAATCAAAGTCAGCGAGGGGTAGAAAAGGCGAGACGGTTTTCTCTCTCTTCACTTTCCCTCCCAAGTGCGAACCTCGACCGTTGCGGTACCCTAGCCTCAAATCTTGCTTGTTTTCCACGATTTTTGGCTCGATTACACCAGAGGATGCGAGAGGATTAGTTTCCAAGCATCAAACAGCAAGGAAAACGCTCCAAATCTGCAAAATCGGGGTATCTCGTTCCAAAACCCTAACCTCTTCTTCTTTTACTGATTTAGCACAGATCTGGTTTTGGTTGCCACTGATTATTGTTGAGAAAGATATAAGTACCCCTTAGGAAGCCTTTGGTAGTGATTTGGGGGAAAAGAACTTACAAATTTGAGATTTGCAAACGAACAGCCCTTCGCCTCGGTCCGGTCGGTTGTGTCTCGGCCGAGGTGTTCTTCAGGCAACCGAGGCGACTTGTCAGAAATTATGAGTAGCAGATCTGATCGCCGGTTGGTCTTGAGAGATAGACCTAGTAGTTCCCACCAGTCCTCTCCCTCTTCTTCTTCACAGTTTTTGATCTTGGTGATCCACGAGCGACACCAGGCTGATTATGACCGTATCTACGGGCGTCCTATCGTTGCCCCGCATTTTCTAGACATCGCTGCCTTCGAGTGCCTCCATGTTGAGGAGGACTTGAGGAAGATGATCTCCATGGTGGGACTGGAGAAGTTCATGGAGGTTAGAGCGCCGGCTTACTTAGAGCCGACTATAGAGTTTGTCAGTTCTGTCACTTACGTGCCGGAGCATAGTAGTATCAAGTACCGGTTGCTGAACCAGAACTATATCGTGCCCATGGACTAGTTTAGGGAGATTTTTGGCTTCCCTACACCCACAGTTTCTGACTTTCCCTCCCGAGCTGTAGCTCGAGATTTCGGGGGCAAGATAGCCCATGTGGTTGAGCATAGTGATAGTTGGAGACCCGGAGATTCCCGGGAGCGCATCATATTCCATCTTGCCTTCCGCCTAACTCACAAGATATTCAGTGAGACACTTCTAGCATCTACTGAGATGCCCCAAAAGGTCTGACAAGGGGAGCTTTTAAGTCTGTTTTGTATGGTCATAGGAGGAGTTCCTGATTTTGCTGGTATGCTAGCTGAGGACTTGCACAGGATCAAGGGCAAGTCGAAGGGTGACATCTGTTGTGGAGGGTTGGTCACCCACATTGCTACTGCTATGGGTATGGATTTGTCTACATGTACATTTCTTGCGGCTGCAAAACTGCTGGGATTGCAGGAGATGATCACGAGAGGTATTCTCGTTCCTCGTGGTCTTAGCACGCCTTACGTCGCCATGCCATGGGAGACGACGGCTCCACAGGGCATTTTATGGTCATCTCAGTTCTTTGTCTTCGACCGCCAGTATTGGTCTGCTGCCTGGTTTCCTTACATGCAGGATGCCAGAGACGCTGCTGCTAATGATGAAAAGAAGTATGATGGAGGAGCTGCCATGAAGACGGTACTGATACCGGCGGTCCTAGTGTTCCCGTTGTCGATCTAAATGATGAGGCGACGGAGGAGGAGACAACACCACCACCACCACCACCAACTCAGCACAGATCTCGTAGACGCAGAGATCCCGAGGCACACTAGAGGATTGATGACCTCATTGATCAAATGATCGACGCTTACGCCGCCTTGACAGTTAACATTCATGAGCGTTTCGAGGACCAACGTCGAGGTATTGAGGGTTGGACGCATCAGATGTTGGAGAGCCAGCACTACACTAGACGTATGATGGAGATTCAACACCAACAGGTTATGGGCTATCCCTTTGATCCGAGCCAGCACCCCTACATTCCACCTCCACCACCGCCAGCTGACGAGGATTAGAGCTGCATGGATTTTCTTTATTTATTTATTATGCAGTTCAGCTAGGTCCGGTGAGTATTCTATTCTTTAGATTTATATTTGACCCATTGGGACAATGTGTCCCAAGTATGGGGTATTTGGATGTATTTGCTTGACTTATGTGTATGCTTGTATAACTCTTGGATATTATTGTCTTATTTATGCTCTATGTGTTTATCTGTCATTACATGCATACATACATGTTTTTGTTTGAGAAAAACGTCGAAAACTGGTTTGAAAAAAAAATAATTTTATGACCTCGACCGGGATGTTCATGGCCGATCGAGGTTGATACCTCGGATGACGCTAGAACATCTCGACCGAGGTGGGTTCTTAACTGAGAGTTTTCGAAACGTTTTGTGCTTCTTCTCTGGATATGACCTCAATGATGATTCTGTTTGTAGATTGGTTTTTGAAATCTTTATATGCTCGAAAGGTTTTATGATATGTTTAAGTTGTAAAATGCTTTGTTTAAAGTTTTAGCATGTTTGATACTTTGTTTTTATCAAAGTTATGTTGAATTTGAAGGTTGACACCACATGATGAGTTCAATCACATTCTTCCTGGAATGATTAAGGCAATTCATTCTCTTCTCTTCTTCTTCTTGACCATGCTTTATCCCCTCTATACATATTTGCCTCCCTTTACCTGTCCGGGAATTTGGAAGCAAGCAAGTGAAAGTGAAGTTGAGATGTTGGCTGAAAGTTTTAGAAAGAAACAAATAGGCTTGAGGAAGTCAATCATGATGATGAGTAACTCGGCACCATTCACATAGCCGGGTGTTTGTGTCTTGCCAAAGTCGGATTGAGCGATATTCCTAACGGGTCATGGTATGTGCATCAAGGGTTTGAGGCATCTCATGAAATTGATGATTGCTGATCTCCTAGGCTTCGGTTATTGTACACCTCTGTCCATGTATCCCAAAAAGTAAAAGTAAAAATAAGCAAAGCTTATTGGTGGAAGATGTTGAGTTTCAAAGAAGTGAAGTAAGATCCTTTTCCCGGATTCTAGCACCACATACCCTATATACATCCCACCCTGACATGTTTCTTGACCTCTTTTTGGAAGCCCTTGAGACCTCGAGCTTGTTGATTGACTTGGTGGTTTAAACTGGATTATACATGATTGATTTCGATAAATATGATTTATTATGCATTCTATGATTTTATGCAAAGATGAACAACTTTCTTATATTTATAAAATGTTTTGATCATGTCTTGATTTTAATTGCCATGAAGTATTCTCTTAGAGTGATCTATGAGTGGAGCACACCACCAAAGTGTTTTGAAATGCTTTTCATTGATCTTTCTGACTTATAATCTATTCTATCTTGTATCTAAGATTGAAACTTGCTTGGGGACAAGCAAGGGACAAGTATGGGGTATTTTGATAGCATGTATTATAGTCTATATTTTGGGATTGGTTTAGACGTTTTATCTTCATAAATCTGCATGTATAGATATATATTCTTTGATTATATTGTTGTTTTGACTACCTGTGCGGGAATCGAGGTCTACACCTAGTTTCGTTGAAAACGTAGGTAAAATGGCACGTTTTGTATCAAAATGGAGCTAAGGAAGCTAAGGAGTTATTGGAGCTACATTCTGGAGCTTTGAGAAGATCTCAGGAAGCATGTAAATGATTAAGAAGATTGATTTTGGACCAGATTCGAGATGATTTACATTCAGCTGAGATTCACCTCGGTCAGCTACAGTGCCACCTCGACCGAGGTGATCTTGAGGAGCGTCCCGACCGAGGTGAATACCCTGCCGCCGGCGAGATCTTTATTTTTCCTGAGATCTTCTATTTTTGGAAGGAGAATATCATATATTTTGGCTGGATTTCTGGAAGGAAGATATTATATTTGGCTTATTTATTTTGAGAGATATAGATATATTTTCTAGAAAATTATCTTTTTAAGATATCTTATCTTTGGAAGATAATTCTCCTATATATATGGGTTGCTTTTCTACAATTCAACCATCTTCGGATCAAGGAATTTCTGGAGTATTTTCTGAAGAGTTTGGAGGAAGAATTGAAGGAAGTTGAAGGTTGAAGTTCAAGGAAGGAAGGAATCATAGTTGGAGTTGGCTTTTTGAAGGAGTTTGTAAGATCTTCTTAGATTGTTTTTGGGTTGTTGTCTTTTCTGATTTGTGACTTGAAGAACGCTGATTGGTTACTTGATTCATTCAGTTATTGAGACCTTTTCGTTAAGGTTTTCTTGTTTGAATATTGATTCATTTCTTATATATTTGATTATTGTTATCATAATGATTGTTGGCTAAGTTTCTTATGCGATTCTAGGGTGATTGGCTTAAAGTTGTGGGAAAGACGATGATAGAACGATCTTAATCCCAGCAGGACCCTGAAAGCTCGAGTCTTTACCTTAACTGTAGAACACCTCGGTCAGTCATTGAACATCTCGGCTGGGATGAAATTTAACTGAACGAGGTGAACCTTTCTTGAACCTTTTCTGAGTTAAGAGTTTAAGTTTGTCAAATCCTATCCTTATCATACCTTTCCTGGTTCAATGCAAGCCTAGGATGAGAATTACCCGGTGATTCCTTTGTTTGTTTACCCAAGATCATGAGTGTAGGTAATAAAGGTTTATCCTCTATTGGGTTTGAGTGTGCCTTCATCCCATCCTTGTGAGTTAGCTTGAGACTTACCCGGTAAAGGTTGATTCTATTTTGGTTGGTGTGTTGGTTTGAGATTATAGTTCCTTTCCTTAGTACCTTGAGACGTACCCGGTAATAGGAGCTTTGGTTTGGGTTAGTGAGTAGTGAGACTTACCCGGTGATCTATTCCCACCTTAGAAACACCTTCCCTTTGCAAACCTCAGCTTTATCCGTGTTATCTTTTGAGATCTTGAGTCGGAACCACAACTAGATGCTTTAATCCGTAGAATCCGCATTCCCTTTATCTGACTTTATATCATCTTTGGTTGCTTTAATTCGTAGTCATTAGCATATTTGACAACTTGATTCCGTGCTTTGTTTCACCATAGTCCCTGTGTTCGACCCCTGGAATTCTTGCTTTTATTACAATTGATCCGTACACTGCGGGTTCGCATATTGTTCAAGCATACTTCTTGGGTTATAAATATTAAAGCTTGCACACACCTTTTGGAGCGAACATCTTCTCCATCTTGATTCCATGAGATCTGTAGTATGCCTCAAACGGACCTCGATATTCTCCTCCATTGTCAGATCGGACACTCTTGAGTTTTTGTCATGTCTCTCGTTCCACCGGAGCAACAAACTCCTTGAATGCATCAAGAACTTGGTCTTTGGCCTTTAGAAGATGAATCCACACCTTCCTTGAGTGGTCATCTATGAAGGTGAGAAAGTATGACGCACCACCAAGGGATTTCTCGGACATGGAGCAAACGTCGGTGTGCAAAAGATCTAGAATATTCTTTCTTCTTCTAGGTTGAGAAGACGTTTGGAAGGAAACTCTATGTTGTTTACTAGCTAAACAATCGGGACAAGGTCAAGAGAGTTACCTTGCACATTTGGGAGGAGCTGTCTTCGGGCTAGTGTGTGAAGACCTTTCTCACTCATGTGCCCGAGCCTTCGGTGCCATAGTTCCATGTTTTCTCCTGTGACATTGACTTCTGCTTTGTACAGCTTCGCTTGTGTGATGTACAATGACCCTTCCTTCTTTCCTCGAGCCATTATCATGCTTCCTTGGATGAGCTTCCATTTGCCGCCGCCAAAGTGATTTACTAGGCCAAGGTCGTCAAGCTTTCCCGCTGATATGAGGTTGAGGCGCATATCAGGGACATGCCTCACATCCTTAAGGGTAATCTTGCATCCCGTATTTGATACCAGGATGATGTCTCATATACCAACGATCTTGCTCCTATTTTAATTCCCCGTCTGAACATTACCAAAGTCACCGCTTTGGTAGGTTGAGAAGAAACTCTCATGAGGGGTGACGTGGAATGATGCACCGGAATCGATAATCTAGGAGCTATCGTCTGAGGCGATATTGAGGAATTTATCTTCTCCGAAGAGATATGGATCATCGCCTTCATCGGCCATAGCGGTCGTACCCTTGTCTTCCTCTCGCCTCTTTGTTGGGTTAATTTGGTCTGGCTTGACGTTGCCGGCCTTTTGATCTTTCTTAAGAAATCAACATTTTGATTTCTTATGGCCTATTTTTTCCACAATAATAACAAGTTAGCCTAGAGCGTGACTTAGACCGACCTTGAGATTGGTCTCGACTTCGGTTCATATTGCGTCCACGTGTATCGCTTCTACTCTGGTTGTCAATAATGTTCTCCTCAGACTTGGTAGACGTGCCTCGTTCCCTCCTTCTAACTTCTTCACCAAGGAGACTATCACAAACGGCATCCATGGTGAGCTTCCCTTTCGGGGCTGAGTTACTAAGAGTAACTACAAGAGTGTCCCAACTCTCTGGAAGGGAACTAAGGAGTAGAAGGGCTTGCAACTTATCTTCAAGTTTCATTCCAACTTTACTTAGCTGATTTACGAGCCCCTTGAAATTATTCAAGTGCTCGATCATGTTTTGACCATCCTTGTTGTTCGCTCCAAACGGTGTGTGCAAGCTTTAAATTTATAACCCTAGACTTAAGCTTAAAACAAGGATGCGAACCCGCAGTGTACGGGTCAATCGTAGTAAAAAGCAAGAAATTCCAGGGGTCGATCACAGGGACTCGGTGAAACAAAGTCAATAACGGTAAGCTTCGTGAATACTAACCACAAGAGCAATTAACACAATCAAATATGAATAAGAAGTCAATAAAGCAAACATGCAATTCTAGGGATTAAAGCGTCTAGTTGTGGTTCCAACTCAAGATCTAAAGATAAGCGGACAAAGCTGAGATTTTTGCAAGGGGAAGGTGTTACTAAAGTGGAGTAGATCACCGGGTAAGTCTCACTACACACTAATCCAAAATCGTAACTCCTATTACCGGGTAAGTCTCAAGGAATTAAGATAAAGAACTATAACCTCAAACTAACACACCATCTAAGGGAATAGAATCAACCTTTACCGGGTAAGTCTCAGGCTAACTCACAAAGATGGGATGGAAGCACACTCAAACCCCAATAAAGTATTAAATATATGGGAAGAAGGTGAATATTTGAACAAGAAGAATTTGATGAAAAAGACTTCAATAACTGAATCAAATATCACAACACAAGCGTTCCTTGGATATAAATCCAACAAGACAAGACAACAAGGAAGGGAATTAAAGACAATCTTACAAAACCCTCCAAAAAGCTATAAAAGCTATGATCTTCAATCTTCCTTCAACCTTCAAAAAGGTTCTTCGAAACTCCCAACTGGAGTATGGCTCCAGCGATGTATGCTCGATAAACGGGGGTAATAGCCGGTGTCGGATTTGTGGGAAATTCAACCCTTTTTATAGGAAAATAACCCTCCAAAGATAATATATCTTAGAAAGATCTTTTCCCATAAAAATAGGTAAAATATAAGATCTTCTTCCTTCCAGGAGCCAACCCCAAAAATATAAGATCACCTTCCAAAGATAAAAGATCTCAGCCAAGAATAAAATATTCTCGCCGCGTCCTAGGTGTTCGCCTCGGTCGAGTCGGCGTCTCTGGATCACCTCGGTCGAGATGAATCTCTGGTCAACCGAGGTGAGTCATAACTGAATGTGAAATCTTTCAAAACTGGTCCAAAGTGAATCTTAATCCATGGCTATGCTCCCTGGATGTAGCTCCAAATGACTCATGACTCCTTTTGCTCCTTTTTGATGCAAAACATGCCATTTTACCTGCAATTACAGCAAAACTAGGTGTAGACCTCGATTCCCGCAAAGGTAGATGAAATGGTAATATAATCACACATTATACATGCTAACATGCAGATTATTGAAGATAAAACGTCCAAACAAATCCCAAAATATAGACTATAATTCATGCTATCACTTGTACTCCATCTTCACCAACCGTTGAACTAGAACAGCTTTGTTACGAGGCGTTTTCTTTTGAATCATGGACTCAAGCTTTGTCCATAATTCAAAAGCATTTGTATATGTAGATACATGTTCAAATAGAGATTTGTCGATGTACTTACGGATCATGGCGACCACTTTCTGATTTAGAAGCTCCTACTCCTTCTCGCTCTTTCCTTTAGGCTTATCCTTGCTGGTGATGGGCTCGTACAAATCCTTACAGTAAAGGTGGTCCTCCATCATCGGCTTCCAATAAGAATAATTATCCGCCGTGAGTTTGAGCATCTAGCCATCGTGAATGACGGTAGCCTCCATCTTGACAACACGAGCTAAGGAATAATGACCGGACTAACCTTGCTCTGATACCAGTTGTTGGGAAAACCTCCCACTTTCGTGTTGGTAGAATGGGAATATGGACTAATTAAGTCAATGACTTAATTAATACAAACTCACTTATATTTATGTGGAGAAGGAATGCTACAAGATTTTGTGTGGGCACTCTTACAACTTGCTTAGCTTGCTTGAGCTCTCAAATTATGGATGGATGAAAATTTACAACTTTCTCCACCTATTTATAGTGGGAGGAGATCACATTCCCTACACACTAATCTAGGAAGATAATTGAGAAGAAAGTTCTAGAATTACACAAATTCCTAAAGATATTTTAGAAGAAGACTCTAGATTAGTTCTAGACTAATCTTCTCTAGATCTTTCTCCTTTTCTTTTCTTCTCTAGAGCATTCTCCACAATGGACTTCTTTATTTTTTTTGGATCATAGCCCATTGGACTTATATTCAATTAGTTGGTTAACCTATTTATTGAATGGGCTTGATTAAGAAGGGACCAACACCAACAACTCTCTTCAACCACCTTAGTCAACTACCGTTCACCTCGCCTGCAACCTCTCCCCCTTGTCTTCGCGCTCCCAACGCTAGGGACCCGTCATATTGTTGCCCGCAGCACCGCCGAAACTAGAGCAATCAAGCACCACCCTCGCAACCAACCTCTCTTCTCGTCTCGCCTAGTCGGCAAGCAAACTGTTACTGTCACTAGACAAAGCTCTTCTGGAAACAAAGGGAGCCGGTGCCGCCCTCGCCTTGTTGGAGTTTGCCGCATTGCCACCGCCTGCCTCGTTGTCTCGCCGCCCGCCGCCGGAAGAACAGTCAACCGCTTTGACAATAATTCCAATAGGTTCCCTCTTTTATGGGTATGTTACGTTTAATCTCCCAACTTTATATTTTACGTTTCTGGCCCATGTGTTGTGTTTTTGCATTTATGCCTTTGTTTGATTATTTACAAAATTTTGCCAAACTTTTATTTTATGCAAATGGCCCATATTTACAGATTTTGCAAATCTTCCCTTGAAAAAGTATTTATAGAAAATGGACAGATTTTATATTTACAAAAAGGGCCAAATTTTGAAATTAATACTTTTATCCCTAGAAAATAATTATGAGTTTTAACCTATATTTTTATATATTACATTATATGTCCCAAGTTTAGCAAATGGAGTTAAACTTGTACAATTGGTGTTCCTTCGGATAAGGTTTTAGCTCAAGTCGAAGTTCGAAAAGTGTCGATCGACTTTCGTTCCGTCTTCGCTACGTGATCCCTTTAAACCCCTTTCGGGCAGCGTTTGCTTCATGTTATAAGTTGCGGGATTGTGGTGCTTTGATTGATGTTATACCTTGTTGGATATTCTAGGTACTTGATTATTTGGATGAAAGGGTAATAACAATCCTTAAGTGAAGTACAACCCTATTTCGTGTCGGAATTAAGTAAGTCACTTCTGCACCTATTAGATGGTGTTTTGTGATGATGGTAATAATATATAAGTTGAGTGTGCATTCAAGTGAAAATTCCCAAGGGAGTACTTGTGGAATTTTATACGAGCATGATTTAATTTAATATATTATTTTGTTACATGCATGATTTGTGGCTTTGAAAGATGTTGATTTTTATATTTATGATTCTATGAACTATGCATTTTTCCATTGATTGGTGGTGATAAGTTTACCTTATATTTGTGATATTTTAAAAAGGAACTAGATTATTGGTGATGATTATTTGAGTGAAGATTTGGGTTTTGACCACAACGCGCAAATTTGTCAATATTGATTTGTTTTAGGGATTTTTCGCTCCTCGATTTAGGTGGGTCGTATTTATAAGTGGTAAACTTACGGTTTGTGCGGGCAGAGGTTGTGCCCGGCCATTGTGGATGAGGATGATTCACCTGTTCCGTGTTTGTCGTGCTCATGTCGTGGTTGGGGTTTATGAGGTACCTTCCTGTTCAATATGGATTGAACATGTTTTCAAAGTAATTGTTTCACTCTTGCTTTGAATACACTTTCTGAAATAAAGAATGCTCGAGTATGTTTTCTTACTATTGTTCTTGGAAGGATTATTGGTGACGGATTTGAGAAAGGAAACGAGTTTTACCTTGTTATCCCATTACGGTCAATTGACCCTTTGATTACATCTATATACCGGTTTGACATGATTATGAGCATATTTGAAGTGTGCTGATTATTGAACTTTTTTGAGCATTATGGACATATTTGAAGCGTGTTGATTGTTGAACTCTTTTGAGTATTATGAGCACATTTGAGGCATGTTGATTATTGAACTCCTTTGAATATTCCTATAAGAGGTCATGTGATATTGATTTTATACTTGTTTATTTCATATATTATATTGCTTATGTACTGGCTTAGTCTAATGGAAGACTAACCCCACCACGGTGGGGCTGATTCAGTTTTGCATAATTAGGTTCAAGATTAGTTTTGGAGCATGGAGGTTAGTTTTGATATCCATGTCAACAAGAATTCTTTTTTTTTTCTAGTCATCGAGTGAGGATAAAGAACTCCAGAGTTAAGCATGCTCGGGTGGGAGCAGTTTCAAAATGAGTGACCTCTTGAAAAGTTTTCGCGCAAGCATGATTGGCTTGGGGACATTGTCCCTAAGACCTCGGGTCTTACAAATGAGCTCTTCAAAACTTTTCTGACACTTCTCATCCCACTCAAACTTCTTTGTCTTTCGAAGTAGGTTAGTCATTGGTTGAGCTACTTTCGAGAAAATAATCCTTCCACAAATCTTCGATAGGAATCTACAAGACAAAGAAAACTCCTAGCCTCTTTCACATTCTTAGATGGAGGTCATTCCGAGATAACCATAATTTTATGTGGGTCCAACATCACACCTTTTGTTGAGATCACATGCTCAAAAAATGCTACTTGTGATAGCAAAAATTCACATTTGGACAATTTAGCATACAACTTGTCCCTTCTCAAAGCTTCAAGGACAACTCAAAGATGACCTTCATGCTCCTCTCGACTTTAAGTAGTAAATCAGAATATCATCAATAAATACCACGATAAAACGGTCCACATGTTCCCGGAAGACTCAATTCATCAAGTCCATGAAGATTGTTGGAGCATTAGTGAGCCCAAATGGCATCACTACAACTCATAATGATCATACCTTATCCGGAATGCCATTTTTGCAATGTCCTCATCTCGAAATCTCAACTAATGGGTTTACAATTTATTGTGATGCTTTAGGACAAAGACTTGGTTGTATATCGATGCAAAATGGCAAGGTGATAACATATGCATCTCGCTAGTTGAAGTCGTATGAGGTAACTTGGAACTAGCGGTAGTAATTTTTGCTCTCAAGATTTGGAGACACTATACCTTTATGGGTGAGTTTTATAATTTTCACAAACTATAAGAGCTTAAAATACATCTTCATTCAAAAGAAATTAATCATCAAATAGAGGAGATGATTAGAAGACAATGATATTGAGATTTTATATAATCACAGAAAGGTCAATGTTATTATTGATGCTCTTAGTAGAAATTCAACACAAGAGAAGATGATAGCATGCTTGACTACACAACCTGAATTACAACAAGAATTGATGAAGCTTGATATTTGATGTGTCTTTGGACACGTCAAGGAAGAATTTCGAATCTAGATCAAGCTAAAGTGTCAACTACTCCTTCGTTGAAGTACGGATGCATTCGGATGTTTGAATATGGGTTGCGGAAGCTTAGAGATGGATGCGGAAGTTGAGGGGTTGATTCGATCTAGATTGGTCGAGCGAGCTTTAAAGTGAATCGATTGAGTTGATTCTTAAAGAATCCTCGAATGTGGATGATTTAGGATTGAAGATCCAAATGAAGAAGTTTGAGAGAAGGAAGTTTTGATGCCCAAAATCAAGAATGAGGAAATATTCTCAATAATACTTGATTAAAAATGAACATGATTTACAAATGAGCCAAACATCCCTTATATAGTGGATGTGGCCAAACAAAGAGTCGAAAATTAAATGACGGAAATAAAAGACGAAATTAAAGATTCGAAAGTGAAAAGCCTAAAATGTAAAAGGATGGAATTTAAGTTTGAAATTAATTTTCTGAATTAAATTCCAAAGCCACAAGTCTAGTCTTAAATTTAAAAATTAAGTTTCGGAAATAAAGTCCCGGAATTAATATTCCGACAATAAAAATGCGAAATACGGAAAATGTGCCAAAACGTTGTCGACTTGGCATGCATCATGCCATGGTGGAGTAGAGATACAACATGCTACTAACGGACCCGTGACAAGCAACGATGCAGGCAATGATGGAACCGGAAGTTTTGGCGATGGATTTAGCAGGGGAACGGGTGAGCGGTCCATCGGAGCAATCCCGTAAATCCTCGTCTTACTCATCTTGGGACATGGTGGTCAAGGGCGTATTAGTCACCCCATCTTGGATGTGAAACGTCCCCATTTCACCTTCGTCAAATAGGGGCTTAACATACTTTGCAAGGTCCTTTGCATTGAACGTCGGGTGCACGCTGTAAGTGTCCACAAGCTCTAACTTGTATGCATTTGGGTCATGGTAGGATAAAATGCGGAATGGTCGATCACCGTGGTCTAATAGCTTGCCTTTGCGGCGAGATGGAAAACGCTTCTTCCTTAGGTGGAGCCAAACAAGATCACGGGCTTGAATGAGATGTCTCGACGGCCTTTGTTTTGTTGTTCGGCAAGTTGTGTGGCACGCCATTGGAGTTGTGTCCTAGTCCACTCATGAAGCTTGATGATGTGAGCGGCACGGTGTGCGGCAGTGATGTCTTCTCCATCTTTGAGAGGGCGCAGAGTGAATTCCATCGGGGTGTGTGGATTGAGACCGTAGACAACTTCAAATTGTGATAGTTTCGTGGCAGAGTGCCTAGACCTATTATAAGAAAACTCCACAGTAGAAAGCAAGGCATCCCACCTATGTGGGTTATTCCTAATAATTGCTCAAAGTAAAGCGTTGAGAGTCCGATTGGTGACCTCCGTTTGACCATCGGTTTGGGGATGATAGCTACTTGAAAAAAACAAGTTGGGTCTAAGTTTTCCCTATAACGTTCTCCAAAAGTGACTCACAGACTTCCCGATCACTAAGAATGGAACGTGGAATCCCATGTAAGGGCACAACATTAGTGTAGAGACTTCACTACAATTTGTGTGCTTTTACATGCGATAAAATGAGCCATTTTCAAAAAATGATCGACTACCACAAAAATGGAGTCTTTGGCTCGTTTAGACATTGGTAGGCCAACAACAAAGTCCATAGAAAGATTCTCTCATGGACTCATTGATATAGGCAAAGGAGAATACAATTCATCCGGACCTTGTGCGATTTTGCCTGGTGACATGTGATGCAACTTGTGCAAAACCATGTGACATACTTGCACATTTGGGGCCAAAAGAAGTGATCTTATAGAGCTGCGAGAGTCTTGGTAGAACCGAAGTGACCACGACCCTCATGGGCCTCCTTTATCAACAAATGGCGTATAGACGAGTGTGGGATACAAAGGTTGCCCGCACGGAATAAGTATCCATCGTTAATGAAGAAAGACTCATGCTCTTGGAGGTCTAGGCATTGAGCGAATATATCCTTGAAGTCAAGATCCGTGGCATATAACTCTTTGATTAGAGCAAATCCATGTATATTGGCGTCTATATGCACTAAAAGGATATATCGACGAGAAAGGGCATCGGCTACCACATTCTATTTGCCTTTATTATGTCGAATGACATAAGAAAAGGTCTCCCGAAATTCTACCCAATTTGCGTGGCGCTGACTTAGTGTAGTTTGACCTTTGAGATACTAAAGAACCGCATGATCCGAATGAATCACCAACTCATTCGGCCACAAGTAGCGTTACCACATCTTTAGACAACAAACTAAAGCATATAGTTCCTTGTCATAGGTTGGATAGTTGAGTGAAGGACCGGAAATTTTAAAGCTAAAGTAAGCAATGGACGGATTCTCTTGTAGAAGAACCCCTTGCCCCCATTAGATGAGTCACATTCCACCTCGAAGGTTTTAGAAAAGTTTAGGAGTTGGAGTAGTGGCACATTACAAAGATGGTCTTTGAGCAACTCAAACGCTCGAGCAGGAGTGTCATACCACTTAAACGTGACACCTTTGTTGGTAAGCTCATGTAACGGTGCCACTATCGAGCTAAAGTCCTTGACAAAGAGTCAATAGAAGCCCACTAAACCGAGAAAGGCTCAAACCATGATGTCGTACTAGGAGTAGGCCACTCCCGAATGGCGCGAACTTTGGATTCTTCCATCCATAGTCCGTCTTTGTACACGACACAACCAACAAAAATAGTAGTGTCCGAGCAAAAGACACATTTATCAAATTAACATATAACAGCTCTTCTCTAAGACACTCGAGCACTTGGCGAAGGTGCCCGATGTGTTCATCCAAACACTTGCTAAAACTAGAATATCATCTAAATAAACTACTACAAAAATATCCAAAAACCGGCACATGAAATGGTTCCTGAGATGCATGAACATGAACGGGTAGTTGGATAGGCTAAATGGCATGACAAGCCACTCATAGAGGTCATGCTTCATCTTGAACTCTGTCTTCTCGTCACCTTCGGCCATGTAAATTTGGTGGTACCCACACCTTAGATTGATCTTGGAGAAGATGATGGTGCCACGGAGCTCGTCCAACATGTCATCGAGGCACGGGATCGGATGGTTGTACTTGAAGGTTATTAGGTTGATGGCTCGACAATCTACACACATCTGCCAAGATCCGCCCTTCTTGGGCACTAGAATGACTGGTCAGTCACACGGTGATAAGGACTCATGAACATGTCCCCAGCCTAGGAGCTCTTGTACTTGGCGTTGTAGCTCCTTGGTCTTTTCCGGACTTGCACGGTAAACGGCACGGTTGGGCAAAGACTTATCGTGCACCAAGCCGATTTGGTGTTCAATTCCTTGGATTGGTGACAAGTTGGGTGGTAGTTCATCGGTCAAAATATCTTGACATTCATACAACAACAAGAACACCTCATGTGGCACGTTATTCGGGTCATGAGAAATAGATAAGCAAAAAGGAACAAGCAAGAAACAAGGGAACTAGTCTTCCATGACCGGTGTCAAGTCGTGTCTCCGGGCTAAAAGGATCTGCGGCTCACACCATCCTTGAATGATAGGAGCCGGAGGTGGCAAAGTTGCATTCGTATGAACAATGCAACTTTTACTACCTCTCGACTTGGTAGCATGTACATTAGGGGCGGAGTTACGGGATCCGGAAGTACGAGCACCCACAATATCAGGAGAGCTCCAAGGAGGGTCCGATGTTGCCACCATTTTAGTGGTCTCATCTATAAATTGTTGCCTCTTCTGATCCGCATAGTCAATTAATATTTCGTACGGTGTCATAAGCAATAGTGTGATCCGTTTTCCATTATATTGGAACAAGTACCGGTTAAGATAACAATCATGAAACGATCGATGATTGAATTGTCATGGTCGTCCTAACAATATGTGTGTGGCTTTCATTTTGATTATATCACAAAGGACCTTATCAACATAGGCATCAATAGAAAATGTCACCCATGCTTGTTGTCTGACGGTGTCATACGCCTTATCGGAAATTCATTGGAGTCCATAAGGTTGTGGGTGGGGGTTGTGGGAAACTTAAAGTGTTTTACCACTTTTTCGTTGACAATATTACAACAAGAACCCCATCGATAATTACAGAGAGACTAGTATTATTGACCAAACAACGAGAGTGGAAGAGATTCTCGCGTTGGCCAATAGAGATATGCACTTTTATAGGCAAAATACGAAGAGGTACAAGGGCAAACTTACTTGGATGTGTTGGACCGCAAGCAAGTTGGTCGTCGCAAGGCTCCATCCAATAGTAGGGATCGTCATCTTCGTCATCTTTCATAATAATATTGCCGTTGTCTTATTCTTCGCCACCGTCATTGGACAGGTTGGCAAACATCATCCGCTTGGTGTTCGGGCAATCACATTGGACGTGATCAAACCCGCTACATTTTTAACACACGGGTTCTCTTGGGCGTCCCACCGTTTGAGATCCTTGTTGGGCTCGGACGGGAGGTGTTTGTGTTGGGGCTACGAGGCCACGATACGGTGTCTTCTCGGTAGCCACTTGCCGGGTGGGTTGACCCATCCGTGGGACTCCTTTGGCAGCGCCAAAGTCTTGAGAATTAGACATATCTCGAGCACGGGAGTTAGTCATATAAACATATTAACTAGAGCAAGAATTATACCTTGAATATCGAGGCGTTTCTAGTTGTTGCTTGTGAAGCTTCATCTCCGCATGTCATAATGCTCTTAAGTCATTGTATGGTACCATCTTGAGAGGGTGTCGGATTGACGGATTAAGTCCACTCATGAATTTGGATAGAAGGGCGGCTACGGAGGCCGAGATACCGGCTTCATATTCATGTCTTTAAGCTTGGCTAAGTAAGCCACTAGAGTAAGATTTCCTTGTTGGAACTTGGAAATCTGCAACCGCATGGTCGTTTTTGAAATCGTCGGGCACGTACTTCTTTGTCATGACATAGATCAATTTATCAAATGTCGCAACCGGTTCCCATCATCGGTTCTCACGGTTGGTCTCGTACCGGTTCCACCAAGATTTGACATCACCTTCAAAGTAAAGAGTCTTCGCTTTTGTTTTCTCGTAATCCTCGTAATGACAATGCTTTAAGGCTCATTTCATGTCCTGTCTCAATCAAGAAATGCACACGGGGTCATATTCACCATAAAATATAGAAAAATTAACCTTACCTTCTCAATGAGCTTTGTAGGGGTCCGGGTGGGGTGGTGCCATAGGCATCTTGATGGGCTCGCCATTGGCCATAGTTATTCTATTGGCGGCCATGATTGAGTTGTGCATGCCTTGGTGGGTTAGGAGGAGGCAACCATTCATCTCCTCGATATTGGTTCTCAAATGGCTCTCCGACGGGCAAGTGCCATGGGCGGACATGTGGCACCCGGTCCAAGTCCGAATCATCGTCGGAGAACTTGTCAAAATCATCACTCTCGTCATACTCGTCATAATCTTGGTATATCGGTTGCCGGCTATGCCATTGGCGGCGTTGTCTAGAACGATCATCATCGGGACATTGAAGGAGATTGTTTGGTGGATTACGGTACCAGGCTCTTCCCGGGTGGGACGGCCGGTAAGTGGGGCCCTAGATGGAGGAGGGGAAGTGTCATACCTACATCGGTGGTGCTCATAACGCTTGTGCCAATTTTCCATTTCAACATAGAGCAAATCTTCCGGAGAAGAACCAAGGTTCTTGTCTCCCTCATTATGGGACTAAACCGTCATCTCGTAATGGACGTTGATTTTTAATGACGGAGGCAAGCAATCGACCGTTAGACGGTTCGGCTCCCAAAATACCTTTGCTTTTTCGATGTTCATTAGACGTGGAAGCATGGACAAAGATTTAATTTGGATTTGTTGGGGTGGGACGTGGGGATGTCATAAGGGTAAGCATTTGTGCCTTCAAAGCTTCTATTTCTTGCCTAAGAGAGGCATTTTCTTCGGATAAGGAGGCATTGAGGTCTTGCTGTTCACTAGAGCTGATACTATCCGGGTTCGGGCCGGATTCGGTCCGGGCTTTTTCTAATATTTTGTCCGGATGTCCGGGCCGGATCCGGGCTAAGCCCGGATCCCGGGCTTCGAGTCATGTCCGTACCCGTCCGGATGTCCGTGCCGGGCTGCCCGCCGGGTACCCGGATTCAATGTTCAAGTTTTAAGACTTGTGATATGCCCAAATTCTTTCTTTTTTTTCCTATTAAAAAAGCTAAAAATTACAATCAGTAAATTATTATATCGAAATTAAGGATTTACAAAGAAGCATACAAATTAGCATCAAAAAAAATTCTTAGATCTAGCAACAAGAAACATTAAAGGACAAGTTCAAGTGGAAACTCGATTCAAAGAAAAGCCTAAAAACGAGATCTGTAGAAGAAGAGAGCTTCACAATTCAGAGGAGAAGTGATATGCATACGAGAAGATGAAGAGAATGTGGAGGAGAGCCTCCAGTCGGAGCCGATTCACCATTCAGAGGTGAAGAAACGTTGAGGGTGACGGCCAAAACTCGAATCGGAGGCCAAGGAGGGCGACGACCAAACTACGACTTAGATCCGAGGAGACTCTGAAGGGCAACGACCAAATCTCGAATCAGAGGTCGTAAAGACGTCGGCCGAATCTCGAATCAGAGGTCGTGAAGACGTTGAGGAGAGACACCAAGAAGAGATGCCTATTGGACTGCCCATGAGAGTTAGGGTTGCTCAGTGGGGAGATTGAGGGCCGAGGAGAGACGCCGGCGAGAGTGGGATGCTCAGCACTTTAGCAGGGAAGGGAGATTCAGAGTCGTTTGAGAGAGAACTCAGAGAAAGGGAGGCTGCCTCTTGGGGAAGAGGAATAAGCAGCGTGTGAAGGGAAGATTAAAGCCTCCTAGGGTTTACTAATATATATTATTATTATATATATATACATATAATTCGGGCCGGGCACGCAGCCCGACCGGGCTTTTCACCTTGTCCATACCCGCTCATTTTTGTGGGCGGTCAGGCTGGGCCGGTCGGGACAACCTGGAGTGTATCAGCTCTACTGTTCACGAGAATCCTGAGAATTTTCCATTTTGACGTTAGTCATAGCTCCAAATTAACACACACAATTGTAAATAATCAAGTGAACAAGGTGACAAGCTAAGTCAACATTACCCAAGTTCAAATACGTTAGGATTCTACGTTTGGGAAGGATGTGGCGGTTAAGCAAGTAAGGCAAATCCAATAGTTTTGAACCAAATTACACACAAAATCAAGAGATAATATGCAAACGTGTAAGAAAATGGAGAGATAGGAAATTGACTGATTGTTTAAACGGCAAGTCCTACTTGCTTTGTTCTTGTGACCCTTTCGAAAAATCCGATTTTTCGGATGGACCGGTTTGCCGGATGTCTTTTAAACTTTGTTTTTGTAGTTTTGTTTCTTTTTGAAACTTTTGAGTGCAACTTTTCAATGCAAGAGAGCAATACACTTTTTTAAAAAACAAATCCTTTTTTTGAAGTTTTTTTTTGTTTTTTTTTTGGAATATCAAATATGTGATATCCGATCTTGTAAAAATAAATACCCCAAGAAATTGATGAAATCAATTAAAAAGTTGTCTGATTGGGTGAGTAAAAACGTGTTTGATTAACGGTTTAATGGCAAACCGAAAAATCTCTTAAGTTTGCTTGGAAAAATATATCAAAAAAAAATTTTCAAGAAACTTGGATGGATATACGAAGAATAATGAAGAACATGATGAGGATGATGAAGAACAAATGCAAAAAGGATGAATGTGATAACACACAAAAACAATAGTAAAGATAACTTAGATTCGATCCCTTTGCTCTGATACCAAATTGATGTGTCATTGGACACGTCAAGGAAGAATTCCGGATCTAGATCAAGCTAAAACTTCAACTACTCCTTAGCTTAATTGCGGATGTGTTCGGACATTTAAATGTGGGTTGGAGAAGCTTAGAGATGGAGGCGAAAGTGGAGAGGCTGATTCCATCTATATTGATCGAGCAAGCCTTGAAGTGAATCGATTGAGTTGATTCTTGAAGAACTTTGAGAGAAGGAAGCTTAGAGATGGAGGCGGAAGTGGATGAGTTTGCATTCAAAATCCAAAAGAAGAACTTTGAGACAAAGAAGTTTTGATGCCCAAAATTAAGAATGAGGAAATACTCTCAATAATAATTGATTAAAATGAACATGATTTACAAATGAGTCAAGCATCCCTTATATAGTGGATGTGGTCAAACCAAGAGTCGGAAATTAAATGACGGGAATAAAAGACGGAATTAAAGATCCAAAAATGAAAAGCCTAAAATGTGAAAGGTTGAAATTTAAGGTCGGAATTAAGTTTTCGAATTAAATTCTGAAACCAAAAGTCTAATCTTAAATTCCAAAATTATGTTCCAAAAATAAAGTCCCGGAATTAATATTCCAAAAATAAAAAAGACTTATTATTACAAATGCGAAAATGTGCCGAAACGCTGTCGACTTGGCATGTCTCATGCCATGGAGGAGTAGAGACACAACATGCTACTAATGGGCCCGTGACAAGTAACGGTGCGGCAATGATGGAGCCGATAGCTTTGATGATGGCTTTAGCACGAAAACGGTCGAGCGGTCCATCGGAGCGAACCTGTAAAGCCTCGTCTTCATCATCTTGGGACATGGTGGTCAAGGGCGCATCAATATTGAGGTTTGGTTTGGAAAAAACCAAGGTCAATTGTGTATGTTGGAAATTCGACCGTCTTTGTTGGAAGCATAAGATTCTTGCAAGAGAAGTGATTGTTCTCAGTGAAGGAAAATGACTTCAAACAACCAAGAATAAAGACCAACTTGGGTTTGGATCTAGTGTTGGGTACCTACCTTGTTGTGGTAAGAGGTGATAAGCAGATTAATTTGGTAGAAGATCAGACACCATAGATCCACCATAGGCCTGACAGGAGGTCGCTTTTCCAAACCAGAGCACAGGGGACATAAAAGGGGCAAAACCAGGAACACAATACCCCAAAGAGAACTAGCCGGCTTCCCTTCTCTCCCTTGTCGCCATCCACACGTGGAAGGCTCGCCGAAAACCTCACTAGAATGAGTCTTTCTGAACTTTTTTCCGTTTTCTCTTTCTCTTGAAGAAGAAGTAGCAGAAGGTGGGACTCCTAGGAACCAACAGAAGGGATTTTCGAGGGTCATGGTATTATAAAGACAAATATAGATTGAATCTTCATGTAAAAGAGGAAGATATGTAAGGTAGAAAAAATAATTTATCCTCAACAGTGTCCATAAATCTTGATAATCCTTATTTTTTTAGGAATTATTTAACAAAAAAAATTCCCTACAAAAACACAATATACAATCCCATGTCCATACCAAACATGTCTGAAATTTTAATCCCAAACAATCCGAAAAAATAATCTATGAAAATCCCATCTAGCTGATATCAAACAGGACCAGAGTCTAAAAACAAACATCTGAAGAACATGGACTCAAATTCCAAATATTTTTATCACATTGCTACTGGAAGAAGAAACAGAATACACCTAAAGGAACTAATAACTACAAATGGTACAACTATATCTTCTGAAATAGAGATCAGATTGGAAGTTAAAACAGAATTCGTGTAAAAATACTCTAAAACTCAACTAAATCAATCTCTATTGTAGGACAAGCTCAACTTATTCAAACCAAAGTTAGCAATGAAGATAACTTAAATCTAATAATACCCCTCACTAATGAAGAGATAAAAAATGCCATGTTCGATATTGGATGTGATAAATCCCCAAGACCTGATGGGTATGTCATCTGAATTTTATCAAAAATATTGGCACATTGTAGGAATTGGTGTTTCAAAAGCTGTGAAAGGTTTTTTTAGAAGCGGAAAAATGTTCAAACAAATTAGCCATACTTTTATAACCCTCATACCTAAAGTCGATAATCCTACAACAATTAACCATTTCAGACCTATAAGTCTTTGCTCAAAATTTACAAAATTATTGCGAAAATAATCACGAAAAGAATGAAAATCATCATGCCTAAACTCATTCACCCTTTAAAAGGCACCTTTGTAGCTAATAGATCAATCCACAATAATATTCTCATTGCACACGAAATTTTTCGCTCTTTTCGGTCTACAAATAGTAAGGAAGGATGGACCGCAATCAAACTAGATATGGAAAAAGCATATGACCAAGTCAATTGGGACTACATCATTAGCATCCTCAAAAGATTTGGTTTCAATAATAAATTTGTGAGATGGATTAAAGAATGTATAACTACAATCTCTTTCTCCGTTCTTGTTAACAATGGACCAATTGAGCAATTTTTTTCGGAAAAACTTAAACAAGGAGATCCTCTTTCTCCTTATGTATTCATCATAGGGGCTGAAATCCTAACACAAATGCTACAAGAAGATTGCAATAACTACGACAACCATATTAGATTCTTCGTATGTAAACAAGTAACACCAATCCCATTTCTTTCTTCACTGATGACATGATCATTTTTGCTAAGGCAAATATGGCCTCGTGTCAAAGAACTAAGCAAATCCTGAAAATGTTTTGTTCTATATCGGGACAGAAGATTAACTTCCAAAAATATGCTTTCCAAATAACAAAAAATACTAATGAAAGCAACATCACTCAACTAAAAAATATTCTAGCAATGAATCATACCACTACCCTCGACAAATATCTTGGATGCCCAATCATCAACTTTAGAATGACAAAAGAGACTTTTGGTGACATAAACCTCAAAACAAAACAACAACTTTCGAAATGGAAAGTCAATTCCTTATCACAATAAGGGAGAAACACCCTTATAAAACATAATCTGACGGCTAAATCAACCTTTTCCATGTAAAGTTTTATGCTCCCGAGTCATAATATAGAGGAGTTAGACAAAGAATATAACAAAATTGTCTAGAACAAAAGGGGTCAACATAGACCCATCATCAGGTGGGATATAATATGCAAATCAAAAAAGAATGAAGGCCTTGGGTTAAAAAAATCTTTAATCACAAACAAAGCATTACAAATTAAACTGTTGTAGAAAATTTTAGCTGAACCAAATAATATATGGGTTAAAATTATAAACGAAAAATATTTGAGAAATCATAATATTCCTCATTAACAAAAGAAATTATCAACGCTTGGAAATGGAATAACCTTATGAAGCTAAGTGTGTGTTTGGCTGCAAAAAAACACTAGTGTATACTAGTGCTTTGTGCATTTCAAAATTTTCTGGTTGTTTGGATGTGTCAGATACACTTGTGTATTGGTTTTATAGTTGTGTTTTTGAAACTGTCATCTTGGATGAGGGTTTCACTTATACACTAGTGTTTTTATAAATAAAAAGACCAAAATGTCCCTACTGTTGATGATATTTACAATCATTTACTGGGTATAAAATATGGTTTATCTCACATCTCTTCCCAGAAGACGGCCGATTCTTCTACCTGGCGACAGAGAAATCCATTTGACTCTCCCCTCCACAGCTCCGACAACCTCTCTACTACCGGCGATAGGTTCTTATTTACCCTAAACTCTCTATTCCGACAACATGTTTCTCTTCCCCTTACGCCTTTTCTATTCTTCCTTCACAGTTGCCCTAATTCGATTTTTTGTGTGTTTTCAAATGGATATGTTAGGACAGATGATGTAACACCCCGAATTCTCAAAACTTGGGACATTACTAGTTAGGACCTCACAATAGGTTCCGACCTCAGTTTGACAACAATATTACTAGGATCTTGCAACAAGACACAAATAAGAAAAATCCAAAATTCATAAAGATGTGTTTTTAAAAGGATGAATGCAACAAGGTCTAACAGCCTATAATACTTAAACAAAGGGAAAAGACTAAATGTCTTAACAAAAGGAAAGAACGACAAAGCAACAACCCAACCCCCACTCTAAGGAGTACGGAGACCCGACTGACCACTACTTCCGGATCACTCAGCTGCTGTTCTAACTTGCAGTAAATCTAAAAACACAACAAAACAACCATTAGCTAGCTATCTAAACATTAGAAGAATAATAATAGCACACACACACACAACAATAATAAACACTCATCTTGCTTCTAAACTGATGCGCTCTTCGTCCGTTGAACGCAAGGATCCGCCGGTGTTGTTCCTCTGTCGATTTCTTTTGTGTATTTTCGATTTATATGGATATGCCAAGCAAGGAATCGTCCAGCCTCGCACCTTGGATCTCCTTGGCTCGAGTTCTTCTTTCCTCGGAATCTCACTTCGGAAATTAGACCTCCTTTGTCCTCCTAGCCTCGCACCGTAAGGACACCACTCAGCCTCTCACCTTGTGGGTTTCAAAACCTTGGCCTCTCACCTTAGTCTCTAGGTTTGTTTTGCTTTAAAGTGAAAACACAACTTCGATTGAACTCAACTTTTATAATCTGCCTAAAAACGTGGGTAGAAGATGGCCTTATATGGCTGAAAAATTCAGCACCAACTCCCCACAATAATAACTTACAAGTAGTTCAAAAGTTGGATACTAAATGAAGGAAATCCTAGGGTCTTTCAACCAACAACTTCAAGCAATAAATGGCCTAAAAACCATTAATATGGCCGACCACCTTAGAGCTCCAAGGTTACAAAAACGTGGCTGAAATAAACCAAACTAAAGTGGTTTAAAACCATGAAATAAAGTCAAACATGACCACATAAAATAAAACAAAAGGTTACATCTAGGTTTTAAAGTGATCCGGCATCCTCAATCGCCTCAAGTATGTTCACCAAGTGATAGTCATGGACGTCCTTAAAGGTCGGGGCTCTGAAAGGGTGGTAGGTCAAAGTGGTTTGGCCTAGCATGCGTGCTCTAGCTCGAGTGAGAGGTGGTGTTGATCTTGGTGCGGTCACATCAGTTTCGTTGCTTAAGTCCGGCGGGCTCACATCATCCCCTCCTCCTTGGAAAGGATTCGACCCCGAATCCGCCAACTCGTTCTCCGCATCCTCGACCTCATCACCTACATAAAATGGAGACAAATCAGCAACATTAAACACATTATGGACACCATACTTAGTAGGAAGTTCAATGCGATATGCGTTATCGTTAATCTTCTCAATGACCCGGAAAGGACCATCCGCTCTTGGGTTGAGCTTAGATTGCCGAATAGAAGGGAAGCGATCCTTCCTCAAATGGACCCACACGAGGTCTCCTTCCATGAAAAGCATCTCCCGGCGCCCTTTGTTGGCTTGCTGGACATATTGCTCGGTACGTTTTTCTAATTGGATTCGGACCCGCTCATGCAAACCCTTCACAAACTCAGCTCTAGATTGCCCTTCCATATCAACGGGTTGCGGAGCCGGTTGAGGAGTCAAATCCAGCGGAGTAAGAGGATTCTTGCCATAAACAATTTCAAAAGGGGACTTCTTGGTCGCCGAATGAATAGCCCGGTTATATGCAAACTCCACCAAGGGCAAACAATCCTCCCACCTGCACAAGTTAGTATCCATCATAGTACGAAGCAAAGTGCCAAGAGTCCGGTTTACTACCTCAGTTTGTCCATCCGTTTGGGGATGACAAGAAGTCGAAAAGCACAACTTCGTCCCCATCTTAGCCCAAAGTGTCTTCCAAAAATAGCTAAGGAACTTAGAGTCTCGGTCCGACACAATTGACCTGGGTATCCCATGCAGCTTAACAATATGCTCAAAGAAAAGGTTAGCCACATTTGACGCATCATCAGATTTACTACAAGCAATAAAATGCGCCATCTTAGAAAACCTATCAACAACCACAAAAATGGAATCATGTCCTCTCCTAGAACGAGGTAATCCTAGGACAAAATCCATGGAAATGTCTTCCCAAGGGGAGCTAGCAATAGGCAAGGGTAAGTATAATCCATGAGGGTTAGTTTTTGACTTAGCCTTGCGACAAGGTACACAACTAGCACAACATCTCTCAACATCACTTCTCATCTTAGGCCAATAAAAGTGTTCTCTCAATATGCCTAAAGTCTTCGTAACCCCAAAATGACCCATCAATCCCCCTCCATGGGCCTCTAAAACAATCAAAGCTCTCAAAGAACAAGTAGGCAAACATAACCTAGAAGCTCTAAACAAATATCCATCATGAATGTAATAACTACTAGCATGAGAGTCACTACTAGATCGCAAACAAAGAGCAAAAATGTCCCGGAAGTCCACATCAAGAGCATATAAGTCACGAATCAGTCCAAAACCCAAAACGCATGCATCTAAGGAAGATAGAAGTGTGTACCTACGAGATAACGCATCAGCTACGATATTGTCCTTTCCCTTCTTGTAGCGCACCACATATGGAAAAGCCTCAATGAACTCCACCCATCGTGCATGGCGTTTGTTCAACTTGGCTTGTCCTCTCAAATACTTCAACGACTCGTGATCAGAATGTATAACAAATTCACGAGGTAGAAGATAGTGCTCCCAAACCTGGAGGACCCGAACCAATGCATATAACTCCTTGTCGTATGTAGGGTAGTTCAAGGCGGCTCCTCCCAGTTTCTCGCTAAAGTATGCCACCGGGCGTCCCTCCTGCATCAAAACTCCTCCAATCCCGACTCCCGAAGCATCACACTCTATCTCGAAAGTTTTCGAGAAGTCCGGAAGCACAAGAACGGGGGCATGGGTCAGCCGCTCTCTAAGTATCATAAAGGACTCCTCTTGAGCGGACCCCCACTCAAATCGCACGCCTTTCTTGGTCAACTCGGTAAGGGGGGCGGCAATGGTGCTAAAGTCTCGAACGAACCTCCTATAGAACCCGGCAAGTCCAAGGAAACTCCGTATGTGAGGGACCGTTGTCGGACGTGGCCATTCTGATATTGCCTTGGTCTTCTCTTCGTCCACTCGCAAGCCTTCCTTTCCTACCACAAAACCCAAAAAAACCACAGATTCCGAGCAAAAATGGCATTTCTTAAAGTTTACAAACAAATGTTGTTCTTTAAGCACAAGAAATACACTTCTCAAATGTTCAACATGCTCATCCAACGTCCGACTATAAACTAAGATGTCATCAAAATACACCACAACAAATTTACCTAAGAAATCACGTAGGACATGGTTCATTAGGCGCATAAACGTACTAGGTGCATTTGTTAAACCAAAAGGCATTACAAGCCACTCATATAATCCATACTTAGTTTTGAAAGCAGTTTTCCATTCATCACCCTTATGCATCCTAATCTGATGATATCCACTTCGAAGGTCTATTTTAGAGAAAAGAGTAGCACCGTAAAGTTCATCTAACATATCATCAAGACGGGGAATAGGATGTCGGTACCTTACAGTTATCTGGTTGATGGCACGACAGTCGACGCACATCCTCCAACTCCCATCTTTCTTAGGTACCAATAGCACAGGAACGGCACATGGGCTCAAGCTCTCCCGAATGTATCCCTTACTCAAAAGTTCCTCCACTTGGGCTTGTAGCTCCTTTGTCTCCACCGGGTTTGCTCGATATGCGGGCCGATTTGGAATGGTTGATCCGGGTATGAAGTCAATCTGATGTTCTATGCCTCGGATAGGGGGTAGTCCCGGGGGAATCTCTTCGGGCATAATCTCCTTGAATTCCTCAAGTAGCCCTGAAACACAAGAAGGCAAAGACAAATCATTAGCTTCCATAGTAGATAAAGCTGTTACACAAACAAGAAGGAAGCAAGTATCCCCCCTTTGTAGGGCTCGACGGGCATCGTGTAGCCGTGCGGTGAGGAGGGTCTTGGGGTCAAGAACCATCTTAGTCTTCCCCTTTGTCCTTGCGGACTCAGCTTTCTCCAACCTCTTCCTTTCTCTACACATGTGGTCTTCCATGATCTCGGATGGGCTTAGGGGCATGAGTTTTACTTTCTTCCCGGCCATGGCGAAGAAGTATATGTTGGTGTAACCATCATGAAATACCCTTCGGTCAAACTGCCATGGTCTCCCAAGTAAGAGATGGCAAGCTGTGATTGGAAGCACGTCACAAATAACATCGTCTTGGTATGGTCCGATGGCAAAGTGAACAAAACATTGCTCCTTGACTTGAAGGGGAGCGTTGGTGTTGAGCCACTGGAGCGAATAAGGTTGTGAGTGCGCCTTCGTTTTGAGTCCTAGGTGTGCAACGACCTCCTGACTGACAATGTTACAGCAAGACCCACTATCAATAATAACAGTAAACAATTGTCCCGAAATTAAACAACGAGTGTTAAAGAGATTCTCCCTTTGTGAGACATCGGGAACAAGTTCACTTGCTTGTAGGGCCTTTTTTGTGACAAGACAGAAATCTCCCACAGGAGCACGAGCTTCTACTTCAACACCGTCTATGATTGGAGCTACCGTTTCATAGTCATCTTCGGATTCATGATTCTCGGTGACCTCTTCCCCAAATGCATTCAATAAAACCTTACGGGGATTAGGGCACTCCCGGGCATAATGACCATGCTCATAACACTTGTAGCACTTCACTTCCCTAGTCCGGCTCGTTGCTGGAGTTGGTGGAATACTAGGGTTAGGGGCGGAGGTGGCCTTGGGAACTACTGTTGGAGATGAACCAATTGTGTGGGTAGGACGATTATTGCGAGACGGTTCAGAGGCTTCATGACTTGTCCCTCGTCTTGTTGTTCCGGATGCCTTACGTTTTTGGATGACATTATAGGCATGGGTAGCATGGTGTAGGGCATCAGTTAGGCTTGTGTGTCTGAGTTGTTCAACTATTTCGGACACATCGGGGTTAAGCCCAGATAAGAACTTGGCTAGGATATAGTCGTCGGGCTGTCGGGTTCCCGATCTCTGAAGGAGAGTTCTCAACTCTTTGTGGTACTCGTCTGGAGTTCGGTTACCTTGACGTAGCCTTTCAAGTTTGAGCAACAGTTGTTGCTTGTAATCCGAAGGTATGAACCGAGCACGCATCCTTCTACGGAGTTCAAACCATGTGTTGATGCGGGGTTGTTGATGTGCCTCCACATATTCCAATTCTTCCTGCCACCAAGTTAGAGCAAAATCAACAAAATGAATAGTAGCAGCTTCAATCTTTTCATACTCGTTAAAATCGTAGTAACGGAAGACTTGTTCAGCCTTAGTCTCCCACTCAATGTAGGTCTCCGCTTCTGCAGTTCCGGTGAAGTTTGGAACATCCACTTTTGACCCATGGTAACGCCTCCTATTGCGGTGATCACGATTTTCTTCATCGTCCGAGTCATCGTGTCTACTACGGTCCCGGTTTCTGTGCCGGTCTCTATCTCGGCGTCTATCTTGATTTCTGCTCCCATGGCTATTCACACTCCTACTCCTATCCCGGCCTCTACGAGGTGGTCCCTGGTTACTTCCTCCTTGACTCTGTTCAGGTGGGACGGGAGGTAGCCTCCTTAGAAGTTCCGCGAATTGGGCTTCGAGGCGGTCAATACGTGGGTCAGCTTGATTGATCCCATTACCATTCACCGATGCCATCCTTCTGTTGGACTACAAAACAATCAAAGAAACAAACAAAACCAAGTGTCCAAAGATATAACAAAACCAAATGTTCAAAGGCAAAAACCGAAAGTAATAAAAATGCCTGTTTCGTGACCGAAACGGTGTCGGATGGCTAAAAAAGCCCTTAGGTCACGGCGAAGCGGTGAGTTGGACTCGGAGGCCCGTTTCCCTTCTCGGAAAGGTATAGCAATTGTAATTCTGAGTTCGGACGCCTTTTTTCCGCAAAACCGCAAAACCGGCCGTTTTGCACCTTTTCGAGATTTTTCGCCTATCACAAAACAACAACTCACGGCAAAGATTAGAGACAAACAAAAACGTTCTCTCTCTCCTCTCTCAAGGGTATTTCTCCTCACACTCACTCAAGTGTTTGATAGTGTTTGGATTCACACAACTCCCCTTTTCCTTTGCTTCGCGGCAAAGCTCTCCCTCACCTTTTCCAAAGCCTTAGGCAATGCTCTCCACACAAAGATTTCTCTTGGTAACAAAATTCCGCAATTCTTCCAAGGTAGTGCACAAGGTAAACAATGTATTTCCAAGATGCAATATAACTTCAGAAAAGCAAACAACAAGAGGCAACAAAGCACAACAAATACGAGCCTTCCGGCGAGTATTTACTTAGTCCCGACAAGTAGTTAGTCAAAGCAATAATAAGCGTTTTCCCCAAAACGTGTGGGTTGTGTTTTGGAATGGCTAGAACACTCAAGAACAACTTTGATAACAAATTTCAAGAACAACTTCAATAACAAACAAATTTTCAAGAACAACTTTGATAACACTCAAGAACACTCAAGCAACTTTCTTTTCTTTTTTTTTTTTTTCTTTTTTTTTTTTTTTGTTCTTTTCTTTTTCTTTTCTCTTTGTTTCGTTCGTTTTTTTTTTTTTTTTTTTTTTTTGACGTTACTAAGATATGCTTTTCGTTTTCTTTTTTTTTTTTTTTTTTTTTTTTGTATGAAAGGTCAACAAGATCTCTCTCTAAAGGCTCACAAGAAAGAAGATTGTAAACACAAAATTTTGGGGAACTACTCAAAATTGCAAAAACTAAAAACAAGTTTAGGTAAGCAATTCGTACCCCGAAAGCTTGAGGAACTCGCACCGTTGGCTCTGATACCACTTGATGCGCTCTTCGTCCGTTGAACGCAAGGATCCGCCGGTGTTGTTCCTCTGTCGATTTCTTTTGTGTATTTTCGATTTATATGGATATGCCAAGCAAGGAATCGTCCAGCCTCGCACCTTGGATCTCCTTGGCTCGAGTTCTTCTTTCCTCGGAATCTCACTTCGGAAATTAGACCTCCTTTGTCCTCCTAGCCTCGCACCGTAAGGACACCACTCAGCCTCTCACCTTGTGGGTTTCAAAACCTTGGCCTCTCACCTTAGTCTCTAGGTTTGTTTTGCTTTAAAGTGAAAACACAACTTCGATTGAACTCAACTTTTATAATCTGCCTAAAAACGTGGGTAGAAGATGGCCTTATATGGCTGAAAAATTCAGCACCAACTCCCCACAATAATAACTTACAAGTAGTTCAAAAGTTGGATACTAAATGAAGGAAATCCTAGGGTCTTTCAACCAACAACTTCAAGCAATAAATGGCCTAAAAACCATTAATATGGCCGACCACCTTAGAGCTCCAAGGTTACAAAAACGTGGCTGAAATAAACCAAACTAAAGTGGTTTAAAACCATGAAATAAAGTCAAACATGACCACATAAAATAAAACAAAAGGTTACATCTAGGTTTTAAAGTGATCCGGCATCCTCAATCGCCTCAAGTATGTTCACCAAGTGATAGTCATGGACGTCCTTAAAGGTCGGGGCTCTGAAAGGGTGGTAGGTCAAAGTGGTTTGGCCTAGCATGCGTGCTCTAGCTCGAGTGAGAGGTGGTGTTGATCTTGGTGCGGTCACATCAGTTTCGTTGCTTAAGTCCGGCGGGCTCACATCATAAACAATCCATTTATTATCTTCATTTAAGTCATTCACTCTTACTAATGATACTTATTTTATGACACGAGGGATTCCCAAACCTCGCCTCCGCCCCCGTGTAACAATCAGGAATGGATCCGATGCATCTCACCTTGTAACTGTATGGTCTGGGTATAGAGAACCTCCCAATCTCCTATCAGAGCTGGGCAGTGATGTCACGGCCCGTTATACATACACTTGGGCCTTAAAACATAATAACAACGGTCGTCCTAACAAGTTATTATTATAACATACATTGCACATACACTACTATTATCACCCAACTAATATCCAAAAACCAGCTAAGTAAGTCGCAAGGACTTGCCTGAATCAAAGACCACTCTCACAAATCTCAACTCGGTCCGTACCCGTGGTAACTCAAATGCTTGTTAAACAAGGCATGTGTATTAAAATTACATCCCATACTATTAGAAGTTATAAACTTCTAAGAGGTACACTCTCAAGAGAAGAAAATTTTCGAACAAAATATACTCTCTTAAGGTAAGAGACTATTTTACCCTAAATCCCGGAAATTCTCAAAAGTCTATTCTTAACTTCTAATATTTTCTTTTTCAACTTGTTTCCATAATCTGGTTACTCCAGGACAGTTTACTAGAGGTTATAAGGTTAATTTCAAACACTCGTCAAAGAGAACTACATTATCCCTCCCCCGGTTATTCTACTTTAATACCTATATGTGTGTACATATATTATACATTACTCTTACTTATCTATGTATATACACTTATGTATATATATACACTCTACTTATTCATATATATACACTTATATATATCTTACACTTATACCTATACATATATATATATATATATATATATATATACACCATACTTATACCTAGAGATATGTGTCTATATATATACTTACATATGCATACTACTATTACTTTTATATGAAACTTACACCTATCCAAACTTATGTATCTACGTAAATATATGCATGTCCAATGCTTATTCATATATAACTATATTCATCTCTCTCAACTTACAACTATGAATCAGTGCCGGCCCTAGTACTGGGCCTTATGGGCTGCAGCCCAGGGCACCATTTCCCTAGGGGGCACAAAGCAAACTACTCCAGCAAACTAATAAATTTCATTCGTGATAACCGTTGCTATGTTGGCCAATTTATCATAAATTTCATTAGAATTTAATTAGAGAAGTTATAAATATCTTAGATTTTGTACATCCCAACCTGTAATTTTCATTTTTCAATCCAACAAACTAATATTCTTCTTGTTTTTTAATTGCCTTTTTCTTGTAAGTTGTAATATTTAATTTTCATTTACTATTTTTTTCTCTTCAGATAATCATCTAGATACATACACTTGCTACCTCTTTTTCTAAATATTTACTTCAAAGAAATCAAAGTTTCCTTATATATGGAACGGAAACATTTTACTGTCGATCGGAATATTTTTACTTCTCTATGTTCTTATTTTTCTATTTTTATTAAGGAAATTTTGAATAATCGTTATAAAATGATTTGGTGAGTCGGATACAACTTAAATTGGTATAAACTTTATCCCAATTTAAATTGATAATTTAAATACATGAAGGTACCAAAAATATTATCGCCCAGGGCACACAAATCTCAAGGACCGGCCCTGCTATGAATACGTATAAATGTACACTGTGGATACGTATAGGTTTGTATACTTCTCTCCTTCAAATTCTACTTCCAAGTATACATATATTTATGTACACTGCATTGCTGCAATTACCCATAACTCTACCCCCATTCAACCTTCACCACCTACACGCCACCCATCTCGGTAAGCCAACAAGCCAGCCCTCAACACTCATCTAGAGTCTACAAGTACACAGAAGGCTATACACAGAAGAAGAGACTCACCGGCAGCAAGGAGACTCGGATCTGCGGTTAAACTCCCAGAGAGAAGCCCGGCGTTGGACCACAGTAAGTGTAGGGTGCTAGTAAATCTGCATCAGATTAGAGGGGGAAATTGGTTATGGTCCTACACATGAGGAGAGAGGGGCGGAACCATGGGAAGGCGGTTTACCAGGACTGCGATCTGCAGCAGAATGGAGCCGGCGTTCGATGAAGGTGTGCAGTAGGTCGGAGTGGTCGCGGTTGAAGACAGTTGGTGCAGCGTCGGAGGCGACCTTCTACGGTGGTCTTGCGAGGCCGGTTCCCTTCACTGTGCAGCAGGAGGGTTGTCAACAAGGTTCATTGGCTCAGGGAAGAAGAAGAAGAAGTAAACCGATACTCACCTGACCGACGAAGACGTGCACAGTCCGGCACAGAGGAAGAGTGGTTGGCGGTCGCCGGTTGGCGTCTTCAGTCTAGTCCAGCGCAAGGTTTGTGCGGTAGAGAGAGGACTGTCGAGAGAACGCATCAGCGGATTAGGGGAGAATTAGGTTAATTTTTAGGATTAGGTTAAATTTAGGATTAGGTTTAAGGAGGTGGGTTAAGAAAGGAGTGTTGGGCTGGAGAGTTAAATTGGATCAGCCTTCTCTTCTTACGTATTGGGCCGGCTGAGATTACTGGCCCATGAATTGGCCTGGTCATCTAATTCAAAGGTGAGCTGAATAAGTAAATTAAAATCTTCCGGAACCGTTAAAAAAATACGGAATTATTTACGGGATTATTTACAATAATAATTTAGTTATCATTTTATGTGATTCAAGGTCACATAAAATGGTAGTATTTAATATCGTTTTCTTTTATTTGTTAAAGAATAAGGTAGGCGGATCGGAATCCGGTTTGATCGGTATTAAACGGAAGATAAAAATTTTCCGGGTATTACAGATGAATCATCCTCGTTGATGTTAGGGCAGATAGATATGTTAGGGAAGATGATGCATTGTCTTATCTTCATAGTGCTGAGTGTTTTCTTTAGCAGTATTCAAATGGATATGTTAGGGCAGATGAATCATCCTTGTTGATGTTTGGAATGTCCTTAATTCTCCTTTTGCTTGATTCTTTTAATGTTTTGATGCTTATTTGAGTTGTAGTGTGATAAAACACTTGATTTGTACGATGTTCATTGGATTATCTTGTAAAGTTTCACTAGATTGGTATGATATTTTGATCCTTTCTTTGAGTTGCAGTTTCACTGATTTGTGCCGCCAGATTTCAAGCTAGTTTTTCTTTGTAGCAGAAAATGGAGCACATGATCATTAGTTTAAATTTTCAGCAATGTCTCTTTGTTTCTTGTTTATCCGACAAGATTTCAACCTGGTTTTGTTTTGTAGCAGCAAGCTGACTTTACTTTGTAGCAGCAAATGGAGCAGATGGAATAATTATGAAGTGAATATTGGGTAAAATCTTGCCTTGAAACAATTTATATTTTTGATTGAAAAACTTATAGATATGATGACATACAAGATTGATAATCTTTGCTGCTGATTTCTTATCCAAGAGAGAAAGAAAGCATCGAATGAAAAGGAGATACTTGGTTTTTTTATTAATCAGACTAATACTAATTATTAGTATAGCTAAAATTTTGTGAACTTGTATGTCATTGCTTTGATTGGTATTTCTGAATGTTTTCTCAATGATTACTTAGCTTGAATCTTGTGAACTTGTTTGTGATTGCTTTGTTTTTTGAGTGTTTACTTAGCTTCAATGTGCTCAATCAAACAAATCGTTATTAATCCACTGCAGAAAAGGAGCAACAATGGCAAATAGAGATCTGATACAAAGAAAAGGAGATACTTGGTTTTTTATTAATCAGACTGATACTAATTAGTGGTTGGTAGTATAGCTAGAATTTTGTGAACTTGTATGACATTGCTTTGATTGATATTTCTGAGTGTTTTCTCAATCTTAACTAAGCTTGAATCTTATGAACTTGTTTGTGATTGCTTGTACATTAGATGTTCTAATATTTAAGTCCAAAGTTTACTGATTTTCTTCTTCCGTGCACAACTCTCGGTATCCACATACATGTATTCTTCTAGTGATATTTTCTTCTTCTGTATACAACTCTCAGTATCCACATATATGTTTAAATTGATTGGTTAACTGATTTCCTTCACATATATGTTTTGTATATATTGCTGCATGAACATGTCAGATGACTCAAGTTGTGATAACGGAGATCCCGAATATTACTTTTGGAGACATGAAATATCATTGCCAAAAGATAATCTTGTTGAAGATGAAAGGATAAGTTATTATCTTGATGATTGTGATGCATCTACTACGTTACGAGACTTCGTGGAGGGGCTTAGGGAAGATAAGAAGCAATTGCAATATTAACTTCGCATATTACGAATGAGGGAATTAGAGAATGACGCTTATGGCGAATCGTTATAACAATAATTTAGTCAAGCAATAGAGAAAAATCGTGTGATGAAGTCCAAAAAATTAAATGCGTTTGTTTTTTGTTTTATTTCCGGGATTGCACTCTTTTCATATGTGATGTATTAGCATTTTCAACTAAAATTATGACTTTTGTAAAACGTTTATGTTTGATGAAGGCTTCCGATGTAAAACTTTTATCTATGATGAATGATTCCTACATTTATGTATGATGAATGGAACGACTTTTTTAAGTCTTGACTTTAGGGGATATATATAACAAAATTACGATACTTGTAAATTAAAAAGTGTTTCCAAAAGACCGCTACATGCCGCTACTAAAGTTTAGACAAAAGTGGAAGATAAATCATCATAAATAACCATAATTCTAATACTTAAAGTAAGTGTTCCTTAATGTGTTCCATATTGTAGTAGCAATACGATCACGAACGTGGCCTATTCCTCTATCATTCGTGACATTCATCTCCACATCTTCCACACCCTCTTAGTTTTTCATTGATGGTTGGTCTACATCTTTAGATAAATCATCGTACCCAGAGTAAAAACGAATGAAGTTGTGTAGGGTGAAACAAGAAAGATGAATGTCAACTTGTGTGTGGTCCGGGTGACATGGCATTGCAACTAATATTTTCATCTTTTCTTCAGGATCGAAAAACACTGTACAATAAAACTTCTAAGAGATGAGGTGCCCGGTTGAATGCTTCCTTCTTGTTGCTTGGTGACTCATTATCAAATTGATTCAAGTGGTATTTTGTCTTTGAGTAGGGAACTAGAAATCCGGGCCTGTGTGTGTAACCTTTTTCACATAGGTAGTACTTGTTAGGCGGGAGATTAGGAAATTGGACGTTTGGGTTGCAAAATTGTATTATCCAAAACCTTTGCATCATGAGCCGACCATTCCCATTCAGACAACACAAACGTGAACAACATATTAAAATCACAAACTTCAAGCACATTGAATGTCACCGTATGTTTTTGACCGATGAATGGACCTTGTGACTCCGTGTGGATGCATGCACTAATATGTGTTCCATCTAGACAACCAATGAAATCCTGCATATGAACGATATACTATTATTGTCAATAATCATATCAAGTTGGTCCGTATAATACATTTTACACATACCTGAAAATAATCCTTTTATCTTGGATCCGCAACAATATGGGAAAGAGTCCTAGGAAAATTAGGATTCCTTGATCGGATTATATCATATGCTAGTCCACATCCTCCATGCCCACGTCCGGTGAAGAAGTTTAATACGTTGTGGAATGCTCGATGAACGATCTTTGTCGACCGTTAAAAATGCTCAACAACAACATGAATTGAGGCTCCTTGAGCAAGGGTGTATAAGAACAATCAAACTTTCTCCAACACCGAAACCTCTCTTGTCAGAGTAAGACCGTAATTCTATTCCAACTCGGTGCACAAACGTAATAGAACTTCAGCGTCCATCCTAAACATATTGATTGTCCGGATGTGATGACCGGACAATATGTCGTCCATCCATATTTTTCCGCGTTCATAGTTAGTGTAGCAAGGTTGTTTGTGCATGTGTTTGTAGTAATGTTTGGCCATTATAACAGTTTGACTTTGCATTTCCGCATGATGTATGTACATTTTTTAAAGGTGACTCCGTCTCTGTAACGCTTGATCATTGTCCTCACTCTCTCTTGACATAATATGTAAAATGTATTATGTCAAATCTGCAAGGGAAGAAACAAATAACTAGATGATTATCGATGGTATAATGAAAATGATAGACATTGTAGTTAAAAAAGAACAAGTTTAATGTTGGACATTAGAGGTGTGAAACAAGTGAAATGATATGCATGCTAACAAAATTTCAAACAAGTTCAAACAAGTTCACACAACATAAATGCTCAACGTAGATATGAAATATTTAATAAATCAACGGTTGTCAAACTCCCATTTTAGCCACTTCACTTTTTTCTCATCATCTGCTAGTCTGCTCAAGATTTTCATATACTGTCTCACTTTAGTCTTCGAAATAACAAAACACCATAACGGTGATCCATCCTTTACCAAAATGTTTTGCCACCATCCTATCAAGAACAATCATATTCCTTCATCCAACAATGACTCTTCCTCTTTTTTTTTGGAGTTTACTTCTTCTTGGAATAGGACAAATATTTTCTCACTGTGTTCTCTAGTGTGTGCCAGATGTTCTTAAAATTTGAAAGATCCAACATATTGTCTTATTTTTCTCTTCATTGCAGCCTTTTCATTAGTAACTCTAGTCACTAGAGTAGGGTAGGAGCTTCTTGTGACTCGAAAGGTTGGTCATTTACATATGCGCCTAGGTTTGATTGGCTACATGCCCCTTCGTTGATGGTGTAAGCAAATGTGTGAAAGAACTAGCAATCACCTCCATAACCATCACCTAACCCTATTTCCTCCTCATCTGCAAGTGACACACGATCGGGGCTTAGATCACAAACCATGCCAGAAGACATGACAAGTCGCCTTGTTGCTACGTTTCGGGAAAAAAGGGTACGCAACAACTCCTCATACTCCACATTCATACCCTTGTTCCTATATTTCTTACCATTTGCATCTTCCTGCAATAATAATAAAGACATAAGTATAGTAAGGAAGAATTGAAATATAATTATAGAGATAATAATAAGTACATATACCTTAATCTTCCTATCCCACCATTCATTAGATGCAGTGATCCTACGAGTGTTTTCGTCCCAGCCAAGACCCGTCTCTGAATTCATAAGCAAATTCCAAGCTTTGTACACTTCTTTCATTGCCTCATACTTATTCTTACAAACATCTTTCACACCACTCTTTCCGCATTTACTAGTAAATATTGCGGTAATTTCTTTCCATTTGTAAGCTTGTTTGCTTCCATTTTTCTTTGGTAATCAATTAAGATCTTTACAAGAAGTCTCATAAGTTCATCATCCATGTAAAGTTTGGACCTCTAATGACTATGAGAAACAATATTCTTCATCTAAACTACAAGAAATTTATATAAGGCTAATGCTTACATGATATATGGACCCGATTAATTTAAGAAAACTAGAAAAGCTAACAAAAAACTCCAATTGTATAAAGTATCGCTCCTAACAAAGAGACAAGGAACATCAATGATGATGATACTAAGGCAAAGTCGAGCTAAGCAATATAACATGAGCAAATTGAAGAGTACATATGAAAAAAAAATACTTAAGTCAATCAATGCATTTCGCCCTTATTGTATAGTAACTTTACGCTATGTAAGATCCGCTTAACCACTTTCACCATACAAGATGTTTGTTCCAGCTTCATCTCAATGCTCAAGTACTAAATAAAAACATACTATCAATTTGGTTTATGAGCATCACTGAACAACACAAAATTATGTCAAGCAAAGAAGAACTGATGTGAACTATCAATTTGGTTTATGAGCATCATTGAACAACAATTTCAACATGCATCAGTAACAATTATGCACTGACGAAATCACAACTGCTAAACTTGCTTTTAAACTAATAATTAGATCCCAGCATTGAACAACAACATTAGATCCCATACTCGATCAAACACAATTAGATCCCATCACTGATCAGCAGTTTCAACATACAGATGAACAATATACTCCAAAGTCGAGCTAAGCAATATAACATGAGCAAATTGAAGTTGGATAAGCAACCTTATACATGAATCGAAGAATGAATAGGAGTTATATGCTTACTTCACACATGAACTAAACATACACAAATCAAAATTTAGGTCAGAGTGTTACTTCAAATCGAAGGATTTTGGATCACATACAAGAAGAAGATGACTTCGACGGAGCTCGACACAAGAAGCGAAGATTGGAAACGAACGCAAAGCAACTGGAGAAACCTAGGTAATTAGGATGAAAAGTAAGGGCAAATAAGTAATTTTGTAAAAAATACCCTGAAAAAAAACACTACCCATGCCAAACACGTCTAAGTGTTTTAACATAACTAAACACTACCAAAAACACAAACACAAACACATCCTAAAACACTAAAAAAGACATACACTAGTGTTTTATTTTTTATGTGCCAAACACATACTAAAAACTGAGTTCAAAAATGGTATTATTTGTTAGGTCGGAAATGATAAAACCGTCAACTTTTGGCATGACAATTGAGTAACAACAACACCACTTATAAAAATGGCCCACAACACCAATCAATTTGACACAAATATAAAGGTTAGTCACTTTATAAACGACTCGAGACAATGGGATATCAACAACTTTGATAACGAGCTACAAAACATCATCAACCCAGAGATTAGAAAAAAAAAATCAAGGAAACAATTATACCCAAAAATGATATTCAAGATAGACTGTATTGGAGATGTAGTAATAATGGTTGGTTTACTACAAAATTTGCATCATTAATGATTGAAAAGGATTCAAGCATGTCCTCGAACTTTACATGCAATTGGATATGGAACCTCAATACCCAACCTAAAATTAAAATTTTCCTTTTCCCAACAAAGGTAAAGCTTGACGAAAGAAGAATTGTCGTAACAAGCCACCGTCAATTATGCAACCACCATCTACAAGACTTGTTTCATTTGCTCATTGAATGTCCTTTTAGCAAACAAATCCTTGCAAAATCGATAGGGCAATATTAACCAAATTAAACAACATTAACCTTATTAATAAAAAAGCTAACGACCTCCTACAAGAAATAAAGAACAAAATTGGACTTAACAAGTTTGCATATCTCGCAACTATGTGGAAGAGTATATGGTTCTTCAAGAACAAAATTATTTTTGAGAATGAGTTTATTGGTCCTTGCAATAAGGTTATCAACTTCATTAAAAACCAAATTCAAATGTGGAAAACTAACATCGTTGATGAAGACAATTACGATATAAAACAACAACAAAAGAACATTAATTCTCCCAAAATGAAAAAAAACAATATTAAGTGGGATAAACCAAAACCTAGTTTTCATAAACTTAACTTTGATGTATCTAAACTCGATTCCGGAATAACATACATTGACTTTGTGATTCGGAACCACAACGGTGAGGTTGTTAACCTTGATGCGATAAAAATAACTTTAACTCGGTAATAAAAGCTGAAGTTTATGCTCTCAAATCGGGTCTACAAGAGGCTATTATTGAGGGTGATAATCTTTGTGTTATCAAGACACTCCAATAATTGTGGAGTTACCTGTGGGAGGTCGAGATAATTATTTCCGACTCTAGGCTAGATCTCTTGACGAAGTCCAGATCAAGACATATTTTCAGAGAAACCAAATGTGTTGCTGACCGACTGACTTATATGAGAATATGAAACCCCAACACCTGATTACTAACGACCCCAAACTTCGTGTTCTCGTTACAAAACTGCTCTACGATCAACTAGCTTTAGGAGATAAATCAAGCTAACCACTTTTATTTAAAAAAAAAAAAAAAAACAGGACCGGAGTCTATTAACTCACCGCCCCCAACTCTGAATTCAACACGATAAGCTGCCCGTAGATTACCCACCTCCTCCCCGGAGTATCACAAATCCCCCCTTCTCCGGTGGCCGGATGCTTCATGAAGGTAGATGCTAAGACTTCTAATGGCGAGTATGATGGAAGGCATCACCACTCTTAAGCTCCCTTGTTCCTTCAAATCCTTAAACCCTAATTTCATCTCCCGGAGCCCCATTTCCATCCGAGTCGGGTCCCGTCGACCCCTTTCTTCTCTTTCAGTATTGGCCTCTGCTTCAATCATCAATGAGAATAACAACAAAACTTCACTTGGGCACTTGACCCGACCCGACTTTCCTATTCTCCACCAGGTACTTCCTTTCTTGCTTTTATAAATCTTTTGTTGAAAATTTTGTCTCCCCTCATGAAATTGAATGATTTGTAGTTGAATTCCTGGTTTTGGGTTGCTTGAGGTTTTAATTCATAGTTGAAAGGCAGGCTGGTGGTTGAATTGGTGATTAAGATAATGAATGAATCTTGGCATGTCTGAATTCACACACCGTCTTTCTTCTTTCAGCCCCAATTTGTCCAATTCATAGTTGCATAGTTGGAAAGGGCTGTGCTTATGGACGAAAATTACAGTCCCTATGTTGGATTGTTGGGCAGCTTATCGACTTTGATTCTGAAGATGGGAATTTGTGGAAATTTGTTGTATAATTCCATAACAATAAGTTCTTGTAAAGTGGAACTAATGGATTGTTTGCTTAGTTTTTCAGGAAGTAAATGGATTTAAGCTTGTCTACTTGGATAATGCTGCCACCTCCCAGAAGCCTTCTGCGGTTTTAGATGCTTTGAAGAACTACTACGAAGCTTATAACTCAAACGTTCATCGTGGTATACATTTTCTAAGGTGAAGCCTTTTGATAACTAGGAATGAGAGTAGAGTTTTCTTTAGTCATTCTGTATTGTGCTCCTTTTGATATCTATTATTTATTGATATGCCCTTAAAAGAATATTGTAAATTCAGTGCAAGGGCAACAGATGAGTATGAGTTGGCCAGGAAAAAGGTTGCGGCTTTCATCAATGCAAAAGATTCTAGTGAGATTGTTTTTACTAGGAATGCTACGGAGGCAATAAATTTGGTGGCTAACTCTTGGGGTCTTTCAAATTTGAAATCTGGAGATGAGGTTTGCCCTTTTAATGTTATATTTCATATCGCCTCTTTTAGTGATTCTTAAAAGCTGATATGATAATACTACTTTACATGCATTATTAGAAAATATGATATCTGCTTGCATCAGCTGGCTTATACTTGTACAGACTTTATTTTTAGAGAGAACAATCCTTAATTTGTTGGGCAATTTGTGACAAGAGCCTGTTGTGGCATTTCATATATGTGGTGGATACCTCTATGCATGAATTAGAATTTTGAGTGTATCCCTATTCCCTCTTAACTCTTATTGCACTTACTTTGATGTCTCTACATGTCTTGTATGATTCTTACTCTGTTTTATTTTGTGGTTTACAATGATATTCTTGTTTGTGGTGTAGTATTTCCTTATTGTTCCACCAGTCTTCAGTTTTAAGGGACTTATATGGACAGCATGCATAGTGTCAATTTAGTTTATTCTGTTTCGAAACCGCAACCTCAGGGAAAAATGTCATTGTGCTGAAGTGCCTGGTTCTCAAAAACTTTCTTTTCATTGGGTTTAATGCAGATAATCATCACAATTGCGGAGCATCACAGTTGTATTGTTCCCTGGCAATTAGTAGCTCAAAAAACCGGTGCTATTTTAAAGTTTATTGGTTTGACGACAGAAGAAACTCCTGATACAAATCAATTGTTAGGAATGATATCGAGGAAGACAAAACTTGTTGCCATTCACCATGTTTCTAATGTGCTTGGTACGTCATTTTATGTGCAACTAACTCATTTAACTTACCATGATATCTTGAGTTGCCTGGAAAACTTTCGTTGTAAACGATTTCTTATAGAGTTTGTCAGTCGAGTACTTACTTTTTCTTGTTGATCTTCCTGTAGCTTCTAGTCTTCCTATTCATGATATAGTTCAGTCCGCTCATTTGGTTGGGGCGAAGGTGCTCGTAGATGCTTGTCAAAGTGTTCCTCATATGGTAGTTGATGTTCAAAGCCTTGGTGCTGATTTTCTCGTTGCATCGTCTCATAAGGTGAGATGGTCTACATGTTTATCTAAATCAAAATGTTCATTGAAAGTTCAAAGTTAATAAATGAACACTGCTTTAGATGTGCGGGCCTACAGGCGTTGGATTCCTATATGGTGATGGAGAGCTGCTAGCCTCTATGCCTCCTTTCCTAGGTATGCCACCTCGTAAGTCGCAGGATAAAAACAGTGCTGTGTTGCTGATTCGATAGTCGTTGAGCAGTTTTATATACATTTCAGGTGGTGGGGAAATGATAGCTGATGTATACCTAGATCACTCAACCTATGCTGAACCTCCATCCAGGTCAGTACTATATGCAGTATAAAGTCTAGTACAATTTTGTGTCTAAAGCTTTATTGTGCTAGAGTTTGTTGAACCTGTAAATTACATGTATGCTCAGAGAACTTTTATTATTTTTCAGGACCTGTTAAGTGGTGTTTGTTAATTTATAAGGTATTGGGTCGCAATCTGGATTGGGGTTGGATATGACATTTTGTAACTAGATTGTTGACGTTTATAGTATGTTCCTCTCATGGAATTACGATACGGTATTCCTCTCCTAGGGCATTTCCTGTATCTGGTTGTAAAAGTAAAGAAGGCAAACTAAGCATCAGGAATCGGGTTGTTTCAAATTCTCCAAATCCCACAACCAACTGCTGCCTTGTAATCTAGTATCATGCACCTAGATTGCAGAATCTTCTTATGTATTAATCTTGTTTGGAAACACTGCTCAATACTTAATTCATTCTAATCGTCTTTCCTGATTCATTACTTGAATCAGGTTTGAGGCTGGGACACCAGCCATTGGAGAAGCCATTGGATTAGGAGCAGCAATCGATTATCTTTCTGCTATTGGCATGCAAAGGATCCATGATTATGAGGTTTGTTACCTTACTCTTTACTCTCTGTTTCATATCTTTTGCTCGCCTCCTAACCCTTCAGTTATAATAAAATCTGAACTTGTGGTTTTCATTGTTTAAGTGAACATTTCTGGTTACATCCAAATATTATTAGGGAAATCATGTAGCATACTACTCGTTAAAGGCAATTTGAAAAATATGTATTGTGACGTATGTATAATATGCATTCATTCCATCACAACTAAAATGTCACCAAAGTTTGGTCTTGTGCTAGTGAACTGAGAAAAACCCACACAACAAGGAAGCATGCTGGTTTGTTGCCACAGTTTTATACTGGCTCATTAATAGCATTCGGGATTAGGTGGTATCATGCTAGCGAAGGTCTATAATTTATGGGTGTTTGATTTTGTGATTTTGCAATTAACAGGTGCTTTTGTAGAAGTTGCCTATCAAGGGTGGTTTTCTGAAATCCATTTTCATATAACTGCTATATTGCAAAACCATGTCCTAAGCACAATTGTCCCTCACATGATTCTTATCAGGTTGAACTAGCTGATTACCTATATGAAAGCCTCAAGTCAGTACCCAAAGTTCGTATTTATGGTCCAGTTCCCTCTAAATCAGTAGAGCGTGCTGCCATTTGCTCGTTCAATGTAGAGCGTGTGCATCCTACAGACCTTGCAACCATACTCGATCAACAGGTACGGAATTTTGGGTTTTGTTGAAAATAATCAGTGTTGACAGGTTATAAATGACAATCCCGTGTTAAAATTATGATCCTCATCTTTGGCAATGCTAGGAGATTTCTTCCAGTTAGCCCTTTGTTCTTTTAATTTCATGTATTATTAATGTCTTACAACTCCAACAAGATGAAGCTATGAGTTGACATTTCCTTGTTCATGTGTCAGCATGGAGTTGCCATTCGATCGGGGCACCATTGTGCACAGCCTCTTCATAGACATCTAGGAGTTAATGCAAGTGCACGCGCTAGCCTTTACTTCTACAACACCAAGGAGGACATCGACTACTTTATACAGGGACTTAATGACACCGTTCGATTTTTCAGTGCATTCACAAAGAATCGGGACTGTTCATAGGTCCAGGACCTGGACCGGACAACACCACAGACCGGAACTGGACAGGATAATTTGGTCCAGGTCCGGTCCTGGACCGGATGGACCGGTTTCTGTGACAGCAGAAACATGTGTTGTACTGCTGACTGCTGTACGCGCTTGTGCTGTGTTCTGCTGCTGCACGCCGTTCTCCTCCAGCAAATTTCTTCACTCTCTGTTTGTAAATTTCCAGAAACCAATAATTTAAACCTAAATCAAATTTGATTGTTTTCTAGTACAGCTGAGTATCCAAAGTCAATTAAATTGAATTAGAGAGGGTGCTAAATCCCACCCAACCACTCATAGTTGCTCTTGTTTGACCATTCATGCTAAATTCATATATATGTTAAGTTTTTACCCAAAACCCAGAATGAAGCCAACATCAATGCTAACCCCAAAGATTGATGATGTACAAAGAACTGAGGAAGCCTAACCTCAATGCCTAACCTCAATCGACTGATAAGAATTTCAAAATCTCAGAAAGCAATTTTTTACCAAGGATTCAGGGCTGTCTAGAAGGGACTATTATTTAGCACTCTCGCTGTCTGGAAGGGACTATTATTTCCATCCAGACACTCTCGCCGGAGCCGTCCCACTCACTGCCGGTGGAGAATTGAAGTGGAGAGTCGAGGGAGACGCCGCTGGAATTAGGGTTGAGACTTGAGAATTGAGAATTAGGGTTGAGACTTGAGAGGAGAGAGTTACGCAAGCAACTCCTAATAACAGATAAGTCCATTTATTTCGGGTGACCTTTGTTAAAATATAGCGATAGAAAATTTATGTCATACCCAAGTTATTAGATATAAAAATATGAAATAACACATTAGTTTAGAAAAACTTACTGAACATGCATAGAGAAATTTGTTTACATGATTGAAAATAAAACCAAGACTTTTTTTATATATAATTAAAAATAAATCAAAAGCAAATTATAATATACATATTAATCATTTTATGTTGTCTTGTATTTTTGGAACAAAATCCTCTATTATCTTTGCATAATCAACAAATTCCAGCAATTAACGGAATTGTTATTCCATTTAGCCTATATTGAGTCATGGTAGTCCATAAACATGACTCAAATAACTTTAATTTAGAAAAACTTATTTACCCAAATGTATTGTCACATGTATATTCAATAAAATTCAAGGTTACTATTAGGGCGCGCGGACTTCCGGCTAACAAAAGCGGAGTCCGCCCCACGCAAGAGGAGGCAGAGTCGGAGCCCGCCTCCGCGCCATTCCGGGCGCAGGCACAGTCCGAGTGTGCCTGGAATGGCGCGGAGGCGGGCTCTGACTCCGCCTTCCTCTTGCCGTTAACCTTTGAAAAAATAGCCGTTGAATTAGCTGTTGGAAAGTAGCCGTTCGAAAGTAGCTGTTGGAAAATAGCCGTCGGAAATTTACGAGCCTATATATTACATGTCAAATCATTATACTATTCACATACATCTAAACCACAACGTAAAGAAAGAAATCCGTTAAAATGTCGACGTTTTCCGAAGAAGGCCATGTAGAATCCGATGGTGAAAGCTCTATTATGCCGTTCAAAGTTGATAAATACAGTGATACGTAAGAACTTCTCGCACAACTTGAAGTAAGTGTATATATATATATATATATTACTTTTAGACATTGTTAGAATAGAAAATCAGAATTGTATTATTAGTCGGAGTAGCTTTAGACAATATTAGAATAGAGAATCGGAATTGTAGAACCAGTCGGAATAGCTTTAGACAAATGTTAGAATAGAGAATCGGAATTGTAGAATTAGTCGGAATAGCTTTAAACAATGTTAGAATATAATATGTGTATTTAAAAAATAATATTTTATGTTATTTTATTTACGATCTTATGGATTATTTTCGTGCACTCGGTACCGATTATTCCTCAAAATTTGAGCTTCACAATTATTTTGAGGATAGAGACAACTTATTGGGGTGAGCTCGCTATGTGGAAAACACAATGAATATGGTGTTGGTCATTAAAAAATCATGGTTGAATAGAAGGGGTTTCGTATTTTACAATTGGCTTGTTTTATAGACACGGACGACCTAGAAAAGAAAAAGTTGTTGATCCCGATCATGTTCCAAGTTCTATCCGGAAAAAAAAAACTCGAAGAAGTGTATGTGTTTGCTTCAACTTGATGGAACACAAATTGAAGAGGAAAAGTGAACATTGAGGGTTGTATGTGGAATCCACAACCACATAGTTCCCTCGGTGTTAAGGGGTCATGCATATGCAGGACGCTTGACTCCCAATCAGAGCTGAAAGGTGGAGCGTGAATTGAGTTCCGGCTTAAAACCGCGACTTATTTTAAAATCTATGCAATTAGAGGATCCTGACAATGTCACCTCCATCCGGCAAGTTTACAACACCGGTTTGAAGATTAGAATGGAACAAGCCGAAGGGAGAGAATCACTACAACAAGCACTTCATACGTTGATGGAACGTGAATATTATGTGAACACCAGATGAAGTCCAGATTCTGATGAGGTGGTTGATTTCTTTATCTCACATCCCGACTCGAGGCATTTGCTCAGCATGCTTCCCTATGTTATTGTGATGGACTTGACATATAAGGCCACCAAGTAAGTTTCAATTCAAGGCGCATTTTTACTTTATTTCCTACACTCAATCATCTTTTCCTAGATAATTTGAACTTAATTGTTGCTTTGTATTAATTTTAGATACAATATGCCATTGTTGGAGATCATAGGCATCACTAGCACAAAGTAGACATTCGCAATTGCTTTTGTATTCATGGCACAAGAGAATAGAGATCACTACGAATAGATGTGGATTTAGGCTTTCATATGCTCCCATATATGATCGTTGGGCAGCCCACCACCTGGAGGAGACCCGATTGTCATTGGCTGGGTTGATACCATCGACGTCTCCATAGCTCATCGAGGATGCATACATGCCCTGATATACCGCTCATTGCCATCCCTATGTCTTGCCGACGTCCATTGCACTCCAGTTACATGTAGATTGTCCCTCACCTATTCCCGTTTCATATGCTAGAGTACGTTTGTTTATAACCCTTAACTTACCTTTTAATTTATTTTTCAATTTATATTTTATATTGCAACGTCTTCAAATTCTTATTGGTCATCTACAAGAGATGCAGGCTCGCGGTCTTCCGTATTTAGCCGAGGATGTAGATTTCATGATAGAGGAGGCAGTTGGGCGTAGTTCACCTGTGGCTCCATCTCATGTCCGGGCTTCACATCATGGGTGATGAAAGTAAAACGTCAACCTACCGGTACGTCCTCCTAACAACGTCCGGGATCCATCCCGGCGCATATAACGCTAGCTCTGTGGTCAGCGTAGCATGTCAATAAAACAGGTACGTCCTCCTACTCATGCTCCTCCTTAACAGGTACATGCTTTGGTACGTCCTCCTGCTCTTGCTCCTCCTCAACAAGTACTTGCTCTAGTATGTCCTCTTGCTATTGCTCCTCCTCAACAAGTACTTACTCAGGTACCTCCTCTGGATGAACAGGTATCTGCTGATGCTCACCCTCCGGAATGTCATCTAGATGAGAAATACCATGCGAGGACTCCTCCGTATCGTACTCTAGAATAAGTTAAGATGATCCCACATCCTCCTCGCCGATGATATGATCATGGGCCTTAACGGATGCATCAACAAATGCATGAAGTGGTGCGGAAACAAAAGCCTCTAAGGGTGCCTCTATGGGTGCCTGAATGGATGTTGAGCAAGTCTATCCCGTCGAGCTTTAGCCTCTCGACGGACGGATGTTGTGACAAGTCTCGCTTCTCGCTTCTTCTTCTCTCTAATATTTCTTATCACAATCTAGATTTTTTTTAAATAAAATTTTAATTTTGATATTATAATATTATATATATATATATGTTAATGTTTTGATCATCTTCTTTGCCGGAATCACCATTAGAGAGCCCGTTTCATAGCTTGAAAAATAAAACTCATAAAAACGCAAAAAAAAACTAAATCTCGTACACAATCCAATTCTAGTTATTCCTAACTAACCAAATGTAACTATACTAACACGTTTCAAGCCTAATATCATAATAAAACACAAAAATAACATAAATGATAAAAACAATAAAAACGATAAAAAGTAACCTGAAGCCGATCTACAAGTTTCCTATTGTTTGAACTTCCGACATCTGAATCTTTCACTATTGTTGGATATCGAAATATGCACGATTTTTGAGTTTGGGAGGAAATAGATAGAAGAAGAGAATAAGAGAAGAAAAGAAGAAGTGGCGGAATTGAGCGAGAGGAAGTGGAGTCCGCCTGTGCGTAAGCCCGGGCGCATTGCAAATGCGCCCCAGCCGAATCACATTTGCAATGGTGCCAATCCTTCCGGGCCAAACAGGGTCGGAATCTGACTCCGCCCTGTCTTTGGCCTCCTCCGAATAATATCAGTCATAAAATTTTATAATAAACCATAAGTTGGAAACATGTTCATTCTCTTAAGATGCTCCGTAATTCGAATGAATGTTCATTGCTTAAGCTTCCCTTGGTAACATATTGAACATACATAGAGAAAATTTTACATAATTTTAATTTAGGGAGAAGGGAAAATAGTTTAAGGAGTATGGAATAAAATAAAAGAGAGAATAAAAATAGAAGGCTAAAAAGAAGCCAAAGAAAAATAATTGATGCATTTTAGATTGAAAAACAAGTAGGCAATTATTCCTCTTTTTTTTAATCTAATTCCTATTCAATACATATATTAGTTTTTCTTTTTAAAATTTATGGGGCCCTAGGTTGTGGCCCATGCTGCCCAATAGTAGGGCTGGCCTTGGGAGTCTTTGAAATTACTCATCTTATTAATAGTATATTTATATGGGATTACAACATTTATGAGATTGTAAAAATGTCCTTCGAGCCGCAGGACCTCAATATTGAGAATTATAAGGAGACGTTATGAACCAACCTGTTAGGATTTAGTTTAAACCCGGAGTTAACCCATATAGAGTGGGCTAGAGTTCTGTAAATGTTAGGTAGGGTTTAGTGATCTTGGTCGTGGTACTTGGGTTGAGTTGCTGATGGGTTGAATACAGAGTGGATTGGCCCCAGTTCATCACGCTGCATTGGTGATGAATCGAAGCGTTGCTTGAGGGTTGCTTCTAGTCGCCGAATACTTAAGCTTACCTCGCCTTCTCCAAACCTAGCGCGCCGAAACACTTCAACTCCTCGAACCCTAGATCTGAGAGAGAAGAGAGAAACACAGATGAGTATCCCAAAGAGAGAGAGATCCGAGCCGAGTGCTTTACACAAGATTATTCTTGAGTGTTCTCTGTCGTCTTGATCTTTCTTTGACTCAAAGCACATATCAGTAGCCTAGAAGGCTGTTACATACCTCTTCCCTATCCATCTTATTCTTGTCTTTAGTTCTTTGTTAGATTTGTGGTGGTTTGATTGTTGTTTTCTGCCTCTCTTATAACTGGTTCCATATTGTAATCTACTTAGTGGATTGGGCTAACTCTCCCCTCTTGAGATCCCGCAGAGTAGGGCTTAACCCGAACTGCATCACCATCTTTGCGTTTTCTAAATGTGTTTTGACTCATTGGATCGATCTAAATCCAATATTGATTATTAAATCATTCTGTAGAGTTTTATCACAACTCAATCGTACAAATTCAGATCGTAAAAGTGTTATAGAGGCGATACGCTCTTTCCATAATCCTAAAATGGCCCCTATTACGAAGGGTTTTGATCGATTAAGATTTCCAATATACAACCGTTGTTGTGCTTCATATTGCATAACCAGGTCTGCAAGCCTACAAGAACTATTAGTGGAGTGCTTTCAGACTCAGAAGGAAACAACACAATTAGGGGAGGAGAAAGAAGAGAGCAAATTGCTTTCCGTGTGTTTAGAATGAGCATATGCGGCATCCTTTTATATGAGAATGGAGAGAGCTGTTAGTGGGAGAGATTAACGCTCGTCCACCCAATCCCGTGGGAATAGAGGAGAAAACCCTAGATAATGGATAAGCTTTGTTAGAATGAATCAAATTAATGTAGAATGGATCAAGCGGATTGGAACCGCGTCACTACTGGGCCAATCCAAAAATCAAGATGATAGGTGGCCCTAAAAAGCAAGATCATAGGTGGCCATCCCAATATCGAATAGAGCCGACAAACCGATGAACCACAACATGCCACGCTACGCCTCGGCTCAGTGCGCGTGTGTGGTCTAGCAAATGCTAGATCATCTCTCCATACACTTAGCTAACCATAATATACATATTTTTATGTATATGGTGTCTTATCAATCTTCTCATTGTCAACGTGGGATAATATCATACACAATTAAAACCCATTAATGTACATTTAATACACTCATTTGTGGACATTAATTTCTCATTCATTAGGACAACATTTTATACATATGATTATACTAAATTGTAGTATTTGTAACCACGAAGCTAAAGCTCCCACTTTTGGGAGTTGGTTTTGGCCGGAGCTCACCGGAAATGTTCCCGGAAAATCTTTCCGCCACATGTTTGTAAAAAAAGATTCTAACAATCCCTACACGAATAGAAATGAATCTCAAATATATTTTGTTTTTGATAAAAATGAAATAGACTTTAGAGAATACAATCGGAGAATCACCGTATCTGAATTAGTTGCATTTTCAGCCTTGATCGACCAATAGTAATTAGTCATCGGATTTATTCAATCATATGGTGAACATGATGTCTTGAACCACCGTACTTTGATGTAAACCTAGACGATAACTATCCCACAATTTCATCTTCTACACACAATACTCTTCACTTTGTTGTGTTCATTTTGGCCTTGAATATTTCTAGTTGAATCAGGAGTGAACTTAGAGAAAATTAGCCTTTCAAAGATTCTCCTAGACACGCCTTCATGTCACATTCAAAAGGTGATATATCATAAATAGTATCTTTCATAGCCTGCCTCTATTTCAAGGATATGAAATCATTAATAGTTAAAGCTTAACCTCAGTGCCGTATCAAACAACACTGAAATCATTGAGGAACTAGGCAGAGACATAAGTCTCCCAATGCACACATATATTCTGCTCGAGTTGGTTTTCTCTTTCAAACCTACATTGTGGGATCTCTAGTTATATAGGTGGGCTTGACCGTCAAGCATCCTCTTTTTTAATAGGTTATAAACCCGTTCTTTTTGATGATTTAACAACTTGGTCCTTGTCAAGCCCTTAGTAAATGGATCCAATAGGTTGTCTACTGATTTGACATAATCTATCACAATCACGATTGTCAAGAGTAGTTGTGTAATCGACTTATGTTGTTGTCTTATGTGACAATACTTTCCATTGTACATAAAACTTTGTGCCGAGCAATAGCCGATAGACTATCACAGTGTACATATTATTGACCCAAGTTTGTTTATATGGGAATATCTCCTTGGAAGTTTCTAAGCCACTAGGATTCTTAAATTGCTTTATCTAAAACAATGAACTCAAATTTCATTGTGGATCCGAAAAAATGTTTGTGATGCGGGCTTGATGTCGTAGTTTTCTGATCTAGACTGAAGCTCACGAACACGACATGCAAGAAAATATTGGTTAGGAATCTCGGGCGAGATTCGTAGGATTGACCGAGATTTGTGAAACTCAAACACAAAGAACGTGAGTTTGATGGATTGATAATGGTAAGATAAGAATATGATTGTGGAATGAATAATGAAACTATAGGAAGTTACGAACTAAGATATTCTTGCAAAAAACCTTGACCAATTGGATCAAAACCCCTTAATAAAGATATTACCTTAACCCTCCATTCTTCAACCTTACACAAACCTTCTAAATAAGACAATCACAAGAAGGGACCAGAATTGACTAGGAGCACCAACCCTTAAGAATATTAACACACACAAGAACAACCTAGCAAGGACTCACAACGATTCAATCAAAGGCTCTCTTTTGATGGAATGAAATGAATAAAAACACAAACTTCGTAATCAAACAAGCGAGTATCTCACAATATTGTGGAAATAATAATCAAATCAATCTATCTATGAATCTTGACTTCTATGGCTATTTATAGGCAAGATTCCTCTAGAAAATAAAAGATAATCCTAAAAGATAGGATCAAAATCAAAAGATACCTTCAGAATGTTTAGAGCTTTACAGATATTAAAATAACTAAAAGATAACTATATCTATTAAGATCTCGACTGAATCTTATTGATCTCGACAAACAGCAAATCTCAGGCGAGATTTTGACTCAGGGCTAAGACTTCTTAATTGGTTCTCTTAAGTCTCGTTCTAGGCACTTTCCTTGCTTCCTTGATCATCTTTACTCTTGTAAGGTCCTTCCACAGTAGACAACAATGTCACTAAAGAAGACTTAGACATGAGTGAAGTCTCTTTAGGTGTACATGTTGCCAATAAGCTAGCAACCTCTTCTTTGATGGACTTTAAAGGTGACAACTCCTTCTCCTTCAATACCTTTGCTCTAGCTCTAGTGATATGTCCTTTAAGAGGTGTTGGGGATGGACCCACATCGGTTTGTTTGGAAGATTTTCAAAACAAATGTTGCTCTTGTTAGGGTATATACATTCCCACTAGGGGATTTATAATTTTTGGAATGAAAAATCCAATTAGAATCATTGTATGCTTTTAATACACATGGATGAGTGTCATAATGTAGCCCAAAGAATAGTATAACGTAAGTAGTTCAATACTCAAGTTATGTCTTTCTACTGTTTATGTCTTGGATTGCTCGTGTAGCGGCTAGGTACATTGACCGCATGTGCCAAATCGGGTATGATGTAGTTGGTTAGGTACATAAGACTACCAATATCTCTTACGAGTTCCAATTGACGCATAGCATCCCCTGAGTTCTTTGTCAAGTGGAGATGAGGGTCAACAAGACTCTTCATAGTCCCACTAGAGCATTTCTTGAATCTTGCAAGAATTGTCTCAACATAGTGCGACTCTAGTAAGAGAAGTCTTATAAAGTTTCTAGTGATTTTTATCTCTAGAATGACATTTGTCAGTCATTAGTCCTTCATGTCAAACTTTTCAATAAACCTAATCTTAGTTTTGTGGATCATGTCTTTGTTGCTGTCAATTATTGTAACACCCCAAGTTCTGGGAACTCAAAACGTTACGGGCTAGGACCTCACAATGGGTCCCAACCCTCAGAGTAGCAGCGACACAACAGATCTTACAACAAGGCACAAACGAATGAAAATCAAAACTCAATATAAAACCAAAGGTTTAACAAAAGGAAGCGTGAAAGACTCGTAGTCGAGTTCAAAACAAAAGAGAAAGCAACAACATAACATAAACCCGATCCCGTCCTATAATGTACGGGAACCCCGATTGTCCACACCATATGGATCACTCAACAACATCCTTAACATGTGGAACATCTACAACATCGGTATAAACCGTTAGCTAACATTCTACACATCAGAAAGACGGTAAAGGCACAAACACACATAAGGTAAAGTAAACACATAGCATGCTCACATAACAACCGGTTATTATCTTTCATTAGGTTATACAATTACTAATTCAACTTATGGTTGTTACACGAGTATCACTACGACCTCGCCTCTATCCCCTTTTACCAACAGGAATAGAACGTATGTATCCTTCTGTCACCTGCTGGATTGGTGGCGAGAGCACCTCCCAATTTCCCCATTCTGATCTGGACAAGCGGTAACCGCCCGGTTATAATACACTTGGGCTAATTACGGTTATAAAAAAGGTCAATCCTATTCCGGTTATCAATTATAACAAGATAACAACACAATCAAGCCAATACAATCAAACCAATACATGGAATGAAGCTAAGTAAGTCCAAGGGACTTACCTCACTCGAAGGTAATCTCAACACTCAGCAAACACTCAGGAAAGCCTCAACAAAGGGACAAAGGAAAGCCTGTTCACACAAGCATCACGAATCAAGAATCAAAACGAATGCTAGAAGTCTATAACTTCTAGTCTCTATGATCTCTAAAAGATATGCACAAGCTAAGGTCTCAACCTTAGTCTTATAGAACACTTAGGGGTCAAGGAACATCTAGAAGTAACAAGGAAAGCAAGGAATGAAGCATCTCACAAGAACGGGCATTACTGCAGAAGAAACCGCAAGAGCGGCTGGACAAGGTGCAGGGGCGGCAATCCGCGAGGGCAGCGCAGCAGAGGCGCGAGGGGGGTTTTTGGTGCAGATGCGCTGTCGACTCCTTCGATAGAAAGGAACAAAGCAAAGGCCAAAGCTTGCTTTTCTCAACACACAACCACGTCACAACTCAACCAAGGGAGCCTGTGAATATCAAAGGATCATCAACGGAATGCTCCCCAAGAATCGAGGATCAAACTTGATTCTTGGAGAAGAAGAAAAGAGGAAACGAAGAGAGAAATGAAGCAGAAGGAAAGCAAACTGCAGCATCACATGAATGTGATGAAGAACAAGGAAGAACTTCTACGCTCAACAAGAACACAGGGAGCAAGGCTGTAACACTCGAGGGTTGAAGAAGACGTAAGCAAGAAACGGAAAAAAGAAGAAAAGACGAGAATATATAGAAGAGGCGGGAAAGATAGATGGAAAGGACATCTAGGGTTAGAAAGAAGATAAGGAAGCATTGCCGTCCCCTGTCGGAACTCTGTACAGACTGCTGGAAACCAGAACGTCCCGGCGTCTGGATACGCCCAAAACCCACTACTCCAGCTCCAGCACTGGCTGGTCCAATCTTCTGTCTCTTTTCAGGACCTCTTGTCTGATAAGCTCTCCTCTGAACCGGTCGGTCTCTCTCATAAGCAGAATCTCTATCTTGATACTCCGTCAAAGAATCACAACGAAAACCAGCAAGATAAGAGCGTGTCGACTCTCTCAACCTCCGAGAGAAAAAGTAAACATGCTAGTCCTCAGGTGGTGCAAAGGACCCAGCAAAGATAGCTCATCTTGAAACTTGCTAATGATCTCAACAATAGGCAAATACTCGAATCTAGCCTCGAGGAAATCCTGAAGACGGTCCCTCTTCATAGCTGCAAGGCAGTAGCGATCCCTAATCACCGTTTTTTATCTTCTCACAACTAGTGACCTTACTACGAGCTGTCCTTCACCAAGAATGAGCTTGATCCTTCAGCAGTGTCTGTGCTATGTCAGCGCGACGTCCCTCTAGGCAACCGATAGCCTCCATAGCAAAATCCAGCTGTCCTAGCCACAACTCCACCTTCAATCCGGTCTTTCCCATGAAAGTGGGAACCTTGAGCTGGTCGAAAGTCTTCAACCAACTATTGGGCATTTGCTCTCTCGCCTCAGTCGGCGCTCTAATAACCTCAACAACTCTAGCAGGCGGGGTAACGATCTGTGTAACTCTCTGCGAAACCTCAGTTGATCTCGCATGAACTAGTGGTGTTGGTGCAGGTCCTCCAGTCCTAATAGCCTCCTCAACTCTCTGCACATAGTCGCGATATGCGGAAACTCCGATGGACACTCGTGCGGACTCTGTCAATGGCGCTCTCTACGCTCCAGACCTAGCAGCGGTCCCGTTCCCAACCTCAGGAACAACACTCTCAACAACTTCTTCGGCGAGCGCCTAAGTGATAGGCGGGTCAGCAACTGGGGCTTGGCCCTGATAGCATGAAATATGATGATATTTTAGGCACATGTTTTGGTTGTTTTTCCCCTTCTTTTGTGTATATGGATATAAGTTTGAAGCATTTATGAGCACATTCACCTATTATGTTGGTATAGATATCTACACAAGCTTTGTTGTGTTCTTAGGTGAATAAGGGCTTGGATTGGAGCGTAAATGGAGTATGTAGGTGTATTTGATCATGCTAGGCATCAATAGTATGCATTGGAGTAGCTAAGGAAGGATCATGATTAGAAAGCTTTACGAAACAAAGGCTTTTACGAAGGATTTGGACTTTCCACGACCAAACACAAAGGGATCACGGCCGTGGTTTACTTATTAGGGTCGTGGAAAAGTATGTCAAGAATAAGGAAGTCATTCCACGGTGGTTCAACGGGCATGGAAAGTTGCTCTTGGCCGTGGTTCTTCTAACGGTCGCCACATGTCATATTTTCCACATCAGCAGCGGTTATTGAGCTTTTGTAACCCTACTTTTCTCCTATAAGAAGACTGGAAGAAAGTAGGAAAAATCACGTCTTGCATCATCGACTAGGGCTACATTTCGCAGCATTGCTAGAGAGAGATTTCGAGAAGATTTTATTGCGTAGAAGGAAGATTTGGAGAAGTACGCACTTGAAGATTGCGTACTCGGAAAGATCTTAGGGTTTCATCTTGAAGGCGGATTGACATCCCATTCTTCTTTGTTCCTTGAGATTTGTGAGAGATTCTTATTCTATCCTACATCTATTGAATGCAAGTTACAATTTTGTGTTTGATTAACATTGGTTTTGTGTTTGTTATTGAGTTTTCAAGGTTTTACCTTTTCTCTCTTTTATATTTGATTTTGGATCTCATTATGATGATTGTTGGCTAAAACCCTTAAGCGATTCTAAGGTGAAGGGTTGATAGTTGTGGCATAGATGATGATAGATTGAACCAAAACAGATTGGACCCTGAGAGTTGCGAGAAATCTCGTCGTCGAGGCTTTCCACGGCCTGTTCTTGAGTTCCACGGCCGTGGTTCTTCAAGATCCGACCATGGCTTTCCTCTATCGTACGTGTTTTGCTTTTGCTTTGATCCAAAGTTAAAGATTTGCTTTAACCTAGCCTTGATTTACCTTTTCTAGGTAGTAGTGAGACTCAACATCCTCTACTTCGGTTTCGAGTGTCACAACCTTAATTGTTTTAGCTTATCTTTGATTCCCTTGAGTTTGGCCATGGGTATTTGAGAGTTTAATCTTGTCCTTTGATCCTTTCTATATTGCAGCCTCAACAACCTTTATAGATAGAGCCTTTGGGTTAGACTTATGGGTTTTGAAACTTCACCGTACAATTCCCTACCTTAGATATACCTTTGCAATCCCGACTCTGTCTTTATACCTTTAGAACATCTTGAATTGATTGCCACAATTAGATACCTGAATCTTTAGAATCGTTGTTTTCCCGATTAATGTTTATAAAAGCTTTTGTTATTTGCGTGACAATTTGTGAACTGAATTTATCCCCCCAAATCCTTGAGTTCGATACTCTGGAATTCTTGTTTTACCACGCTGATCCGTACACTACGGGTTCGCTTTGCTTAATTTCAGTTTCTATAAATTTAAGACTTTGACGCACACACTTTCGAGTGAACAGGCCCCGACCTCTAGCTAGTGGAGGTCTTCATGCACATCCTCGTCCACGAATGGAAGGTGGAAGTGGTGGTCGACCCCTTCCTCGCCCCATAGCAGATGTAGCTCTAGTACGCGCCATCTGCTATAAGGATAGATACATAAGGATATATAGATATAGGGTCATGCTACATCTAAAGCAGAAATCCAGAAAAAGCATATAAAGGCCAACATATAAGAACTACACTACTGAGACCGACAAGTTTAAAAACAAAACACCCTTTTGAAAACGTTAGGCCCCTTGTGGGTTCTATTCATTTATCCATCCGACCTTTAGAAGATTTCAAGTGTCATTGTTGCCAACCTACAGATCTGATACCATATTGTAACACCCCAAGTTCAAGGAAATCGAAGCGTTACATGCTAGGACCTCACAATGAGTCCCCGACCCTCAAAGTAGCAATGACACAACAAATCTTACAACAAGGTACAGACGAATGAAAATCAAAACTCAATATAAAACCAAAGGTTTAACAAAAGGAAGCGTAAAAGACTCGCAGCTGAGTTCAAAACAAAAGGGAAAGTAACAACATAATATAAACCCAGTCCCGTCCTATAATGTACGGGAACCCCGGCTATCCACACCATCCAGATCACTCAGCAGCATCCTGAACCTGTGAAACATATACAACATCGGTATAAACTATTAGCTAACATTCTACATATCAGAAAGACAGTAAAGGCACAAACACACATAAGGTAAAGTAACCACATAGCATGCTCACACAATAGCCGATTATTATCTTTCATTAGTTTATCCAATTACTAAATTAACTTATGGTTGTTACATGAGTATCGCTACGATCTCGCCTCCATCCACTTTTACCAACAGGAACAGAATGTATGCATCCTTCTGTCACCTGTTGGACTGGTCGCGAGAGCACCTCCTAATTTCCCCATTCTGATCTGGACAAGCGGTAACCGCCCGGTTATAATACACTTGGGCAATTACGGTTATAACAAAGGTCAATCCTATTCCTGCTATCAATTATAACAAGATAACAACACAATCAAGCCAATACAATCAAACCAATACATGGAATGAAGCTAAGTAAGTCCAAGAGACTTACCTCACTCGAAGGTAATCTCAACACTCAGCAAACACTCAGGAAAGCCTCAGGAAAGGGACAAAGGAAAGCTTGTTTACACAAGCATCACGAATCAAGAACCGAAACGAATGCTAGAAGTCTATAACTTCTAGTCTCCATGATCTCTATGAGATATACACAAGGTAAGGTCTCAACCTTAGTCTTATAGAACACTCAGGGGTCAAGGAACATCCAGAAGGAACAAGGAAAGGAATGAGGAAAGAAAGGAAGCAAGTAACTCACAAGAACATGAGTTACTGCAGAAGAAACCGCAAGGGCGGCTGGACAAGGCGCAGGGGCAGAAATCCGCGAGGGCGGCATAGCAGAGCCGCGAGGGCGGTTTTTGGTGCAGACGCTTTGTCGACTCCTTCGACAACAAGGAACAAAGCAAATACCAAAACTTGCTTTTCTCAACACACAACCACGTCACAACTCAACCAAGGGAGCCTGTGAACATCAAAGGATCATCAACAGAACACTCCCCAAGAATCAAGGATCAACAAGAACATAGGGAGCAAGGCTGCAACACTCGAGGGTTAAAGAAGACGTAAGCAAGAAACGGGAAAAAGAAGAAAAGACGAGAATATATAGAAGAGGCGGGGAAGATAGATGGAAAGGGCGTCTAGGATTAGGAAGAAGATAAGGAATCCGACCCATAAGATAGAAGATTGAATATTCTATTTATGGAAGGAAGATAAAACGAACGAAAACAGATCGGGCGCGATCTGCAACGGATCCGCAGGGACGGATCACCTCAGCCGTAGGGGTGGCCCCTTGTCACCGCGGGGGCGGTGACAGACACCAAGACTGCTGGGGAGGCCTCCTTCACCGCGGGGGCGGTGAAGGTGAAAACTGGGATCTTATAATTATCAACATGTCATCTACATATACACACACTATAATGTAACCATTATATCTTTGTAATATCGTATTCATTTATGTTGAATCTATATGAGATCATTATGTTGTCAAATTTCTTTTTCCTTGAGAGCTTGTTTTAGTTCATATAAGAATTTGACAAGTCTACACACCTTGAGTTCTTGTCCAAAAACGATATACCATCGGGTTGTTTTATGTAAATCTCCTCTTCCAAATCTCCGTTTAGAAAGACAATTTTTCATCCATTTGGTGTATCTATAGGTTTTTTAATATTTTAATGGCTATTAACATTCTTATTGACGTTAGTCTTGTTATTGGAGAATAAGTGTAAAAAAATCCAGACATTCTTTCTACCATCCTTGCACCACAATCGTAACCTTGTGTTTATCAATGGAGCTATTGGTTTTCAACTTAGTTTTGAAAATTCAATTGCTTCCAAGTGGTTTACACCCTTGCGGTAAGTCGACTAACTCTCATGTATAATTTTACATAATGAAGTCAATCTCACTTTTGACTGTTTTCTTCCAAGCATGTGCATATAGTGTAGACATAACTTCTATATAAGTTTTTTTTCGTTACCTAAAAGGAAAGCAGTTATACACTTGTATCCAAAAGTTGTCTCTTTTCAAGCTTGTTTTCTTCGTCGAGGTTCAACCTCTTGTCAACCTCTTTTTCTCTATCAAAGTTCACCCTCTATGTTTGTATCGGGTATATATGTTCTTTTGTCTCATTGTTCACAAGTACATTTAGGATATTCTTTATCTTTGCATAAAACAATGTCTTCAAAGAAGGACACATTTTGTGATCCAATGATCATATTAGCATGGGTATCCGTTAATTCTAGCTTGCATACCCGAATTCAATAAGCGTTGTTGTTATGTGCACATCCGATAAGTATGTAATTAGTAGTTTTAAGTCCAATAGTGACCCTTTTCGGAGGTGGTATTGTCACTTTTGCTAAACACCCCATACTTTGATGTATTTGTACGATGAACCTCTACTAGTCAAAGCTCATAAGACGTTTTGTCTGTTGCCTGGGTATTTTTTCAGGATGTAATTTTTGGTAAGCAAAACTTCTTCCCCCATTAATTAGACTAACCCAAATTCCTGCAATATTACGTTTAACATTTCTGTAGAGTTCAATTCTTTTGTTTTGAAACTCCATTGGATTATGGGGAGTAAAGATTAGTTGTTTGATGTATTATCCCATTATCTCTACAAAACGTATTATTGGGTTCTTCATACTCTCAACCTCTATCACTTCGAATAATTTTGATTATTTTACCAAGTTGGTTTCTACTTCCAACTTGTATTCTTTGAACCACTCTAATGTGTCATCCTTGCTTCTTAGCAAGTAAACATGGCATTATTTCGTGCATTGTCTATGAAGGTTACATTATACTTCTTACCGCTTCTAGATTGCATAAACTTTATATCACACAAATCAGTGTGCATTACACTTAGAGGTCTGGTTATTGGCTTCATTCATGGGGAAATCGTTTTTGTGAGTTTTGCATGTACACAAATCAGTGTGTATTACACTTTAGGTATTAGATTCAAATTCATAAGTCAATTAATTGACTTGTAATTTACATGCCCTAACCATTTATGTCAAACATTGAAAGACACAACAAATATGTAAACCACAAACAAATAATATATTTATTGAATTTTATATGACTGTGTTTACATAAGTTTTGACCAGTCTATCGTTTACATATCACTAGCAAACATAAAAGCCTCCAAACCTTTCATCTAGTTTGTTAGATAAACCTCCAAATCCTTTACTAGAGTCGTCGGTTTGGGTTTGTTTTTGACAAGTGTCAACCTCATTACCTTTTTCACCACAATTATGGCATGATCAACTGAGTTTCTCAACAGCATGTTTCTATCCAAACTCTTCTTTGAAGTCGTTTGATTGAGTCCTTGCTTGACAAACGTCAACCTTGTGACCCTCTTCACAAAAACTATGACACTTCTTAAAGAGCTTCGTAGCATGTTGTTTCTTCGAGCTTTAAGACAAAACTTCCGCTTCTTCTCTTTATGCTCGACCTTTTCTATTGCATCTGTTAGACAGATATCAGTCTCTGGCTGCCTGTGTGTTGATTCAATCCCCATTTGTGCCATCAAGGCTTCAACTTGCATAGGTTTCCTCTTATACACCAAGTAAGCTTATAAATCACTCTAAAATGGTGGAAGTTTTTCAATCAACATTATAACTTGGAATGTTTCATAGATCTGCATCCTCTCAGCTAAGATTCATGTATTAGCAGCTAACATGCCTCACCTTGTTCCATGATAGACTTAGAATCTACCATTTTGATGTTACATAAACTCGCCACAACAAACTTCTCGCCATAACAAACTTCTTAATTCCTTCATTATTTGTCTTTTGTTTTCACGCTTTTAAGTCTGAACCATCAAACTTGCCCAACACTAATGTGTAACACCCCAAGTTCCGAGAACTTGAAGCGCTACGGGTTAGGACCGCACAATGGGTCCCAACCCTCAGAGTAGCAACAACAAACGGATCTTACAACAAGGCACATACGAATGAAAACCAAAACTGAATATAAAACCAAAGGTTTGAATCAAAAGAAAAACACAAAACTCCACAACCGGGTTCAAAACAAAAGGGAAACAACAAACGAAACATAAACCCGATCCCGTCCTATAATGTACGGGATCACCGGCTGACCACACCATCCGGATCACTCAGCAGTATCCTGAACTTGTGGAACATCTACAACGACGGTATAAACTGTTAGCTAACATTCTAGGTATAAGCGAGAGTGTAAAGACACAAACACACATAAGGTAAAGGAAACACATAGCATGCTCACACAATAACCGGTTATTATCTATCATTAAGGTTATCCATTACTAATTCAACTTCTTTTGTCACACGAGAATCACCCGAAACTCACCTCCGCTTCGGTCTACCAATAGGAATAGATCAATACTATCCGTTACCTACGGGCCTGGGTTGCAAGAGCACATTCTAGTCTCCTGTAGAACTAGACAAGTGGTCACCGCCCGGTTATAATACACTTGGGTCAATTAAGGTTATAAGGGTGAATCCTATTTCCAATTATTCGTTATAAACATGATAGCAACACAAACAAGCTAATACAATCCAACTAATATGCGGAATAAAGCTAAGTAAGTCCAAGGGACTTACCTCGCTCGAAGGTAAACCAAAAGATCAATACACTCAGGAACAACTAAGGAGAAAGCTTAGTTTCCAACAGGAAAGGAGCAAGGAAAGCCAAAGACGGGAGTTACTGCAGAGAAACCACAGGGGCGGTTGCGTAGAGACGTAGGGGCGGCAACACGCATGGGCGGCTGGTGCAGGCGCAGGGGCGGCTGCACTGATAGAAGATCTGTCGGGATTCTTCTTCGACCGAACACGCAACAAGGAAACCAAAGCTTGAACCTTTGGTTCCAACACGTCAAGACTCAACTCCAAAGAGCCCGTTCAGCGAAGTTGCAGGAAGCAAAGGATGGCTGCAACTCTCTAGGTTTTGAAGACGATAGCAAGGGACGGTAAAAAGGATAGAAGGAAGAGAATATATAGGGAGGGCTGGAACGCTAGACGGAAAGGGTGTCTAGGGTTAGAATGAGAACAAGGAAACCAGCCCATAAGATAGAATATCGGATATTCTATCTATGGAAGAAAGATAAATCGAACGAAAACAGATCGGCGCGATCTGTCGCGAATCCGCAGGGGCAGATCTCATCAGCCGCAGGGGCGGCCGGCCGCGGGCGCGGCCCTCTTCACCGCAGGGGCGGTGAAGGCAAAAACCTAGGATCTTACATCAGATCCCCCTAAAAAAGGTTTCATCCCGAAACTTGCAAAAGTCACACGGTCACAACAACACACAGAAACGAAACTGAACTCATATATTCCCACTCGGACACGTAACACAAAACGTCACACAAAAGTGTTCACTATGCAAACAACGGAAACCAACTGCTCTACCTCCAGCACTGACGGATCTAGTCTTCTGTCTCTTCTCAGGACCTCTTGTCTGAGAAGCTCTCCACTGACCCGGTCGGTCTCTCTCATGGGCAGAAGCTCTATCCTGATAGTCCGTCAAAGACTCACAACGGAAACCAGTAAGATAAGAGCGTGTCGATTCTCTCAACCTCCGAGAGAAAAGGTAAACATGTTGATCCTCCGGTTGTGCGGACGGACCTAGCAATGCCAACTCGTCCTGAAACTTGAGGATTATCTCAGCAATAGGCAAATCCTCGAATCCAACCTCAAGGAAATCCTGAAGACGGTCTCTCCTCATGGTTGCAGGGCAATAGCGATCCCTGATCACTATCTCCATCTGCTCATAATTGGTGACCTTGCTGTGAATTGTTCTCCACCAAGAATGAGCCTGATCCTTCAGCAGCGTATGTGCTATGTTGACTCGACGTCCCTCAGGGCAACCAATAGCCTCCACAGCAGAATCCACCTATCCTAGCCACTGCTCCACCTCCAATCCAGTCCTTCCCACGAAGACGGGAACCTTCAGTTGGTCGAAAGCCTTCAAACAACTGTCGGGCTTTGACTCCTTTGCCTCAGCTGGCGCTCTAAAAACCTTAGCAACTCTAGCAGGTGGGGCAACAACTTGTGTAACTCTCTGCAAAACCTCAGCTGATCTCGCAGGAACTGGCGGCACTGATGCTGGTCCTCCAGTCCTGATAGCCTCCTCAACCCTTTGCACATAGTCGCGAAATGTAGAAGCTCTGATAGACACTCGTGCGGACTCTATTGATGGCGCTCTCTGTACTTCAGACCTAGCAGCGGTCCTGTTTCCAGCCTCAGGAACAATGCTCTCAACAACCTCTTCAGCAAATGCCTCGGCGATAGGCGGATCAGCAACTGGGGCTTGGCCCCGACCTCTAGCTAGTGGAGGTCTTCCTACACATCCTCGTCCACGGACGGCAGGTTGAAGTGGTGGTCGACCCCTTCCTCGCCCCATAGCAGATGTAGCTCTAGTACACGCCATCTGCTATAAGGATAGATATATAAGAAACTATATATATAAGGCCACGCTACAGCTAAAGCAAAAGTCCATAAAGAGCACATACAAAGGCCAACACAAAAGAACTACACTGCTGAGATCCGCGGAGGTAGTGCTGGTCGCCCGTACATCTATCCCAGACCGAAAGGTTAAAAACAAACCCCCCCTTTGAAAATGTTAGACCCCTTGCGGGTTCTATTTATTTATCCATCCGACCTTTAGAAGATTTCGAGTGCCATTGTTGCCATCCTAGAGCTCTGATACCATATTGTAACACCCCAAGTTCTGGGAACTTGAAACGCTACGGGCTAGGACCGTACAATGGGTCCCGACCTTCAGAGTAGCAACAGCAAACGGATCTTACAACAAGGCACATACGAATGAAAACCAAAACTGAATATAAAACCAAAGGTTGGAATCAAAAGAAAAACACAGAACTCCACAACCGGGTTCAAAACAAAAGGGAAACAACAAACGAAACATAAACCCGATCCCATCCTATAATGTACGGGAACCCCTGGCTGACCACACCATCCGGATCACTCAACAACATCCTGAACCTGTGGAACATCTACAACGACGGTATAAACCGTTAGCTAACATTCTAGGTATAAGCGAGAGTGTAAAGGCACAAACACACATAAGGTAAAGAAAACACATAGCATGCTCACACAACAACCGGTTATTATCTTTCATTAAGGTTATCCATTCCTAATTCAACTTCTTTTGTCACACAAGAATCTCCCGAAACTCGCCTCCTCTTTCGTCTACCAATAGGAATAGATCAGTAATATCCGTTACCTACGGGCCTGGGTTGCAAGAGCACATTCTAGTCTCCTGTAGAACTAGACAAGTGGTCACCGCTCGATTATAATACACTTGGGCCAATTAAGGTTATAAGGGTGAATCCTATTTCCAATTATTCGTTATAAACATGATAGCAACACAAACAAGCCAATACAATCCAACTGATACGCAGAATTAAGCTAAGTAAGTCCAAGGGACTTACCTCGCTCGAAGGTAAACCAAAAGATCAACACACTCAGGAACAACTCAGGAGAAAGCTTAGTTTCCCTCAAGAAAGGAACAACCACATTAACCTTTCCCGAGTGGTATAAGATCTCAAGATCAAAGTCCTTGATCAACTCTAACCATTTGCACTGGCGGTTATTCAACTCCCGCTGAGTGAATATGTACTTCAAACTCTTATGGTTTGTGAAAATCTGACATGTGGCTCCGTACAGATAATGTCTCCAAATCTTCAAAGCATGAACAACAGGAGCTAACTCAATATCATGGGTAGGGTAATTCTCCTCGTACGTCTTCAACTGTCGAGACGCATAAGCGATCACCTTTCCCCTCTGCATTAATACACACCCAAGCCCAGCTTGGATGCGTCGCTGTAAACCACAAAATCCTCAATGCCCTCTGGCTGAGCTAGGATAGGAGCAGAGGTCAATCTCTTCTTCAGCTCCTCGAAGCTCTGCAGGCACGACTCGGACAATACGAACCTTGTAGACTTCCGCAACAAGGAAGTGAGCGGTCGGGCGATAACTAAAAAGCCATCAACAAAACGCTTGTAATAGCCTGCCAATCCTAAGAAGCTGTAAACCTCCTTAACTTTCTTAGGTGGCGGCCAAGAAGCTACTGACTCGATCTTCGCCGGATCTACCTTGATCCCTTCAGCTGAAACAATGTGACCAAGGAATGCTACCTCGGACATCCAAAACTCACACTTAGAGAGCTTGACGTAGAGCTCTCTATTCTGTAAGACCTGAAGAACGATCCTCAAGTGTCCTGTATGCTCCTCTCTACTGCGGGAGTAAACCAGAAAGTCGTCGATGAAGACAACTACAAATTGGTCTAGAAAGTCGATGAAGATATTGTTCATCAACTCCATGAAGACTTCGGGCGCATTCGTGAGCCCGAATAACATTACTACAAACTCGTAGTGTCCATATCTGGTCCGAAATGCTGTCTTGGCTACGTCTTGCTCTCTCACCCTCAGCTGGTGATATCCTGATCTCAGATCGATCCTCGAAAACATTGAAGCTACATCCTGCTCTCTCACCCTCAGTTGGTGATATCCTGATCTCAGATCGATCCTCGAAAACACTGAAGCTCCATGCAGCTGATCCAAAAGATCATCGATATGGGGCAATGTGTACTTGTTCTTGATCGTCACCTCGTTCAGCTCTCGATAGTTGATACATAACCTCATTGACCCATATTTCTTCCTGACGAAGAGAACTGGTGCACCCCAAGGAGATACACTTGGGCGGAGAAAGCCCTTCTCTGCTAACTCCTCGAGCTGCTTCTTCAACTCAAGCATCTCGATAGGCGCCATACGATAAGGAGCCTTAGAGATCGGTCTCGTACCGGGCTCTAGATCAATGCCATAGCTGCTATTGTTTATGCTTTGAAGATTTGGAGACATTATCTGTACGGAGCCACGTGTCAAATTTTCACATACCATAACAGTCCGAAGTACATATTTACTCAACTGGAGTTGAATAACCGCCAGCGCAGATGGTTAGAGTTTATCAAGGACTTTGATCTTGAGATCTTATACCACCCGGGAAAGGCTAATGTGGTAGCAGATGCCCTTAGTAGGAAGACTCCCTGGGAGATGGCGATCGCTAGACTGACAGCTCAGCCACAGTTACAGCGAGATTTGGCATGGCTAGAGATGGATATCTACTTCCCAGATTATGACAACCATTTGTCCACCTTGGAGATAGTACCTGATCTGTTGGCCGACATTCGACAGAAGCAGGAGAGTTGCCAGCTTTGACACAGATCCGAGACCGGATGTCTCGAGGGCATGGTCATAGTACCAGTTCCACTCCCTATTTTCATTTGAGAAGGCAATGAGTTACCTTAAGGGTGTTCCCTTTATTCATTTTTCGGTCCCAGGGGAGTTCCTAACAAGCGGATAGACCAATGGCAAACCAGCTCCGAAACGAATTTGGGGTGTTTGTGCATTGGGGTTGACAACATTATTGGAGGCATCATGATGATCATTTTTGTCAATTTTGAAAATCTAATTCAGAAAATCAACCCTTATTCAGTAGAGATTTTCACAAGTTTTAATTTAATATAAAAAACTTTTTAAAAGACCCACTCAAATATTTATTAAATATCACGGTTTCGTAAAACCTTATATTCCAAAAGTTGCACTTTCAAAGCGTAGTTGCTAGAAAATTAGAATGTAAAAACCAATTTTTTAATTTTATAAATTAAAAATATTTGAAATTTTTATAACGAAATTAAATTTCCACTTCAAATATTCTTTTTGTGAAAAACAACAATTCCAAAAACACTTTTATAAAATATTTTGATAAATTTATACCGGAAGTACAAGTCCGAGATAAATTTCGCATAAATTTTCAAAAAAAAATCGAATTATGTTTTCGAATTATTTTTATTTTTATAAAAAATGATTTAAAATAATTATAACGAATTAAAGTTTTAAGTAATTCGATATATGCAATATTCTAGAAAATGTAAGACGGATATGGGACATAGAGCTACTGTCTAGACGTAGGGCTGAGTAGAATTCGGTTCGGTGAACCGAACCGAACCAACAATGCAAATTGCGGTCCGAACCAAAATTTTTCGGTTCGGTTTGCGGTTTGTCACTTATTGCGTTGCGGTTCGCTTGTTGAGCCGAACCACATTTTGCGGTTCGACTGCAAACCGCAACACTACGTTTTAAAAAAATTGAACTTACTTTTTGCTTATCGGGTTTTTTCACTCCGACGACCCTATTCAAGAGTCCTCAAAAAGACTCAATCACAAAAAAAACACAACCCAGGAGGCCAAGACCTAGGTTTCGCCTCGTCCCGACCCCGAATTCTAATTAATGTTGATTAACTTAATCATTGATAGGATTTCCGAATTCTAATTAATGTTGATTAACTTAATCATTGATAGTAATTGACATATAACTCGCGAAGATTGCGCAAGTGATGAGTATGAGTCCCACCGTTATGTTCCTAGCATAATTTTGGACGTATGGAGAAATTTTCACTTTCCCCCCGGGTAATTATTTTTACCCTCCGATGTTATTTGGAGCATTTGGGAGCTTCAATTAATAAAAATGCAGTTGAGTGAAATGATTAGGACATCGGATATGTCCTAGATATGAAATAACATGGAAAGACAAAATGGCCAAAAGAGTCGCTATTTCATTTCTTAGCGGCTAAAAAATACGCTTAGAAATACACGTTTTCCGAGACAGTTGTGGAATATATAGCCCTACAATATTCCAGATTTATTGTTCCAATTTCGAGAAGTTTCGAGAAGGGTGCTCAACCCGCCTTTGGATCGGTTAAAGGATAATTATCGACTTTCCTAAAGGTTAATTATTGTCTTCACTATAAATAGCGGAAAATCCATTATTAATTCATTTCCTTTCACATTTCCTCGTAATAGCTCTGATTTCTCTCATCCTTCAAACACAGATCAACTCTCCATTTCTAATCCGATTTCAATTCGTTTGAGTTTCTAGATTCCTCTCTTCATTCTCTCTATATCGGTACCGATTTTTTGCATTTCCGAGTAGATGAAGAGCTGGTCGAGCATATACGTCACCAGGCAGGTTCCTTTGCTCAGATTCCGGTGAATTTGATGTTGTCCATGCGTAACTTGCGTCGTTGAGATTTCAAATCTTCTTTCAGATCGTCAAACGGGTTAGTAACGAATAACTTATGAATTTATTCGTTTTCCGTACTGCGATTCGGCCTAAATTGACTTTAGACTTGTCAAAATGGATAATTAGAAATTCCATTATGGTCGTTATTTTGTTCTGGTGATTATGGATTGTTTGTTTGATGAAATCTGATGCCAGGTGGGTTTAGAAATTGCATGCGGGCAAAATGTTATTATGGCGAAATTTAATTAATTAATTAAATTAGGATTAGAATTGAGATTTAAGAATGTTGATTAGATACTACCTTGAGATTTGAGGAATTGTGTGTTATGTTGAGATATTGAGGTTTAGTTGGCTGTGAGGCTTATAGATTGATTATGATCCTTATCGATCCCTTGTGTGTAGGTGTGACCTTTTTGATTGATAGGAGTATTGATATCTCTTTATGCCTTGTTATTAAGAAGTTTCCCTCTAAGGATTGGAGGTTGATCGTGGTTGTGATTGTACGAGGTTGAAGTAAGTCCGTAGGACTTACTTAACTACCATCCTAATATTGGGTGTTTGCATGAGTGGTGTGTGTGTGTTATATGCTTGATATGATAGCATGTGATGTCGAATATTACCAACCTTTGTTTTATTTATTGCCCTATATGTATGGTTGTGATAACTTTTCCTTTGATCCTGCTGTGGAGTCTGGGAGGTTCTTTGACGTCAGGCCATACTGACTATACATGAAGGGCACAATCCACTCCCATAGGTTACATGGGTTGTGTGACCGATACTACTACAGTTGGCTAGCATGCCTAGAGGCGAGGATGATACGTTCCTTGTATCACATATTTTCATATATATATATATATATGATCTGAGTGAATGACTATTATATGAAGATAATGAAATGGGTAAATGTGTGATAACATGCTTATGTGTTTATCTTTCATGATTGTGCTTGTGCTTATGCATTACCTTATATATGTATGGTTAGCTAATGGTTTCATACCATGTTGTAGATGCCTTGCAGGATAGGCGAGCTGTTGAGTGATCTGACAGGGTGACAGGCCGAGGACTCTCGTACATTGGGGGGGTATGGCTTTTGGGGTTGTTTATGTTTTCCTCTTGCGTGAGGATGTTGTTTTGTATACCTCCTGTGTGAGGATTATGGTTTATACTCGGCTATGAACTTGTTTACCTTTTGGTTGTACAATTTTATACAGTTTTATGTATTTGTTTTATATCTGTTAGTGCCATGTTGTAAGGTCTAGTGAACTTGTTGTCAGGCTAGGGTCAGGATCCATTGTGAGATCCTAGCCCAATGTGGCATCCCGAGTCCCGCAGATTTGGGGTGTTACAGAGTTGGTATCAGAGCCTTAGGTTGACAATAATGACACTTGGTACATGCAATGAGGTTGGATGGAGAAAATAAACAGAACCCGAAAGGGGTCTCACGTTTTCAAAAGATTTTGGTTTTAAAAGTTGTTGTTTTGGGATAGAATGTACGAGAAGTTGTCACCTCTGCCGTGGATCTCAACAATATAGAGTAACAATCCTGAGGAGACTGATTACGTCTCGATGGCGCAAACTAGAGTAACAATCCTGAGGAGACTATAGCAGAGAACAATCCTGAGGAGACTATAGCCTTATAAGTTAGGTGTGTATACTCCTCAGATGGCGCAAACTAGAGTAACATCTGTAGAAGGATGAGGTATAGGTAGATCACCTCTTCCTCCAATAGTGATAGGTGAGGGACCAGTTTCTGCTGTTGTTTTGCCTATAGCAGAGAACAATCCTGAGGAGACTGATTACGTCTCGATGAGTGGACCCGAGTTTCAAGAATATATACGCCAAGTACAAGATGCTGATGTAAGAGCCTTAGTCTTTAGGAGCCTTGTGTCCTTGTGAGCCTTTGTTGGACCCTGGCAGCCGCCCTTGCGACCCTGTTAGCCGCTCCTGCGCCTCAGGTGGGCCGCCCCTGCGCCTTGCCTGATCCGCCCATGCGGTTTTGTGCGGCTGCAACCACCTTTGTTGACCTCTTGACTTTGCTTTTGGTTATCTTCGTATATAAGCTTCTCTTAGCTTCAGAGGAGGGGTTTCTTCATCTGAGATGTGTTGGATGCTCCTAGTTGCTGCCTAGGGTTGTTGTGGTAAGTTCTTCACCTCCATCTTCCTTTCTTCTTCTTTCTTGCTTCTTTCTTCCTTCTTAGCTTAGGATCACAAGTTAGACTTGTCTTGGACCCTTTCCTGAATATTTTGATGTTCATACATGTATATGTATGTATGTGTGGTGCTATGGTGTGATGAAGAAGTGAAGGGAGTCGAGAAAGGGATCGAAGAGAAGTCGTGGCCAAGCTTCTGCACAGTCAGCCGCCCCTGCTCCTGCACTAGGCCGCCCCTGCGCCTGCTTGTGAGCCGCCCCAGCGCCTGACCTTGGCCGCCCCTGCGCCTCTGTGGTTCAGCCTTGAGTTCTTGCTTCTGTTGGTGCATTCAGGGCATACCTTATTGGTATGTTTCCTTCCTTCCTTCCTTTCCTTTGGCCTTGGCTTAGATGTTGGCTAGGCTAGCTTGGTTAGGATGAGTGGTATGATAGAGATGTGCCTTAGGTACTTGTGTTTATGCTGAGGTTATGCCTTAGGCATTTGTGAGCATGTTATGATCTTGAGGTTTAGATTGAAGTTGTAGGTTGGGTATGGTTACGGAGACGAGTCTCCTAACCCTTGCAGTATGTGATGTTGTGTGCCTTGCTATTGTAGGCATTGGTTTCTTCCCCAAGGGGAAGCTATGATGTGGTATTGGATACGAGTGTTACAGGTAAGTCTATAGGACTTACTTAGCGTACGGTTATGGATTTGTATGATTGTGATGGTTGTGTGTGTTCATATGATTGTGCATTTATAACTTAAACCGGACTAGGATGACCATTTATTGTATTAAATGGCCCAAGTGTATTATAACGGGTCGTAACCACTTGCCTCCGCCTACGGGTAGGAGGAGGTGCCCTGAAGATGATCTCACAGGAGGGACGAGTGATGATCACCCCCATGCAACACTCTTGTGTTACGTTGGATGGGGTGGGGTTCTTGAGGCTCCTCGTGTTACAAAATAAGTTGAATTAGTAATGGAATAAAGTAATGAAAGATAATAAATGAATGTGTGTGGCATTGCATGTATGAGATGTTGATGTGTGTTTGTGCTATTACCTTCATACTTACTCATTACTCTAGCTAACATTGTATTCCGTGTTCTAGATGATCTGTAGGTTAGGAAGACTGTGGAGTGAGCTTGATGGCGTGGCTAGCCGAGGACATCTGTACATTAGGATGCGTGGGATATGTGATCTTTTGTATCAGATGTTTATGGTTGATGTTTTGTACTCTGCTTTGTGTTTGTAAACTCTTTTGATGTATTATATACAACTTTTATGTATTTGGTTTTAATCTACCCGTGCCTTGTTGTAAGATCCACTGAACTTGTTGTTAGGCTAGGGTCAGAATCCATTGTGAGATCCTAGCCCAATGTAGCACTCCGAGTCCCGTGGATTTGGGGTGTTAAAGAGTTGGTATCAGAGCCTTAAGTTGACAACAATGACACTTGCTATCTGTAATAAATATAGAGTGGATAAATAAACAGAACCCACATGGGGTCTGACTTTTTAAAGGTTTTGGTTTTAAAAGCGAGTACAGATGTTTTGGGATAGTATGTACAAAAGCCGTCACCCATCTGAGGATCTCGATAGTATATATATATATAGATATCTCTTATGTGGTGATATGTATGCATGTACTACCAAGTATTATATATATATCTATACATATGGCCTATATAGAGCCTTATATGTTAGGTATGCATACCCTGCAGATGGCTCGGACTAGAGCTACTGCTGCAGGCTGAGGTAGAGGCAGACCACCTCTTCCTCCAGGAGGGATAGGACAGGGACCAACTCCCGCTGCAGATCCACCAGTGGTGAAGGAGGCTTCTGAGGAGGTTGCTGAGAGTGCAGTCCCAGCTACGAGGAGTGGTGGGTCTAGGAGACAACATGCCCATACAAGCCTGTCTGATGGCTCAGATCGTGTCTCCATGGGTGGACCAGAGTTCAGAGAGTATCTTAGGCATTTTGAGGAGGCCATTAGAGCAGGCAGACGAGCCCTAGATCTACTAGGGTATGAGGGATCATCTGAGAGATCCTATGGAGCTACTCAAGTGCCAGCTATGTCGGCACGTGCTGCTGAGGTTGCTCGAGCTGTAGAGGAGACTAGAGGGCCTCGACCAGATGCCTGGTTGAAGGCATTTCATTAGTAGGGAGTACCACACTTCTCAGGGGAGATAGACTTAGAGACTGAGGTGTGGATTGGACATGTAGACTCAACTTTAGAGTCTATTTGATGCCCTGAGGACAAACAAATAGAGCTAGTATAATCTCTATTCCGTGACCTGGCACACCAGTGGTGGAGGATAGTGAGAGCACGAGTTACCAACTATCACCAAATGAGGACTTTGTTGAGGGAGCAATTCTGCCATGCCTCCTTGAGGAGGGAGAAGCTACAGGATTTTATGGAGGCGGGCTTTGAGGACGTACCCATTACAGATGCTATTCGCCGCTTCTAGACTGAGTTGGCACTGCTGGGTCCAGCTGCACCATCTGAGGACCAAGATGTGTATCTGTTCTCCCGTCGTCTGAGGGAGATTACACGTTCATATATGGCAGGATTCCATTGTGATTCATTGACAGATTATCAGGATCGAGCCTCTGCCTATGAGAGGGAGAGAGCTAGCCAGAGGAGGACTTCTCATACATGACGGTCTGAGAAGAGACATCACACAACACCGACTGGTGCAGGAGCCTCTGGATACGGGTGTGGCCAGTCTCAAGGCCGCTCGAGTGGTCCAGTATCTACACCTACGACTGAGAGAGAGACCGACAATGTTACAACTGCGGGGCCTATGGACATATGAGGGCTGATTGTCCGAGAGCACCACTGACTTGCTTATCGTGTGGGAAGCCAGAACACAGAGCTACGTTTTGCCGTCAGGGTAAGGCATCATCACAACAGGGTTCTTCCCCTGCAGGTGCAGCAGGAGGTGGGCAGAGACCGCCTCAGCATCAGACACAGGGACAATAGAGAGTCCTAGACACACCTGCTACTCAAGGGTCAGCTCGAGGACCGAGTAGAGGTAGAGGTAGAGAGGCTGGTACCAGTGATACCCGAGGAGCTCGAGGAAGAGTTTTTGAGCTGAGGAGTGTTGAGGAGCCGCCAATACCAGCTGCTACAGGTACCATTCTGTTACATGGTTTACCTGTTAGAGTTTTATTTGATACGGGTGCTACGCATTCTTTTATTTATGCTAATTGTGTTGAGCGTTTGAGTTTGTCTACCATAGAGGGGACCCCCTTTACTATAGGGTTACCCGATGGTAGTAGGGTCAGAGGTACCCAGGAGATACGTAGTTGTCCCCTACGCTTAGGTTCTCGTGTGTTACTTGTTGACTTCTTAGTCATGCCTCTGATGCATGAAGAAGTCATATTAGGTATGGATTGGATGTGTAGACACCGTGCGGTGTTAGATGTGGGTAAGAGAACTGTTACAGTCTCTACCGACATAGGTCCGATAGAGGTCTTCCGGGGTTGGGACCTTGGGAAGATGGGATCCGTTATCAGTGTTGTACGAGCAGCTAGACTGATTGCACAGGGATGTGATGCCTTCTGGTGCTACGCAATGAAGGATGGAGAGAGTCCAGCTTTGGAGGACATACTAGTGGTCTGCGAGTTTACAGACGTGTTTGCAGAGTTGTCTAGCTTGCCGCCTCAGAGGAGCGTAGATTTTGGTATTGACTTGGAGCATGGAACGAGACCCATCTCGAAGGCCTCATACCGTATGGCACCTGTCCAGATGTTTGAGCTGAAGAAGCAACTTGAGGAGTTGGCTGAGAAGGGCTTCATACGCCCTAGCATTTCACCATGGGGTGCACTTGTCCTCTTCGTGCGGAAGAAGGACGGATCATTGAGATTGTATATAGACTACAAAGAGCTGAACAAGGTGACCATCAAGAACAGGTATCCACTGCCTCGTATTGATGATCTACTTGATCAGCTTCAGGGAGCGAAAGTTTTCTCCCGGATCGACTTGCGTTCAGGATATCACCAGTTGAGGGTGAGAGAGCAGGACGTGTACAGGACGGCATTTCGTACCCGTTATGGACACTACGAGTTTGTAGTGATGCCATTTGGGCTGACGAATGCCCCAACAGTCTTCATGGAGTTGATGAACAGTATCTTCATCGACTTCTTAGATCAGTTTGTGGTGGTCTTCATTGATGACATTCTGGTGTACTCTCGTAGCAGAGAGGAGCATGTTGGACACTTGAGGACAGTTTTGCAGATTTTGAGAGATAGAGAGTAGTATGCCAAGCTCTCTAAGTGCGAGTTCTGGATGTATGAGTGTAATAGCTAGGATTTCCGAATTCTAATTAAATGTGATTAACTTAATCGTTTATAGTAATTGACATATAACTCGCGAAGATTTCGCAAGTGATGAGTGTGAGTCACACCGTATGTTCCTAGAGTAATTTTGGACGTTTGGGGAAATTTTTACTTTTTCCCCCGGGTAATTATTTTTACCCTCCGGTGTTATTTGGAGCATTTGGGAGCTCAAATTAATAAAAATTCAGTTGAGAGAAATGATCAGGACATCGGATATGTCCTAGATATGAAATAACACGGAGAGGCAAAACGGACAAAAGTGTCGCTATTTCGTTTCTTAACGGCTAAGAAATACGGCTTAGGAATACACGTTTTCCGAGGCAGCTGTGGAATAATTATCCCTACAATATTGCAGATTTAATATTCCAATCTCGAGAAGTTTGGAGAAGGAGGTTCGACTCGCCTTTGGATCGGTTAAAGGATAATTATCAACTTTGCTAAAGGATAATTATTGTCTTCATTATAAATAGCGGAAAATCCTTTATTAATTCATTTCCTTTCACGTTTCCTCGTAAAAGCTCTGATTTCTCTCAACCTTCAAACTCAGATCTACTCTCCATTTCTAATCCGATTTCAATTCCGTTTGAGTTTCTGGATTCCTCTCTTCATTCTCTTCATATCGGTACCGAGTTTCTGCATTTCTGAGCAGATGAAGAGCAGGTCGAGCATATATGTCCCCAGGCAGATTCCGTCGCTAGGATTCCGACGAATTTGATGTTGTCCATGCGTAGCCTGCGTCGTTGTGATTCCAAATCTTCTTTCAAATCGTAAATCGGGTTAGTAACGAATAAGTTATGAATTTATTCGTTTTTCGTACTGCGATTTAGCCTCAATTGACTTTAGACTTGTCAAAATGGATAATTAGAAATTCCATTATGGTCGTTATACTATTCTGGTGATTATGGGTAGTTTGTTTGATGAAATTTGATGACAGGTGGGTTTAGAATTTGCATGCGGGCAAAACATTATTCTGGCAAAATTTAATTAATTAATTAAAGGTTAATTAATTAAATTAGGATTAGAATTGAGATTGAGGAATGTTGATTGGATACTACCTGGAGATTTGAGGAATTGTGATTTATGCTGAGATATTGAGATTTAGTTGGTTGTGAGGGTTATAGATTGATTATGATCCTTATGGATCCCTTGGGTCTAGGTGTGACCTTTTTGATTGATAGGAGTATTGATATCTCTTTCTGTCTTGTTATTAGGCAGTGTCCTTTTCAGGATTGGAGGTTGATCGTGGTTGTGATTGTACGAGGTTGAGGTAAGTCCGTAGGACTTACTTAGCTACCATCCCTATATTGGGTATTTGCATGAGTGGTGTGTGCGTTATATGTTTGCTATGATAGCACGAGATATCGTTTATACTGACCTATGTTTTATTGATTGCCCCATTGCGTGGCTGTGATAACCCTTCCCTTTCATCCTGCCACGGAGTCTGGGAGGTTCTCTGACGTCAGGCTAGACTTGTTTACAGGAAGGGCGCAATCCACTCCCATAGGGTACACGGGTTGTGTGACCGATACTCGTACAGCTGGATAAAGAACTTAGAGGCGAGGGTGTATCTGTCCTCGTGTCACATACTTTCATCTATCTATATACACGATTTGAGTGAATGACTATTATATAAAGATGATAAAATAGGTAAATGTGTGATAACATGCCGATGTGTTTATCTTTCATGATTGTGCTTGTGCTTATGCATTACTTTATATATGTATGGTTAGCTAACGGTTTCATTCCGTGTTGTAGATGTTTGTAGGATAGGCGCTGCTGGGTGATCTGGCAGGGTGACAGGCCGAGGACTCTCGTACATTAGGTGGTCGGTTTTGGGGTTGTTTATGTTTTCCCTCCAGTGTGAGGATATCGTTTCATACTCGGCTATGTTGTTGTTTACCTTTGGTTATACAGTTTATACGGTTTTATGTATTTGTTTTTATTTCTATCAGTGCCATGTTGTAAGGTCCAGTGAACTTGTTGTCAGGCTAGGGTCAGGATCCATTGTGAGATCCTAGCTCAATGTGGCACTCCGAGTCCCGCAGATTCGGGGTGTTACAAAGTTGGTATCAGAGCCAGGTTGATAACAATGGCACTTGCTACCTGCAATAAGGTCTGATAGGTAAAATAAAAAGAACCCGAAAGGGGTATGACGTTTTAAAACGTTTTTGGTTTTAAGTGTGGTTTTGGGTTAGAATGTACGAGAAGTCGTCATCTCTGCCATGGATCTCTGCAGCGTAGATATGTATATATATATATATATATATATATATATATGTATATTATGGATTATGTGGATGTATTATATATATATCGATACATATGGCATATATATAGCCTTATAAGTTTAGGTGCGTATGTCCTACAAATGGTTCAGACTAGAGCAATATCTGTAGTGGGACGAGGTAGGGGTACACCCCCTCTTCCTCCGGTAACGTCAAGTCAGGGACCAGTTTCCGCTATTGTTTCACCTAAGATAGAGAACGAGTTTGAAGAGAATGATCATGTCTCCATGAGCAGATCCGAGTTTCAAGAATATATGCGCCAAGTATATGAGGCTGTAATAGCGGTTAGACCTACACCGGATCTACCAACATCTGTGGGACCAACTGAAGCTTCTGGATCAAAGAAGCAACAACGAGTCGAACTAGCGAAAGATGAGGTAGGCCTTCCAAGTTGTAAGCAGAATTCGGCTTGTGGAAGTTTGAGTAGCCCCCGTTCTAAACGGACTTCTGGTGAGAAGAGAACTTGTTATAATTGTGGGAAGCCTGGACACATAAGACCACACTGTCCAAAACCTCTTGTGATTTGCTTCACCTGTGGTAGACCATGTCATAAAGCTGCCTTTTGTAGGCAAGGTGGAGTTGTATCACGACAAAGTTCTTCTTCTGCCAATATGACGGGAGGTGGTCAGAAGACCCCTCAACAGCAGATACAAGGAAAACAGAGAATCCCAGATCGTCAGCCTACTCAGGGATCCGTTCCCAGACCGAGTAGAGATAGAGGTCGTGGTGGGAGTGCCATAGACACTAGAAAAGCTCAGGGTAGAGCCTTGGAGCTGAGAAGTGTCCCTTGGAACCGATAGCTTGCTTCACCTGTGGTGAACTAGGCCATCTGGCCCCTTTTTGTCAACAAGGTGATGTTTCTTCTCAACAAGACCTTCCTCTTTCCGGTGCAGAAAGAGTGGAAGTGGAGGCTATGGCGATGACCTCAATGATACCTAAGGAGCATAGACCCGAGATTTAGTGATGATATGTAGTGGAGCTTCTGGTGTTAGATGTAAGGTACCATTCTTGTTGATGGTTTACATAGTGGAGTTTTGTTTGTTGTGAGTTGCACTTCATGTCTTTCGATGCTTGCGTTAATAGTTGACTGTGGAAATAGTAGAATATAGACTTTCCTTTATATGATTACCAGTTGAGGGTCTGAGGTACCCGCGAGATTGTGATTGTCCCATTCATTCAGGGACTTGTGTATGGTTTATAGACTTTTTTGTCATGCCTTAGGTGCATGAGGAAGTCACTATGTGTATGGTTTGGATGAATAGATATCATGTCACGTTAGATATCAGTTGGAAGGTTGTTACAATCTCTACTGATACCGATTAGACAGAGGTCTTCCGAGGTTACGACCTTTGAAGAGATGAGTCTATTCATTAGTGCCGTATGAGCAGCGAAGTTGATAACACAAGGAGGTGATGTTTTCTGATGTTATGATATGAAGAAGATAGTTCCACATTGGAGGATATTCTAGTGGTTTATGAGCTTATAGACTTGTTATTGAACCGTCTAGTTGCCACCTCAACGGAGTGTGGACATTGTTATCAAGTTGAAGTGTGATACGACACTGATTGGGAAGACCCATATCATATGGTGCTTGTTGATATGTTGTAACTGAAGGATTGGAGAGTTGGCTGAGACGAGCTTCCTTCGCCCTAGTGTATCCAATGTCTCGTATTGACGACCTGATGAATCAGCTTCAGGGAGCAATTGTGTTTTTCAGGATTCCATTGCGCTCAGGATATCACCAATTGAGGGTGATAGAGCAAGATGTGCATAGGGTAGTCTTCTATACCCGTTATAGACACTACGAGTTGTAGTGATGTCATCTGGGCTGATGAATGCCTTGACAGTCTTCAAGGAGTTAATGAAGAGCATCTTCATTGATTTCCTTGATTTGGTTGTAGTGATCTTCATTGATGACATTTCGATATACTCTCGTAGTAGATAGAAGCATACCGATCATCTGAGGACAATTTTGCTGGTGTCGAGAGATAGAGGGTTGTATACTACGCTCTCTAAGTATGAGTGGGATGCTAGTGGTAGCCTTCTTAAGCCATGTTGTCTCTTTCAGTGGGATCTTGGTTGATCTGACAAGGATTGAGTATGTTGCAACATGGACGATACTGATGAACATTAAGGGAATGCGTAGTTTTCTCGGCTTAGCCGATTACGACCCACGCTTGTGGAAGGGTTTTGTGAATATGTATCCCTTTACGAGTCCTCTGAGGAAGACCCTCAGAGTTGCGTGGTCAAAGCAATATGCCAGAACGTTGAAGAGTGGAGGAGACATTTGACCTCTGCTTCGATTTTGTTATAGTCCAAAGGTCTGGGGATTCCATAATATACGGTGATATATCCTAGCTAAGTTTAAGACGCGTATTAATATAGAGGAGTGGAGTTATGGATATGTGGGTCTACAGTTGAAGACGTGTGAGGAGAACTACCTGACGTCTGACTTAGAGTTAGTAGCGGAGTTGAATAACCACCAACGTTAAGGACTCGAGTTGATCAAGACTTTAACCCAGAGATTCCATATTATTCAGAGAAGTTGAACGTTGTCGCCGACAACTTGAACAGAAAGACGCCTCAAGAGAAGACAATTGCGAGGCTGACCCTCAACTTTAGAGAGATCCAACTTGGCTAGAGTTGGACAATCAGTTCCTTAATGAGGATATCCAGTTATGCCTTAAAGGTTCTACCTGGTCTGTCGGATGAGGTACAACAGAAGCAGGGGACCTGCCCGACCTTGTTGAAGATGAGAGAGAAGATGTCTCGTAATGAGGCACCACAATTCTCCATGAGAGTAGATGGAATGATGAAGAGTCATGACCGATTTTGTGTACCTGCTGATGCAGAGTGAGACAGAAAATTTTACAGTACATTCACTGTATACCTTACTCAGTACATTCAGGTACGAGTAACAGGTACCACGAGGTGAGACGATTATATTGATGGAGAAGATGGAAACTGATGTAATCAGATTTGTGACACAGTGTGTGACTTGTCAGTAGGTCAAGATAGAACATTTACAGCCTAGAGATGAGCTCCATCCACTACCAGTACAGTAGTTGAAGCGGTAAGACATCTTTATGGACTTTGTGATGAGATTGAGGCCCAGTGGGAATTTTGATGTATCCGGATTGTTGGTGACAGATTAACGGAGCCGGCACGTTTCCTTCCTATTAGAGAGACGTGGCCAGCGAATGCATTGGTTGAGGAGTACACTAGACAGATAGTGAGATACCATGGTATACCGAGAACGATCATCTCTGATCGAGATGGTTGTTTTACCTTGAGATTTTGGCCAGCAAATACAGACTGCTTTGAGGGATGAGTTTACATTTATGACTGCGTTTCACCCCAAATAGATGGTCAGTCAGAGAGGACCATCCAAACCCTTGAGATATGTTATGAGCTTATGTATTGAACTGGAAACATGGATGGTTAGATTACCTCCATTAATGGATTTATTATGTGATAATGATTGACGCGCATCTTTTGGGATGCCCCCTATGAGGCATTATACATATATAGACGCCGTATACCTTTATGCTAGAATTGACCTAGCAGTATTAGTAGAATAACACCTGATCCAATTCAGGATTTTATACTTCAAGTAACGCTGATTAGAGGAAGAATGTTGGATGTACAAAGTCACCATATATCATATGTAGACGAGAGGCGTCGACCTCTAAAGTTCAAGTGAGAGTTCATGACCGGCTGAGAGTATCTCTGCTGTGAAATGTTAGATGTGTTGGCATAAAAGGGAAACTGAGTTTCCAATATGTCGCTTTACTTGGGATCCTGACCAGAATTGTGAAGGCAGCATGATGTTTAGCTTTGCCTTTGAGGTTAGAGGGTGTTTACCCAGTGTTCATATGTCTCAACTGATGGAGTATATACCAGGTTCGAGACACCTGGTGAGTTATGATGATCTAGTGGTTAAGCCGAACCACATCCTTGTTGAGCATTTGGTTACATTCCTGGAATGAGATATGAGGCTTGCATTCGAAAGACTTTTCCAATTTAAAGGACGTAGTGGTCGAGGTGAGGACCTAAAGAGACCACATGAGAGACTGAGGATAGTACCTGAGGAACTATCCTGAGTTTATGTCGAGACAAGTCCATCTGTGGGAGCACGAGTAGATCTTATTGCTATCTTGATGAATGTTGTGCTTATGTGCTTATATGCCTTGATGTGTTTATTCCATGCTAGTTGTGATGTGATTTATGATCTTAGTAGATCTTGTTATGCTAGCGTAATGTATGTCATAGCTGGAGATGATTATTTTCTCCACGCTATCTGAGTATGATTTATATTTATAGCTGGAGATGGTTCTTTCCTCCATACTATTTGAGTGTGATTAGGATTCAACTAGAGATGGTTCTTTCCTCCATGCAACCTTGATGGACATAGTTTCAGTGGAGATGTGATTCTTCCATGCGATATATATGCTTATGGTTTGCTAGAGACGTATTTTCTCTATGCCTGTGATATGTTTTGGCTAGAGATGTGCTTCCTCTATGCCTTGTGATGTGGTATGGCGAGAGACGTGATTCCTCTACGCCTTTGGGTAGCGTTATGGCCTTGTATTCTGGAGTTGATGATTCCTCCATGGTGACATTGAGGCTATAGATTGTTATAGGTGATGACCTTCTGAACGGAGATGTGATACCTCCGATAGAGAGAGTGAGAGTTATACCTCGGTTTATGGGTCCGAGATGACTTTGAGATTTTGCAAGTTTCGGGACGAAACTTTTTTTTAAGGGGTGTGTGATGTAATAGCTAGGATTTCCGAATTCTAATTAATGTTGATTAACTTAATCGTTTATAGTAATTGGCATATGACTCGCAAAGATTTCGCAAGTGATGAGTATGAGTCACACCGTTATGTTCCTAGAGTAATTTTAGACGTTTGGGGAAATTTTTACTTTTTCCCCCGGGTAATTATTTTTACACTCCGGTGTAATTTGGAGCATTTGGGAGCTCCAATTAATAAAAATTCAGTTGAGAGAAATGATCAGGACATCGGATATGTCCTAGATATGAAATAACATGGAGAGGCAAAATGGACAAAAGAGTCTCTATTTCGTTTCTTAACGGCTAAGAAAGACGGCTTAGGAATACACGTTTTCCGAGGCAGTTGTGGAATAATTATCCCTACAATATTCCAGATTTAATATTCCAATCTCGAGAAGTTTGGAGAAGGAGGTTCGACCCGCCTTTGGATCGGTTAAAGGATAATTATCAACTTTGCTAAAGGATAATTATTGTCTTCACTATAAATAGCGGAAAATCCTTTATTAATTCATTTCCTTTCACGTTTCCTCGTAAAAGCTCTGATTTCTCTCAACCTTCAAACTCATATCTACTCTCCATTTCTAATCCGATTTCAATTCCGTTTGAGTTTCTGGATTCCTCTCTTCATTCTCTTCATATCGGTACCGAGTTTCTGCATTTCCGAGCAGATGAAGAGCTGGTCGAGCATATATTCCCCAGACAGATTCCGTCGCTAGGATTCCGACGAATTTGATTTTGTCCATGCGTAGCCTGCGTCGTTGTGATTCCGAATCTTCTTTCAGATCGTAAATCGGGTTAGTAACGAATAAGTTATGAATTTATTCGTTTTTCGTACTGCGATTTAGCCTCAATTGACTTTAGACTTGTCAAAATGGATAATTAGAAATTCCATTATGGTCGTTATATTATTCTGGTGATTATGGGTAGTTTGTTTGATGAAATTTGATGACATGTGGGTTTAGAAATTGCATGCGGGCAAAACATTATTCTGGCGAAATTTAATTAATTAATTAAAGGTTAATTAATTAAATTAGGATTAGAATTGAGATTGAGGAATGTTGATTGGATACTACCTGGAGATTTGAGGAATTGTGATTTATGCTGAGATATTGAGGTTTAGTTGGTTGTGAGGCTTATAGATTGATTATGATCATTATGGATCCCTTGGGTGTAGGTGTGACCTTTTTGATTGATAGGAGTATTGATATCTCTTTCTGCCTTGTTATTAGGTAGTGTCCCTTTCAGGATTGGAGGTTGATTGTGGTTGTGATTGTACGAGGTTGAGGTAAGTCCGTAGGACTTACTTAGCTACCATCCCTATATTGGGTGTTTGCATGAGTGGTGTGTGCGGTATATGTTTGCTATGATAGCATGAGATATCGTTTATACTGACCTATGTTTTATTGACTGCCCCATTGCGTGGCTGTGACAACCCTTCCATTTCATCCTGCCATGGAGTTTGGGAGGTTCTCTAACGTCAGGCCAGACTTGTTTACAGGAAGGGCGCAATCCACTCCCATAGGGTACACGGGTTGTGTGACCGATACTCGTACAGCTGGAGATAGCACTCTGAGGCGAGGATGTATCGGTCCCCGTGTCACATACTTTCATCTATCTATATATACACGATTTGAGTGAATGACTATTATATAAAGATGATAAAATGGGTAAATGTGTGATAACATGCTGATGTGTTTATCTTTCATGATTGTGCTTGTGCTTATGCATTACTTTATATATGTATGGTTAGCTAACGGTTTCATACCGTGTTGTAGATGTTTGCAGGATAGGCGCTGCTGGGTGATCTAGCTGGGTGATAGGCCGAGGACTCTCGTACATTAGGTGGTCGGTTTTGGGGTTGCTTATGTTTTCCCTCCAGTGTGAGGATGTCGTTTCATACTCGGCTATGTTGTTGTTTACCTTTGGTTATACAGTTTATACGGTTTTATGTATTTGTTTTTATATCTGTCAGTACCATGTTGTAAGGTCCAGTGAACTTGTTGTCAGGCTAGGGTTAGGATCCATTGTGAGATCCTAGCCCAATGTGGCACTCCGAGTCCCGCGGATTCGGGGTGTTACAATGAGGTTGCATTTCTTGGACACATCGTATCCGCCGACGGGATTATGGTAGATCCGGCGAAGATCGAGTATGTTGCTACATGGACGACACCAACGAACGTCAAGGAAGTGCGTAGCTTTCTTGGCCTAGCCGGTTATTACAGACGCTTTGTGGAGGGATTTTCTGTGATTACCCATCCATTGATGAGTCTTCTGAGGAAGAATATTAGATTTGTGTGGACCAACCAGTGTACTCAGAGTTTTGAGGAGTTGAAGAGGCGTTTGACTTCTGTTTTTGTCTTGGCACAGCCAGAGGATTCTGATGATTTTGTGATCTACAGTGATGCATCCAAGCTAGGATTGAGATGTGTATTGATGCAGTGAGGCAGAGTGATTGCATATGCGTCTCGACAGCTGAAGACATATGAGGAGAACTACCCAACTCATGATCTGGAATTAGCATCTGTAGTTCATGCTTTAAAGATTTGGAGACATTACCTCTATGGTGCTACATGTCAGATCATCATAGACCATAAGAGTCTGAAGTACATTTTCACCAGCAGGAATTGAATAACCGCCAGCGTCGATGGCTTGATTTGATCAAGGACTTTGACCTTGAGATATTGTATCATCCTGGCAAGGTGAATGTGGTAGCTGACGCCTTGAGCAGGAAGACGCCTCGAGAGATGGTGATTGTTAGACTTACTGTACAGCCTCAGCTTCAGAGAGATCTAGCTTGGCTAGAGATGGACATCCAGTTTCCTGATGAGAATGCCTAGTTATTTACTTTAGAGGTTCTACCTGGTCTGTTGGATGAGATCCAACAGAAGCACGGGACCTACCCGACCTTGACGAGGATCAGAGAGAGGATGTCTCGTGGTGAGGCACCACAGTTCTCCATTGGAGCAGATGGAGTTATGAGGTGACATGACCGTATTTGTGTCCTTGTAGACACAGAACTGAGACAGCGGATCTTAAAGGAGGCTCACTGTACACCTTACTCAGTACACCTAGATACGAGTAAGATGTATCATGATGTGAGACGCTCATATTGGTGGGGAGGGCTGAAGCCGACGTAGCCAGATTTATAGCTCAGTGTGACACCTATCAGCAGGTCAAGATGGAGCATTTCCGACCTGGAGGTGAGCTCCATCCAGTGCTAGTGCCGCAGTGGAAGTGGGAGGACGTCTCCATGGATTTTGTGACCGGATTGAGGACTAGTAGGAGCTTTGATGCTATTTGGGTGATTGTTGACAAATTGACGAAGATAGCACGTTTCATTCCTATTAGAGAGAGACGTGGCCAATGAGAAGATTAGCTGAGGAGTACAATAGACAGATAGTGAGACTCCATGGGGTACCGAGGACGATCGTTTTTTATCGTGATGGACGGTTTACTTTGAGATTCTGGCAGCAGATTTAGATTCCTTTGGGGACGAGTATACACTTCATGACTGCGTTTCACCCTCAGACAGATGGTCAGTCAGAGAGGACCATCCAGACCTTAGAGGACATGCTGCGAGTATGTGTGTTGGATTGGGGACTGGGATGGTCTGATTACCTCCCACTTGTTGAGTTCTCATACAACAACTGGCATGCATCTATTGGGATGGCTCCTTATGAGGCATTGTATGGAGGTATGTGCCGCACACCTTTATGCTGGGATGAGCCTAGCAGTATCAGTGGGATAGCACCGGAGCAGATTCAGGATGATATGGCTCGAATAGCACTGATCAGAGAGAGGATGTTGGCTGCACAGAGTCGCCAAAAATCGTATGCAGATAGGAGGCGTCGACCTCTAGAGTTCAGGGTAGGAGCTCATGTTTGGTTGAGAGTATCTCCGACGCGAGTCCTCAGACGTTTTGGCATAAAAGGGAAGCTGAGTCCCTGATATGTCGGTCCTTTTGAGATATTGGATAGAGTCAGGAGGGCAGCCTACAGATTAGCATTGCCTCCGAGGTTAGAGGGTGTTCATCCTGTGTTTCAAGTGTCTCAGCAGAGGGAGTATATATTAGTTCCGAGGCACATTGTGAGTTATGATGATCTGGTGGTTGAGCCAGACCACACATTTGCAGAGCACCCTATTGCAGTCCTAGAGCGAGGTGTGAGGCGCTTGCGTTCGAAGGACATTCGTATGTTGAGGATACAATGGTCTAGACAAGGACCTAGTGAGGCTACTTGGGAGACAGAGGATAGTATCCAAAGGAACTATCCAGATTTCTATGCTGAGTTAGAGGCGCCAATAGGATCCACGATTAGATCTTAGTGTCATCTTGGTGAGTGCATGTTATGCTATGTGCTTATGTGATACGTTGGGCTTTTCGTGCTAGTTGTGTGTGCATATGATCTGCTAGATTCTGTTTGCTAGCGCGAGATAGGTATAACTGGAGATGGTTCTTTCCTTCATGTTTTGGTGTGTATTAATATTAGCTGGAGTTGGTTCTTTCCTCCATGATATTTTTGATGGACATAGTGTGAGTGGAGATGGTTTTCCTCCACATAGTAGTGTTATATGTACCTTTTGGCTGGAGACGGTTTTCCTCCATGCCAGTGTGATGTGGTTAGTGGTTTGCTAGAGATGATCTTCCTCTAGGCCTTGTTGAGAGTTGATGATAGTGTTTAGAGTTATACCTCGGTTATGGGTCCGAGAGATTTTGGGATCTTGCAAGTTTCGGGACGAAACTTGTTTTTAGGGAGGGTGTGATGTAAAAGCCTTAGTGTTTAGGAGCCTTGTGTCCTTGTGAGCCTTTATTGGACCCTGACAGCCGCCCCTGCGGACCTTGTTAGCTGCCCCTACGCCTCAGGAGGGCCGCCTGTGCGCCTTGCCTGATTCGCCCCTGCGGTTTTGTGCGGCTGCAGGCACCTTTGTTGACCTCTTGACTTTGCTTTTGGTTATCTTCCTATATAAGCTTGCCTTAGCTTTAGAGGAGGGGTTTCTTCATCTCTCCATCTTCTCTCTTCCTCATCACGTTCATCTTCTCCTCTCTTCTTCCTTGATCTTCTTTGATCTCTCTTTGATCTTGTGTGTGTGAGTTTTGAGAGTTGTTTGTGGTTTGAGGCTTGGATGATCATGAGCTTGTGACTGATAGTTGTTGTTGTTGTGCTGAGGTTATGAGATGTGTTGGATGCTCCTAGTTGCTGCCTAGGGTTGCTGTGGTAAGTTCTTCACCTCCATCTTCCTTTCTTCTTCTTTCTTGCTTCTTTCTTCCTTCTTAGCTTTGGATCACAAGTTAGACTTGTGTTAGACCATTTCCTGAATGTTCTGATGTTCATACATGTATATGTATGTATGTGTGTTGTTGTGGTGTGATGAAGAAGTGAAGGGAGTCGAGAAAGGGATCGAAGAGAAGTCGGGGCCAAGCTTCTGCACAGTCAGCCGCCCCTGCGCCTGCACCAGGCCGCCCCTACGACTGCCTGTTAGCCGCCCCAGCGCCTGACCTTGGTCGCCCCTGCGCCTCTGTGGTTCAGCCTTGAGTTCTTGCTTCTGTTGGTGTATTCAGGGCATACCTTGTTGGTATGTTTCCTTCCTTCCTTTCCTTTAGCCTTGGCTTAGATGTTGGCTAGGCTAGCTTGGTTAGGATGAGTGGTTTGATAGAGATGTGCCTTAGGCACTCGTGTTTATGTTGAGGTTATGCCTTAGGCATTTGTGAGCATGTTATGATCTTGAGGTTTAGATTGAGGTTGTAGGTTGGGTATGGTTATGGAGACGAGTCTCCTAAACCTTATAGTATGTGATGTTGTGTGCCTTGCTATTGCAGGCGTTGGTTTCTTCCCCAAGGGGAAGCTGTGACGTGGTATTGGATACGAGTGCTACAGGTAAGTCCATAGGACTTACTTAGCGTACGGTTGTGGATTTGTATGATTGTGATGGTTGTGTGTGTTCATATGATTGTGCATTTATAACTTAAACCGGACTAGAATGGCCATTTATTATATTAAATGGCCCAAGTGTATTATAACGGGTCGTGACCACTTGCCTCCGTCTGCGGGTAGGAGGAGGTGCCCTGAAGATGATCTCACAGGAGGGGACGAGTGATGATCACTCCCATGCAAAACTCCTGTGTTACGTTGGATGAGACGGGGTTCTTTAGGCTCCTCATGTTACAAAAGAAGTTGAATTAGTAATGGAATAACATAAATGAAAGATAATAAATAAATGTGTGTGGCATTGCATGTATGAGATGTTGATGTGTGTTTGTGCTATTACCTTCATACTTACTGTAGCTAATGGTGTATACCGTGTTGTAGGTGATCTGCACGTTAGGAAGACTGCAGAGTGAGCCAGATGGCGTGACCAGCCGAGGACTTCTATACATTAGGATGCGTGGGATATGAAATCTTTTGTATCAGATGTTTATGGTTGATGTTTTGTACTCGACTTTGTGTTTGTAAACTCTTTTGATGTATTATATACAACTTTTATGTATTTGGTTTTAATCTACATGTGCCTTGTTGTAAGATCCAGTGAACTTGTTGTCAAGCTAGGGTCAGGATCCATTGTGAGATCCTAGCTCAATGTAGCACTCCGAATCCCGTGGATTTGGGATGTTACAACTGCAAGAGCAGGTAGACCTATGCCGGGTGTACCAACATCGGTGGGACCTACTGAAGCTTCCGGATCAAAGAAGGAACAACGAACTGAACTAGTAAGTGATGAAGCAGATCCTTCAAGTGTTAGACAAAGTCTGGAATATGGATGTTCGAGTGATCCCTTGTCCACATTGTAATATCCGGGATTTTTATTCCGTCTAATTCCGCCGTTGACGGTTTCCCTTTCTATCTAGTATCTCGTCCTTCACAAATTTTATTATTTTATGTAGAATTTAATTCACATAAAATGATAAAATTATATCAAGCTCTAATTATTATAATTATTTATTATTTTATGTAGAATTTTATTCACATAAAATGATAGATTTATATCAAACCCTAGTTGTTATAATTCATTCTTATCGAGGACTTTAGACGAGATCATGACAAGTGGTGACGAGACCATGACTAAGCTGAGACGAGGCCTTGTCAAAGCCCGACAAATCTGTGACAAACTCATTCATGGGCCTGACAAGGCCATGACGAGTTTTGCCAGATTTTTGACAAGCAATTCAGCCCATTTTTCTAGCATGTTTCAGCCCACTACTCCTGCCTTAAGCTCAGCCAGTTTGCTTACCCACAACAGCCCAGTAGTGTGACTTCGAGCCCAGCCTGCAGCAGTCCAGGAGAAGCTGGTTACGAGCCCATTGACAGCCCCTCCAACCCAACACGTTCAACTCCCTCCAGCCCAGCGTTCAGCCCTCTCCAGCCAGTGATCTACGTGTGAACAGCCGGCCCTTCTTCTTCCTTCTTTCCTTCATTTAACGGCTGCTGAAGAGCCTTCTGTAACAGCCGGCTTTAACGTAGCATTGACACTCCTTTACTCCTACAGCAACGCTTTTGATTTTCTTCTATCTTCTGTCACGCTTAGAATAGTCCTTTGCATCGCCTCTTCCTAATCTCATTCACGCTGCACTTGCCTGGATTCTGCACACATTCAGCAACGTTCTAACCACAGGAAATTGCAAGGAAAAGAGCCAGCAGAGGAGAGAACTATAACAGCTGCTCGTCTATCTATTTCTGGAGCTGCTCGTCTATCTATTTCTGGGGCTGCTCGTTGCAGAAGCCTCGCCAGAAGCTGGAGTAGTGTAAGTGATTTCATTCAGCCCTTCTACACTCAGTTCCTCTCTAAATCTAACTCTCAATACACACTCCTTCCCAAAAGATAACTAGTTTGGAGGGTTGTTTCGTTCGTGCCATGCGGTGACAGAAGAAGAGACGGCCACCTTGGAATCGGACCCTCCCACACTAGTGCAAAAACTTACCTTCTACAGTCATCAAAACCTTGGGTAAAGGATCAATCATTCTCCCTTTATCTTGGCTGTAGTTCAATCTTTAAACTATAGATGAAATAGTCATGTGTGTACTTAGGTTTTAAAATGTTTTAGTGTGGTGATGAGGAGAGATCGAACTAGAGAAGTGACGAGTAGTAAGCGAGTTGTTGTAGCCTCCTAGAGTGTCCAATTTCTGACCATTAGATAACCTAGTGAAGTAGATCAGATTATTATATAGATGGAAGTGAGAAACTCCCCTTAAAAACCTCAGTTTTGAAAGTAAAAAGGGTCACGGTTGTGAATCAATGTTAAAACGATTGGTTGAAGATCCACCGTTGAATTTTTAATAGATCATAGATAGATATACATAGTTTACCGTGTTAAAATTTGGGAACAAATGAACGGTCGGATTGAAAGTTATAGGGTCTCAAAGTGAAGTAGTTGAGCTGTTTTTCCAGCAGAAAAATTTGACTAAGTATGAGAACATTTGTAGTGTTGTAGCCAACTTTAAAGATTTTTGTAGGAATAACGATTGAACAGTTTTAAGAAATTGTTTCTCCTATGAGTAGATTAGAGATCATAGATAAGTTAGAAATTTATTTTAGAATTTTTATAAGTTTAGTTTAATTTCATATTTAAAGCTGTAGTTGGACTTTAGTGACTTTTCGGGAAATAGAAAATGGGTAGTTTTTATAGTTGCCACCTAAAATCATCCTAGGGATTAGAATATGATTAGTTAGCCTCAAGTAAGAATTTAAGTACTTTTTACGGGTTTTTGGAAGTCTCGGAACCAAGGGTAAAATAGTCAATTTACCTTAAATAAACACTGTAATAACTTCTGCACATAGAATCGTACATCTTAGGAGTTTTAGACTTCTAAGTATCCAAGGAAAAATGTTGACCCACGTGCCTCCTTTGACAGGCAACTGAGTTCCTGCAGCAACTGATTTAGTGTTGTTAAGAGAGACGATATTTAATTCGGTGAGTCCACTGACTTACTTAGCTAGCTTCTTGCATGTGTGTGATGCGTATGAGTGGTGTGTGATAGTTAAGATAAATAACAAAAACGGAATAGGCCGACTGTAGTATATTGTATAATTGACCCAAGTGTATGATAATGGGTCGTGACATCATCTACCTAGCTCTTGCGAGAGTCTAGGAGGTTCCCTGCGACCAGCCCAGTCCGGTAGACGGTCACATGCATTAGTACCATTCCGCGTTGGTCAACGGGGACAGGGGCGAGGTTTGGGAATCCCTCGTGTCACAAAATAAGTATCATTAGTAATGACGTATCACTTAATTAAAGATAATAAAAAGGAATGAGTGTTACATGCTGATTGCGTATGTTGTGTGTTTGTGCTTTTACCGTTATACTTATGCATAGAATGTTAGCTAATGGTTTTATACCGCTTGTAGATGCCTTGCAAGTTAGGGAGGCGATCGAGTGATCTGGCGGTAGTGGGCAGCCGGGGTTCCGTGCATTATAGGACGGGACTGTTATATTTTATTTTATGACTATTGAGACTGATGTTAGTATTTCTGGTTTTTGAGACTTGGCTGTATTGTTTTCAGAATTTGGATTCTTTTTATTTTGCTCATGTTATAAAACTCTTTGTTTTGCCTTTTTATTTGTGCCGTGTTGTAAGGTCCGATGAAGTTGTTGCCAGGCTAAGAGCCGGGACCCATTGTGAGGTCCTAGCTCGTAGCATTTCGAGTACTCTAGGATTCGGGGTGTTACACACATGAACTACTGGTGGGATGAGGTCTTGTTTCAACTGTGTGGAGACTGGACACCTACAATCGAAGTGTAAGAAACCTTTAGTGACGTGTTTTACCTGTGGTAAGATCGGACATCGATCGATTTTCTGTTGACAAAATAAGATGTCACATCAGCAAGTTTCTTCCCATGCTAAGAGTATTAAGGCTGAACGAAGAAGATCGAGTTACCCTTCAGCCACACAGGTTGCGAAGAAGGGACGACTGTGTTTCAACCGTGGTGATTCAAGCCATTTGCGCTCTGAGTGTCCCTTAGACATGATAGCTTGCTTCACATTTGGTGAACTAGGCCATTTAGCTCCCTTTTGTCAGTAAGGTAGTATTCCTTCTCAACAAGGCTTTCTTCTTTACGGTGTAGATGGAGTAGAGGCAGAGATCATGAAGATGACGTCAGTGATACCTGAAGAGCATAGACTTGAGTTATGAGCGGTGAGGTGTAGTGGAGTTGTTAACGTTAGTTGTTTTCTGATATTAGTAATGGTTTACCTTTTTGAGTTCTTTTGTTGCTGGTGTTATGCCCTCTTTTTGATGTATCTGTTGAACACGGGTTTAGATGTGATATGGGGAGTACCCTTTACTTAGGGTTACTCAGTTGTTTTGGGGTCAAAGGTACCCACGAGATGTGTGTTAGCCCAGTTATATCAGGACTTGTGATTTTCTCTTGTATACTTCTTTGTTATGTCTTTGAACGTGAGGAAGTAGTGGATCGAGTAGATCGCTATAAGTGTAGTTTGAACTATGATAGATGGACCATATTGACCACTGTTATGATGGATTAGATTGTGACCTTTCTTGTGATAGAGATCTTGAAGGATGTGTACTGTTATCAGCAACGAGGCTGTTTGCATGAGCCTATGAGGCCTTCTGATGTATGTAATGAGGAATACGAGAGTCTTGATAATACGAGGATTTGTAAGTATGTTTGATATACCATCTAGTCTATGGTATGGTAGAACGTGGATTCCGACATCAAGTTAGAGCTGGAGCATCTGAATGATTTTGAATATATCCATGTTTTCGTATGGAAGAAGGAATGTTGTGGTTGTGCGCGAATTTTTGAGAGTAAGTAAGATGATTATTAACAAGGAGTGTTCATTACCCCACATGGATTAATTGATAGATTTGTTGCAATGAACTTCTGAGTTTTCCAGATAAGAGTGGAGGCCTGAATATCATTGGATGAGAAAGAGCGAATAGGATGTGCCCAAAACGGCATTTCGGACTCGGTATGGCCACCACGAGTTGTAGTGATGTCATTCGGGCTCACGAAAACGCCGCCACATATATGGTGAGGAACGAAGTTTTATTGACTTAATGGATCCGCTATAGTGAGTTTTTGTAGATGATATCCTAGTGTACTCTCAGAGTTGAGAGGGACACACTGAACATTGGAGAATATTTTATGAGTCTTGTAAGATTAAAAGTGTATGTTAAGTACGAGTTTGAATATGTGACCTGACCTTTCGAGATCGTGTGACCTATTGCAGCAATCTAGATTGATTTGAGAAGTATTATAACTATTGTAGTTGGAACAATACCGACGAATGTCGATGAAGTTCGTAACTTTCTGTAGTAGCCTTTTTGGAGTAACTAGACATTATCACTGTCTGTGGAGGAGTTTATATGATAGCCCGATCATTTATCAGTTTGTTGAGAAGACTATTTGATATGTATAGTCCGAGCCGTGTTCTTATTGATTGAGGAGCGGAATAAAGATGGACTTCTACTCCTATGTTAGCACATCCATAGGGAATTGGTGGTTTCGTGTAGTATGATGATGTTTCAATCTTGGCTAAGATGTGTGTTGATGTAGAGGTGCAGAGTTATTGCATATGCATCTTGACTAGTTAAAGACATATGAGGTGAACTACCCGACTCATGATCTGGATTTAGTAGCGGTAGTTCATGCTTTACAGATCTGGATACATTACATGTATGGTGCTATATGCCAGATCTTCACAGACCATATGAGTCTGAAGTATAGTTTTACGCAGTGGGAATTGAATAACCGCCAGCGTAGATGATTTGATCTAACCTAGGATTTTGACCTTGAGATTCTATATCATCCAGGGAAGGCGAACGTTGTTGCCGGCACCTTGAGTAGGAAGACGCCTCGAAAGAAGGCTATTGCCAGATTGACAGTATAACCTCAGCTTCAGAGGGATCTAGCTTGGATAGAGATGAACATTCAGTTTCCTGATGAGGATGCCCAATTGTACGCTTAGAGGTTCTATCTGGTCTGTTGGCTGAGATCCAAAAGAAGCAGGGGACCTGCCCGATCTTGATGAGGATTAGAGAGAGAATGTCTCGTGGTGAGGAACCACAATTCTCTATAGGAGCAGATGGAGTGATGAGACACCATGATCGTGTCAATGTACCTGCTGATGCAGAGTTGAGACAAAGGATTTTACAGGAGGCTCACTATACACCTTACTCAGTACATCCAGGTACAAGTAAGATGTACCACGACGTGAGACAATCGTATTGGTGGGGAGGGCTGAAGCGTGACGTAGCTAGATTTGTGGCATAGTGTGCGACCTGTCAGCAGGTCAACATAGAGCATTGTAGACTTGAAGGCGAGCTTCATCCACTACCAGTGCTGTAGTGGAAGTGGGAGGATGTCTCCATAGATTTTGTAACTGGATTGAGGCCTAGTAGGAGTTTTGATGCTACCTAGGTTGTTCTTGATAGATTGACAAAGACAGCCCGTTTCATTCCTATTAGAGAGACATAGCCGGTGAGCAGATTGGCTGAGGAATACACTAGACAAATAGTGAGACTCCATGGTGTACCAAGGATGATCGTCTCTGATCGAGATGGACGATTTACCTCGAGGTTTTGGTAACAAATTCAGATTGCTTTGGGGACGAGTCTACACTTCACGACTTTGTTTCACCCCCAAACCGATGGTCAGTCAAAGAGGACCATCCAGACCCTTGAGGATATGCTGGGAGCTGGTGTGTTGGATTGGGGACAATGATGGTAAAATTACCTCCCATTAGGTGGGTTCTCATACAACAACAATTGGCATGCATCGATTGGGATGACCCCATGTGAGGCACTATATGGGTGTAGATGTCGTACACCTTTATGCTGGGATGAGCCTAGCAATTACAGTGGGATAACACTAGAGCAGATTCAAGATGATATGGCTCGAGTAGCGCTGATTAGAGAGAGGATGCTGGCTACACAGAGTCACCAGAAATCATATGCAGATAGGAGGCGTCGACCTCTAGAGTTCAGAGTAGGGGCTCACGTCTGGCTGAGAATATCTCCGACGCGAGGCGTCAGACATTTTGGCATGAAGGGGAAGCTGAGTCCCCAATATGTCGGTCCTTTTGAGACACTTGATAGAGTTGGGAGGGCAGCCTAAAGATTAGCTTTTCCTCCGAGATTAGCGGATGTTCACCCTTTATCTCATGTGTCTCAGCTGAGGGACTATATACTAGATCCGACACACATTGTGAGTTATTATGATTTGGTGGTTGAGCCTGACCACACCTTTGCAGAGCATCCTATTGCAGTCTTAGAGCAAGGTGTGAGACGCCTGCGTTCGAAGAACATTCCCATGTTGAGGATACAATGGTCGAGACGAGGACTTGAGGAGGCTACATGGGAGATAGTGGATAGTATTAAGAGGAACTATCCAGAGTTTTATGCTGAGATAAATGCACATGTAGGATCACCGAGTAGATCTTAGTGTTATCTTGGTGAGTGATGTGATTATGTGATATATGTGCTTATTTGCCTTCATGTGTTTATTTTCGTGCTAGCTATGATGTGATATATGATCTTATTAGATCTTGATGTGCTATCGCGATTTACGATTACAGTTGGAGATGATTCTTTCCTCCATGCTATCTAAGTGTGATTAGGATTTAGCCCGAGATGGTTCTTTCCTCCATGCTATCTGAGTGTGATTAGGATTTAGCTGGAGATGGTTCTTTCCTCCATGCTATTTGATGGACATAGTTTCGCTGGAGATGTTTTTCCTCCATGCCTTGGGTTATGAGTATGATATGGATGTGTTTACTCAATGCCTTGTGATGGGATTATAGGTTGGCTAGAGATGGTTTTCTTCTATGCCTTTGGATAGCATTATGATCTTGTTGCTGGAGTTGGTGATTCCTCCATGCTATGTTTTACGGTTATAGAGTGTTATAGGTTGATACCTTTGAACGAAGATGTAATACCTCCGATAGAGACAGTGTTTATACCTCGACGTATGGGTCCGAGAGGATTTGGGAATTGTTCATGTTTCGGGACGAAACTTTTAAGGGTGTGTGATGTAATAGTTAGGATTTTTGAATTCTAATTAATGTTGATTAACTTAATCATTGATAGTAATTGACATATAACTCGCGAAGATTGCGCAAGAGATGAGTATGAGTCCCACCGTTATGTTTCTGGCGTAATTTTGGACGTATGGGGAAATTTTCACTATTTCCCTTGGGTAATTAGTTTTACCCTCTGGTGTTATTTGGAGCATTTGGGAGCTCCAATTAATAAAATGCAGTTGAGAGAAATGACCAGGACATCGGATATGTCCTAGATATAAACTCACATGGAAAGGCAAAATGGCCAAAAGAGTCGTTATTCCGTTTCTTAACGGCTAAGAAAGACGGCTTAGAAATACACGTTTTCCGAGGCAGTTGTGGAATAATTAGCCCTAATATATTCAACATTTATTATTCCAATTTCGATAAGTTTGGAGAAGGGGGGTTCAACCCGCCTATGAATCGGTTAAAAGATAATTATCGACTTCGCTAAAGGATAATTATCGTCTTCACTATAAATGGCGGAAAATCCTTTATTAATTCATTTCCTTTCATGTATCCTCGTAAAAGCTCTGATTTCTCTCATCCTTCAAACACAGATCTACTCTCCGTTTCTCATCCGATTTCAATTCCGTTTGAGTTTTTGGATTCCTCTCTTCATTCTCTTCATATCGGTACCGAGTTTCTACATTTCCGCGCAGATGAAAAGCTGGTCGAGCATATATGTCACCAGGCAGGTTCCGTCGCTCAAATTCCGGTGAATCTGATGATGTCAATGTGTAGCCTGCATCGTTGTGATTCCTCATCTTCTTTCAGATCGTCAATCGGGTTAGTAACAAATAAGTTATGAATTTATTCGTTTTCCGTACAACGATTTGGCCTAAATTGACTTTAGCCTTGTAAAAATGGATAATTAGAAATTCCATTATGGTCGTTATTTTATTCTAGTGATTATGGGTTGATTGTGTGATGAAATCTGATGACAAGTGGGTTTAGAAATTGCCTGCGGGCAAAACGTTATTCTAGCGAAATTTAATTAAATTAGGATTAGAATTGAGATTGAGGAATGTTAATTTGATACTACCTTGAGATTTGAGGAATTGTGAGTTATGTTGAGATATTGAGGTTTAGTTTGTTGTGAGGCTTATAGATTGATTATGATCCTTATGGATCCCTTGGGTCTAGGTGTGACATTTTTGATTGATAGAAGTATTGATATCTCTTTATGCCTTGTTATTAGGCAATGTACCTCTCAAGATTGGAGGTTGATCGTGGTTGTGATTATACGAGGTTGAGGTAAGTCCGTAGGACTTACTTAGCTACCATCCTTATATTGGGTGTTTGCATGAGTGGTGTGTGTGTTATATGCTTGATATGATAGTGTTACGCTCAGGATGTGATACGCAATGGGTTTTAAATTTATACTCGTTATATTTATCCTAACTCCTAGCGAACCCGCAATGTACGGGACGTTTGTAGTAAGGATAGTATTCCGAGGTCGAACACAAAGACTAAGGTGAGATTGATTCGATTAATGATCAAGTTTAGTGAAGATCTGGTCTAAGAAGAAAGAAAGAAATAAAGGAATGAAAAATCGCAATATTTTTGGTGGGTTTTTAGGTGATCAATCAAGGATCACACATGATGCAAAGTAAACAATCAACTAAGATAACGAATCAACACAACAAATAAGCTAAACACGAGATATGAATCAATAGAGAAAAGCGGATTCTAGGGGTTGGAAGTTCCGGTTATGGCATAGGACTCAAGCTATCTAATCATCCTCGGATTAACTATGATATGTTGGGAGTGAGTGTTTCTAGATTGGGATCAATCACCGGGTAGGTCTCATGGTCCACTAGTCCGTCCCTAAGGTCTCATCACCGGGTAAGTCTCTAAGAACCTAAGGGATGGAATTCTACACAAACCGGATTGTTACCTAGGGATCTAACCTATCCTTACCGGGTAAGTCTCGAAAGAGTTAGTCCTAAACAACTATCCTAGCACACTTAGTCCAATGGCGGCTTATGAGGCTCACCACTACCTAGGGTTTGTCATCTTTGAAATCTAAGAGTAAGAATCACCGGGTAAGTCTCTTCTAACACTTAGTTGGTAACACTAGGTCACCCTAGGGTAGATTTAACTCAACAAACACTTAGGGTTTCAACATTCTAACAATCTAAAGCTAGATCCATCGAACCAGGGAGAATCACGGTTTGTTCTATTAAGTCCACGGCCGTGGTTTGACATGAACAATCCGTGGACTTCAACAGAGGCTACGTCCAAGTAAGTGACTCATCTAAGGGCAAATCTAAGTCCATCCTATCATAGTCCTATCCATAACCATCCTTTCCTTACCCTAGAATCATATCTATTTAGCCTACAACATTCATCATAGCAATCGAAATCATCAAACATAAAATCATGGCTTCCATTTGCAAGATAATGAAGAGAAAGAGATGAACAAGTGAAGTAAACAAAACCAAGCTGAAAGTAAGATTAAAATGACTCACAACCCTTCTAAAAGAAGGTTTAGATGGTTCATACAACTCTAGAAATCGATTCCGTAATTCTTCACTACAAAAGCTATCAAGGTCTAACAATGGTGTGCTCTTCTCCTTCCTCTCCAATGGAGCTCTTCTTCCTCCTCCAATGGTAGCTTTCCTCCTTAGAGAATCTTCTTGTTGTGGTGGTGTATGTGGAATTGGATGGTGGAATGGAAGATGAAAGCTGCTCTCTCAGCCAATGCAGGACCACTTTTTTACTACAACTTTGCAAGAGCTGGCCAAGAGATCGTGGTACAGCTGTCATGTTCGCTCCAAACGGTGTGTGCAAGCTTTAAATTTATAACCCTAGACTTAAGCTTAAAACAAGGATGCGAACCCGCAGTGTACGGGTCAATCGTAGTAAAACGCAAGAAATTTCAGGGGTCGATCACAGGGACTCGGTGAAACAAAGTCAATAACGGTAAGCTTCGTGAATACTAACCACAAGAGCAATTAACACAATCAAAGATGAATAAGAAGTCAATAAAGCAAACATGCAATTCTAGGGATTAAAGCGTCTAGTTGTGGTTCCAACTCAAGATCTAAAGATAAGCGGACAAAGCTGAGATTTTTGCAAGGGGAAGGCGTTACTAAAGTGGAGTAGATCACCGGGTAAGTCTCACTACTCACTAATCCTAAACCTTAACTCCTATTACCGGGTAAGTCTCAAGGAATGAAGATAAAGAACTATAACCTCAAACTAACACACCATCTAAGGGAATAGAATCAACCTTTACCGGTGTTGAGTAAAAAGGTACACAAATTTACAAAACGCCTTTTTATGTTTTATTCGAATACAAATTTACAAAACACATTTTATTTATTTATTTTATTTGAGTTCGACCCTCTCTTTTTGACCTTTTGATTCTAAGTTATATAAATACCGATATGTGGTTTGTTTTGGTGATTTGGGCTGCACCCGTTTTTAGACGGGTTGCCTACGTACCTTGTTAAAGAGGATCAAGCCTCACGTAGTTCCGTGCGGTGTTTTCATGCATCAGAGAATCAAAGTCCAAACCCACCTTCTAAGAAGGGTTGCCTAGTCGATGATTCAACTATCATTTGCATGGTATTTATATCTCGATCATGCATCATAAGATTAAATTAAACCCACCTTCTAGGAAGGGTTGCTTAATTCATCCCGCTATCACGCGCATGATCAAGATTAGTGAGAGGTTATTTTATTTTATTTTAAAACTTGTGACTGAATTCGGTTCTTAATTTACCAAATTTCCTACGTATCCTTTATTAGGAATCAAGTCGTACGTAGTTCTTAAATGATTGTTTGAAATTTAACTTTATGACTTTCATTTCATATAAAAGTCAAAAATATACTTTGTGATTGACTTTGATATGAATTCTTTTGTATTAAGAGAATATTTAAAATTTAACTTTATGACTTTCATAAAAGTCAAAAATATATTTTGTGATTGAATTTAATACGCATTTGTTTTGTATCAAATTTCCTACGTATCCGTAAAAATAAACGGAATCAAATCATACGTAGTTCTTTAGCCGTGTTAAATTTGTTTTGGGTATTTGTTTGACTTTTTGTTTTAAAAGTCGATTTAATTTATGTGATTGGGCTCGATAATTTAAAAGTCGAGTTTCCTACGTAGTCTTTTATTTTTAAGACATCAAATCACTCGTAGTTCATTTGACGAATTTTGATTTTTTAAGTCCAAGGTTTGAGTTTAATTATACTTTACTTGGACGGATCGACTGAATCCAATTTTATTTGAGATCGGATTTTCTACGTAACTCAAAACGAGTATCAAGTCATAACGTAGTTCTACCTTTCTTATTTTATTTTTAAAAAAAAATAAAATAAACCTTTTTTTAGTTAAAAGGATAGCTAATTGTAATTATCCTTAATTAAGATAATTGAGCACATATATTTTATTAAGTGGAAAATGTAGTCACGTTGCCTTGTTTTCTTCCACATTTCCATTGAAAAATGAAATGGGCCCTAGTGCAAATGAAAGTAGCCGACCTCTTCTTTTCATATACTCATTTATTAAATATATTTTTCTTTTCATTCATTTTACATATGAATTTGGAGAATCTGAAGAGTCAAAGGAAATTGACTACCTCTCTCTTATCTCATTATATCCCTTTTTATATTTGTTTCTTTTAATTCTCTATCTCTCCTACTTTCCTCTTCCCTTCTACTTTCTCTGATATTCTTGAGCTTCAACTATGGTGGTCATGAAACCTCGCTCTAGGCGCCGACGAAGTTGAAACAACCATAGGATGGATCCTAATTAAGAGAAATCAAAAATAAAATCGGGTGCAAGATGGACGGGAACGCAAAAGCTTTTTGAGGTGTGGGTATCAAGCGAGGAGCTCGAATGTTCGATTAAGAGGGCCAAAGACCAGAATCGAGCGAGACGGACAAGCTATTAAACTTTCCCGTAAGTATGGCTTTCGATTTCGTTTCGATTTTTGTCAACCATGATCTTACTCACAAACCCTAATTTTTGCTTCTGTTTGGTATTTCTTTGCGTTAAATAGATTAGAAACTCAGACAAGTTTTTGAAATTGATCCAATTTGTGGTTAAATCGATCCAATTTGTGGTATGAGTAATACATGGAAAATCTTTGTTTATGATTCATCTTAAGTTGAAATAGGAACATTACATTTGCCATTGAAATGAACCATTTGTATTTGTAGAAAGTAATCTCAATCAAGGCTTTGTGGGGTGTGTTTGAAACTGATTTTATCTGGAACACTTTTTATACAGAGCCTGGATATTGTTGATTTGTATTTTACTGAAAGAAGTACATTTCATTTTTCTTCCCCTGTAATTTTGACTGATTCAATCTCACTTCACATTTGCAAATTTTGTCTTCAGTCTTAATCCGTTGATATGTATTGGAATCAAATGGTTTGATTACAGAGGTGGAATCAATTGAATCCAACCAATACAAACTTTTGCAGGGGAGGAATCAATTGAATCCAACAAACTGCGGGCATTTTACAGCGGAAGAATCATCTGATTCCGAACAAGTGCAGCGATTGAAAGTAAGTACTTCCAATAAACTGCGCATTTGATGTAGGGGCGAAAGTATTTACTTTCGGACCAACTACGATGGTTTCCCTCTTGCTGAATGTGCAGGAAGTATTTTTTTTTTTAACAGTAATGTGTTTCCTTGTTTATTTTAAAACAAGATTACTTATGCACTAACCCATATTTCAAACACGCAAGGGTGAAATGTGGTTAAGAGAAAAATGAATGATGAAATCATGTGCTTTTAAAAGCAAGCACACCATGTGCCTATGAAAATGGTGAATTCATCTGAGACTTTGAAAGAGGAAGAAATAAAAAGGAAGTAGAAAACAATTTCTCTACGTTTTGTGTTTTGAAATTGATAAAAATCCAGTAAACATATGTACTTACTGAAATTAATTTGACCACAAAAGGATGATATTTTTGAATACTTTCTCTTCTGCTTATATGAGTGTGTTTCTTTCTCCCTCTGTAAATTTTTTGTAGACGAATGGGCTTTCTCACTCTGTAAATTTTTTGCAGGGACGAATGTGCTTGGAATGTCGTAGAAGAGATGATTATTTTCCTTTTATGCAAGAGAGTGGAGGAGAGTGGAGAAAATTATGGAAGTTTAAAGGAGTTATTTTCATAACCTCCCACTAACCCACAATTTGTAATATTTATTAATTTATTTTAGAGAAATTTTTTTTGTTTGCTGCAAGTTTAATCATTGAACGTGTCTTCAAATACATTCCTTTTATTATTTGTCTTATTTATTTATTTATTTAAATTTAGTCTTTTAGCTAATTTATGTAAATAATTAGCATATGGACTAACAAAAAAGGCCCAATTATCTTTGAATTTTTCTAATATTTATTAGACTTAGGCTCATGTTATCAAACATGAGTACTTTAGAGAAATTAATCACATGTATAAAATGTAATTAAATTTCAAGTATATTTTACATGAAATAATGAATTATGAAAATTCATAAAATTTGACCCCAAACAGTTGCCCCCGAACTTTATGCGTGTGAGAAATTGAACGCGTTTAAAGTTCGATATTTTTGTCTTGGAAGATACTTCATATTTGAAACCATTTGGTTTCATTTATGCATGCATGAAAAAGGAACATATTGAATAGTTTCAACGGAAATTTTACCGATAGTCATTTGGTCAAGAATATGATGTATGGGTATAAAAACTTTGGACTTTATAAAATATTTTTTCTTTGGAATTTGCTTTTGATATTTGATATTTGATATTTGATATTTGGCTTGAGGCCTTTTTGTGGCGGACAAGTGTTTAATTTTGAGAGCTTTGTGTTATTGGTTTAGAGACTTTGTAGATATCTCTTTTTAGTTTTGGGGGCTTTTTTAATCAAGTAGCTTGATGACGTTAGTCAACATGATTTTATCTCTCTTGGCTTGAGATAAAATACAGGAGTTTGGAAGGATATCATTTTTTGTTTAAGGGTATGAGAAAATTCACATTGCGAAGCAATTGTAAATTTGATCAAATTTTTGGGGAGTTATAAAAATTTATTCCTTGAAAGGAAATTTTGTTTTGAAGAAATTTGGATTAACCATCAAGTTTGAGAATGTTGTTTAAGGTATAGCAATTTAGGCATAGAAGCCTTCAATTTATCATCTTTCGTAGATGTATTTTGCTTACTCTTCTTTCCTTTTTAACAAAGAAAAGAAAATGTTTTGTTGGTTTTTGTGGCTGCATCTAACATTTTGACTAGCTAGACTGCCTACGTACCCCCTTTGTGAGGGATCAAGCCTTTTCGTAGTTCTTTTGGGAACTTACGGGGCAGTTCTTTTGGGAACTGGTGATGATTTTTTTTGGGTGGCTGCACCTAGCATTTGACTAGCTAGACTGCCTACGTACCCTCTTTGTGAGGGATCAAGCCGTCCGTAGTTCGTTTGGGAACTGATTTTTTTTTTTAATAGCCCTTTTTTCTATACACATCACCAAAACAACTCGAACCCACCTTCTATGAAGGATTTTTCAAGTTATTTCACTATCATTTGTGTACAATGGCTTTTTTCCCTCTTTTTTTTTTTTTTTTTTTTTTTTTTTTTTTACTTCAAGTAAAGAACTTCCTTATAAACTTCCCATTTACACAAGAATATAATATCTTGCCTTCATTGTTTGAGAGTTCGTAAGCCCCTTTAGGGAAAATCTTGGTGATAACATACGGGCCCTCCCATTTTGGCTCAAATTTTCCTTTTGATTTTCGGTTAATGACAATTGGTCGTCTTACTGTAAGAACCAAGTCACCCACCGAAAAGGATCGGAACTTGACTCGTTTATTAAATGCACCAGCTACTTGAGCTTGGTAAATTTCGAGTCTTTGTTGTGTCGCCAACCTACACTCGTCTAATGCTTCGAGTTCAGCTAGACGAACTTTGACATTTTCCTCGGGATCGGTGAGTTGTACTGCAACCCTAAGGGAAGGTAATTGTACCTCCAAAGGTAAGACGGCTTCAGATCCAAATACCAAGTTGTATGGCGTACATCCGGTAGATGTTCGAATTGTTGTCCGATATGCCCATAATGCTTCATGCAACCTTTCATGCCAATCTCTTCTTGATTTTGACACAATCTTCTTGAGAATTTTGCATAGGACCTTATTAAATGCTTCAGCTTGACCATTCGAAGATGGATTATAGCTTGATGAAAAACTGTGTTTGAAACCGAATTTTTCAGCTAGTTTCACCATTACTTGATTTTTGAAATAGAGGGCATTGTCCGATATTATCTTCAAAGGAACTCCATATCGGTATATCAAATGGATTCTGATAAAGTTGGCAACTTCTTTTGCCCCTACTACTTTCAATGGTAAAGCTTCGGCCCATTTTGAGAAATAATCAGTTGCGGCCAAAATGTATTGATGACCCCGTGATGATGACGGATTTATAGGCCCTACAACATCAAGACCCCATGCATTGAAGGGCCAAGACAAGATTGTCGGATGAAGGAGTTGAGGAGGTTGATGAATGAAATCACCATGAATTTGACACGCATGACACGTCTTAGCAAAATTCATTGCGTCTTTCACCATGGTCGGCCAATAATAGCCTAGCCGTTTAACTTGATCGGCTAACTTAGGACCACCTTGATGTGCCCCACATATTCCGGCATGAGTTTCCGTGAGAATATATTTTGCTTCTTCTTTTGATAAGCACCGAAGCAATATACCATCAAAGGCTCTACGATACAATGTATCATTTTTCAACAAGAAACGTGGTGCCCGCCGTTTGATATCCACTTTCTTTTTGGCATCATCAGGTAAAATTCCATGTTGAAGATACTCAATGATTGATTGTCGCCAATCAGGGTCTTCATCAATCTCATATACCGAGGCAACATGCACTTCTTCGGTTGAGTTGAATCGGTCTAGAGCCGATGAAAGCAAATGACGCTCCCCAATTGTGATTTGAATCTCTCTTTCATAAGGTAGTGTTAGGGATGCCGCTAATTTGGCTAGGGCATCAGCCTTATCATTTCCGGATCTTGACACATGCATTACCTCTATTTGTTGAAATTGTTGCATGAGGCATTTTGCTCTTTCATGTAAAGGAACTAAATTTGGGTGTTATACTTCATATTGCCCATTTATTTGTCTAATGATCAATTGAGAATCACCAAACACTTTTAATGGATCAATATGCAACTCAAGAGCTATTTGAAGACCGATTATTAGTGCCTCATATTCTGCCACATTGTTTGTGCAAGTCTCTAAAAGAGAGAAGGAATATGGAATCAAGCCGCCATAAGGAGTGATAAATACAATACCAACTCCAGATGCTTGTTTTTTCGCCGCTCCGTCAAAGTATAATTGCCATGAAGTTTCCTCAACCATAAGAACTTCTTCATCTGGTAGATCATATGATAATTCTTCATTGTCCGGGGTTGGATGAGCAGCTAAAAAGTCAGCTATGATTTGTCCTCTTACTGCCTTTTGTAACACAAACTTGATGTCAAAAGGAGCTAATAGCATTGCCCACTTGGCTAATCTCCCAGACAACACTGCTTTTGATAAAATATATCTTAGCGGATCAGCCTTTGAGATCAAGGTGATTTGATGGGTTAAAAGATAATGTCGTAACTTTTGAACGGCAAACACCAAAGCAAGACATATCTTTTCCATGGCAGAATAGTTGTGTTCTGCCCCTACCAAGGTTCGGCTGATATAGTATAAGGCATTTTCTTTTCCCTCATCATTGTTTTGAGCCAACATAGCCCCTAAGGATCGCTCAAGAGCCGCAGTGTACAAGATTAAAGGCCTTCTTGATATTGGTGCCATCAAAATTGGCGGATTCATCATATACTTCTTGATGCTATCCAGGGCATTTTGGCATGATTGATCCCATATAAACGGAGTATCTTTCTTCATTAACCTTAGAAATGGCTGACATCTTCCGGTTAAATTCGAAATGAAACGTCGGATGTAAGCAAGTTTTCCTTGTAAGCCCCGAAGCTCGCAGAGATTCCTTGGAGGAGGCATATTCATGACTGCCTTAATTTTATCAGGATCAATTTCAATTCCCCGACCCCGAACGATAAAACCAAGAAATTTTCCAGATGTCACACCGAAGGCACATTTGAGAGGATTCATCTTCAACTGGTGCTTGCGTAGCCTTTCAAAAACCTTTCGAAGATCATTTGGGTGATCTTCTCTTTCTTTTGTTTTGACAACTAAATCATCCACATAACACTCAACTGTGTTATGAAGCAAATCCCAAAAGATAATTGTCATGGCTCTTTGATAAGTTGCTCCCGCATTTTTCAGACCAAAAGGCATTACTGTATAACAATAGGTGCCTTGAGGTGTTCGGAAAGCTGTTAGCTCTTCGTCATGAGGATCCATTTTAATTTGATTGTATCCCGAGAATCCGTCCATGAAAGACAAAGCCTTGAATCCAGTGGTGGCATCAACCAATAACTCGGTTATAGGTAATGGAAATTCATCTTTAGGGCATGCTTCATTCAAATCCCTAAAGTCCACACAAATACGGAGTTGTCCATTTTTCTTCCTCACAGGAACAATGTTGGCTAGCCAAATCGGATATTGGACCTCACGAATGAAACCCGCTTCAATAAGCTTCTTAACCTCAATATTTATTTGGACAATCAACTCGGGACGAAAGCGGCGTTGTGCTTGTTTTACTGGCTTTTTCTCTTCAGAGATTGCTAGTTTATGCATTGCCACCTTCGAGTCTAAACCAGGCATATCCTGATAACCCCAGGCAAACACATCTTTGTACTCATTGAGAAGTTCTTTATATGTTGTTTTTTCTTCATTAGTCAACAATGCACTAACAAGGACGGGTTTAGGACATTCAAGAGTGCCTAAATTGATTTCTTGAAGATCATCAACTGTAGCTTGTCCACCGTCTTCCATTTCTGTCGGTGCTGGTTGAACTGTATTGATGAAATCTTGTGAATCCTCCTCTATATCAACAGACACCATGTTTACCTCTTCTACTTCGGCATTCATGAAATCTTCATTTGGCTTTTGCACAAGCAACTTTGCTTTCTTCTTTTTCTTATTGATCCTCCATTTTTTGATTTGTTTTGATTTGTTTTTAGGCCTATCAACATATTCAAGCCTTTGAAAAACAGAAGCTCTTGTTTCTCCACTTGTTGAACCGGTTTCAAGCCTATCAAATACTGAAATCCGAGATGTTGATGTTTTATCTTCGAGAAACAAGCTTTGCTCCTCCGGAGTCAATGTCATAGGCTCTTCAAAATTCGCTGTCAATATACCCCCTTCGTGAAAAACCTTCAACTTTTCAAAATCATCCTCATTGTAGGGGATATATGGAGTTTTGTTTTTTGATAAGAAATTCGAATTATTCACTTTAACTTTGAACTTCTTGTTCAACTTCCTTGAAAGTGATTTGGAAGGAGGATTATTGGTTTCAACTCTTGACACTATCCTTCTGTTATCACTTGTTTTAACCCCGAAGGACCTTTGAATGACCAAATTCGTTTTTGGAATAGACTGGTCAATTCTCCGTAGAGGAAAGGTGTAACTTGTCATGAGAGAGTTCATAACCTTCTCTACCGAGTTCAAGGGTTTTTGCCCGGCTTTCCGTCTATCTTTTGGTGTGTACTTAAACAACACCTTAGAACATGGATCACCTTTCTCATTCTTCTCTTTGAGAGAAACTTTTGGTGCTAGGTGAACATTATTGGTATTTTTACCATTGACAACCTTCATGGGTATGTTTGAGTTGAAACTAACCGCCTTATAAAACTTGGCATCAGCATAATTAACACTTTCTCCGTGAAAAGGGTTTGGGTCACCTCGAATAATCCTTTCATTTCCATTATCATCAGTGTATTTCAAACATTGATGAAGAGTGGAAACTATAGATTTACTAGCATGAAGCCATGGTCGACCAAGTAAGGCATTATATGAGGTGTCCGCATCTATGACATGGAACAAAGCATCTTTATAAAGATTGTCAAGAACGATCTGTAATGCAATGGTACCCATGGCTTTTTGTCCAACTTGATTGAAACCTTGGATGGTTAGCAAAGTAGGAGATAAGTGTGCAGTTGTCAACCCCATTGTCCTTAGTACCCTTAATGGAAGAAGATTTACTGCGGACCCACAATCCAAAAGGATTCGATTGACCTTTGTATCTCCAATAGTGCCCGTAACATATAATGGCTGATTATGATATTTATTCCCCAATTGAAGATCTTCATCCGAGAATGTTATACAAGCCATGCATGAGGCACATTGAGTTGACGGGGATAATGAAACATCATTAACCTCCACCATTTCAATTTGATCTTTATAATCATCGGGATCCATAAGAGCTTGAATTAGGGCTTTCCTCAACTCATTTGACATTTGTAGGGCATCATAAACACTCAAACGTGCGGGAATGCGCTTCAAGTGACTAATGACGTCATATTTTACTTTCTCTTTGTACGGAGCTTTATGAAGCGAAACCGGTACGTGAGAGGTGAATTCTTTTTGTAACACCTCAATGTCCTCCACATTTTTCTGAGGTAGTTGAGAAGTTTCTTTATCAAGACGTTCATCAAAATTTGTCACTTTTGAATGTTCATTGGAAATCAATTCTTTCTCCTTTCTTTTTTCATTGGGTTTCGGAGGTAGAAGTTGACGTCCGGAACGAAGAGAAACTGCATCAACTTCTGGTTCCTCCTCTTCACATATATCGGCCCATGTGGCCATGCAACATTGAGCAACTTCATTGCCCCAAAATGCCTCATCTCCTGAAGGTTCTTCATCACCATAAAATTTATTTGGGACAAAATCTTTTAGGGTAACCGGTACCCTCTCAGGTTGAACATATTCTTCGTCAAAGTCAGAATTTGGCTTCTTTTCCTTCTTGTTTTTCTTTTTCTCGGGTTTTCTTCCGATTATTCTAAACCCAGGAGAGCTAGATTTTTGAGTGGCTTCTGGCCGAGTCTTTCGAGTTACACAAGTTTTCCACTCAAAATCACTATCAATGTCAAGATCATCATCGTCTGAAAATAGATCTTCGATATCTGAGCATGTCATAATCTCATATAGAGTTGGGACCCCGGGACCATCTCTTGGCATATCAGGGTATGCCCAAACAATGCGGATATCTTTTCCACCATCTACTGAAAATTGTACAGGTATCGCCATCAGAGGTAAGGAAACCGTGGGAATACCCTCATCTTCATTTGACCTAGATGGTTCTTTGAGTGAATTGGAAGCCACCAAATTATCCGCATCCACTAAGGATGTAGTATTTGATGAAGCCTTTGGAGCTACCGAGTCTTCACCTTCAATCTCAATCTCTCCTTTGTTAATCATCCTCTCAACTATATCTTTGAAGACATAGCAATCTTTGATAGGGTGACTAATAATTTGGTGATAAGGACAATACTTTGGATCATTTGTCCTTCCAACTTCATTTGGCCTTTTTGACTCTGGAAGTGTAAGAAGCTTAGACGACATCAACTCATCAAAAATCCCTTGGACATCATCATCGTCAAAAGGATATTTCTTTTGCTTCCTTTCCTCAAGAGTGAGTCTTTTAATGGCATCTTTACCTTTTCCTATATCTTGATTTTGGGAATTATTTCCTGTGAAGATTTTATTTCCGGGTTTAATAAAGGTTGCCATAGACTCTCCCTTTTTAAAAGGTCTTTTTCCATCATCTCTTTTAAGTTCATTTGCCTGAGGACGATAGGTTTTTGCATCACGCCGAGCCAATTGTCGTTCAACATTGCAAGCCTTTGAAACTAAGGCATCAAAAGAACGAGGCTCAGCACTACCAACATGCACTGCTAACTCAGGAATTAAGTTATTAGTACACATCTGGACACATGCCTCTTCACTTAGCTTTTCTGGGCATTGAAGTCTCAAGCTTCGCCATCTGGCGATAAAATCATTTGCAAGCTCATTTGACCTTTGAAAGGTATTAGCAAGATCCATAATGGATACCTTTGCCTTAGAGCTTACAAATTGAGCTAGGAATGCTCTTTGTAAATCATCCCATGTGTGGATTGATCCCGGTTGAAGTTGAGTGTACCAAGTAAATGCCGATCCCTTTAAAGATTGGACAAATTGTCGGATCAACAAAGCATCACTCAATGCGGTCTCACCACATGCTGAGTAAAAATGAGCCAAATGCTCGTGTGGTGATCCATGCATTCCATCAAACTTATCAAAAGTTGGTCTTTGATAACCGGGAGGGAATGGTACTGAATCATATTGGATCGGATATGGCTTTCTATACCCGAGTACTGGAGGGTTTTGTGACACTTGGAATTCTCGGATTCCTTGAGCGATCATCTCCCTAATCTCTTGTGGGGAAACGGATGAGCTACCACCAGGACTTTCATCATTCGTCCTTACTGGCTCATGTCGACTAGCATTAGCTTGGTTTTCAATTTGAGCCATAAGTGTAGCTATTTGAGCTTCTCTTGCGGCTAATGACCTTTGCAAGTCTTGAAGTTGTTCCTCAACACTTGTTGTTCCGGTCATGAAGACTTGCATGTTCTCAAATTCATCTTGGGTTACAACTCTCGTTGCTCCTTCCTTTGTAATAACATGTGGAAATTCCTCCTCTTGGAATAGAGAAGATAAATCTCCATACAAAAGAGAACTTGAGCTTTCTTCTGATTCTTGTTGTGGACTTGGTGGTTGTGAGGTTACTTGAGCATAAGTCGTTGACTTAGCTTTTGATCTTGTAACTGGACCATCACAAGACACAACTTGAGCCTCTTGCGAGACTGAGCTTTTAGAAATACGAAGACTTCTTTCTCTCTTTTGAGTTTTAGAACTTTCTTCAATTACTTCATTCTCATTTGAATTTTTCTTGGCCCGTGAGGGTTTGTTGATTTTAAGCTTTGGAGCTTTTGGTTGATTACCCTCTTCGGAATAAGAAGTCATGTAGACTTGCTCAAATTTGTCCAATGTGATAGGAATTGACCCTATAAGAATTTGCCTTGCGGTAGTCATTGGATAATTATCCATTGCATGCTTTGAGTTTAAAAGCTCTTTTGCAGCTTCACAAAGGATTGTGTTGGCTTGTTTTAGAGCCGGTGAGGAAGCTAGTTTACGAAGCGGTCCAGTGTTACGACGGGAACCATTCTTGCGTCCCCTCCTTCTTCGAGACTTGTTCACCTTCTTAAGGCTGTTTTCGGCAGGAATACCAATAGGCACACCATTCTTCTTGATGATACGAATGATTGGCCTTGGGACAACCCTAGCGGAAGGCTTTGTGCCATTAAAGCTAGGAAAATTGTCATGTCCAACTTTGACATAAGCAGGTTTCCCATTGTTGAACTTGTTGTTGGGCTTTATGCCCCCATGTCCCGAAAGAGCCATGGACGACTTCGGAGTTGCATATTCCTCTAAACCTTGAAGACTCTTGAAAGAGTTCTTCAAAGGGATTTCAGCATGGATTGCATTGGGAGCAATGTCAAAGACAACCTCAAATGACTTGCGGCGGAGCCATCGTCCTCCTTGGATGACAAAGGTAGCCGGGAGTTCATTAAAGTTCACAATTGCCCTTGATGCCATTTCCTTGCAATCAAATAAGATCAAACATTAGTATATGTATAACTTAGAGATGAAAAGAAAGAAAAGGTCCCACTGGGCGTGCCAAAAATATGTTGAGTAAAAAGGTACACAAATTTACAAAACGCCTTTTTATGTTTTATTCGAATACAAATTTACAAAACACATTTTATTTATTTATTTTATTTGAGTTCGACCCTCTCTTTTTGACCTTTTGATTCTAAGTTATATAAATACCGATATGTGGTTTGTTTTGGTGATTTGGGCTGCACCCGTTTTTAGACGGGTTGCCTACGTACCTTGTTAAAGAGGATCAAGCCTCACGTAGTTCCGTGCGGTGTTTTCATGCATCAGAGAATCAAAGTCCAAACCCACCTTCTAGGAAGGGTTGCCTAGTCGATGATTCAACTATCATTTGCATGGTATTTATATCTCGATCATGCATCATAAGATTAAATTAAACCCACCTTCTAGGAAGGGTTGCTTAATTCATCCCGCTATCACGCGCATGATCAAGATTAGTGAGAGGTTATTTTATTTTATTTTAAAACTTGTGACTGAATTCGGTTCTTAATTTACCAAATTTCCTACGTATCCTTTATTAGGAATCAAGTCGTACGTAGTTCTTAAATGATTGTTTGAAATTTAACTTTATGACTTTCATTTCATATAAAAGTCAAAAATATACTTTGTGATTGAATTTGATATGAATTCTTTTGTATTAAGAGAATATTTAAAATTTAACTTTATGACTTTCATAAAAGTCAAAAATATATTTTGTGATTGAATTTAATACGCATTTGTTTTGTATCAAATTTCCTACGTATCCGTAAAAATAAACGGAATCAAATCATACGTAGTTCTTTAGCCGTGTTAAATTTGTTTTGGGTATTTGTTTGACTTTTTGTTTTAAAAGTCGATTTAATTTATGCGATTGGGCTCGATAATTTAAAAGTCGAGTTTCCTACGTAGTCTTTTATTTTTAAGACATCAAATCACTCGTAGTTCATTTGACGAATTTTGATTTTTTAAGTCCAAGGTTTGAGTTTAATTATACTTTACTTGGACGGATCGACTGAATCCAATTTTATTTGAGATCGGATTTCCTACGTAACTCAAAACGAGTATCAAGTCATAACGTAGTTCTACCTTTCTTATTTTATTTTTTAAAAAAAATAAAATAAACCTTTTTTTAGTTAAAAGGATAGCTAATTGTAATTATCCTTAATTAAGATAATTGAGCACATATATTTTATTAAGTGGAAAATGTAGTCACGTTGCCTTGTTTTCTTCCACATTTCTATTGAAAAATGAAATGGGCCCTAGTGCAAATGAAAGTAGCCGACCTCTTCTTTTCATATACTCATTTATTAAATATATTTTTCTTTTCATTCATTTTACATATGAATTTGGAGAATCTGAAGAGTCAAAGGAAATTGACTACCTCTCTCTTATCTCATTATATCCCTTTTTATATTTGTTTCTTTTAATTCTCTATCTCTCCTACTTTCCTCTTCCCTTCTACTTTCTCTGATATTCTTGAGCTTCAACTATGGTGGTCATGAAACCTCGCTCTAGGCGCCGACGAAGTTGAAACAACCATAGGATGGATCCTAATTAAGAGAAATCAAAAATAAAATCGGGTGCAAGATGGACGGGAACGCAAAAGCTTTTTGAGGTGTGGGTATCAAGCGAGGAGCTCGAATGTTCGATTAAGAGGGCCAAAGACCAGAATCGAGCGAGACGGACAACCTATTAAACTTTCCCGTAAGTATGGCTTTCGATTTCGTTTCGATTTTCGTCAACCATGATCTTACTCACAAACCCTAATTTTTGCTTCTGTTTGGTATTTCTTTGCGTTAAATAGATTAGAAACTCAGACAAGTTTTTGAAATTGATCCAATTTGTGGTTAAATCGATCCAATTTGTGGTATGAGTAATACATGGAAAATCTTTGTTTATGATTCATCTTAAGTTGAAATAGGAACATTACATTTGCCATTGAAATGAACCATTTGTATTTGTAGAAAGTAATCTCAATCAAGGCTTTGTGGGGTGTGTTTGAAACTGATTTTATCTGGAACACTTTTTATACAGAGCCTGGATATTGTTGATTTGTATTTTACTGAAAGAAGTACATTTCATTTTTCTTCCCCTGTAATTTTGACTGATTCAATCTCACTTCACATTTGCAAATTTTGTCTTCAGTCTTAATCCGTTGATATGTATTGGAATCAAATGGTTTGATTACAGAGGTGGAATCAATTGAATCCAACCAATACAAACTTTTGCAGGGGAGGAATCAATTGAATCCAACAAACTGCGGGCATTTTACAGCGGAAGAATCATCTGATTCCGAACAAGTGCAGCGATTGAAAGTAAGTACTTCCAATAAACTGCGCATTTGATGTAGGGGCGAAAGTATTTACTTTCGGACCAACTACGATGGTTTCCCTCTTGTTGATTGTGCAGGAAGTATTTTTTTTTTTAACAGTAATGTGTTTCCTTGTTTATTTTAAAACAAGATTACTTATGCACTAACCCATATTTCAAACACGCAAGGGTGAAATGTGGTTAAGAGAAAAATGAATGATGAAATCATGTGCTTTTAAAAGCAAGCACACCATGTGCCTATGAAAATGGTGAATTCATCTGAGACTTTGAAAGAGGAAGAAATAAAAAGGAAGTAGAAAACAATTTCTCTACGTTTTGTGTTTTGAAATTGATAAAAATCCAGTAAACATATGTACTTACTGAAATTAATTTGACCACAAAAGGATGATATTTTTGAATACTTTCTCTTCTGCTTATATGAGTGTGTTTCTTTCTCCCTCTGTAAATTTTTTGCAGACGAATGGGCTTTCTCACTCTGTAAATTTTTTGCAGGGACGAATGTGCTTGGAATGTCGTAGAAGAGATGATTATTTTCCTTTTATGCAAGAGAGTGGAGGAGAGTGGAGAAAATTATGGAAGTTTAAAGGAGTTATTTTCATAACCTCCCACTAACCCACAATTTGTAATATTTATTAATTTATTTTAGAGAAATTTTTTTTGTTTGCTGCAAGTTTAATCATTGAACGTGTCTTCAAATACATTCCTTTTATTATTTGTCTTATTTATTTATTTATTTAAATTTAGTCTTTTAGCTAATTTATGTAAATAATTAGCATATGGACTAACAAAAAAGGCCCAATTATCTTTGAATTTTTCTAATATTTATTAGACTTAGGCTCATGTTATCAAACATGAGTACTTTAGAGAAATTAATCACACATATAAAATGTAATTAAATTTCAAGTATATTTTACATGAAATAATGAATTATGAAAATTCATAAAATTTGACCCCAAACAACCGGGTAAGTCTCAGGCTAACTCACAAAGATGGGATGGAAGCACACTCAAACCCCAATAAAGGATAAACCTTTATTACCTACACTTATGATCGTTGGTACACAAACTAAGGAATTACCGGGTAAGTCTCATCCTAAGCTTGCTTTGAACCAAGAAAGGGTGTAATAAGAATAGGATTTGGCAAACTCTAACACTTAACTCTCAGTTTTAGGATCAAATAAGTCACCTCGGTCAGCCAAATTCCACCCCGGCCGAGATGTTCATCGACAGAGCGAGATGCTTGGGGTTAAGGTTAAAGACTCGAACTTTCAGGATCCTACTGGAATCTAAGATTATTCTATCATTGTTTTTCCCACAACCTTCAGCCAATCACCCTAGAATCACACAAGGAAATTAGCCACTCATCATCATTATGAAAGTATTAAATATATGGGAAGAAGGTGAATATTTGAACAAGAAGAATTTAATGGAAAAGACTTCAATAACTGAATCAAATATCACAACAAAAGCGTTCCTTGGATATAAATCCAACAAGACAAGACAACAAGGAAGGGAATTTAAGACAATCTTACAAAACCCTCCAAAAAGCTATAAAAGCTATGATCTTCAATCTTCCTTCAACCTTCAAAAAGGTTCTTCGAAACTCCCAACTGGAGTATGGCTGCTGCGATGTATGCGATATGATAGCGGATCTATGCGACCTCCTGGATTTGTGAAAATTCAACCCTTTTTATAGGAAAATAACCCTCCAAAGAAGAAGAAGAGAATGAATTGCCTTGGTCTTTCCAGGAAGAAAGTGAAGGAACTTATCTTGTGGTGTCAACCTTCAAATTCAACATAATTTGGATAAAAACAAATTATTAAACATGCCAATAATTTCAAACAAAGCATTTAGAACCTTAAACATATTATAAAATCTTTCAAACACATAAAGAATTTAAAACCAGTCAGTAAACAAGATCTTCACTGAGATCATATCCAGATAAGCAACACGAAAATCGTTTTCGAAAACTCTAAGTTAACCCACCTCGGTCGAGGTGTTCTTGGTTCAACCGAGGTGAAACGCCTCGTTTGGCCAAGACTGACTCGGTCGAGGTCAAAAAAATTTTTTAAAACCATTTTTTTTCCAGTTTCGACGTTTTTCTCAATCAAATAACCTGTAAATATGCATGTAATATCAGATAAACATATAAAGGCAACTGAATCATAAATATGAAATATTCGATCAAATAAGTCGTACATCGAAGTCATCAAATAAATACAAACACCCCATACTTGGGACACACTGTCCCAGTGGGTCAATATAAGTCTAGAAATAAGAGTACTCACCGGATAAATAGCTGAACTGCATAAAAATATAATAAAGAAAGTCCTGCAGCTCATCAATAGCCGCGATCCGGTGGTGGTGGTGGCACGTATGGATACTGAGTCGGGTCGAATGGATAACCCATGACGCGCTCGAACTGAAGCTGGGCCATGATATGCTGATAGTGCTGCCTCTCCTGCATCTCGCGGATATCCAGCGACAATGCAGCATAGGAATCAATAACCTGATCCGTCAGGTCATCGATCCGTCTGTGGTCAGCTGGATCTCTCACTCTGTGTCTCCTGCATCTGTCTAGGACGCCAAAAACAAACAAAGCAAAGCAAAAGCAAACTATCTTAACTAGACTAGAAAACGGGAAAAAGAAAGCAATACCTTGGGTTGCCTCCCAAGAAGCGCTTGGTTTAAGGTCGCTAGCTGGACCATGATGTGTCTCTATATGTGATGGGAGGTGCCCTCACCCCATACTTCACCTCCATCGTGGGGTGAAGTAAGTAAATCCATCAAACGCTCCAACAAGTGTAAGTGCTCATCGGGGAATGAATCGTCTATGGGTGGGTCATCCGTCTCGCGGGAAGATTCCGGTAGCCGGCTGAGGTGATCCGCAACGGAGTTCTCGGATCCCTTCTTATCGCGGATCTCTAGGTCAAACTCTTGAAGCAAGAGAATCCATCGAATAAGGCGTGGCTTGGCATCTTTCTTAGCCAACAAGTAACGAATGGCTGCATGGTCGGTGTAGACAATGACTTTCGCCCCAACTAAGTAGGAACGAAACTTCTCGAAAGCGTATACAACCGCCAACAACTCCTTCTCAGTGGTAGCGTAGTTGCGCTGGGCTACATCTAGCGTCTTGCTAGCATAGTAAATGGCGGTGGTCCGGCCATCCTTCTTCTGTCCAAGCACCGCTCCTACGGCTACATCACTAGCGTCACACATGACCTCAAAGGGCAAGGTCCAATCAGGAGGTTGGATAATGGGAGCGGAGATCAACGCTTCCTTAATCCTGTAAAAAGCATCAAGACACTCCTGCGAAAACTCAAAAACAACATCTTTATTCAAGAGGTTAGTTAGAGGTTTAGAAATCTTAGAGAAGTCCTTGATGAATCTCCTATAGAAACCTGCATGCCCGAGAAAACTCCTCACACCTTTAACAGAACAAGGAGGAGGGAGTTTCTCAATAGTCTCGATCGACCTCAATACCTCAATTAGAAACGAGGTGTCCTAGTACAATGCCTTCATTAACCATAAAATGACACTTTTCCCAATTCAGAACAAGGTTAGTGTCTTCACATCTTTTAAGCACTAGAGAAAGGTTAGATAGGCAATCATCAAAAGAGGAACCATATACAGAAAAATCATCCATGAATACCTCCATGATCTCCTCTATGTACTCGGAAAAGATAGCCATCATGCATCGCTGGAAGGTAGCGGGTGCATTGCACAATCCAAATGGCATCCTCCGATAGGCAAATGTCCCCCATGGACAAGTGAAAGTGGTCTTCTCCTGATCATCCGGATGGATAGGAATCTGGAAGAATCCACTATAGCCGTCCAAGTAGCAAAAGTGTGAATGCTGGGCTAACCGTTCGAGCATTTGATCGATGAAGGGAAGCAGAAAATGGTCCTTCCGAGTCGCCGTGTTCAGCTTCCTATAATCAATGCAAACCCTCCAGCCCGTAACGGTCCTAGTTGGGATTAACTCGTTGTTTTTATTCGTCACAACGGTCATCCCTCCTTTCTTCGGAACTACATGTACCGGGCTAACCCACTTGCTGTCCGAGATAGCATAAATAATACCTGCATCCAACAACTTAAGAACTTCCTTCTTCACAACCTCTTTCATGATCGGATTTAACCGTCTTTGAGGTTCCCGTGAAGTCTTATGATTATCTTCCATTAGAATTCTATGCATGCAGAAAGAAGGCTTAATGCCAATAAGATCGTCCGTGGTATAACCTATAGCCTTTCGATGCTTTCTCAGGACATGCATTAACTTAGACAATTCAGATTCGGAAAGGGAAGCACTAACAATAACGGGATAAGTAGAATCCGGTCCAAGAAAGACATACCTCAAGTGACTAGGGAGTTGTTTAAGCTCCACGACTGGGGGTGCTTTCTGAGGGGGATCCTTGCTTCCTCTCTCCAGTGGAGTGGATTCAGAAACTGGACCTTCGGAAGTCTCAGTTGACATCATCTCGCCATCGACCTCGGTCGAGGCGCAGAGGCGTTGACCGAGATGTTCTTCAGTCGCCTCGCTCAGTCCAGGAAGTGCCTCGGTCGAGGTACTGCAACTGGAACCGAAATTGGAGATCTTCGTCTCCTGAAGTAGTGTCTCAGTTTTAGCTCCTGGATCTTCTTCCAGTGCCTTCAAGCTCCGTATATCTGCATCACAAGAAGCATCTATACCTTCCTCTATTAAACTAAAACTTATAACTCTTTCGAGTGGATCGTTAATAAGGATAGAGCTCACCAATTCTCTTGATTCTTCCTCATTGTAGATGTTGAAGATATCATCAGTTAGCTGCTCCCCTTTCATGGCTGCAAGTAGTGCGAACTCCACCTCATCGCCACCAATGTTGAATTTCAACTTGGCGTTCTTGCAATCCACATTGCAACCCAAAGTTGCTAGAAATGGCCTCCCGAGAATAATAGGAATAGGATAATCTGCGGGAATGTCAAGTACAACAAAATCTATAGGTAGATAGAAGTTACCTAACTTGACCGGAACGCCCTCCAAGATGCCCACGGGATGGGTGATGGAGCGATCCGCCATATAAAGTCGAATCTTGACCGGCTTGGGCTCTCCAAGTCCGATCTTCATGCATAGCTCCAGCGGGATGATGCTCACACTGGCTCCTAGATCACAAAGGGCTTCACAAGTGACATCCCCAACTTGAATGGGAATGCTAAATGAGCCGGGATCTCTTAATTTAGGTGGCATCTTCTCCTTCATGATCTTAATAAGCTCCGAGGATTTAGATGTCATCCTAACTTCACCAAAGTCTTCCAATTTCCTTTTCCTTGATAGGATCTCCTTTAAGAACTTCCCATAGGCGGGCATTCCTAGAATAGCATCAAGGAAAGGAATGTTAATATGCAGCTTATTCATCAAGTCAAGGAACTTACCAAAGTGCTTGTCTAGATGTGCTCTGGCCCTTGACTGGGGGAATGGAAGTGGGGGTTTTATGCAGGAGGTGGAACATAAACTTCAGTTTTCCCCTCCGCTTTCTGTTGCTCCGCCTCGGGTGGTATCTCGGTCGAGGTGTTCTTCGACTGGATCTGGACCGAGGTGGTCTGCATCGAACAAGGTACTGGATCTGCAGTTTTAAGTCCACTCCTCGTCGTTATGGCCATGCACTGGCCCTTAGGGTTGCTTTCCGTCTTTGCCGGATGCTTCCCTGGATCTCTTGGCGCTTCATTCGCCCTACTCGCAAGTTGTTGTTCGAAGGACTTTTGGGCCCTCAAAAATGAAGTCATAGAATTCTCCATAGCGCTAAGCTTGATCAAGATAGCCTCCAGAACTGCGTCTTTCTTTTCCGGCTGAGACGAACTTGATCCTTGCCCCTGGCTCTTTAATGGAGTAGAAGAAGAAGAAGGGGAAGAGAGGAAAGGGTTAGAGGAATTATTAGAGTTGGAGTTAGAATAATTGTTACCAGGATTCTGGTTGCTTTGATTGTTCGTCCTCCAATTGTTGCTATTGGACCCTCTATTGTTGTTGTTGTTGTTGTAGTTGTTGTTCCGGGAACCGTTGTTGTTGTTACGGTATCCATTGTTGTTGTTCCTTTGTCCTTGCTCTTCCTTCTTGGTTTGAGCAACCAAGAGTTCCTTCAATTGCTTCACGTCATTCTTCAAAGACGTGAGTTGATTGTTGTTGGATTGAGTCTCTTGAAAGTTGACTCTTTTAACTCCACCTTCAGCTCCTTGGTGGGTATATTTCTCCATGTGCAAGGCTTGCTTCTCAATGAAGTCCCAAGCCTCGTCAATCGCCATGTCCATGAAGGTACCGGCGGAGAGTAGTTGGAGATTGAACTGGGTGCTTCCGTCCAGTCCTTTGAAGTAGATCTCCAACAACTCGATTTTTGGAATCCCATGATGTGGGCAATCCAAAAGGATGTCCTTGAACCGCTCCCATGACTTGGACAAGCTCTCCTTGTCCTTCATAATGAAAGCATTGATCTTCCCTCTCATTTCAGCTGTCTTTGAGGGGGGAAAGAATTTGGTCAAGAATTCCGTTGTCATTTCCTCCCATGTGCTGATTTTTCCTGGAGGAAGAGATTGATACCAAGTAAGAGCTCTATCTTTTAAAGAAAAGTAAAAAGGTCTTAGCTTGTAGTTGTTATTTTCAATTCTGGAAGGTCGCAAGGTTTCCATCAAGATCTCGTAGTTTTGAAGATGTTGATGTGGTGATTCCTTCTCCATCCCTCCGAATTGGCATTGGCGAATCATGGATAGAACTTGCGGTCGAAGTTCGTAGTCATGGTCCGCTGGATCTCCTAGGTTGACTCCTGGACGCCTCAGTTGTTGATTAGGGTCCATCCTTTGACCTAGAGTTTGTGGGATTCCTGCAAGAAGAACATCTCGGACTGGTATCCGAGGTGGATGTATCTCGGCCGGGGCGTCTGGTACTGGGACCTGCCTCGGTCGAGGGTCAGCAACTGGAACCTGCCTCGGTCCAGCATCGGGAACTGGGTCGTCCCTCGGTCGAAGTAGAATCTGGTCTCGTATGACGGCCATTTCTGCTTCGATTGCTTCAGTTTTGGTGCGAGTTTCTTCCTTCTCTCGCCTTAGTTCTTCCTTGCTGAGGCGTAGCAGTTCTAACGCCTCTTTCAATTCGGCCTCAAGATCGCGGTTGTCTTGTTGGGTCATCTTCGCTTCTCTTAAGCGTCGCTTGTATGTCTTTTCTGGTTCGGGATCGTAAGGAACGATTTTCTTCCCAGTGCGGGTTCTTCGCATATACCTAAGAAAGAACCTGCAAAAGTCACTCAAGTAGAGTGGTTAGATGACACGGAGGCAAGTGCCCCAAGAGCAAACCGTACCGGCTCGGTCTAGACCAAGTCCCCGGCAACGGCGCCAAAAACTTGTTCGCTCCAAACGGTGTGTGCAAGCTTTAAATTTATAACCCTAGACTTAAGCTTAAAACAAGGATGCGAACCCGCAGTGTACGGGTCAATCGTAGTAAAAAGCAAGAAATTCCAGGGGTCGATCACAGGGACTCGGTAAAACAAAGTCAATAACGGTAAGCTTCGTGAATACTAACCACAAGAGCAATTAACACAATCAAAGATGAATAAGAAGTCAATAAAGCAAACATGCAATTCTAGGGATTAAAGCGTCTAGTTGTGGTTCCAACTCAAGATCTAAAGATAAGAGGACAAAGCTGAGATTTTTGCAAGGGGAAGGCGTTACTAAAGTGGAGTAGATCACCGGGTAAGTCTCACTACTCACTAATCCTAAACCTTAACTCCTATTACCGGGTAAGTCTCAAGGAAGGAAGATAAAGAACTATAACCTCAAACTAACACACCATCTAAGGGAGTAGAATCAACCTTTACCGGGTAAGTCTCAGGCTAACTCACAAAGATGGGATGGAAGCACACTCAAACCCCAATAAAGGATAAACCTTTATTACCTACACTTATGATCATTGGTACACAAACTAAGGAATTACCGGGTAAGTCTCATCCTAAGCTTGCTTTGAACCAGGAAAGGGTGTAATAAGAATAGGATTTGGCAAACTCTAACACTTAACTCTCAGTTTTAGGATCAAATAAGTCACCTCGGTCAGCCAAATTCCACCCCGGCCGAGATGTTCATCGACAGAGCGAGATGCTTGGGGTTAAGGTTAAAGACTCGAACTTTTAGGATCCTATTGGAATCTAAGATTATTCTATCATTGTTTTTCCCACAACCTTCAGCCAATCACCCTAGAATCACACAAGGAAATTAGCCACTCATCATCATTATGAAAGTATTAAATATATGGGAAGAAGGTGAATATTTGAACAAGAAGAATTTAATGGAAAAGACTTCAATAACTGAATCAAATATCACAACAAAAGCGTTCCTTGGATATAAATCCAACAAGACAAGACAACAAGGAAGGGAATTTAAGACAATCTTACAAAACCCTCCAAAAAGCTATAAAAGCTATGATCTTCAATCTTCCTTCAACCTTCAAAAAGGTTCTTCGAAACTCCCAACTGGAGTATGGCTGCTGTGATGTATGCGATATGATAGCGGATCTATGCGACCTCCTGGATTTGTGAAAATTCAACCCTTTTTATAGGAAAATAACCCTCCAAAGATAATATATCTTAGAAAGATCTTTTCCCATAAAAATAGGTAAAATATAAGATCTTCTTCCTTCCAGGAGCCAAGCCCAAAAATATAAGATCACCTTCCAAAGATAAAAGATCTCAGCCAAGAATAAAATATTCTCGCCGCGTCCTAGGTGTTCGCCTCGGTCGAGTCGGCGTCCCTGGATCACCTCGGTCGAGATGAATCTCTGGTCAACCGAGGTGAATCATAACTGAATGTGAAATCTCTCAAAACTGGTCCAAAGTGAATCTTAATCCATGGCTATGCTTCCTGAATGGTTCCTTATGTTCTTGAATGTAGCTCCAATGACTCCATAGCTCCTTTTGTTCCTTTTCGATGCAAAACGTGCCATTTTACCTACAATTACAGCAAAACTAGGTGTAGACCTCGATTCCCGAAAAGGTAGATGAAATGGTAATATAATCACATATTATACATGCTAACATGCAGATTATTGAAGATAAAACGTCCAAACAAACCCCAAAATATAGACTATAATTCATGCTATCATGTCACAACCGCCTGGCAAGAACCACGGTTGGTTCCACGGCCGTGGAATGGCAGTGAACCGTGGTTTGGTGCTTCAGCGTTGCCTTGGTTCATTAAGCTTTGATTTGGTGCATGGCTTGTGTTAGCAAGGTTCCTTGAGTCCTCCTCAACCCTTAGCTTGCATTCAAATGAGTCCGAGGGTGTGTCATCTTGATGAACGATCCTCAAATGTATCGTTTAAGCTCCTAATTCTCCCAAAATACCTACAAAGCAATGCAAGAGTCCGTGTAGACGTCTATCTCGACAAAATACGTGAATTGAGTGCAAACGTCGTGAACTAGTGCTAAACCATTGCATGAATGAGTAAGAAATCTATCTAAATGACTACCTAAACCTAAGTCATAAATCGTGTTATCAAAAATACCCCATACTTAAGGTTTGCTCGTCCCCGAGCAAATTCCCAACTATAGACTAAAAGATGACATGATTTATGTATGCAGAAAAATGGCAAAATCTTTTTGGGTTTGTGCTTCTACTATTGGATCACCTTCATAGTCATGTTTCATGGCAATGGACAAGTAATTATGTATCAAATAAATGAAGGCACGGAAAGACAATTGTACTTAACTTGAAAGCGTGCATGAGATGTAAAAATGAAGAAGTCAAGATGATCAAGAGCATATCCAATCTAAATTACTAAGTCTTACAAACATGCAAATAGGTCATAAGGTCTTATGAAATAAAAGGCCAAGAAACGTTGTGATTAGGTGGGGATTTTTCTAGGCTATGTGATGCTAATCCGGGAATGGAACTAACTCCACAATTTTGTCCTCGATCAACTTCCCTCAAGTGTATATTTTTTCCATCTTTTCTATCTTTTCTTTTTCCTTTACTTATTTTTGAGTCAATGGCATTGGTGTACAAAAGCCGAAACCTTGGTGATTAGCCATCCTCAGGCTTTTTCTATTTTTCAAGGTGCATCCACACCGGGCACACATACCAAAGCTCGTTAGGACTATTGGTTTATTTGACTTTGGCAAGGCACCAACACCCGATTATGTGAAGTGTGCCGAGTTACTCGTCATTTAAACCAACGTCCCCAAACCTATATTTTTGTCTACACTTTCACAACAAATTCAGCATTTTATTCACGACATTCTTTCATCAACATCTTCACCCCACACTTGCTTTTCACACACATCAACACACTAACATGCTCCTATTCCCGGATGGGTCAAAAGAGGTCAAATTTATATCAATTGAGGTGCTCAAACATCATGATCAAGATGAGAAGTAGAGAAAGATGAATTTGCCTCATTCATTCCTAGATGGTGTGCAAGAACTAGCATGTAATTTCGACCTTCAACACTCAATCCATTCTAGGCAAGCATCATGATCACAAATCATTCATGGAATTCAAGAGAAGTACTTCAAGTCCACATATGCATTCACCAATTTAACACATAAGGCCATCCATAGCCAATCCACAAGACAAGATTCATCATTAGGGTCATATCCAAGCCTAGAAAGCACAAAATTTTTTAAATTTTCTGATTTTTATGGGATTTTCGAAATGAGTATATACAATGCAAGACATGTGAGAATTTTAAACTTTCCTAGATGCTCATCATGCAAAATATCATGCAAACCCCACCCCATACTTAGAAACACATTGTCCCCAATGTGTAAATGAAGTAAAGAAGAGTGAAAGAAGGTTCTCACAATGTAAAAATGGTTTGCTATATTATTTGGGATTTCTCAAGTGGATTGATGGTGGATGATCCTATCAACAATGGTAGAGAGCTCTAAGTTTTCATGAAGGCGTCGGGACCCGCGCTAGGCACCGCTAGCCGTCCAAGTTCCGCGTCCGCTCCACCCATAATCGATGAGGGGTTCATCATCATCATTCACATGCCATGCAAGGCTTCCAATGCTACCAATACTCTAGCACCCACGCAAGACACACAAAACACACACAAAAAACAGAAAAATCAAAAACTAAAACAAAACGGAAAATGGAAAAACGTTACCAATGGGTTGCCTCCCACCAAGCGCTTCTTTAAGGTCATTAGCTTGACCAAACTCGGGGGCGTCTCATTCTAGGTGAAGTGGGGCAATCATGTCCACCGGAGCTCCCGGGACATACTTCTTCAACCGGTGCCCGTTCACCTTGAAATTTCCACAATGCTCCCCTCCTATCTCAATAGCTCCATGGGGGAAGATCTTCTTCACCACATATGGCCCGGTCCATCTTGATTTTAGCTTTCCGGGGAAGAGCCGCAGCCTTGAGTTGAAGAGAAGGACAAGGTCGCCTTTACTCAACTCCTTCGGGATGAGGCGCTTGTCATGCCACCGTTTGGTTCTCTCCTTGTAGATCCGGGCATTCTCATAGGCATCTAATCGGATCTCCTCAAGAGCGTTTATATCTAGCAATCTCTTCTCACCGGCTTCCTTGAGGTCAAAATTTAGCCACTTAATGGCCCAATAAGCTCTATGCTCCATCTCTACCGGAAGGTGGCAAGACTTGCCATAGACTAGCTTGTAAGGAGTGGTGCCGATTGGTGTCTTGAAAGCGGTTCTATATGCCCATAAGGCATCATTGAGCTTCATAGCCCAATCCTTTCTCGTCCTAGAGACCGTCTTCTCAAGAATTCCCTTTATCTCCCGGTTGGAGATCTCCACTTGGCCACTAGTTTGGGGATGGTAAGGTGTTGCCACCTTATGAGTCACCCCATACTTAGCCAAAAGTGCCCCAAAGTTCCTATTAGTGAAGTGCTTCCCTCCATCACTTATGATCACCCTTGGTGTTCCAAACCTAGGAAAGATCACTCGGTTGAAGAACCGCACCACAACCTTGGCGTCATTTGTAGGAGAAGCGATTGCCTCCACCCATCGCGAAACATAGTCAACCGCCAATAGGATGTAGAGGTTGCCACATGAAGAAGGGAATGGTCCCATGAAGTCCACACCCCACACATCAAATATTTCCACTTCTTGTATGTTGTTCAAGGGCATCTCATTCCTCCTTGAGATGTTGCCTGTCCTTTGGCAAGCATCACAAGCTACCACAAAGCTTTGCACATCCTTGAACAAACTTGGCCAAAAGAAACCCGATTGCAACACTTTAGCACATGTCTTGTGTGAGCTAGCATGCCCTCCACATGGCAAGAAATGACAATGGCGGATCACACTCTCCACCTCATCCTCCGGTATGCATCTTCTAAACATTCCATCCGGCCCTCTCTTGAACAAAAGTGGTTCACTCCAATAGTAGTGCCTCGCATCCTTGAAGAACTTCTTTCTTTGGGCATATGTCAAACCGGGAGGCACTTCCTCACACACTAAGTAGTTCACAATGTCGGCAAACCATGGCTCGCTTCCTCTAGACACTTGGAACAAGCATTCTTCCACCATTTGTAATTGCTCATCCCGGAATGAGTCATCAATTGGGATGTCATCCTTTTCAAGTTCCAATGGTGGGAATCTACTAAGGTGATCCGCCACGGAATTCTCGGATCCCTTCTTGTCCCGGATTTCTAAATCAAACTCTTGAAGAAGAAGGATCCACCGAATCAACCTAGGCTTGGCATCCTTCTTGGTAAGTAGATAACGGATCGCAGCATAATCCGTATACACTATGACCTTCGCTCCAACAAGATATGAGCGGAATTTCTCAAAAGCATACACAACCGCTAGCAACTCCTTCTCGGTGGTAGCATAATTGAGTTGGGCATCATCTAGCGTCTTGCTAGCATAATAAATGGCATGAGTGCGCCCATCTTTCCTTTGCCCCAAAACAGCCCCAACGGCTACATCGCTTGCATCACACATGATCTCAAACGGTAAACTCCAATCCGGAGGTTGCATGATAGGTGCGGAGATCAAGGCATTCTTCAACCTACAAAAGGCCTCAAGGCAATCCTTGGAGAAAACAAACTCAACATCTTTCATTAGTAGGTTAGTAAGGGGCTTAGAGATTTTAGAGAAATCCTTAATAAACCTCCGGTAAAAACCGGAATGCCCTAAGAAACTCCTTACCCCCTTCACCGAGGTAGGTGGTGGCAACTTCTCTATCGTTTCAATTTTGGCCCTATCAACCTCAATGCCACGGTTGGACACCAAGTGTCCCAACACAATACCTTCACTTACCATGAAGTGGCACTTTTCCCAATTCAAGACAAGATTTGTCTCCTCACATCTTTTCAATACTAGTGACAAGTTAGCCAAGCAATTATCAAAGGAAGAACCATAAACAGAAAAATCATCCATAAACACTTCCATGATATTCTCAATGTATTCCGAAAAGATAGCCATCATACACCTTTGAAAGGTGGCGGGTGCATTACACAACCCAAATGGCATTCTCCTATATGCAAAAGTTCCCCATGGACATGTAAAGGTGGTTTTCTCTTGGTCATCGGGGTGGATAAGGATTTGGAAGAATCAGCTATAGCCATCTAGGTAGCAAAAGTGGGAATGTTGAGCTAACCTCTCTAGCATTTGGTCAATGAAAGGAAGAGGGAAGTGATATTTCCTAGATGCCATGTTAAACTTTCTATAGTCAATGCACATCCTCCATCCCGTAACCGTCCTAGTCGGGATTAGTTCATTGTTCTCATTAGTCACTACGGTCATCCCACCCTTCTTAGGAACTACATGAACGGGACTAACCCACTTACTATCCGAGATAGGGTAGATTATCCCTGCATCTAGCAACTTAATGATCTCCTTTTTGACTACCTCTTTCATTATAGGATTCAATCTCCTTTGATGTTCAATAGAGGGTTTATGGTTATCTTCCATCAATATCTTATGCATGCACAAAGAAGGTTTAATGCCAACCAAATCATCAATAGTATAGCCAATGGCTTTCCTATGCAATCTTAGTTTATGCAACAACTTAGCAAGTTCATCATCATTTAAGCATGCATTAACAATCACCGGATATGTTGAATTATCACCAAGAAAAGAATACTTCAAATGAGAGGGGAGGGGTTTAAGTTCAAGTTTAGAAGGACCTTTGTCGAGTGGAGACGATCCAAATAACGTTGGATGAGATGAATCCAAAGCAAATGAAGACCCTCCAAGGCTCCTTGAAGCTTGATCATCAATGAGGTCTGATTCTGGGGGAACCACGGTTGGAATCACGGTTGGCTCCACTTCCACGGCCGTGGACCTTGCCTGGCTTGTTTGTTGAGGCTTTACAGAGAGTTCTACGGCCGTGGAACCACTTCCACGCTCGTGGAACTTGCAGCTGTTCAGCATGTCTTCGTGAACCTCAAATCCAACTCTTGCCTCCTTTTCTAGTGCTTCCAAGGCCTTGATTTCTTCATTGCAAGCCTCCTCAACACCTTCCTCCATCATACTTAAGGTAAGAACTTTTTCCAAGGGGTCCTTGATCAAGATCGAGCTCACAACTTCTCTAGAATCCTCTTGCTCGACTATGTTGAAGACATCCTCATCAAGGGTTGGTCCTTTCATCATTGTGGACAACTTGAACTTGATGTTCTCTTCTCCAATGTTGAAGGAGAGAATCCCATTCTTGCAATCCACTAGGCATCCGGAGGTGGCTAGGAAAGGTCTTCCTAAGATGATGGGAACCGGATAGTCCGCCGGAATATCCAAGACAACAAAATCAATTGGCACATAGAATCCTCCTAGTTGCACCGGGATGTCTTCTAAGATCCCAACCGGGTGAGTGATAGAACAGTCCGCCATATAGAGGGTCATCTTGACCGGTTTCGGCTCTCCTAGCCCAACTTTGTTGCAAATTGCAAGCGGTATGATGCTCACACTTGCCCCAAGATCACAAAGGGCCTCATACTTCACATCTCCCACTCCAATTGGGACACAAAAAGAACCGGGATCTCTTAGCTTGGGAGGCATCTCCTCCTTCATTGTTTGGATCAATTCCGAGGACCTCTTCGTCATTCTTATCTCCCCATACTCCTCCAACTTCCTTTTGTTGGAGAGTATCTCCTTCAAAAACTTGCCATATGCCGGCATCCCTAAGATAGCATCCATGAACGGAATATTAATATGCAATTTAGACATTAGTTCAAGGAATTTACCAAAGTGATTATCCAAGCGAGCTCTTGCTAGTGATTGAGGGAATGATAGTGGTGGTTTGTATGGAGGCGGTGCCACATAGGTTGGCTCTACATCCTTGCTCTTGCCTCCATCTTCTTGCAACATCTCTTCTTCTATCACCACTTGCTTTCCCTTAGCATTTTCCTTGGGCAAAGGATCCTTCATACCCAACCCGCTCCTCGTTGTAATGGCCAACACTTGGCCTCTTGGGTTGTCTTCGGTCCTTCCGGGAAGCTTTCCCGGATCCCTATGGGCTTCACCCGCCTTTTGGAACACTTGTGCTTCCAACACCTTTTTTGCCTTAGAGATGGAAGTCACGGTGCTCTCAAGACCACTCAACCTTCCAAACAATTGCTCAAACATCATTTCGGTTCTATCCTTTGGAGGTTGAGTAAATCCGGGTGGAGGTTCTTGTGAAGCTTTTGGTGGTGGAGTTGTGCTTGTGGAAGCGGGAGGGTTCAAGGCTCCATCCGGGTTAGAATAGGAAAACCCGGGATGGTTATGGTTGGGCCGGTAATTGTTGAATTGCCGGTTATTATTGAAGTTCCTTGGGCCTTGGTAGTTGTTGTTGTAGTTGCCCCTTCCCATGTAATTCACATCTTCCTCCTTTGAAGACAAATTAGCTTGCACTTGCACTTGAGGAGTTGCTTGGTTCTTCAAAGTTGTAGCACACAACTCCCTCAAAGACTTTAATTCATTATTGATGGCATCAAGCTTGAAGTTGCTCATGGTGACTTCACTCACTCATATGCTCCCGCCTTTCTCCCTTCACTCTTCCTATGGGAGTACTTCTCAATCACTAGAGCTTGTTTCTCTACAAACTCCCAAGCTTCATCTACATGCTTCTCCATGAAAGTCCCACCGGAAAGAGATTGGAGCTTGAATTGGCTATCTTCATCAAGTCCTTTGAAGTAGATCTCCAATAGCTCAATTTTCGGTATACCATGGTGTGGATAATCTAGGAGAAGGTCTTTGAATCTCTCCCAAGACTTGAATAAACTCTCTCTATCCTTCATCACGAAGGCATTGATCTTCCCTCTTAACTCGGTAGTCTCGGAAGGTGGGAAGAACTTAGTCAAAAACTCGGTTGTCATCTCCTCCCAAGTACTCACTCGCTCTTGTGGAATAGATTGATACCAAGCCAAGGCTTTATCCTTAAGAGAGAAGGAAAAAGCCCTAAGCTTATGGTTGTTGCTTTCCAATCTTGGCGGTCTAAGAGTCTCCATTAAAATCTCATAGTTCATCAAGTGTTGATGAGGAGACTCTCCTTCCATCCCTCCAAATTGATTATGCCGGATCATTTGTAGAACTTAAGGGCGGAGCTCGTAGTTGTGGGTTGCGGGATCTCCTAAGTTCACACCCGGATGGTGTGCTCTTTGTGCCGGATCCATCCGTCTCCCTAACGTTTGTGGCTCTTCAATAGCAATGGGCACAACCCTAACATTCGCCGCCGGCTGCGGTTGTGGTGGTGGAGGTGGAGGTTGTTGACGATTAAGCTCTCCTTGTACAAGGGCTTGCCTAATCTCATCAATCTCCCTCCTAGTTGCTTCTTGCCTCTCATTGGCAAGTCTCCTCTCTTCCTCCAAGAGCTCATCTCTTAGCCTTATTTGCTCTAAGACTTCATCCAATTCAGCTTGGAGATCTCTTCCGGCCATCTTTTTTCCCTTTTTAATGCTCTTGGATCTAGATCTAAGGGTTTTCTCCGGTTCGGGATCGAATGGAGCTAAATCCTTGCCACGAGATCTTCGCATACACCTAAAGAGTAAGAGATGTCTTGAAAAGCAAAGACACAAACCAAAGAGAGATCAAAAGCAACAAGAAAGATCTACACTATAAACAATCACAAAATAGACTCAATCTAGACCTAGTCCCCGGCAACGGCGCCAAAAACTTGTTACGCTCAGGATGTGATACGCAAAGGGTTTTAAATTTATACTCGTTATATTTATCCTAACTCCTAGCGAACCCGCAATGTATGGAACGTTTGTAGTAGGGATAGTATTCCGAGGTCGAACACAAAGACTAAGGTGAGATTGATTCGATTAATGATCAAGTTTAGTGAAGATCTGGTCTAAGAAGAAAGAAAGAAATAAAGGAATGAAAAATCTCAATATTTTTGGTGGGTTTTTAGGTGATCAATCAAGGATCACAAATGATGCAAAGTAAACAATCAACTAAGCTAACGAATCAACACAACAAACAAGCTAAACACGAGATATGAATCAATAGAGAAAAGCGGATTCTAGGGGTTGGAAGTTCCGGTTATGGCTAAGGACTCAAGCTATCTAATCATCCTCGGATTAACTATGATATGTTGGGAGTGAGTGTTTCTAGATTGGGATCAATCACCGGGTAGGTCTCATGGTCCACTAGTCCGTCCCTAAGGTCTCATCACCGGGTAAGTCTCTAAGAACCTAAGGGATGGAATTCTACACAAACCGGATTGTTACCTAGGGATCTAACCTATCCTTATCGGGTAAATCTCGAAAGAGTTAGTCCTAAACAACTATCCTAGCACACTTAGTCCAATAGCGGCTTATGAGGCTCACCACTACCTAGGGTTTGTCATCTTTGAAATCTAAGAGTAAGAATCACCGGGTAAGTCTCTTCTAACACTTAGTTGCTAACACTAGGTCACCCTAGGGTAGATTTAACTCAACAAACACTTAGGGTTTCAACATTCTAACAATCTAAAGCTAGATCCATCGAACCAGGGAGAATCACGGTTTGTTCTATCAAGTCCACGGCCGTGGTTTGACATGAACAATCCGTGGACTTCAACAGAGGCTACGTCCAAGTAAGTGACTCATCTAAGGGCAAATCTAAGTCCATCCTATCATAGTCCTAGCCATAACCATCCTTTCCTTACCCTAGAATCAAATCTATTTAGCCTACAACATTCATCATAGCAATCGAAATCATCAAACATAAAATCATGGCTTCCATTTGCAAGATAATGAAGAGAAAGAGATGAACAAGTGAAGTAAACAAAACCAAGCTGACAGTAAGATTAAAATGACTCACAACCCTTCCAAAAGAAGGTTTAGATGGTTCATACAACTCTAGAAATTGATTCCGAAATTCTTCACTACAAAAGCTATCAAGGTCTAACAATGGTGTGCTCTTCTCCTTCCTCTCCAATGGAGCTCTTCTTCCTCCTCCAATGGTAGCTTTCCTCCTTAGAGAATCTTCTTGTTGTGGTGGTGTATGTGGAATTGGATGGTGGAATGGAAGATGAAAGATGCTCTCTCAGCCAATGTAGGACCACTTTTATACTACAACTTTGCAAGAGCTGGCCAAGAGATCGTGGTACAGCTGTCACAACCGCCTGGCAAGAACCACGGTTGGTTCCACGGCCGTGGAATGGCAGTGAACCGTGGTTTGGTGCTTCAGCGTTGCCTTGGTTCATTAAGCTTTGATTTGGTGCATGGCTTGTGTTGGCAAGGTTCCTTGAGTCCTCCTTAGCCCTTAGCTTGCATTCAAATGAGTCCGAGGGTGTGTCATCTTGATGAATGATCCTCAAACGTATCGTTTAAGCTCCTAATTCTCCCAAAATACCTACAAAGCAATGCAAGAGTCCGTGTAGACGTATATCTCGACAAAATATGTGAATTGAGTGCAAACGTCGTGAACTAGTGCTAAACCGTTGCATGAATGAGTGAGAAATCTATCTAAATGACTACCTAAACCTAAGTCATAAATCGTGTTATCAGATAGCATGTGATGTCGATTATTACCGACCTAAGTTTTATTTATTGCCCTGTATGTGTGGTTGTGATAACCTTTCCCTTTCATCCCGTCGTGGAGTCTGGGAGGTTCTTTGACGTCAGGCCAGACTGGCTTTATAGGAAGGGCGCAATTCACTCCCATAGGTTACACGGGTTGTGTGACCGATACTACTACAGCTGGATAGAATACCCAGAGGCGAGGATGATACGTTCCTCGTATCACATATTTTCATATATATATATATATATATATATATATATATATATATATATATATATATATATATATATATATATATATATGATTTTAGTGAATGACTATTATATGAAGATAATAAAATGGGTAAATGTGTGATAGCATGCTTTTGTGTTTATCTTTCATGATTGTGCTTATGCTTATGTATTACCTTATATATGTATGGTTAGCTAATGCTTTCATACCATGTTGTAGATGCCTTGAAGGATAGGTGAGCTGTTGAGTGATCTAGCAGGGTGACTGGCCGAGGACTCTCGTACATTGGGGGGTTATGGATTTTGGGGTTGTTTATGTTTTCCTCCTGTGTGAGGATGATGTTTTGTATACGTCTTGTGTGAGGATTATGGTTTATACTCGGCCATGAACTTGTTTACCTTTTGGTTGTACAGTTTTATACAGTTTTATGTATTTGTTTTATATCTGTCACTGCCATGTTGTAAGGTCCAGTGAACTTGTTGTCAGGCTAGGGTCAGGATCCATTGTGAGATTCTAGCCCAATGTGGCATCATGAGTCCCGCGGATTTGGGGTGTTACACCCAAGCCCCGACGGCTGACGCCTCACCTTCTCCGCTTCCTCCGCCACCTCCACCCCCCCCCACCCCGATCCCGACGCCCCCAAGCCAGGACCTAGGTTTCTTTCTTCTTTTGTTCGTCTTCTGTTCTCGGGTGCTTCTTCTGAATTGCTTCTGGTTTATGAGCGAGATTTTACTAGGTTTCTTTCTTCTTTTGAGCTCCATTGTTTGGCTGCCGATATCTTAATTTCTGGACTGCTATTTGCCTATCTGTTTTTAGATGCGCCCCTTCTGATTGTTTGATTATTAATTTTACTAGGTTTCTTTCTTCTTTTGAGTTCCAAGCTAATAAATTGGTTGTTTATGCTATTATTAATGTTTCTAGCACCTTTTGTTGTTCTTTTGGCTATCTAGAACACGTCCACAACCAGACCGCAAAAATTGCAAAATACAGTTCATTTGCGGTTCGACCACAACTGAACCGCAAACCGTGTGGTTTGAACCGCAATTGTGAGGTTGGGTTTGCGGTTCCCTGTTTCTTGGTTTGCGGTTTGCAGTTTGGTTGCAGTTGTGGTTCTTGTGATTTTGGACCGCTCACAACCGTATCTAGACATATTCAAGATGAACATGACTTTTTTTTCATGTATTTTACCCCTAATTCCCCTTAAATTTGTGCAAAGCATTCATATAATGCAAATAAGTTTTCATTTTCATAGTTTACAACATCTTAAAAACTAAAAATGTCCTACAAATGAAACACATAAAAACGTTCAAAATAAACGAACACGGAAAAAGAGGATTCTTGATAAATAGACACAACATGAGCTTATAATCTACTCTTCCATATCTTCATATTCATACTCTTGAAGTTGGATCTTCTTGTCCGACTCAAAGTCAAACTCTTCATCGTCATGTTCTTCTTCTTTTTGGCTTGTAGAATTGCATATTTGCATCTTTGCATGTATTCATCTCAACACTTGGTTGATGATGCAATATTGTCCCTAATGCCGGCAATATGTTGCTTAACCCACATCCCCCCTAAACTCCTCGCATTTCAAGCATTTCCATTTTTCTTGAGTTCTGCTACTAAGTATTGCATTCTCCCATCCAATGTCTCCACTATTTTGCTTCAATTTTGGAGCGTCAATCATAGACTCGATGTTAGAAGGAATGAGTGTTGAAGTCGGTTCAGTCGGAGCTGATTAAGATATGGTCTAGGTCATTCTATCACATTTAAAATCAACAATTAAGTCAATAAATCACTAGACATTCACATTGAAACAATAAAACACAAGCATTTAAATAAACAAGTAAACAAACCACTAAACAAATTAACATTCACAAACATCTAGTAAAAGACAATCATTCAATAAACAAATAAACTCACAATCTCACATCTAGTAAAAGACAAGTATTCAGTAAACAAATAAAGACACACAATCTCACATCTAGTAAAAGACAAGCATTCAAATATTCAATAAGCAAATAAACACTCATAAACATCCAATAAAAGACACCGTTCACTCATTTAGTAAACAAAATCCAATTTACAAAGACTAAGAAGAGAGGAGGGTTGATAAGTTGGTCGTCGCATAGTACAAAAAGTCATAAACGGAGAGGGTAGTAGTATCACTACATTCAGTGAAGAAATTCAACACATTCAACGAATAGATTCAACCGAGTAGTGAGAGGGTAGGAGAGAGTTGGTTGTTGTCGGAGGGGGTAGAAGAAGTAAACCGAAGAGAAATGTTGGGATTCACGGTAAAAAAAATTCACTAGACTTATACACATAAGAGAAGAGACGTGGTCGTCGTTGTTGGCTATTGGATTGAGTTGTCAGAGAGAAGAGAGAAGTCAACAGCGGTTGTCGGAGATAAGAGAGAAGTAGAGTTGATACACTCCGGGTTGTCCCGACCGGATCGGCCCGATCATCCGCAAAAACGAGCGGATTCGGACAAGGTGAAATGCCCGATTGGGCGGAAAAGCCCGGCCGGACGGGCAACTGGGCAGATCCGGTCATAGTGCGAAGCCCAACCGGGCTGCGTGCCTGGCCCAGTTTATATATATATATATATATATATATATATATATATATATATATATATATATATATATATATATATATATATATATATATATATATATATATATATCGTAATAAACCCTAGAAGTAGGGGTGGGCATGAGACGGAACGGAACGGGATAGGGGTCGTCCCGCGTCTCATCCCGCAAATTATTAGCGGGACGAGACGGGACGGGATTTATGACTTTTTTACTTCGTCTCCCGCGGGCCTTGTCCCATGTGGGACGGGACAGGACGAATCCCGCGAAAATTATGCATCGATTATATTCAATGTGTATACCTGTTTTCTCTCATGTTTAAAGATACAAATGATCGGAAAAAAAAAAATTGATACCTAATTATCGATTCATGACGCCTACATTAGTAGTTAATACATTGAAAAAAAATTCAAGTTACATCAAAGTGTCTTACCGATTCACATTCAAAAAATAACAACTAGAAATTTACATTTATATAACTATCGATTACAATTGTGTGAATCCACAAACACAAGGGCGATGGAACAGACTAGAAGAAGGGCGGCGATGGAACAGCCCAGAGCAAGGCGGATAATGGACTAAATCAAGCGAGAGAAGAAACTCTAGTATTTTAAATCCAACCAGATGAGTCGTAAAGAATGAGTGAACGACTGATGAAAAATTGATAGCATGTATTATAGTCTATATTTTGGGACTTGTTTGGACATTCTATCTTCAATAATCTAAGTGTATGGATGTATATTATGTGATTATATTGTTGTTTCATCTACCTTTACGGGAATCGAGGTTTACACCAAGTTTTGTTGTAATCGTAGGTAAAATGGCACGTTTTGGACTGAAATGGAGCTAAGGAGTCATAGGAACGACATTCTGGAGCTCAAAGAAGAACTCAGGAAGCATGAAATTAATGAAGAAGATTTACTTTGGACCAGATTTGAGAGATTTCACATTCAGTTGAGATTCACCTCGGTCAGCTATAGTGTCACCTCGACCGAGGTGATCTTGAGGAGCGTCCCGACCGAGGCGAACACCCTAGCGCCGGCGAGATCATACTTTTTTGGTTGAAATCTTTTAATTATGGAAAGAAGATATCTTATATTTTTGGGCTGGATTTTTGGAAGGAAGATCTTATTTTCGGGAGATCTATTTTAGAGATATGATATATTTTATAGGAAATTATCTTTTTAAGATATTATTATCTTTGGAAGATAATTCTCCTATATAAAGGGTTGGATTTTCCAAAATTCAACAATCTTCTACACCATATTCTACACGCAGCAGTTAGGAGATTTTTTGGAAGCTTTGAAGGGAAGAAGGAAGATTGAAGATCAATCAAGGAAGATTGATAGTTGGAAGTTATCTTTAGAGGGAGTTTGTAAGATTTTCTTAGATTGCCTTTGGTTTATTGTCTTGTTCGATTTGTGATTTGAGGAACGCTAATTTGTTATTATTCGATTAAGTTATTGAAGCCTTTTTCTTAAGGTTTACTTGTTCGAATATTCACTCCTTCACTTTTTTTTCGATTATTGTTTTCATGATGATGAGTGGCTAATTTTCTTGTGCGATTCTAGGGTAATTGGCGGAAAGTTGTGGGAAAGACAATGATAGAATGATCTTAATCCCAGTAGGACCCTGAAATCTCGAGTCTTTAACTTTAACCCTTGAGTACCTCGCTCAGTCGATGAACATCTCGGCCGGGGTGGAACTTGACTGAACGAGGTGACCTTTTCTGATCCAAAACTGAGAGTTAAGTGTTCTAGTTTGTCAAATCCTATTCTTATTACACCTTTCCTGGTTCAATGCAAGCCTAGGATGAGACTTACCCGGTGATTCCTTAGTTTGTTTACCCAAGATCATAAGTGTAGGTAATAAAGGTTTATCCTTTATTGGGGTTTGAGTGTGCCTTCATCCCATCTTTGTGAGTTAGCCTGAGACTTACCCGGTAAAGGTTGATTCTATTCCCTTAGGTGGTGTGTTGGTTTGAGATTATAGTTCTTTCCCTTAGTACCTTGAGACTTACCCGGTAATAGGAACGTTGGTTTGGAATAGTGAGTAGTGAGACTTACCCGGTAATCTATTCCCATCTTAGAAACACCTTCCCTTTGCAAAACCTCAGCTTTGTCCGCGTTATCTTTAGAGATCTTTAGTCGGAACCACAACTAGATGCTTTAATCCCTAGAATCCGCATTTCCCCTTATTTAATCTTATTATCATCTTGGATTGCTTTAATTTCTTTTGTGGTTATTAGTTGCATTGACAACCTATTCTTGCTTAGTTTCACCTAAGTCCCTGAGATCGACCCCTGTAATTCTTGCTTTTTACTACAATTGATCCGTACATTGCGGGTTCGCATCCTTGTTTTAAGCATATTTCTTTGGATATAAATTTAAAGCTTGCACACACTGTTTGGAGCGAACAAGTTTTTGGCGCCGTTGCCGGGGACTTGGTCTAGACCAAGCCGGTTGCGGTTGTCTTTCGGCGCAATTTCCCTTGTTGCTACTAACCATTCTACTTGAGTGCTTTCGCAGGATCTTTTTCTTAGGTTTATGCAAAGAACCAGTTCTGGGAAGGAAATCGTTCCTTACGATCCCGAACCAGAGAAGACATACAAATGACGCTTGAAAGAAGCTAAGATGGCCAACCAAGACAATCGCGATCTTGAGGTCGAATTGAGGGAGTCGCTGGAACAGCTGCGCCTCAATAAAGAAGAATTGTAGCGAGAAAGAGAGAAGACTCGCAATAGAACTGCAGAGATTGAAGCAGATATGGCCGATCTACGAGCCCAGATTCTGCATCGACCAGATCCTCGACCGAGGCAGGACCTAGTCCCAGTTGTCGCGGCCGAGATACATTCACCTCGGATGACTGTCCGAGATGTTCTTTTTGCAGGAATTCCACAAACCCTAGGACAAAGGATGGACCCTAATAAGCAAGTGAGGCGTCCAGGAGTCAACCTAGGTGATCCAGCGGAGCATGATTACGAACTTCGACCGTAAGTTCTATCCATGATCTGCCAATGCCAGTTTGGAGGTTTAGAGAGGGAGTCTCCGCATCAGCATTTGCAAAACTACGAGATCCTGATGGAGACCTTGAGACCTTCAAGGCTGGAAAACAACAACTACAAGCTAAGGCGTTTCTACTTTTATTTGAAGGACAAGGCGCTTATTTGGTATCAATCTCTTCCACCCGGAAAGATCAACACTTGGGAAGAGATGACGACGGAGTTTTTAACAAAGTTCTTTCCCCCCTCCAAGACCGCTGAAATGAGAGGGAAGATTAATGCATTCATCATGAAGGACAAGGAGAGTTTGTCCAAGTCATGGGAGAGATTAAAAGATGTTTTATTGGATTGCCCACATCATGGGATTCCAAAGATAGAACTGCTGGAGATATACTTCAAAGGATTGGATGGAGCTACTCAATTCAATCTTCAACTACTTTCCGCCAGCACATTCATGGATATGCCGATAGACGAAGCTTGGGAGTTCATTGAGAAGCAAGCTTTGCACATGGAGAAATACTCCCGTCAAGGAGCCGATAATGGAGTTAAGAGAGTTAATTTCCAGGACGCTCAATCAAATGATTATCAACTCATCTCCCCTAAGAACGATGTGAAGCAATTGAAGGACCTTTTGGTGGCTCACACGAAGAAGGAAGATGGAGGATATCAAGGATCAAGGAACAACAACCAAGGGTCCAGGAACAACAATTGCAACAATAGAGGCTCCAACATCAACAATTGGAGATCTAACCAACAAAATTCGATAACCCTTATTCTAATTCAAATTCTAATAATTCTTCTAACCCACTTTCTTCTTCTTCTACTCCATTGAAGAGCCAAGAGCCTAGATCAAGTTTGTCCCAGCCAGAGAAGAAAGATGCAGTGCTGGAGGCCATCTTGATCAAGCTCAACGCTATGGAGATGTCTATGACTTCATTTTCGAAGGCACAAAAAGGCTTAGAGCAACAATTCTTTAATAAGGTGAATGAAGCGCCAAGAAATCCAAGGAAGCTCCCAGCAAGGACAAAGAGCAACCCTAAGGGACAGATTATGGCAATAATGACGAGAAGTGGACTGAAAACTACAGATCCAGTACCTCGGTCCAGGTATAGACGAGGAACACTTCGGTCGAGGTGCCACCCGAGGTGGAGTCCCAGAAAGCGAAGGACAAATCTGAAGTTTATGTCCCACCTCCGGCATATAAACCACCACTTCCATTCCCTCGGTCAAGGGCCAGAGCACATCTAGACAAGCATTTTGGTAAGTTCCTTGACTTGATTAATAAACTACATATTAACATCCCTTTCCTTGATGCCATTCTAGGGATGCCTGCCTATGGGAAGTTCCTAAAAGAGATTCTATCAAGGAAGACTGGAAGATTTTGGTGAAGTAAGGATGACATCTAAATTCTCGGAGATCATTCAAATCATGAAGGAGAAGATGCCACCCAAGTTGAGAGATCCCGGCTCATTTTGCATTCACATTCAAGTTGAGGATATAACTTGTGAGGCATTGTGTGATCTTGGAGCCAGCATGAGCATCATCCCATTGGAGCTGATAGCATGAATTATTGTCTATATTTTGGGGTCTGTTTAGACATTTTATCTTCAATAATCTGCATGTTTGAATGTATATTATGTGATTATATTGTCGTTTCATCTACCTTTGCGGGAATCGAGGTCTACACCAAGTTTCGTTGTAATCGTAGGTAAAATGGCATATTTTGCATCAAAAAGGAGCAAAAGGAGCTAAGGAGTCATTGGAGCTACATTCAGGAGCTTAAGGAAGAATCCATGAATCATGAAATTGGATTAGAGATTCACTTTGGACCAGATTTGAGAGATTTCACATTCAGTTGTGATTCACCTCGGTTGACTACAGAGTCACCTCGACCGAGGTGATCAAGAGGAGCTGACACGACCGAGGCGAACACCTTGGATGCGGCAAGGATATTTTATTCTTGGCTAAGATCTTCTATTTTTGGAAAGAGGATCTTATATTTTTAGGCTGGATTCGTGGAAGGAAGAAGATAATTTAGCCAATATATTTTACCTATTTTTATGGGAAAAGATCTTTCTAAGATATCTTATCTTTGGAGGGTAATTTTCCTATAAAAAGGGTTGGATTTTACACAAATCTGAAGGCCGCATACACCGCTTAGGGCTGGAAAACATCATAACAGCTAGAAGATTTGAAGAACCTTTTTGAAGGTTGAAGGAAGATTGAAGGAAGGAAGTTGATAGATTTTATAGCTTTGTTAAGGGTTTTGTAAACTTTCTTTAGATTCCCTTCATTGTTGGTTGTCTTATTGGATTTTGATCCAAGGAACGCTTGTTGATTGATAATTGATTCAGTTATTGAAGCCTTTCTCTTAAGGTTTTCTTGTTCAATTATTCTCTTTCTTCCCTTATATTTGATTATTACTTTTATGATGATGAGTGGCTAATTTCCTTGTGTGATTCTAGGGTGATTGGCTGAAGGTTGTGGGAAAAACAATGATAGAATAATCTTAATCACAGTAGGATCCTGAAAGCTCGAGTCTTTATCCTTAACCCTAAAGCATCTCACTCAGTCGATGAACATCTCGGCCGGGGTGGAATTCTTCTGACCGAGGTGACTTATCTTATCCGAAACTGAGAGTTAAGTGTTAGAGTTTGCCAAATCCTATTCTTATTACACCTTTCCTGGTTCAATGCAAGCTTAGGATGAGACTTACCCGGTAATTCCTTTGTTTGTTTACCCAAGATCATAAGTGTAGGTAATAAAGGTTTATCCTTTATTGGGGTTTGAGTGTGCTTTCATCCCATCTATATGAGTTAGCCTGAGACTTACCCGGTAAAGGTTAATTCTATTCCCTTAGTTGGAGTGTTAGTTTGAGGTCATAGTTCTTTTCCTTAATTCCTTGAGACTTACCCGGTAATAGGAGTTACGGTTTGGGATTAGTGAGTAGTGAGACTTACCCAGTGATCTATTCCACTTTAGTAACACCTTCCCTATGCAAATATCTCAGCTTTGTCCGCTTATCTTTGGATCTTGAGTAGGAACCACAACTAGATGCTTTAATCCCTAGAATTGCATATTTCCTTAATTGACTTTTTATCATCTTTGATTGCTTTGATCACTTTTGTGGTTAGTAGTTGCATTGACAAACCTATACCTGTTTTGTTTCGCTAAGTCCCTGTGATCGACCCTTGGAATTTCTTGCTTTTTACTACGATTGACCCGTACACTGCGGGTTCGCATCCTTGTTTTAAGCTTACATCTAGGGTTACAAATTTAAAGATTGCACACACCGTTTGGAGAGAACAAGTTTTTGGCGTCGTTGCCGGGGACTTGGTCTAGACCGAGCCGGTTGCGGTTTGTTTTCGGAGCACTTGCCCTTGTTTCTACTAACCACTCTACTCGAGTGACTTTCGCAGGTTCTTTTTAGGTTTATGCGAAGAACCCGCGCTGGGAAGGAAATCGTTCCTTACGATCCCGAACCAGAAAAGACATACAAAAGACGCTTGAAAGAAGCGAAGATGGCCGACCAAGACAACCGCGATCTTGAGGCCGAATTGAAGGAGGCGTTAGAACAGCTACGCCTCAGCAAAGAAGAGCTGAGACTGGAGAGGGAAGAAACTCGCACAAGGACTGAAGCGATCGAAGCAGATATGGCAGCTTTACGAGACCAGTATCTACCTCGACCGAACCCAGATACTCGACCGAGGCAAGACCCTGCTTCAGATCCTCGACCGAGGCAGAATCCAGTACCTGTCGCCCCGGCCAAGATACTTCCACCTCGGATGCCAGTCCGAGATGTTCTTTTTGCAGGTATTCCACAAACCCTAGGGCAGAGGATGGACCATAATCAACAACTGAGGCGTCCAGGAGTCGACCTAGGTGATCTAGTGGACCATGATTATAAGCTTTGACCGCAAGTTCTTTCCATGATTCGCCAATGCCAGCTTGGAGGGCTAGAGAGGGAATCTCCACATCAACATCTACAAAACTATGAGATCTTGATGGAGACCTTGAGACCTTCAAGGCCAGAAAACAACAACTACAAGCTAAGGCCTTTCTACTTCTCTTTGAAAGATAGAGCTCTTACTTGGTATCAATCTCTTCCTCCAGGAAAAATTAGTACTTGGGAGAAGATGACGACGGAATTCTTGACTAAATTCTTTCCCCCCTCTAAAACCGCTAAAATGAGAGGGAAGATTAATACATTCATCATGAAGGACAAGGAGAGCTTGTCCAAGTCATGGGAGAGGTTTAAAGACATTCTTTTGGATTGCCCACATCATGGGATTCCAAAGATAGAGTTGTTGGAGATATACTTCAAGGGACTGGACGGAAGCACCCAGTTCAACCTTCAACTACTATCTGCCGGCACGTTCATGGGCATGCCGATTGACGAAGCTTGGGAGTTTATAGAAAAGCAAGCTTTGCACATGGAGAAATACTCCCACCAAGGAGCTGAATGTGGGGTTAAATGAGTCAACTTTCAAGATGCTCCCCCTAACAACAATCAACTCACGTCTTTGAAGAATGACGTGAAACAATTGAAGGAACTCTTAGTTGCTCAAACCAAGAAGGAAGATCAAGGATCAAGGAACAACAATGGATACCGTAACAACAACAACGGTTCCCGGAACAACAAGTACAACAACAATAGAGGATCCAACAGCAATAATTGGAGAGCAAACAACCAAAATTCGGGTAACCATCATTCTAACTCCAATTCGAATGATTCCTCTAATCCTTTCCTCTCTTCCTCTTCTTCTTCTACTCCATTAAAGAGTCAGGAGCAAGGATCGAGTTCGTCTCAGCCAGAAAAGAAAGACGCAGTGCTGGAGGCCATCTTAATAAAGTTAAGCTCTATGGAGACATCCATGACTTCATTTTCGAAGGCACAAAAAGAATTAGAACAACAATTCTTCAATAAGGCGAATGAAGCGCCAAGAGATCCAGGGAAGCTGCCAGCAAGGACGGAAAGCAACCCTAAGGGCCAGATTATGGCAATAACGACGAGAAGTGGACTGAAGACTGCAGATCCAGTGCCTCAGTCGATTCTAGTACAGACGAAGACCACCTCGGTCCAGGTGCAGTCGAAGAACACTTCGGCCGAGATGCCAACCGAGGTGGATCCACAAAAAGCATAAGAGAAAACTGAAGTTTATATTCCACCTCCTGCATATAAACCACCACTTCCATTCCCCCAGTCAAGGGCCAGAGCACATCTAGACAAGCATTTTGGTAAGTTCCTTGACTTGATGAATAAACTACACATTAATATTCCCTTCCTTGATGCTATTCTAGGGATGCCCGCCTATGGGAAGTTCTTGAAAGAGATTCTATCAAGGAAGAGAAAGCTGGAAGACTTTGGTGAAGTAAGGATGACATCTAAATCCTCGGAGCTTATTCAAATCATGAAGGAGAAGATGCCACCCAAGTTAAGAGATCCCGGCTCATTTTGCATTCCCATTCAAGTTGGGGATGTCACTTGTGAAGCCTTATGTGATCTAGGAGCCAGCGTGAGCATCATTCCGCTGGAGCTATGTGTTAAGATCGGACTTTGGAGAGCCCAAGCCGGTTAAGATACGGTTTTACATGGCGGACCACTCCATTACCCATCCCGTGGGCATTTTGGAAGACGTTCCGGTTAAGTTAGGTAACTTCTATTTACCTATAGACTTTGATGTGCTTGATATTCCCGCAGATTATCCTGTTCCTATCATTCTCGGGAGGCCATTTCTAGCAACTTCGGGTTGCAATGTGGATTGTAAGAACGCCAATTTAAATTTCAACATTGGCGGAGATGAAGTGGAATTCGCATTACTTGCGGCTATGAAGGGAGAGCAGCTAGGAGATGATATCTTCAACATCTATGATAAAGAGGAATCAAGAGAATTGGTGAGCTCTATCCTTATTAACAATCCACTTGAAAAAGTTATTAGTTTTAGTTTAATAGAGGAAGGTATAGATGCTTCTTGTAATGTAGATATACGGAGCTTAAAGGCACTGGAAGAAGATCCAGGAGCTAAAACTGAAAGACTAATACAGGAGAAGAAGATCTTCAGTTTCGGTTTCAGTTGCAGTACCTCGACCGACGCTCTTTCTGGACCGAGCGAGGTGACTGAAGAACATCTCGGTCGACCTCTCTGGACCTCGACCGAGGTCGAAAGCGAGATGATGTCAACTAAGACTTCTGAAAGTCCAGTTCTTCAATCTACTCCACTAGAAGGAGGAAGCAAGGATCCCTCTCAGAAAGCACCCCCAGTTGTGGAGCTTAAACAACTCCCAAGTCACTTGAGGTATGTCTTTCTTGGACCGGATTCTACTTATCCCGTTATTGTTAGTGCTTCCCTCTCCGAATCTGAATTATCTAAACTAATGCATGTCATAAGAAAGCATCAAAAGGCTTTGGGTTAAACTATAGATGATCTTATTGGCATTAAGCCTTCTTTCTGCATGCATAGAATTCTAATGGAGGACGATCATAAGACTTCACGGGAACCTCAAAGACGGTTAAATCTGATCATGAAAGAGGTTGTGAAGAAGGAAATTCTTAAGTTGTTGGATGCAGGTATCATATATCCTATCTCGGACAGCAAATGGGTTAGCCCAATACATGTAGTTCCGAAGAAAGGAGGGATGACCATTGTCACGAATAAGAACAACGAGTTAATCTCAACCAGGACCGTCACGGGATGGAGGGTTTGCATCGACTATAGGAAGCTGAACGTGGCCACCCGGAAGGACCATTTTCCACTTCCCTTCATTGATCAAATGCTCGAACGGTTGGCCCAGCATTCACACTTTTGCTATTTAGACGGCTATAGTGGTTTCTTCCAGATTCCTATCCATCCGGATGATCAAGAGAAGACCACTTTCACTTGTCCATGGGGGACATTCGCTTATAGGAGGATGCCATTTGGATTATGCAATGCACCCGCTACCTTCCAGCGATGCATGATGGCAATCTATTCCGAGTATATAGAGGAGATCATGGAGGTATTTATGGATGATTTTTCAGTATATGGTTCCTCTTTTGATGACTGCCTATCTAACCTTTCTCTAGTGCTACAAAGATGTGAAGACACTAATCTTGTCTTGAATTGGGAGAAGTGCCATTTTATGGTTAATGAAGGCATTGTGCTAGGACACCTCGTTTCTAATCGAGGTATTGAGGTCGATCGTGCTAAGATCAAGACTATTGAGAAACTCCCTCCCCCTTGTTCTGTTAAAGGTGTGAGGAGTTTTCTCGGGCATGCAGGTTTCTACAGGAGATTCATCAAGGACTTCTAGAAGATTTCTACACCTCTAACTAACCTCTTGAATAAAGATGTTGTTTTTGAGTTTTCGTAGGAGTGTCTTGATGCATTTTACAAGATTAAGGAAGCGTTGATCTCCGCTCCCATTATCCAACCTCCGGATTGGACCTTGCCCTTTGAGATCATGTGTGATGCTAGTGATGTAGCAGTAGGAGCGGTGCTTGGACAAAAGAAGGATGGCCGGACCACCGCCATTTACTATGCTAGCAAGATGCTAGATGAAGCCCAGCGTAACTACGCCACAACCGAGAAGGAGCTATTGGCGGTTGTATATGCTTTCGAGAAGTTTCGTTCTTACTTAGTAGGAGCAAAAGTCATTGTCTACACCGACCATGCAGCCATTCGTTACTTGCTTGCTAAGAAAGATGCCAAGCCACGCCTTATTCGATGGATTCTCTTGCTTCAAGAGTTTGACCTAGAGATCCGCGATAAGAAGGGATCCGAAAATTCTGTTGCGGATCACCTCAGTCGGCTACCTCCATCTTCACGCGTGAAGGACGACCCACCCACAGACGATTCATTCCCCGATGAGCACTTGCACTTGTTGGAGCGTTTGATAGACTTACTTATCTCACCCCATGATGAAGGTGAAGTATGGGATGAGGACACCTCCCATCACGCATAGAGATGCCGTACGGTCCAGCTAGGGACCTTAAATCAAGCGCTTCTTGGGAGGCAACCCAAGGTATTGCTTTCTTTTCCCTTTTTCTAGTCTAGCTTTAGATAGTTTGCTTTTGCTTTGCTTTGTTTTGTTTTTTGCGTCCTAGATAGACAACAGGTGACATCTAAGGAAGGAATACAACCCAGGAGCACAACTGGAAGGACAGAAGTTCGAGAATACGAGAAGACGGAGTTTAACTGAGACACATCTCGGTTGTTGTCACAGTACCTCGACTGAGATGATTCTTGGCCAACCGAGGCGATTAGGGTTTCTGAAGACTCACCTCGGTCTGTACACCTCGGTCCAGTCGAGACCATCTCGACCGAGGTGACAACAGTTCCAGAAAAGGGTATAAAAGGGGCTGAAGATTTCTCTCTCTTCTCTTTACCCTCTTCTCGACCGCGGCGCATTTTCCACCTCGTTCCTCTGTTCTTTGCTCATTTTCGACGATTCTTGCTTCTAAACTGAGAGGAAAGGATAGAGGATCGCATTGCAAGCACCAATCTACAGAAAGAACAAACCGAATCGACCGAATCAGGGTAAAAATCAAAAAAAACCCTAACCCTCCTCCTTTCCACTGTTTCCTTTCGATTTGGGCTTTGGTTGCCCCTGCATTTGCTGAGAAAAGGATTAAGTACCCCATAGGAACCTTTGGTAGTGATTTTGGGGGAAAAGAACTGGATTTTTGAGGGAATCGATCGAACAGTTTTTCGCCTCGGTCCAGTCGGCCTGTGCCTCGGCCGAGGTGTTCTACAGAGTTGTCAGGGCGACCGAGGTGGTCTGAGAGGTCACAGAAATTATGAGTTCTGACAGGCAGTTGGTCCTGAGGGACAGATCTTCTCCTTCTCCTTCTTGTTCCTCTCGCCGTACTAGACTAGTGATCCACGAGAGACACTAGGTCGATTATGACCGCATAGCGGCCCGTCCAGTGATTGCACCCCGCTTCCTGGACATTTCAGCTTTTGACTGCCTCCACGTTGATGATGATTTGAGGCGTATGATTTCTGCCATGGGGTTGGAGCAGTTCACAGAGATTAGAGCTCCGGCCTATCTAGAGACGACCTTGGAGTTTGTCAGCTCCTTTACCTACTTGCCTACCGAGCGCGCCGTAAAGTACCGGTTGATGAACCGGAACTATTTGGTTCCCTTAGATCACTGGCGAGATATCTTTGGCTTCCCGATTCCTACAATTGCTGATTTTCCCTCCCGAGCTGTAGCTAGGGAGTTTTGGGGACAGATAGCTCACGTGGTTGAGCATGCTGATAGATGGAGACCTGGAGATTCCAGGGAGAGGATTATATTCCATCTTGCTTTTAGACTGGTCCACAGGATCTTCAGTGAGACTCTTCTGGTGCGTACTGAGACACCCCAGAAGGTCAGACAGGGCGAGCTTCTGAGTTTATACTGCATAGTGACTGGAGGAGTCCTAGATTTTGGATTGATGCTGGTAGAGGATCTGCATAAGATCAAGGCAAAGGCGAAGGGCGACATCTGTTATGGAGGTATTGTGACTCATATAGTGAGTTACATGGATATGGACCTTAGTGCTTGTACCATGGTGGCGGTTGCCAAGCCGCTTGGACTTCAGGAGATGATCACTCGGAGGATACTAGTTCCCCGAGGACTTACTATGCCATATGTGGCGATGCCATGGGAGCCGACTGCACCACGGGGGATCAGATGGTCAGCTCAGTTCTCCGTGTTTGATCCACACTACTGGAAGACTGTGTGGATTCCACTAATGGAGGAAGCTAGAGAGGCAGCTACTGTAGCAGCTCAGGGGCCAGCTGAGGATGATGATGATGATGTTGCTGAGGATTGTGGTGTTCCTATGGATACGGGCACGGATACAGTTGGGACTAGTGCGCCGGTCATCGATTTGGATGATGATGAGACTGAGGAGGAGCCGGCTGCAGCACCAGCACGTCCCGCTAGGCGTAGGGTATGTAGGCAGAGGGATCCACTTGCTCACCGTCGGATCGACGATCTGACAGATCAGATGATAGATTCTTATGCTGCCATGTCCCTAGAGATCCGAGAGATGTAGGAGAGATTACACTACCAGCACGTGATGGCTGAGATTAAGTTTCAGCATGTCATGGGCTATCCTTTCGACCCATCTCAGCACCCGTATGTGCCACCACCACCACCACCGGATCGTGATTATTGAGAGCTTGCAGGATTTTCTTTCTTTATTTATTATGCAGCTCAGCTATGTCCGGTGAGTACTTATTTTCTAGACTTATTTTGACCCATTGGGACAATGTGTCCCAAGTATGGGGTATTTGATGTATTACTTGACTATGGATGATTGTATGCTACTTTGATGGATATTTATGTTTTATTATGCTCTATCTGAGATTACATGCATGCATACAGGTTATTTGATTGAGAAAAACGTCAAAAACTGGAAAGAAAAAAAAAATTTATGACCTCGACCGAAGTGATTCTGGCCGAACGAGGTACTTCACCTCGGTTGACTAGAACATCTCGACCGAGGCGTTTTAACTGAAAAGAATTTCGAAACGATTTTTGTGCTTCTTATCTGGATATGACCTCAGTGAAGATTTTGTTTGCTGACTGGTTTTGAAATCTTTATATGATTGAAAGGTTTTATGATATGTTTGAGTTGCTAAATGCTTTGTTTGAAATTTGTGGCATGTTTAATACCTTGTTTTTATCAAAACTATGTTGAATTTGAAGGTTGACACCACATGATGAGTTCTCTCACTTTCTTCCTGCAAAGACCAAGGCGATTCATTCTTTTCTCTTCTTCTTCTTGATCATGCTTAGCCCCTCATATACATATTTGCCTTCCTTTACCTATCCGGGAATTTGGAAGCAAGCAAGTGAAAAGCAGGTGAAAGAAAAGTTGAGAAGTTGGCTGGAAATGAAAGTGTTAGAAAGTAATAAATAGGTTTGGGGAAGTCAATCATGATGATGAGTAACTCGGCACCATTCACATAGTCGGGTGTTTGTGTCTTGCCAAAGTCGGATTAGCGATATTCCTAACGGGTCATGGTATGTGCATCAAGGGTTTGATGCATCTCAAGAAATTGATGATTGCTGATTTCCTAGGCTTCGGTTATTGTGCACCTCTGTCCATGCATCCCAAAAAGTAAAGTAAAAAAAAAAAGAAAAGTGTGAAATAAGCAAAGCTTTTTGGTGGATGATGTTGAAAGTCAAGTGAAAATGAAGTGATATCCTTTTTCCGGATTCTAGCACCACATTACCTTCTATACATCCCTACCCTACACGTTTCTTGACCTTTCTTTTGGGAAGCCATTGAGACCTCGAGCTTGTTGATTGACTTAGTGGTTTAAACTGGATTATACATGATTAATTTCGATAATTATGATTTATTATGCACCTATGATTTTATGCAAAGATGAACAACTTTCTTATATTTATAAAATGTTTTAAGCATAATTTGATTTTAAATTCCATGAAGTATTCTCTTAGAGTAATCTATGATTGTAGTACACCAATAAAATATTTTGAAAGACTTTTTCATTGATCTTCATGACTAATAATCCATTCTATCTTGTATATTATATTCAGAACTTGCTTGGGGACAAGCAAGGGCTAAGTATGGGGTATTTTAATAGCATGAATTATTGTCTATATTTTGGGGCCTGTTTAGACGTTTTATCTTCAGTAATCTGCATGTTTGAATGTATATTATGTGATTATATTGTCGTTTCATCTACCTTTGCGGGAATCGAGGTCTACACCAAGTTTCGTTGTAATCGTAGGTAAAATGGCACGTTTTGCATCAAAAAGGAGCAAAAGGAGCTAAGGAGTCACTGGAGCTACATTCAGGAGCTTAAGGAAGAATCCATGAATCATGAAATTGGATTAGAGATTCACTTTGGACCAGATTTGAGAGATTTCACATTCAGTTGTGATTCACCTCGGTTGACTACAGAGTCACCTCGACCGAGGTGATCTAGAGGAGCTGACTCGACCGAGGCGAACACCTTGGACGCGGCAAGGATATTTTATTCTTGGCTGAGATCTTTTATTTTTGGAAAGAGGATCTTATATTTTTAGGCTGGATTCCTGGAAGGAAGAATATAATTTAGCCCATATATTTTACCTATTTTTATGGGAAAAGATCTTTCTAAGATATCTTATCTTTGGAGGGTAATTTTCCTATAAAAAAGGGTTGGATTTTCCACAAATCTGAAGGCCGCATACACCGCTTAGGGCTGGAAAACATCATAACAGTTGGAAGATTTGAAGAACCTTTTTGAAGGTTGAAGGAAGATTGAAGGAAGGAAGTTGATAGCTTTTATAGCTTTGTGAAGGGTTTTATAAGATTCCTTTAGATTCCCTTCATTGTTGGTTGTCTTATTGGATTTTGATCCAAGGAACGCTTGTTGATTGATAATTGATTCAGTTATTGAAGCCTTTCTCTTAAGGTTTTCTTGTTCAATTATTCTCTTTCTTCCCTTATATTTGATTATTACTTTCATGATGATGAGTGGCTAATTTCCTTGTGTGATTCTAGGGTGATTGGCTGAAGGTTGTGGGAAAAACGATGATAGAATAATCTTAATCACAGTAGGATCCTGAAAGCTCGAGTCTTTATCCTTAACCCTAAAGCATCTCGCTCAGTCGATGAACATCTCGGCCGGGGTGGAATTCTTCTGACCGAGGTGACTTATCTTATCCGAAACTGAGAGTTAAGTGTTAGAGTTTGCCAAATCCTATTCTTATTACACCTTTCCTGGTTCAATGCAAGCTTAGGATGAGACTTACCCGGTAATTCCTTTGTTTGTTTACCCAAGATCATAAGTGTAGGTAATAAAGGTTTATCCTTTATTGGGGTTTGAGTGTGCTTTCATCCTATCTATGTGAGTTAGCATGAGACTTACCCGGTAAAGGTTAATTCTATTCCCTTAGTTGGAGTTTTAGTTTGAGGTCATAGTTCTTTTCCTTAATTCCTTGAGACTTATCCGGTAATAGGAGTTATGGTTTGGGATTAGTGAGTAGTGAGACTTACCCGGTGATCTATTCCACTTTAGTAACACCTTCCCTATGCAAATATCTCAGCTTTGTCCGCTTATCTTTGGATCTTGAGTTGGAACCACAACTAGATGCTTTAATCCCTAGAATTGCATATTTCCTTAATTGACTTTTTATCATCTTTGATTGCTTTGATCACTTTTGTGGTTAGTAGTTGCATTGACAAACCTATACCTGTTTTGTTTCACTAAGTCCCTGTGATCGACCCCTAGAATTTCTTGCTTTTTACTACGATTGAGCCGTACACTGCGGGTTCGCATCCTTGTTTTAAGTTTACATCTAGGGTTATAAATTTAAAGCTTGCACACACCGTTTGGAGCGAACAGGAGCTATGTGTGAAGATCGGACTTGGAGAACCCAAGCCGGTGAAGATAAGGTTGTACATGGCGGATCGCTCCATTACCCATCCCGTGGGCATCTTGGAAGACATTCCCATTAAGTTAGGTAACTTCTATGTACCTATAGATTTTGTTGTACTTGATATACCCGCAGATTATCCCGTTCCTATCATTCTCGGGAGACCATTTCTAGCAACTTCGGGTTGCAATGTGGATTGTAAGAACGCCAAGTTGAAATTCAACATTGACGGACATCAAGTGGAGTTTTCATTGCTTGCTGCAACAAAAGGAGATCCGCTGAAGGATGACATCTTTAACATCTATGATGAAGAAGAATCAAGAGAATTGGTGAGCTCTATCCTTATTAATGACCCTCTTGAAAGAGTTATTAGTTTTAGCTTAATGGAGGAAGGTATAGATGTTTCTTGTGATGCAGATATACGGAGCTTAAAGGCACTAGAAGCATATCCAAGAGCTAAAATTTAGAATCTGATCCAGGAGAGGAGAAATTCAAGTTTCGGTCCTAGTTCCAATACCTCGACCGAGGCATTTTCTGGACCAAGCGAGGTGTTCTTCTCTGAAGAACATCTCGGTTACCCATCTCGGACACCGATCGAGACAGCAAGCGAGATGTTGTCAACTGAGGACAACAAACTTCCTACACCATTTTCTGATACTCATTTATATTTGGTTGAGCACTGGCTCCACCAAACTTCTGATAATAAAGAACATTGGTATGCTGACATTGTTAATTATCTTGTTTGCCAGTAAATACCGCCCGGATTGACGTACGCTCAAAGGAAGAAATTCTTCAAGGATGTACACCACTACTACTGGGATGAACCTCTACTGTTTAAGAGAGGTCCGGATGGGATGCTTTGACGATGCATTCCAGAAGATGAAGTTACTAGTGTTATATGGCATTGCCACTCGCTTCCTTGTGGAGGACATGCTAGCGCTCATACGTGCGCTAAGGTATTACGTTCTGGTTTCTTTTGGCCTACATTATTTAAGGATGTGCAAACGTTTGTTGTTTCTTGTGATGCATGCCACAGAATAGGGAACTTGTCTAGAAGGAACGAGATGCCACTCAACAATATCCAGGAGGTTGAGATTTTTGATGTATGGGGAGTTGATTTCATGGGACCTTTCCCATCATCCGTAGAGAAACTCTACATTCTCCTAGCTGTCGATTACGTCTCTAGATGGGTGAAAGTCATTGCCTCTCCCACTAATGACGCCATGGTGGTGGTGAAGTTCTTCAATCGGACTATCTTCCCACGTTTTGGGACACCACGTATCATCATCAGTGATAGAGGAACGCATTTCATCAACCGGAGTTTTAAGGCACTTCTATTGAAGTATGGGGTAACCCACAAAGTAGCAACCCCTTATCACCCTCAAACTAGTGAACAGGTCGAGATCTCGAATAGAGAAATCAAGGAGATCTTGGAGAAGACCGTCTCTAGGACGAGGAAAGATTGGTCCATGAAGTTGGACGACGCTCTTTTGGCTTATAGGACCGCATTCAAGACTCCCATTGGTACCACCCTTTACAATTTGGTATATGGGAAGTCTTTCCATTTACCTGTTGAGTTAGAGCACAAAGCAAATTGGGCAATCAAGTGGTTGAATTTCGATATCAAGGAGGCCGGAGAGAAGAGGCTATTAGACATCAACGAGTTGGAAGAGTTGCGCTTAAACGCTTATGAGAATGCCAAGATCTACAAGGAAAGAACGAAGAGATAGCATGACAAGCATATCATTCCTAAGGAATTCAAAGAAGGAGATTTAGTTCTACTCTTCAACTCCCGTCTTCGCCTCTTTCTAGGTAAGTTGAAATCTAGATGGACGGGACGTTACGTTGTGAAACATGTTTTCCCTTATGGTGCAGTTGAGATTTGGGGAAAAACAAGCGGAAGCTTCAAGGTCAATGGTCATAGGCTTAAGAAGTACCAACCGGAAGTCCAGGTTGAGGAGATTGCACCACTATACCTTGTATAGGGATGCCGTATGGTCCAGCTAGCGACCTTAAATCAAGCGCTTCTTGGGAGGCAACCCAAGATATTGCTTTCTTTTCCCTTTTTCTAGTTTAGTTTTAGATAGTTTGCTTTGCTTTGTTTTGTTTTTGGCGTCCTAGACAAAAACCAGGTACTTTCTAAGGAAGGATTACAACTAAGGAGCAACACTGGAAGGACAGAAGTTCGAGAAATTGAGAAGACGGAGTTTGACTGACACACATCTCGGTTGCTGTCACAGCACCTCGACCGAGATGATTCTTGAGCAACCGAGACGACTAGGTCTGATAATCCAGTCAGCCACCTCGGTCCGGTCGGGACCACCTCGACCGAGGTCACAGCAGAACTGCTGAGGGGTATAAAAGGAGAACGAATTCTTCTCTCTTCCCTCCCAACTTCCTTCTCGATTGCGGCGCACCCTCATCTCGCTTCTTCGTTTTTCGTCGTTTTCCACGATTTCTACTCCGATCTCGCAAGGAAAAGCAAGAGGATTTGATTGCAAAGAACAAACTGCAGGATAAACGCCTCGAATCGACTTAATTTGGGGTAAATTGTCGAAAACCCTAATTTCCTCTTTCTTTACTGATTTGGGCGATTTTTGGCTTTGGTTGCCACATTTAATTGCTGAAAAGAATATAAGTACCCCATAGGAAGCAATTGGTAGTGATTTGGGGGGAAAAGAACTGAAAATCAGAGAGAGAAAATCGAACAGCACTTCACCTCGGTCCAATCGAGCTGTGTCTTGGACGAGCTGTTCTTCAGTCTGTCAGAATGACCGAGGTAGCCTTGTCAGCAGAAATTATGAGTTCTCGTTCCGATCGTCAGCTGGTTCTTAGAGATGCTCCCAGTGGTTCTTCTCCTTCCCCTTCTTCTAGACCTTCTATCCCGGTGATCCATGAGCGTCACTAGGCAGATTTTGATCGCATTTACGGGCGCCCCATCATTGCCCCGCGCTTTTTGGATGTTCCAGTCTTCGAGTGCCTCCACGTGGTGGAGGACTTGAAGAAGATGATTTCCATGGTGGGGCTGGAGCAGTTTATGGAGATCCGAGCTCCAGCCTACCTTCAGCCGACCATGGAGTTTGTGAGTTCTGTCACTCACATGCCTGAGAGGAACAACATCAAGTACCGGTTGCTGAACCGGAATTACATGGTTCCTATGGATCAGTTCAGAGACATTTTTGGCTTCCCGACCCCGACAGTCACCGATTTTCCTTCTCGAGCAGTGGCTCGATAGTTCTGGGGGAAGATTGCCCATGTGGTGGAGCACGTTGATAGATGAAGACCTGGAGACTCCAGGGAGCGCATCATCTTCCATTTAGCATTCCGTTTGGCCCACCGTATATTTAGTGAGACTCTTCTGGCGCGTACTGAGACGCCCCAAAAGATCAGACAGGGAGAGCTGTTGAGTATGTTCTGCATGGTTACTGGAGGAGTGCCTGACTTTGGAGGCATGCTAGCTGAGGATCTGCACCGGATCAAGGGCAAGGCAAAGGGAGATATTTGTTGTGGAGGACTGGTGACTCATATTGCTACAGTTATGGGTCTAGACTTGACTACTTGTACACTGGTGGCGGCTGCAAAGCCGCTTGGACTTCAGGAGATGATCACGAGGAGGATATTGATCCCTCGTGGCCTTACCACACCATACGTAGCGATGCCTTGGGAACAGTGATAACACAATTTATGACGTTAGTCTAGGCATCCATTTAGATAATTTTTCCCGGTATTCATGCATAGTTTAGCATTAGTTCGTGACGATTTGCACTTAATTCATGTATGTTGTCGAGAATGACGTCTACACGAACTCTTGCATGTTTTGTAGGTATTTTGGGGGCCTTTGGAGCTTAATTGATACATTCGAGGATCGTTCCTCATAATGACACACTTCCGGGCTCATTGGGAAGCAAGTTAGGAGAACACATAGGGTCATGTTGCTGCATGCCTTGCACCAACTCATGGCTCAACGATCAAAAGAGGGCTTAAACACCAAAACCACGGTCCCTGGGACTTCCACGGCGGTGGAATGGACCGTGATTCCCTTTGGACAGCTGGGATAGCTGTCCCACGATCTCCATAACCGACTCTTGTAAATGGTGAAGGCTATAAGTACTCTTGCAGGCTGATTCTAAAAGGGGACCTGACCTCACACACATCCTCACCCACATTCTCTGATTGGAACATTTGGATTGGAGCTACTCTTGGAGAAGAAGAAACACTCTCTTTCATTTCATTATCTTGGTATGGAAGCCATGAATATATGATTGTTAAGTTTGATTGTTAAGATGCATGTTGTGGGCTAAATAGATGCGATTCTAGGGTAAGGAAATGATGGTTATGGCTTGGACTATGATAGGATAGACTTAAACGTACCTTTGGATGACCTGCTTGCTCGTACTTAAGTTCTGTTAGAAATCACGGCATGTTCTACCTAGATCACGGCCGTGGAATGAATGAACTACCCGTGATTTGCTTCTGTTATGCTTGTATTGATAGATCTGCATGTTAGGATGTTAGATTGTTGAAATCCTAGTGTTTGTTGAGCTTAATCTAGCCTAGTGTGACCTAATTCTAGCAATCTAAGTGAGGGAAGAAACCTACCCGGTGATTTCTGATCTTAAGTACCATAGATGATGAACTCTAGGTAGTAGTGAGCTTCATAAGCCACTATTAGATTGAGTGTGCTAGGATTGATGTTTAGGACTTGCCTTCCCGATACTGACCCGGTAAGGAGAGGTTAGTTCCCTAGATAGCAATCCGGTTTGTGTAGATTTCCCAACCCTAGGCTCCTAAAGACTTACCCGGTAATAGGACCTTAGTTGTGGGATTAGTGGATCATGAGACCTATCCGGTGATTGGTTCCATTTGAAAAACACCCTTTCCCAACATACCATAGTTGATCCAAGGAATGATTAGAAGCTTGAGTCCAATGCCATAACCGGAATTTCTAACCCCTATAATCCGCTTTTCTTTCTTTGACTATCTATCTCGTGTTTGAGTTTGTTTATATGTGTCGCTAGCTTAGTTGTTTGTTAATCTTGCATGATTTGTGATCCTTGATTGATCACCACAAAACCAATCCAAAAACATTGAGATTTTCATTTCTTTATTTCTTTCTCTTTTCTTAGCCTAGATCAATACTATCCTTAGTCACTATTTGATTCAATTTCACCTTAGTCTTTGTGTTCGACCTCGAAATACTATCCTTACTACAAAACGACCCATACACTGTGGGTTCTCTAGGAGTTAGGAAAAATATATCGAGTTATAAATTTAAGACTTTTGCATGTCACAATCTTAGCGTAACAAGTTTTTGGCGCCGTTGTCGGGGACTAGGTCTAGATTGAGTCATTTTTGTGATTGTTTATAGTGTAGGTCTTTGTTGTTGCTTTTGATCTTATTTGGTTTGTGTCTTTTCATTTTCAGGACATCTCTCATTCTTTAGGTGCATGCGAAGATCCCGTGGCAAGGATTTAGCTCCATTCGATCCCGAACCGGAGAAAACCCTTTAGGCTAAATCTAAGAGCATTAAGAAGAAGAAAGAGATGGCCGCAAAAGATCTTCAAGCTGAGTTGGATGAGGCTTTAGAGCAAATTAGGTTGAGGGATGAGCTCTTGGAAAATGAGAGGAGGCTCGCCAATGAGAGGCAAGAAGCAACTAGGAGGGAAATTGAAGAGATTAGGCAAGCTCTTGTACAAAGAGAGCTTAATCGTCAACAACCTCCTCTTCCACCACCACCACCGTAGCCGGCTATAAATATTCGGTTTGAGCCGATTATGATTGAGGAGCCACAAACTTTAGGGCAACATATGGATCCGGCCCAAAGAGCGCACCGTCCGGGTGTGAACTTAGGAGATCCCGCAGCCCATGATTATGAGCTTCGCCCGTAAGTTCTACAAATGATCCGACATAATCAATTTGGAGGGATGGAAGGAGAGTCTCCTCATCAACACTTGATGAACTATGAGATCTTGATGGAGACTCTAAGGCCCCCTAGATTGGAGAACAACAACCATAAGCTTAGGGCTTTTTCCTTCTCACTTAAGGATAAAGCCTTGGCTTGGTACCAATCGATTCCACTAGGGCGTGTGAGTACTTGGGAGGAGATGAAAACCGAGTTCTTGAGTAAGTTCTTCCCACCTTCCAAGACTACCGAGTTAAGAGGGAAGATCAATGCCTTCGTGATGAAGGATAGAGAAAGCCTATTCAAGTCTTAGGAGAGGTTCAAAGACCTCCTCCTAGATTGTCCACACCATGGTATACCGAAAATAGAGCTTTTGGAGATCTACTTTAAGGGACTTGATGAAGATAGCCAATTCAAGCTTCAATCTCTTTCCGGTGGAACATTTATGGAGAAGAATGTGGATGAGGCTTGGGAGTTTGTAGAGAAGCAAGCCTTGGTGATAGAGAAGTACTCCCATAGGAAGAGTGATAGGAGAAAACCGGGAGTTTATGAAGTGAATGAAGTCACCATGAGCAACTAGAAGCTCGATGGAATCAACAATGAGCTAAAGTCTTTGAGGGAGTTGTGTGCTACAACCTTGAAGAGTCAAGCTAGCCCTCAAGGGCAAGTGCAAGCAAACTTGTCTTCCAAGGAGGAAGATGTGAACTACATGGGAAGGGGCAATTACAACAACTAACAAGGCCCAAGGAACTTCAACAACAACAGCCGGCCATTCAATAATTACCGGCCTAATCACAACCACCCCGGGTTTTCCTATTCTAACCCGGATGGAGCCTTGAACCCTCCCGCTTCTACAAGCGCAGCACCACCACCTAAGGCTTCACAAGAGCCTCAACCCCGATTTACTCAACCTCCAAAGGATAGAACCGAGATGATGTTTGAGCAATTGCTTGGAAGGTTGAGTGGTCTTGAGAGCACGGTGACTTCCATTTCAAAAGCTCAAAAGGTGCTAGAAGCACAAGTGTTCCAAAAGGCGGGTGAAGCTCATAGGGATCCGGGAAAGCTTCCCGGAAGAACCGAAGATAACCCAAGAGGCCAAGTGTTGGCCATCACAATAAGGAGTGGGCTGAGCATGAAGGACTCTTTGCCTAAGGGGAACGATAAAGGAAAGCAAGTGGTGATAGAGGAAGAGCCATTGCAACAAGATGGAGGCAAGAGCAAGGATGATGAGCCAACACATGTGGCACCACCTCCATGCAAGCCACCACTACCATTCCCACAATCACGAGCAAGAGCTCGTTTAGACAAACACTTCGGTAAATTCCTTGAACTTATGTCTAAATCACATATTAACATTCCGTTCATGGATGCTATTCTAGGTATGCCGACCTACGGAAAATTCTTGAAGGAAATACTCTCCAACAAAAGGAAGTTGGAGGAGTATGGAGAGGTGAGAATGACAAAGAGATCTTCTGAGTTGATCCAAACCATGAAGGAGGAGATGCCTCCTAAGCTAAGAGATCCGGGATCTTTTTGTGTGTCAATTGGGGTTGGAGAAGTGAAGTATGAAGCCCTATGTGATCTTGGAGCAAGTATAAGCATCATCCCGCTTGTACTTTGCAACAAGCTTCAAGGAGCCTTGAGGAGTCTTCCATAGCTTTGGATTCATCTCAACCTACATTGTATGGAGCATCTCCAATCGATAAAGGTCCTTCTAAACTTGAACTTAAACCCCTCCCCTCTCATCTTAAGTATGCTTTTCTTGGTGAAGATTCTACTTATCCGGTGATTGTTAATGCATGCTTGAATGATGATGAGTTGAATAGATTGTTGCATGAGTTGAGATTGCATAGGAGAGATATAGGTTATACCATTGATGACTTAGTTGGCATTAAACCTTCCTTGTGCATGCATAAGATCTTAATGGAAGATAATCATAAACCTTTAATTGAACCTCAAAGAAGACTAAACCCTATCATGAAAGAAGTAGTCAAGAAAGAGATCCTTAAATTGCTAGATGCGGGAATCATTTTCCCGATTTCGGATAGTAAATGAGTTAGTCCCGTGCATGTGGTTCCTAAGAAGGGTGGGATAACCGTAGTGACTAATGAGAATAATGAACTAATCCCTACTAGGACGGTTACTGGATGGAGGATGTGTATAGACTATAGGAAACTAAATGTGGCCTCTAGGAAAGATCACTTCCCTCTTCCCTATATTGACCAAATGCTAGAGAGATTAGCTCAACATTCACACTTTTGTTATTTAGATGGTTATAGTGGGTTCTTCCAAATCCCTATCCACCCGGATGACCAAGAGAAAACTACATTCATATGCCCTTGGGGTACATTTGCATATAGGAGAATGCCATTTAGGTTGTGTAGAGCACCCGCCACCTTTCAAAGGTGTATGATGGCCATATTTTCTGAATATATTGAAAACATCATGGAAGTTTTTATGGATAATTTCTCTATTTATGGATCTTTATTTGATGATTGTTTAGCTAACTTGTATTTAGTGCTAAAGAGATGTGAGGAGACTAATCTTGTCTTGAATTGGGAGAAATGCCACTTCATGGTAAGTGAAGGCATTGTGTTGGGACACTTGGTGTCCAACCGAGGCATTGAGGTTGACAGGGCTAAGATAGAGACAATAGAGAAGTTGCCACCACCTACCTCGGTGAAGGGGGTAAGGAGTTTCTTAGGGCATGCGGTTTTACCGGAGATTCATAAAAGATTTATCTAAAATTTCTAAGCCTCTTACTAACCTACTAATGAAAGATGTTGAGTTTGTTTTCTCCAAGGATTGCCTTGAGGCTTTTTGTAGGTTGTAGAATGCTTTGATCTCCGCACCTATCATGCAACCTCCGGATTGGAGTCTACCGTTTGAGATCATGTGTGACGCGAGTGATGTATCCGTTGGGGCTGTTTTGGGACAAAGAAAAGATGGGCTTACACATGCCATCTATTATGCTAGCAAAATGCTAGATGATGCCCAACTCAATTACGCTACCACCGAGAAGGAATTGCTAGCGGTTGTATATGTATTTGAGAAGCTCCGCTCGTATCTTGTTGGAGTGAAGGTCATTGTGTATACGGATTATGCTGCGATCCGTTACCTCCTTACAAATAAGGATGCCAAACCTCGTTTGATTTGGTGGATCCTTCTTCTTCAAGAGTTTGATTTGGAGATCCGGGATAAGAAAGGGTCCGAAAATTCTGTGGCGGACCACCTTAGTAGACTCCCACCATTGGAGATTGAGAGAGATGACATCCTGATTGATGACTCATTCCGGGATGAGCAATTGCAAATGGTGGAGGAGTGCTTGTTTCAAGTGTCAAGGGGCAATCAGCCATGGTATGCCGAAATAGTGAACTATCTCGTTTGTGAAGAGGTGCCACCCGGTCTATCGTATGCCCAAAGGAAAAAGTTCTTCAAGGATGTGAGGCATTACTATTGGAGTGAACCGCTTTTGTTCAAGAGAAGACCGGATGAGGTCTTTAGGAGATGCATCCCGGAGGATGAGGTGGAGAGTGTGATCCGCCATTGTCATTCCTTGCCATGTGGAGGCCATGCTAGCTCACACAAGACGTGTGCAAAGGTGTTGCAATCCGAGTTTTATTGGCCAAGTTTGTTCAAGGACGTGCAAAATTTTGTGGTAGCTTGTGATGCTTGCCAAAGGACGGGAAACATCTCAAGGAGGAATGAGATGCCCTTTAACAACATACAAGATGTGGAGATATTTGATGTTTGGGGTGTGGACTTCATGGGGTCATTCCCCTCTTCTTGTGGCAACCTCTACATCCTATTGGCGGTGGACTATGTGTCGAGATGGGTAGAAGCAATCGCATCTCCCACCAATGATGCCAAAGTTGTGGTGCGGTTCTTTAACCGAGTGATCTTCCCTAGGTTTGGAACACCGAGGGTGATCATAAGCAATGGAGGAAAGCACTTCACCAATAGGAATTTTGGGACACTTTTGGCTAAGTATGGGGTAACTCATAAGGTGGCAACACCTTACCATTCCCAAACTAGTGGCCAAGTGGAGATCTCCAACCGGGAGATAAAGGGGATACTTGTTTCAAGAACGAGAAAGGATTGGGCTATGAAGCTCGATGACGCCTTGTGGGCTTATAGAACCGCCTTCAAGACACCGATTGGCACCACTCCCTACAAGCTAGTTTATGGCAAGTCTTGCCACCTTTTGGTGGAGATGGATCATAGAGCCTATTGGGCTATAAGGTGGCTGAATTTTGACCTCAAAGAGGCCGGTGAGAAGAGGTTCCTAGACATAAACGCTCTTGAGGAGATCCGGTTGGATGCCTATGAAAACACCCGGATCTACAAAGAAAGGACCAAACATTGGCATGACAAACGTCTCATCCCAAAGGAGTTGAGTGAAGGCGACCTTGTCCTTCTCTTCAACTCAAGGCTGCGGCTCTTCCTCGGAAAGCTAAAGTCAAGATGGACGGGTCCTTATATGGTGAAGAAGATCTTTCCCCAGGGAGCGGTTGAGATAGGAGGGGAGCATTGTGGAGATTTTAAGGTGAATGGGCACCGGTTGAAGAAGTATATCCTGGGAGCTCCGGTGGATATGATTGTCCCACTTCACCTTAAGTGAGATGCCCCCGAATTTGGTCAAGCTAATGACCTTAAAGAAGCGCTTAATGGGAGGCAACCCATTGGTAGACATCTTTCCCTTTTCGTTGTTGTTTTAGTTTTTTTTTTTTCTATTTTTGTGTGTTTGAAGTTTGTTGTGCTAGAGTCTAAGAGGCATGGAAGCCTTGCATGACATGTGGATGATGATGATGAGTCCCTCATCAATTGTGGGTGGAGCGGATGCGGGACTTCGACGGCTAGCGGTGCTTAGCGTGGGTCCCGACGCCATGACGAACATCTTGAGCTCTCTACCATCTTTGATAGATCATCCGTCATCAATTCACATGAGCGAACCAAAATACCGGCAACTCCATTTTTACATTGTGAGGACCCTCTTTCACTCTTCTTTACATCATTTACACATTGAGGACAATGTGTTTCTAAGTATGGGGTGGGTTTTTCATGATCACTTGCATGATTAGCATCTAGGATAGTTTCTTTTAGTCACATGTTTCATTATGTCTTGCATTGTACATATATATTTCGAAAATTCCAAAAACAATTAGTGCTTCTAAGCTTGGGTATGACCCTTATGATAAGATTGTCTTGTGAATTGGCTATGGATGGCCTTATGTGTTGAATGGATGTATGCATATGTGGACTTGAAGTACTTATCTTGAATCCCATGTGTGAATTGTGATCATGAATGTTTGCCTTGATTGGATTGAGGATTGATAGTCGAAATTACATGCTAGTTCTTGCACATCATTTAGGAGTGATTAAGGAAATTCATTTTTCTCTACTTCTCATCTTGATCATGTTGTTTGAGCACCTCAATTGATATAAAATTTGACCTCTTTTGACCCATCCGGGAATAGGAGCATGCTAGTGTGTTGAGTGTGTGAAAAGCAAGTGTGGGGTGAAGTTGTTGATGAATGAATGTGGTGAATGAAGTGCTGAATTTTTGTGAAAAGTGAAGAAAAAAATATAGGTTTGGGGACTTTGGTTTTGATGACGAGTAACTCGGCACCATTCACATAATCAGGTGTTTGTGCCTTGCCAAAGTCGGATAAACCGAATGTCCTAACGAGCCTTGGTATGTGTGCCCGGTGTGAGGCGCCTCAAAAAAATCCCGATGTCCGCTAATCACCAAGGTTTCGGCTTTTGTACACCAATGTCATTGCCTAAAAAAAAGAAAGTGAAAAAGAAAACAAAACAAAGAAAAGATGGAGAAAATATACACTTGAGGCGAAGATTGATAAAAAAAAAATGAAGTTGTGGAGTTAGTTCCTTTCCCGGATTAGCATCACATGACCTAAAAATTCCCACCTATTCACAACGTATCTTAGCCTTTTCTTTCCTAAGTCCTTGTGACCTATTTGCATGTGTGTAAGACTTAGTAATCTAGATTGGATATGCTCATGATTATCTTGACTTCTTCATTGTCACCTTTCATGCATGCCTTCTAGTTAAGTATAATTGTCTTTCCTTGCCTTCATTCGTTTGATGCATGATTGCTTGTCCATTACCATGAAACATAACTATGAAGGTGATCCAATATTAGAAGCACAATCCCAAAAAGATTTTGTTGTTTTTCTGCATGCATAAATCATGTCATCTTTTAGTCTATAGTTGGGCCTTGCTCGGGGACGAGAAAACCTTAAGTATGGGGTATTTTGATAACACAATTTATGACGTTAGTCTAGGCATCCATTTAGATAATTTTTCCCGCTATTCATGCATAGTTTAGCATTAGTTCGTGACGATTTGCACTTAATTCATGTATGTTGTCGAGATAGACGTCTACACGAACTCTTGCATGTTTTGTAGGTATTTTGGGGGCCTTTGGAGCTTAATTGATACATTCGAGGATCGTTCCTCGTAATGACACACTTCCGGGCTCATTGGGAAGCAAGATAGGAGCAAAGGAGAACACATAGGGCCATGTTGGTGCATGCCTTGCACTAACTCATGGCTCAATGATCAAAAGAGGGCTGAAACACCAAAACCACGGTCCCTGGGACTTCCACGGCCATGGAATGGACCGTGATTCCCTTTGGACAGCCAGGACAGCTGTTCCACGATCTCCATAACCGACTCTTGCAAATGGTGAAGGCTATAAGTACTCTTGCAGGCTGATTCTAAAAGGGACTTGACCTCACACACATCCTCTCCCACATTCTCTTATTGGAACATTTGGATTGGAGCTACTCTTGGAGAAGAAGAAACACTCTCATTTGGAGAAGGAGAAGAAGCACACTAGTTTCATAGTTTTCATAGTTTTTGAGAGTTTTGAGTGAGTTTTGTTGAAGACATTTGCTAGGGTTGTAAGAAACGATTCGAACCTTCTTTGGAAGGGTTGTAAGTCTTTCTCAACATTTATTCAGCTTGTTTTCTTGTTCTATTTGATTCATCTCTCTTTCATTTCATTATCTTGGTATGGAAGCCATGAATGTATGCTTGTTAAGTTTGATTGTTAAGATGCATGTTGTGGGCTAAATAGATGCGATTCTAGGGTAAGGAAATGATGGTTATGGCTTGGACTATGATAAGATAGAATTAAACGTACCTTTGGATGACCTGCTTGCTCGTACTTAAGTTCTATTAGAAATCACGGCATGTTCTACCCAGACCACGGCCGTGGAATGAATGAACTACCCGTGATTTGCTTCTGTTATGCTTGTATTGATAGATCTGCATGTTATGATGTTAGATTGTTGAAATCCTAGTGTTTGTTGAGCTTAATCTAGCCTAGTGTGATCTATGCTAGCAATCTAAGTGAGGGAAGAGACCTACACGGTGATTTCCGATCTTAAGTACCATAGATGATGAACTCTAGGTAGTAGTGAGCTTCATAAGCCGCTATTGGATTGAGTGTGCTAGGATGGATGTTTAGGACTTGCCTTCCCGAGACTTACCCGGTAAGGAGAGGTTAGATCCCTACATAGCAATCCGGTTTGTGTAGATTTCCCAACCCTAGGCGCCTAAAGACTTACCCGGTAATAGGACCTTAGTTGTGGGATTAGTGGATCATGAGACCTACCCGGTGATTGGTTCCATTTGAAAAACACCCTTTCCCAACATACCATAGTTGATCCAAGGAATGATTAGAAGCTTGAGTCCAATGCCATAACCGGAATTTCTAACCCCTAGAATCCGCTTTTCTTTCTTTGACTATCTATCTCGTGTTTGAGTTTGTTTATATGTGTCGCTAGCTTAGTTGTTTGTTAATCTTGCATGATTTGTGATCCTTGATTGATCACCACAAAACCAATCCAAAAACATTGAGATTTTCATTTCTTTATTTCTTTCTCTTTTCTTAGCCTAGATCAACACTATCCTTAGTCACTATTTGATTCAGTTTCACCTTAGTCTTTGTGTTTGACCTCGGAATACTATCCTTACTACAAAACGACCCAAACACTGTGGGTTCGCTATGAGTTAGGAAAAATATATCGAGTTATAAATTTAAGACTTTTACGTGTCACAATCTTAGCGTAACAAGCAGACTGCCCCTCAGGGTATCCTATTGTCAGATCAATTTACAGTCTTCGATCCACAGTACTGGTCTTCCGCTTGGCAGCCTTATATAGAGGATGCGAGAGATGCTGCACCAGCTCAGGTGGAGGAGGAGTGTGATGATGGCGGAGCTGCCATGGAGACTATTACAAATACCACATGTCCTAGTGTGCCGATTGTCGACCTAGATGATGAGGCGACAGAAGAGAAGGCAGCTGCAGCACCATCACAACCTGCCCGGCATAGAGTCCGCAGACAGAGAGATCCCGTAGCTCACCGACGGATCGATGAGCTGACGGACCAGATGATCGACTCTTACGCCACCTTGTCATTGGAGATGATGGAGCTTAGAGAGATCCAACACTACCAGAAGAGGATGATGGAGATCCAGTTCCAGCACACTATGGGTTACCCGTTTGACCCATCTCAATATCCCTTCATCCCATATCCACCACCACCACCAGCGAATCAGGACTAGAGCAACGTGGATTTTTTTTTATTATTTATTTTTGCAGCTCAGCTATGTCCGGTGAGTTCTCTTGTTTTAGACTTATTTTGACCCATTGGGACAATGTGTTCTAAAGTATGGGGTATTTATGTGTATGATTTGACATTTTGTATGCTTGTATGACTCGATATGGATATTTATGATTTTCTTTATGCTTTTTGTGTTTATCTGAGATTACATGCATGCATACAGGTTATTTGATTGAGAAAAACGTCGAAAACTGGTTTAAGAAAAAAAAGTTTATGACCTCCACCTGGATGTTTCTGGCCAAACGAGGTCAAGTACCTCGGTTGATTTAGAACACCTCGACCGAGGCGGTTTAACTGAGAGATTTTTTGAAACATTTTGTGCTTCTCTTATGGATATGACCTCAGTGATGATTTTGTTTGTAGATTGGTTTTGAAATCTTTATATGTTTGAAAGGTTTTATGATATGTTTAAGCTGCAAAATGCTTTGTTTGAAATTTTGGCATGTTTAATACTTTGTTTTTATCAAAATTATGTTGAATTTGAAGGTTGACACCACATGATGAGTTCTATCACATTCTTCCTGGGATGATTAAGGCAATTCATTCTCCTCTCTTCTTCTTCTTGATCATGCTTTAGCCCTTCATATACATATGTGCCTTCCTTTACCTATCCGGGAATTTGAAAGCAAGCCAAGAAAAGCAAGTGAAAGAAAAGTTGAGATGTTGGCTGGAAGTTTAGAAAGAAACAAATAGGTTTGGGGAAGTTAATCATGATGATGAGTAACTCGGCACCATTCACATAGCGGGGTGTTTGTGTCTTACCAAAGTCGGATTGAGCGATATTCCTAACGGGTCATGGTATGTGCATCAAGGGTTTGAGGCATCTCGAGAAATTGATGATTGCTGATCTCCTAAGCTTCGGTTATTGTACACCTTTGTCCATGCATTCCAAAAAGTAAAGTAAATAAGCAAAGTTTATTGGTGAAAGATGTTGTGTTTCAAAAGAAGTGAAGTAAGATCCTTTTCCCGGATTCTAGCACCACATTCCCTATATACATCCCGCCCTGACACGTTTCTTGACCTCTTTTGGAAGCCCTTGAGACCTCGATCTTGTTGATTGACTTGGTGGTTTAAACTGGATTATACATGATTAATTTCGATAATTATGATTTATTATGCATTCTATGATTTTATGCAAAGATGAACAACTTTCATATATTTATAAAATGTTTTGATCATATCTTGATTTTAATTGCCATGAAGAATTCTCTTAGAGTGATCTATGAGTGGAGCACACCACCAAAAATAATTTAAAATACTTTTCATTGATCTTTATGACCTATAATCCATTCTATCTTGTACTTAAGATTTGGAACTTGCTTGGGGACAAGTATGGGATATTTTGATAGCATGTATTATAGTCTATATTTTGGGACTTGTTTGGACGTTTTATCTTCAATAATCTGAGTGTATGGATGTATATTATGTGATTATATTGTTGTTTCGTCTACCTTTACGGGAATCGAGGTCTACACCAAGTTTCGTTGTAATTGTAGGTAGAATGGCACGTTTTGGACTGAAATGGAGCTAAGGACCTAAGGGGTCATAGGAGCTACATTCTGGAGTTCAAAGAAGAACTCAAGAAGCATGGAATTAATGAAGAAGATTTACTTTGGACCAGATTTGAGAGATTTCACATTCAGCTGAGATTCACCTCGGTCAGCTATAGTGTCACCTCGACCGAGGTGATCTTGAGGAGCGTCCCGACCGAGGCGAACACCCTGGCGCCGGCGAGATCGTACTTTTTTGGCTGAGATCTTTTAATTATGGAAAGAAGATATCTTATATTTTTGGGCTGGATTTCTGGAAGGAAGATCTTATTTTCGGGAGATCTATTTTAGAGATATGATATATTTTATAGGAAATTATCGTTTTAAGAAATTATTATCTTTGGAAGATAATTCTCCTATATAAAGGGGTTGGATTTTCCACAATTCAGCAATCCTCTACACCATATTCTACACGCAGCAGTTAGGAGATTTTTTTGAAACTTTGAAGGAAGGTAGGAAGGAAGGAAGATTGAAGATCAATCAAGGAAGGATTGATACTTGGAAGTTAGCTTTAGAGGGAGTTTGTAAGATTTTCTTAGATTCCCTTTGGTTTATTGTCTTGTTCGATTTGTGATTTGAGGAATGCTAATTTGTTATTATTCGATTCAGTTATTGAAGCCTTTTTCTTAAGGTTTACTTGTTCGAATATTCATTCCTTCACTTTTTTTCGATTATTGTTTTCATGATGATGAGTGGCTAATTTTCTTGTGCGATTCTAGGGTGATTGGCTGAAAGTTGTGGGAAAGACAATGATAGAATGATCTTAATCCCAATAGGACCCTGAAAGCTCGAGTCTTAAACCTTAACCCTAGAGTACCTCGCTCAGTCGATGAACTTCTCGGCCGGGGTGGAACTTGACTGAACGAGGTGACCTTTTCTGATCCGAAACTGAGAGTTAAGTGTTCTAGTTTGCCAAATCCTATTCTTATTACACCTTTCCTGGTTCAATGCAAGCGTAGGATGAGACTTACCCGGTGATTCCTTAGTTTGTTTACCCAAGATCATAAGTGTAGGTAATAAAGGTTTATCCTTTATTGGGGTTTGAGTGTGCCTTCATCCCATCTTTGTGAGTTAGCCTGAGACTTACCCGGTAAAGGTTGATTCTATTCCCTTAGGTGGTGTGTTGGTTTGAGATTATAGTTCTTTTCCTTAGTACCTTGAGACTTACCCGGTAATAGGAACTTTGGTTTGGGATAGTGAGTAGAGAGACTTACCCGGTAATCTATTCCCATCTTAGAAACACCTTTCCTTTGCAAAACCTCAGCTTTGTCCGCGTTATCTTTAGAGATCTTGAGTCGGAACCACAACTAGATGCTTTAATCCCTAGAATCTGCATTTCCCCTTATTTGACCTTATTATCATCTTTGATTGCTTTAATTGCTTTTGTGTTTATTAGTTGCATTGACAACCTATTCTTGCTTAGTTTCACCTAAGTCCCTGAGATCAACCCCTGGAATTCTTGCTTTTTACTATAATTGATCCGTACACTACGGGTTCGCATCCTTGTTTTAAGCATATTTCTTGGGATATAAATTTAAAGCTTGCACACACCGTTTAGAGCGAACAAAAATTATTGATTTAATTGTAACATCCGGAAATTTTATTTCCGGAAGTCGAGTTGTTTCCGACCTTTCCGCGTCTGCGGCTTATTTCCCGCAGCCACGTTTGCTGAGTACGAGTTTTAACGCGGATGGGGGCATCTTTTACTTTCCGACCTTGGGAAGAGGAGTGAGGGGACAAGGAGTTTGTTGACCCTTGGATATCCCCACCCCTTTAGTCAGCCTCATTACTCTCTCCCCCACTTCCCCATTTCCCATTTCACGTTTATTCTTTTCCCTCTCCCACTTCTCTTCTTCCTTGTTGCTCTTTTCTTCTTTCTCCTTGGAAGAGTGGTGTAGGAAGCTGCAGCCTTGGAGTTCCAATCTGTTGTGGTAAGCTATCCCTTTTCATCTTCCTCTTGTTGCTAGTTCTTTTCTTCTTGTAAAGGTTTACAAGCTATCCCTTGTTGCTCTTTTCTTCTTGTAAACCTTTGCATGTGCCTTTCTTTAGCTCGTTTAGGTCGTGGTGAGGAAGCTAGGACGTGTGGTGAGAGTTTGGAGAAGGCCCAGTAAGAGAAGGAGGCACTAGGAGAATAGAACCAGTCGAAGAAACGAAGAAAACGGAGCTTCTGCTGTTCGACCGCGGGGGCGGATCACCAGAGGCGCAGGGGCGGACCACCAGCCACCACAAGGGCGGATCCCAGGGGCAGGTGCGGCTCTAGAGGTCCGCAGGGGCAGTGACAGCTTTCCACCGGGGGCGCCAGCTTGCTTCCGTGGCTGCGTTTTCTTCGCTAGTAGGTTCCTTCCTCCCTTCCTCTTTGTTCCTTCCTTAGATCTTATGTTCATGCCTAGCTAGAAGCATGTTAGGTTGGACCTAGGAGTTATGAGAATGCCATCTAGTGGCTTGAACCTAGGTGCACTTGAATCATTAGTGATTTTGTGTGTGTGAAGGCCTTAGGGTTTCTCTTCCATCTTGCCTCCTTACTCCAACTTTGAGTTGGGTTTGAACTCTTAAGGTTGTGGTCTTTTGTTCCCTCTTTCCTTTGGTTATCATATTCTTGACCTTTTAAAGGTTCAAGAGAGCTTTCCTAGCTTCTAGTTGTTTAACTTCTTTTTTTGTTTTAGCTTTGAAGAGTCTTGGAGTGTGTTGTGAGATTGTTGTTGATGTATATAACTTGGTGATCAGGCTTTGGTTTCCTTTTCGGAAAGTGAGATCGTTGATTTGATTAGCTTGAGACGAGGTAAGTCCTCGGACTTACTTAGCCGCTTTTATGCCTTATTTGGATATATTATGGTGGTGTGTGTTTATCGCTTTTGAGCATGAAAATGGATTAGGATTTACTTGACCTTATTTATGATCGGCCCACCGTTATTATTATTATCGGGCGGTGACATCACTGCCCAGCTCCCGAGGGAGACTGGGAGGATCTCTACGACCAGGCCATACATGGTATGTGGGTGGGCTTCTTCATCACTCCCTCAGGGTATACGGGTTGAGCGCCACGACACTCTTGTTGATTACATGGGGACAAAGGAGAGAGTTATAAGACTTTCGTGTCTCACTTGAATGAATGGATTAGTTATGGAATAACCTAAAAGGATATCAAGTAATGAATGTGTATGTTGTGTGTTTTGTGTTCTCATGTGTGTTTGTGCTATATTATTCATATATTGCCTAGAATGTGATCTAATGGTTTCAAACCGTTTTGTGTAGATGCCTTGCAGGTTAGGGATGCCGCCGAGTGAGGTGGAGGAGTGGACAGCCGAGTGGTCTCCATACATTATAGGGCGGGGCGTTTTTGGGGTTTTCCTTGTATTGTCCGATTATGTTGTGGTGTACGCTTTGGAGTCCTTTATGTTATATGTCATTTTGAGGACTCGGATGAGTTTCCAACTTGTATCCCTCCCTTTCTTTTCTTGCATACATTATAAACCATTTGAGGTTTACGCCTTTATATGTGCCATGTTGGAAAGTTCTGGTGAGATTGTTGTCAGGCTAAGGGTCGGGACCCATTGTGTGGTCTCGCCCGTAGCATCCCGAGATTCCGCGGATTCGGGGTGTTACAAAGTGGTATTAGAGCCCGAGGTTGACAACAATGGCACTCGCAACCTTCTAAAGGCCGAATGAGGAATAAACAGATTCCCATGGGTTTTGACTTTTTGTTTTCAAAATTCATATGCATGAGTCGGGATTGGGTTAGAATGTACGGGACCTCCACTCCTCACGCAAACCTCGGCGACGTAGATTTCTGGATTTGATGAATATATAATTGCATAGTTATATATATATATATATATATATATATATATATATATATGTGTGTGTGTGTGTGTGTGTGTGTGTGTGTGTGTGTATATGGCCTTAGGATGAGTTTGGACTTGTATGTAGTTAGATATGCATGTGACCTTAGGATGATTGGGCTTTATGCCTTGGTTGTACTTTGGATTTTGGCTTCTTACTTACCATGCTTTAATAAGTTTTATTTTATGAATAATATTATAAGTACGATATACGTATCGAATTAATTACACCTAAATAAACGCGAAACGATACCAGATGGCACGTACGAGAGCGACCGCTTATGTAGGACCCGAAGGGGTAGAGCACCACTTCCTCCTTCCGTCACGAGATGGGGACGAGTAGGGAGACCTCCACGTGCGAGAGGTCGGGGACGTATCCCCATTGCGGACCCACCAGCTGTGGATCCGCCGGCAGCTGAGATTCCTGTAGAGGACGTGGCGGAGAGCGTCATTCCCGAGGGAAGAGAGAGGACATTTGTTAGGTCTGGAGTGTGTAGTTCCTCATCTGCTAGGACCGGGGAAGCATCGATTGGGGCTACCATGTTTGAGGATTATGTACATCGAGTCGAGGAGGCGTATAGGACTGGAGCACCACCGATGCCGGTGCCTACACCTGCACCCACGAGATTAGTTGAGGTCTCGCAGAGGGCTACTCGGATTAGGGCCGCACCAGAGGTAGTTGTACCGGCAATAGTAGTACCCAAGCTAGTTGTGGAAATTGCTTGGGCTAGAGACGAGTTGAGGTCTCCTGGACCTGACTCATGGTTGAAGACTTTCAACCAGCAGCATGTATCTTACTTCGACGAGAAAGTAAGGTTAGAGGTCGAGCATTGGATCGGGCACGTGGAGACAACACTAGAGGCGATTTGGTGCCCGGAGGAGAGGCAGGTGGAGGTGGTTCAGACGTTGTTTAGAGAGAAGGCCCACTACTAGTGGAGATCGGTACGAGGAGGTGTGACTAGGATGGATCAGTTGTTGAGACTTGTTAGAGAGACTTTCTGCCTAGATTCATTGAGGAGAGATCGAGTCCAGGATTTCTTAGAGGCTGGGTTTGAGGGCGTCCCAGTTATCGAGGTGTGTTGTCTTTGATGGGGCCCGCCGCACCCCCGGCGGACTAGCATGTCTACCTCTTTTCCAAGAGGTTGAGGGAGTCTACCCGTGCATACCTTGTGGGATTCCGTTGTGATTCTCTGGTCGAGTACCAAGACGGAGCCTCGGTATACGAGAGAGAGAGACCAAGAGCTAGGAGAGTGACGCAGTCCGGAGGACCGGACAAGCGTCAGAGGACGGGACCTGCTAGTTAGGGGCAGGAGCCTCAAGACATGGCCGTAGTCCGGCCCAGGGACGTACAAGGCATCCGCCTGCTATTCAGGCGCCAAACAGAGGGATGCGGTGTTATAATTGCGGAGGACATGATAATCTTAGGCCTGATTGTAGGAAGCCTCTAGTGATGTGTTTCTCTTGCGGACAGATGGGCCACATGGCAGTTTATTGCAGACGGGGCGGGATACCGTCACAGCAGGGGTCTTCACCTGCTAGTGGGGCAGGTGTAGGACAGAGGCCACCTCAGTTTCAGGCTCAGGGTTTTCAACATACAGGGGTCAGCTCAGGGTCAAGGCCGTGGTATAGGCCGTGGTGGAGGTACATAGAAGACCCGTGGCACACAGGCCAGGGTGTTTGAGTTGAGGAGCGTTGTTGTTCCAGCAGCGCCGGCAGCTACAGGTACAATTCAGATCCATGGACTTCCGGTCCGAGTTTTATTTGATACGGGTGCCACACACTCTTTTATATGTGATGATTGTGTAGCTAGGTTGTCCTTAGTTACTGTAGAGGGGAGACCCTTCATTGTGGGGTCACCCGTTGGGGGTAGGGTTAGTGGTACACGAGAGGTACGCGGTTGTCTCATACGTTTGGGAAATCGAGACTAGTTGGCCGACTTCTATGACATGCACTAGGTGCATGAAGAAGTCATCCTTGGCATGGACTGGATAGACCGCCATCGAGTCGTTTCGGACATCAGCCGGAGGACCGTGACAGTTATCTCGGAGACGGGACACGAGGTGATTTTCCGAGGTTAGGACCTCGGGAAGACCGGTACAGTCATTAGTGCGGTATGAGCCGCAAGACTTATCGGGCAGGGATGCGAGGCCTTCTAGTGCTATGCCATGGAGGAAGAGACGGGACCATTGCTGGAGGAGATTCTCGTGGTGTGTGAATTCGAGAGCGTATTCGGGAAGCCACCCGGATTACCACCGCAGAGGAGCATTGATTTTGCTATTGAGTTGGAGCCCGGCACGAGGCCGATCTCCAAGGCTCCATACCGCATGGCACCGATCGAGTTGCTAGAGCTGAAGAAGCAGCTCGAGGGGTTAGTTGAGAGGGTTTCATATGCCCGAGTGTTTCCCCTTGAGGTGCTTTGGTCCTCTTCGTCACGAAGAAGGACGGATCTTTGAGGCTTTGTATCGATTACTGGGAATTGAACAAAGTCACCATCAAGAACAAGTACCCTCTACCGCGCATCGATGATCTTTTAGACCAGTTACAAGGAGCCTCCGTGTTTTCACACATAGATTTGAGGTCGGGCTATCACCAGTTGAGGGTGAGAGAGGAGGACGTGCCGAAGACGGTATTCAAGACGAGATACAACCATTATGAGTTTGTCGTGATGCCATTCGGGCTCACGAATGCACCCGCCGTCTTCATGGAGTTGATGAACGGCATCTTCATCGACTTCTAGGACCAGTTCGTAGTGGTGTTTATAGACGATATCTTTGTCTACTCCCGGAGTAAGGAGGAGCATGACGGACACCTGAGGAAGGTTCTTCGAGTCCTTCAGGATAGAGATCTTTATGCAAAGCTCTCTAAGTGCGAGTTTTGGATGTCCGAAGTGGCATTCCTAGGTCATATAGTTTCCACCAAGGCTGTCAGTTGACCCGGCGAAGATAGAGTCCGTTTCTTCATGGCCGCCTCCTAGGATGGTCAAGGAGGTGCGCAGTTTCTTGGGCTTAGCGGAGTATTACCGCCGATTTGTTGAGGGTTTCTCCGTGATTGCACGCCCGCTTACTTCCTTGCTGAGGAAGTCTACTAGGTTCGTCTAGTCCGAGCCTTGTCAGAGCAGCTTTGACGAGCTGAAGAGGAGGTTGACCTCCGCTCCTGTTTTGGCCCAGCCCAAGGGTGTAGAGGATTTCGTTGTATATAGTGACGCCTCCAAGCTAGGCTTGGGGTGCGTTTTGATGCAGAGGGGTAGGGTTATTGCGTACGCTTTGATAGCATGTATTATAGTCTATATTTTGGGACTTGTTTAGACGTTTTATCTTCAATAAACTGCATGTATATGTGTATATTATGTGATTATATTGTCGTTTCATCTATCTTTACGGGAATCGAGGTCTACACCAAGTTTCGTTGTAATCGTAGGTAAAATGGCACATTTTGGATCGAAATGGAGCTAAGGAGCAAAGGAGTCATAGGAGCTACATTCTGGAGCTTAAAGAAGAACTCAGGAAGCATGGAATTAATGAAGAAGATTTACTTTGGACCAGATTTGAGAGATTTCACATTCAGCTGAGATTCACCTCGGTCAGCTACAGTATCACCTCGACCGAGGTGATCTTGAGGAGCGTCCCAACCGAGGCGAACACCGTGGCGCCGGCGGATCATATCTTTCGGCTAAGATCTTTTATTTTTAGAAGGAAGATATCTTATATTTTTGGGCTGGATTTCTGGAAGGAAGATCATATATTTGAGAGATTCATTTTGGTGATATAATATATTTTATAGGAAATTATCTTTTTAAGATATTATTATTTTTGGAAGATAATTCTCCTATAAAAAGGGCTGGATTTTTCATAATTCAGCATCACCGCATACTTGGAGATTGAAGAAGCTGCGGTTAGGGATATTTTCTAGAAGTTTGAAGGAAGTTTTGAAGATTGAAGGAAGGAAGTTTCAAAGCTTTGAGATAGCTTTTGAAGGAGTTTGTAAGATTCTCTTAGATTCCTTTTGGTTCTTTGTCTTGTTTGATTTGTGATTCAAGGAACGCTGATTTGTGATTATTTGATTCAGTTATTGAAGCCTTGTTCTTAAGGTTTTTGTGTTCAAATATCCAATCCCTTCTTATATTTTTTATTATTGTTATCATGATGATGAGTGGCTAAATTCCTTGTGCGATTCTAGGGTGATTGGGTGAAAGTTGTGGGAAAGACGATGATAGAATGATCTTAATCCCAGTAGGACCCTGAAAGCTCGAGTCTTTAACCTTAACCCTAGAGTACCTCGCTCAGTCGATGAACATCTCGGCCGGGGTGGAACTTGACTGACCGAGGTGGCCTTTTCTGATCCGAAACTGAGAGTTAAGTGTTAGAGTTTGCCAAATCCTATTATTATTACACCTTTCCTTGTTCAATGCAAGCCTAGGATGAGACTTACCCGGTGATTCCTTTGTTTATTTACCCAAGATCATAAGCATAGGTAATAAAGGTTTATCCTTTATTGGGGTTTGAGTGTGCCTTCATCCCATCTTTGTGAGTTAGTCTGAGACTTACCCGGTAAAGGTTTATTCTATTCCCTTAGTTAGTGTGTTGGTTTGAAATTATAGTTCCGTTCCTTAGTACCTTGAGACTTACCCGGTAATAGGAGCATTGGTTTGGGATAGTGAGTAGTGAGACTTACCCGGTAATCTATTCCACTTTAGAAGCACCTTCCCTTTACAAAATCTCAGCTTTGTCCACTTTATCTTGAGATCTTGAGTCGGAACCAATACTAGATGCCTTAATCCCTAAAATTTGCATATTCCCCTTATTTGACCTTATTATCATCTTTGATTGCTTTAATCGCTTTTGTGGTTATTAGTTGCATTGACAACCTCTACTTGCTTAGTTTCACCTAAGTCCCTGAGATCGACACCCCGAAATTCTTGCTTTTTACTATAATTGATCCGTACACTGCGGGTTCGCATCCTTGTTTTAAGCATATTTCTTGGGATATAAATTTAAAGCTTGCGCACACTATTTGGAGCGAACACGCTTCACGGCAGTTGAAGCCGTACGAGGAGAATTATCGCACCCATGATCTTGAGCTAGCGGCAGTGATTCATGCCCTGACGATCTAGCGACACTATTTGTACGGGGCTACGTGCCAGATCTTCACAGACCATAAGAGTCTAAAGTATATATTCACTCAGCGGGAGTTGAATAACCGCCAGAGGAGATGGTTAGAGTTGATTAAGGACTTTGATTTGGAGATTTTGTACCATCCGAGGAAGGCAAACGTAGTCACCGATGCTTTGAGTAGGAGGACTCCTCGAGAGGAGGCTATAGCACGGCTTACGGTTCAGCCACAGCTGAGGAGAGATTTGATAGAGTTAGAGATGGATATCTGATTCCCGGATATGGATTGTTGACTGTCCGAGTTGGAGGTACTTCCTGACCTGACCGGAGAAATCCAGCAAAAGCAAGAGGGGTGCCCTGTTTTGATGAGGATCAGAGATAGGATGACTAGAGATGAGGCACCGCAGTTTACGGTGGGAGAAGATGGCTTGTTGAAACGCCAGGGGCGTATTTGTGTACCGTCGGACCTAGAGTTGACAGACCGGATTTTGCGAGAGGCACATTCTACACCTTACTCTGTACATCCGGGAACGAGTAAGATGTACCAGGACCTTAGGAGTTCTTACTGGTGGGGCGGGCTCAAGCCCGATGTAGCGAGATATGTTGCCCGATGCGCGACCTGTCAACAGGTCAAGATCGAGCACCAGAGACACGGAGGAGAGCTTCACTCACTGTCCGTGCCGTAGTGGAAGTGGGAGGATATATCGATGGACTTCGTTACCGGGTTGAGACCGAGGACGAGCTTCGACGCGATTTGGGTAGTAGTAGATCGGTTGACAAAGACCGCACGTTTCATCCCCATCCGGGTGACGTGGCCGGTGAGTCGTCTAACCGAAGAGTTTACCCGTCAGATTGTGAGATTGCACGGAGTACCGAGGACCATCATCTCGGATAGGGATGGACGTTTTACCTCGAGGTTCTGGCAGCAAGTACACGCCGCCCTAGGTTCGAGTCTTCATTTCACCACCGCATACCATCCACAGACGGACAGCTAGTCAGAGCGGACTATTCAGACCTTAGAGGACATGTTGCGTGCATGTGTACTAGACTGGGGGCAGGTGTGGCCAGATCACCTCCCATTGGTGGAGTTTTCGTATAATAATAGCTGGCACGCGTCGATTGGGATGGCACCGTATGAGGCATTGTATGGGCGGAGATTCCGCACTCCCTTATGTTGGGACTAGCCGGGGAGTTCTAGTGTTGTAGCTCCGGATCAGGTGCAGGATGACATGGCTAGGATTGCTTTGATACGAGAGAGGATATTGACCGCCCAGAGTCGTCAGAGGGTGTAGACCTCTCGAGTTCAGGGTAGGAATCCAGGTGTAGCTGAGGGTGTCACCGACTCGGGGTGTTAGACGATTCGGCATCAAGGGGAAGTTGAGCCCCCGATATGTCGGTCCATTCGAGATAGAAGAGAGAGTTGGTGATGTGTCATACCGACTAGCATTGCCACCTCGATTGGAGGGTATACATCCGGTATTCCATGTGTCTCAGCTGAGGGAGTACATCCATGACCCGAGGCACACCATTAGTCACGAGGACCTTGTGGTTGAGCCGGACCATACTTTTGCAAAGCATCTGCTAGCGGTTTTAGAGCGGAGTACGAGACGTCTTCGATCGAAGGAGATACCGATCTGAGGGTGCAGTGGTCGAGCCGAGGAGCCGACGAGGCTACATGGGAGACGGAGGATAGTATCCGGAGGAACTATCCCGAGTTTTACGCGGGTTTAGAGACACCGATAGGACAGTCGGGTTAGTCCCAAGCTTCTTCCTTGATAGTTACCTATGTGCTTGTGATGTGATATGTCTTGTGTGTATATGTGATTACCTCGTGAGGCGTTTTCATGATTATGAGAGTGACGTTGGGTTTGAGATCGATAGTTAGCTTTGTGAGTTCCTTGCGTTTTCGAGTGTGTTTTACGAGTACTTGTAGCAAGTTTCAGGGCAAAACTTGTTTTTAGGGGGGTTAGTTGTAACATCCGAAAATTTTATTTTCGGAAGTAGAGTTGTTTCCGACCTTTATGCCTCTGCAGCTTATCCTGCAGGCACGTTTGTTGAGTACGAGTTTTAACGCGGGATGGGGACATCTTTTACTTTCCGACCTTTGGAAGAGGAGTGAGGGGACAAGGGGGCTGTTGACCTTTGGATATCCCCACCCCTTTTGTCAGCCTCATTACTCTCTCTCCCCACTTCCCATTTCCCATTTCACATTCATTCTTTTCCCTCTCCCACTTCTCTTCTTCCTTGTTGCTCTCTTCTTCTTTCTCCTTGAAAAAGTGGTGTAGGAAGCTGCAGCCTTGAAGTTCCAATCTGTTGTGGTAAGCTATCCATTTTCCTCTTCCTCTTGCTGCTAGTTCTTTCCTTCTTCCTCTTCTCTTCACCTCCATGGCTATGGAGGAAGCTTTTGAAGGGAGATCTATTAAACCTTTGCATGTCCCTTTCTTTAGCTCGTTTAGGTCGTGGTGAGGAAGCTAGGACGTGTGGTGAGAGTTTGGAGAAGGCCCAGTAAGAGAAGGAGGCACTAGGAGAAAAGAACCAGTCGAAGAAACGAAGAAAACGGAGCTTCTGCTGTTTGACCGCGGGGGCGGATCACCAGAGGCGCAGGGGCGGACCACCAGCCACCACAAGGGCGGATCCCAGGGGCAGGTGCGGCTCTAGAGGTCCGCAAGGGCAGTGACAGCTTTCCACCGGGGGCGCCAGCTTGCTTCCGCGGCTGCGTTTTCTTCGCTAGTAGGTTCCTTCCTCCCTTCCTCTTTGTTCCTTCCTTAGATCTTATGTTCATGCCTAGCTAGAAGCATGTTAGGTTGGACCTAGGAGTTATGAGAATGCCATCTAGTGGCTTGAACCTAGGTGCACTTGAATCATTAGTGATCTTGTGTGTGTGAAGGCCTTAGGGTCTCTCTTCCATCTTGCCTCCTTACTCCAGCTTTGAGTTGGATTTGAACTCTTATAGGTTGTGGGCTGTTGTTCCCCCTTTCCTTTGGTTATCATGTTCTTGACCTCTTAAAAGTTGAAGAGAGCTTTCCTAGCTTCTAGTTGTTTAACTCCATGTTTGGTTTTCGCTTTGAAGAGTCTTGGAGTGTGTTGTGAGATTGTTGTTGATGTATATATCTTGGTGATGAGGCTTTGGTTTCCTTTCGGAAAGTGAGATCGTTGATTTGATTAGCTTGAGACGAGGTAAGTCCTTGGACTTACTTAGCCTCTTTTATGCCTTATTTGGATATATTATGGTGGTGTGTGTTTATCGCTTTTGAGCATGAAAACGGATTAGGATTTACTTGACGTTATTTATGATCGGCCCATCGTTATTATTACTATCGGGCGGTGACATCACTGCCCAGCTCCCGAGGGAGACTGAGAAGATCTCTACGACCAGGCCATACATGGTATACGGGCGGGCTTCTTCATCACTCCCTCATGGTATACGGGTTGAGCGCTGGCACACTCCTGTTGGTTACACGGGGACAGAGGAAAGAGTTATAAGACTCTCGTGTCACACTTGAATGAATGGATTAGTTATGAAATAACCTAAAAAGATATTAAGTAATGAATGTGTATGTTGTGTGTTTTGTGTTTCCATGTGTGTTTGTGACATATTATTCATATAATGCCTAGAATGTGAGATAACGGTTTCAAACCGTTTTATGTAGATGCCTTGCAGGTTAGGGATGCCGCCGAGTGAGGTGGAGGAGTGTACAGCCGAGTGGTCTCCGTACATTGTAGGACGGGGGTGTTTTTGGGGTTTTCCTTGTATTGTCGAATTATGTTGTGTTGTACGCTTTGGATTCTTTTACGTTATATGTCGTTTTGAGGACTCGGTTGAGTTTCCAACTTGTATTCCTTCCTTTCTTTTCTTACATACATTATAAACCATTTGAGTTTTACGCCTTTATTTGTGCCATGTTGGAAAGGTCCAGTGAGATTGTTGTCAGGCTAAGGAACGGGACCCGTTGTGTGGTCTCGCCCGTAGCATCCCGAGATCCCGCGGATTCGGGGTGTTACACTAATAATTTTTAAAATATAAAAATATTTTTTAAAATAATATTCTTAAAAATTATAATTTATCTATATAATTTTTTATAAAAATATAAAAATATTACTTATATATATATATAATATATGCGGGACGGGACGGGGTTAACGAGATGGGAAGTCTTCGTCCCGCGTCCCGTCCCGTAAATTTTTTACAGGTCGGGATACACTTTTTTTTTCAAATCCCGCCGGGATCGAGACGGGACCGGAACGGAACGGGACAAGATTAACCGGGATTTATGTTCACCCCTTCCTAGAAGGCTTTAGTCTTCACTTTCAATCTTTCACCCTCTCCTCAACAAACGGCAGCCTCCCTTATATGAGTTCTCTCTCAAACAAAACCAATAAAAACGCCTCTCACTTCACCTCACCCTCAACCCTCAATCTCCCCGTTGAGCAACCCTAACCTCCTCGGCGTCTCTTCTTGGTGTCTCTCATTGGCCTCTACGTCTCCTCGGCCTCTAAGTCAAGATTCGACCGTCGCCCTTAGCGCCTCGTCGGCCTTTGATTTGAGATTCGAATCTCGCCCTCCTCTGCCTCTTATTTGAGATTGGGCCCTTGATTCAAGATTTAGCCGTCGCCCTTAATGTTCTCCTCTTCATATCTCTTCTCCTTTGGATTGTGAAGCTCTCCTCTATAGATCTTGTATTTTTGAATCGGGATTGGAAGCTTCAAACATCAATTGAACTTGTACTATAATGTTCCTTGTTGCTAGTTCTAGGAATCTTGTTGATGTTAGTTTGTGTTTTTTCTTCTTTGTAAATCCTACATTTCCATATATTAAATTACCGATTGTACTTTTAGTTTTTGTTGGACAAAAAAATAAAAAGAATCCGGGTATTTGGCCGGCGGACGGGTACGGACTTGCTTTTAAGTCCGGGACCCGGGCTTAGCCCTGTTCCGGACCGGACATCCGGCCAAAAAACTCGGAAGAAACCCTGTCCGGATCCGAAAAGTATTAGCTCTAGAGAAAAGTCAGGAATCATATTCGCTTGAGAGAGAAGTCGGGACTTAGACTTCGTTGAAACATAAAACCTAAAATCAGGTTTCGGAACAAACAAAACGTTTTACCATCCAACCCCCCCGTCTTGCCCCATCTTGCTCCGTCCCACGCTATCTTGACCCCAACTTGAATCCGTTTTCTTCCTAAAACGTCTAGGCAGTATCATTTTGCCACAAATAGGATAGTCATCCTCCGTCCAACGTGTAAACGGTCCTAGACGGTGTATTTTGGAACACTGGATACTTGAAACCGAATATAACATTCGAACAAAGTAAATTTCAAAAATAAAATTTTCAAATACTGAAATAAATGCAAAATTTAATTATGAGTTTAATAAATTCAAAAAAAAATTAATAATAATTCGCTATTATAAATCGGAAATAATAAAATAAAATTCAATATATAAAAAAATCCGGAATCTGATATGAAAATTTCTCCCTGCAAAACAATGATTAGACAATAATATTTATCGTCCTTGTGAAAACGGGAAATCAATAGTCGATAACCTACACACTCGATTGTAGATTAGTACGATTCGATTCCTAATTTTATTTTAGAATTAAGATTGTACGACTATAATATTGAAAATCGTAAGAGGAAGTTTAGAACTGATACAATCGTACAAATCCGGATCGGAAAGATGTAATAGAGGCAAGACACTCTTTCTTCAAACCCTCTCGTTTTACATAGGCCGTCATTCGATTTACACAACCCAGTTACAAGTCATTTTTTGGTAGAAACCACTTACAAATCATCCGATAGTGAAAAAATCACAAATCTCAAAAAGTTGAGTTATTTGCTGCAATTAAAACTCTGGGACAGATTCGATAATGTTATCAAAATAGTGAGTGAATTTTGTGATTAAAGTTTAATCTAATTTCGTGTTCGTCTTCTCCATAAGATTGAATACGGCGCCTACGAGTTGAGGACGAGTCGACGATGAGCGAAGGAGTACAACGATGAGTGAAGGAGGATGAGGGCAACACCCTACCATGGTTGAGCTTAAATCTTATTTCGTGTTCGTCTTCTCCATAAGGTTGAATACGGCGCCTACGAGTGGAGGACGAGTCGACGATGAGCGAAAGAGTACAACGATGAGTGAAGGAGGATGAGGGCAACACCCTACCATGGTTGAGCAGGAGGAGATGTCGGAGGGAGGAGAAACCATTGTAGATATGCGAGGGTGGTTGGTATCAAATTAGAAACGTCCTGCAATGGCTAAGCTATAAGCTAGAAATGTTATATCGGGGGTGGGGTGAGGGGGTACCACCACCGCCGATGCGCGATGGTGGTTGACAACAAGCGCCCATGGCTGAGCCGGAGGAGATGCCAAGGCAGGGTAGTGGGAACCACGACCAATATTCTCAATGGAAGTTACGGGTTGCCTAAGTGATGAGGCTTATGCTACTTTGTTTGTCATGGCAGCAGGGTCGTACAATGAATTTCAGAGGTCATGTGTCAACAATTTATTTTTATCAATTTTAAAATTATGTTATATTTAAAAAAACAAAAAAACTAAAAAACAATTTTTAATAAAATAAATAAATTTTTTTATTAAAAAATATGAAAGAATGAAAATAAAAAGTAAAATAAGACTTTTTTTAAATTTAAATAATTTTTCGGAGAAAAACTTAATCAAAAGGGGGAGGGGGAACGATGTATGGAAAAAAAAGAACATAGTAGAAAGGGGATTTCAACTGTTAACTTCTTTTAACTAAAAAAAAGCATAAAAGAATGACGATAAAGTAAAATAAGACAGTTATAAACGAATAAAATTAAGCAAAAGAGGGAAAAAAATATTTCAACCGTTAACTTTCATATGCTCTAATGACTGTTATCCCTAAATTCAAGTCTTTTTATTTGTATTTCTTGTAAAAATTTCAAAATTTAATTGATATTAAGTATTTTATTAAAATTATATATATATATATATATATATATATATATGTTATTGTTCAAGTACAACCCTTAATTTGCGGTAAGATTGTGCAACCGGCTGTGCGGTTGACACATGTCCTAAATTTTTTTTTTTTTTTTCAGAAACGAATGAAAATGATGGTTCAAAACTTATAAAGGGATAGTGCATAACTTATAAAATGATAGTTCATGAATTATAATATGATAGTTTATGAATTATAATAGAATAGTTCATAATGTAAAACTTATATAGGGATAGTGAATAACTTATAAAATGATAGTTCATGAATTATAATAGAATAGTTCATAACATATAAACGATTATTTTATAAATAATTTGATATAATACATTAAAAAGTAATAATTCATGAATTATATGAGAACAGTTCAAAGTTTATAAGAGAATAGTACAGAACTTATAACATGGTAGTTCATTATAGTTAAAAGTATCCAGAATATATTTTCTTCAAAAAAAGAAAAAATTTGTTGGACACCAGCCGGCCCCACAGCCTTACCACAATAATGGGTCTTACCTGAACTGTCCCCTATATATATATATATATATATATATATATATATATATATAGAGTTTGGCTCACATGTAAACAACTCTTATAGTGTTCAATGAGAACACACATTAACCATAGGATTGCTTTGATCTAATGGTCTTAATTAAACCAAATTTAAGGGAATATTTTACTCCACTCTCTAATTAAAGAGAGTGCATTACACTCTCCATAGTAATTATAGTTAAATATGGCAGTTAGAGATTCTCTCCCTAATTATTATTATCATAATCTCCACATTAACATCCAAATCTGGTTTTCAACGTGAATTCATATTGCCTTTTTTTCATTTCTCAATTCATCATTCACCATAATTGATATCAACAACATTTCTAAATCAATTCAATTTTCATCTCCATTCTTCTAGTTAATATTGTACAAAAGTATTCGTCTGTGTTCATGAAAATATTCGTCAATATACTATTAAAAATTCATTCATGGTACCGATATTATTCGTTCATGTCCAACAAATTTTAGTTGATTATTGATAACTGAAATTAATAGTCAGTGGTACATAAATTATTCATTTACATAGTGAAAAATATTCGCTCATAATCTGAAGATACCAATGTTTCAATCTTCGGACAATTCGCGAACATATACGTATACGATGATATTCGTCCATGTTACTTAAAATATTCGTTAGTGTACTATTAAATATTCGTTAGTGTTACTAAATATATTCGTACATATGACATAATATATTCGTTGCAAAATTTAGTTATTCAATTGTTTTCAATAACTTGTCGCACATACACGGACAAACCACCACAAATCGCCGGATAAAAGACATATAACCACCGAATATTTACAACATTTAGCGTCGAATAAAAACTAAAGTACAATAATTCATGTATATGACAATGGAATAACAAATTTTGTTCATCAGATCAAAGAAGGTTTCAAGCACCACAAAAACATATTGAATATTAATCTAAGCAAAATCAATGTCCTTCTCATTTTGCTAAATACATTAACATACATCAACGAATAAAAACTCAATAAACAGTGAATACAAATCAAATAGCATATGCTTCTCTTGTACTGTTGAGGATGGGGACAACCATGGATTCCAATTGGTCTGCAATGATGACAAATTTAGAGTCGTACAACAAGATTGTTGATGGTAATGATGTAATATTGACACGAGATTACAAGGATGAAGGAAAACGAGGTTTTTGAATAATCTCGAGCGAAATTGATGGTGAGCGAGACGAAAATGGTCTCATAGACGGTTGAGTCGCGATGCACGAGACTGAAGGAATGTTGGAAGGGCACCTGAGGCATTCGAGGGAGAGCCATGGCGAGTTCAAGTCCGGATATGTGAAGAAAACCGGCCGGCCAAATCTGGTATGGAGACGACGGTGGTGACTTCATTGGACGCAAGACAGCAACCCTAATCATCGTTTAATCGCCCTTGCTCACCATTGGAGTCGTTTCACAAATAATCGGTTTTTGAGCGATGTTGGAAGATTTGAATGAGAGATTTTAGGGCCATATAAGGTAACAAATCTTTTTATATACAATAATGAAGCAAATTTGGTGAAAATTGATTTTCACGTGCAACCAATTCCCCACTCTCATTCTAATTTATTTTATTTTTATTTTTTTCCCTATTTATTATGGTTAATCTTGATCATCTATTATTCTAATCTTACGAATTAGATTTGTTCTCATTTTACACTATAGGGGTTGTTTACATGGGAGTATGATTCTCTCTCTCTCTCTCTCTCTCTCTCTATATATATATATATATATATATATATATAAATTAAAATTCAATCATGACCTCATATTTTCCTAAAATATTTTTTAGCGGGACGGGATGGACGGGCCTTGCGGGATGAAGAAGTTAAGGTTCATCTTGTCCAGAATATTTATTAGTTGGACGAAATTGCCATTTTTATAAAATTCCTTCGGGATTGGGAAGGGGTCGAAGCGGGGACAAGATCGGATTTGTTCTCACCCCTATTTATATGTATTAAAAATACATGTGCATGGCACGAGTCCTAAACTAGTTTTTTTTTTAATAACGGGGCTGGTGGGGTAAGAGGCTACTTCACATTCTATATAGAAAATAAACCCTATTAGACCAATCTTCTAATAAATATATAGCAGTTCACACTCAATTGGAAAAATAACAAGATATTACTGAAAAGCTGATAAGGACACAAAGAAAGTTGAATGTGTATCTTTTAGGCCTCGTTTGGTACGTTTCTCATAGAATCAGAAATCGGAATGAGTCATACCAATACAACGTCTTTTTCATGGAATGGTTCATTCCAACTCTAGAGAAGTAGGTGATTCCACAATTTAAAGGTGGGTATCATCTATTACAACGTAAATTCATTTCAAATTTAAAACTACATTTATATATTTTCATTTAAAATTAAAAATATTTTCCATCAATTAACTTGAATTATATTATTATTTTGTAGAAAAACATAATTTTGACATTTTTTTTAACTATAATAGACATATTTCATTCAATATGTAATGTGATTGGAAAATGCTCGAAAATAATATAATTTGTTCAATTAGAAAAAATATATTTGATATGATAAGTTATATACCTATTTATTTGGGTTGACGATTATTTAGTGTTTATTCTTTAAGTTATTAGTTAGTCTTATTTAAATGTAGTTTATAAAATAGCATATATTTACGTTATAAACTTTCACACATATATCATCAAATATGTACGAGTTCTTGTTTCATAACTCATATAAAATCAAAAACATGTCTCAAAACTCTTTCATTCCAACATCATACCAAACACCAAGTATCATGAGTGAGTTATTCCAATTCCTTATTCCATTTTAATTCTTAATTTCAACCCCATTTCTACACTCATACCAAACGAACCTTAAATGATACGACTATGAAAAGCATAATACAGATTCCTAATATATCTAAATCTTATATCCTAATAACATTACCCGATAACCAATATCCTTATATATATACGTAGCATTCTGATTAGAATTATTTTCAATTTTGCCTGCCATTCCATCTTCAACTAACCATAAACCGTCAAGCATCAGGAATTAGTTTAATTGAACTCAACATGTATGATTAAGCTGTGTTTTGTAGAATTTTTAAAATATATGTTCATATAATGTTATGTCAACGCTATTTAAAAGCATCTAAATTTGAATTGATATAAGAAATTATATGGATTCTCCAAGATCCATGACTCAATTAATTCAAGCAAAAAAACTACTCATTAAATATGAAAACTAATAGGCCCAATGAATCCATAGATCATCAGCTCAATACTAGAATAGGTTGAATGATGTACTAGGACACATGGCACTAGCTGATTGTATGATTGTCCCTATATATTGTAACAAACTCTAGAGTAAATGCATTGCAGTCCATTTCATATTCTGATTCTCATCATCGATTATGGTATCAGAGCACACAAGACAAACGTCCAACTAACCTGCTTCATCATGCCTTCCCTTTCCTCACAAACAAAGGAAGATGATATTTCTTCATCTTCTCCAATTCTTCCCTCACTTCAAACACAACAGATTCCTATTTCTTCTTTCACAAATCTTCTTATCATTAAACTTACTCAGAGAAACTTCCCCCTCTGGAAAGCACAAGTTACCTCTCTTTTACGTGCTCATAACCTATTCTGTTTTGTTGATGGTTCATCACCATGCCCATCATCAACCATTAATACTGCACCAAATCCAGCTTATGCTTCTTGGATCTCTAAGGATCAACTTGTCATGGCCATTCTCATGGCTAGTCTTACTGAAGAGGTTCTTTTTCAGGTTCTAGACTACACCTCCTCTTTCCAGATCTGGTCCTTACTCCATTAATCCTTTGTTGCTCGTTCCAGTGCTCAAGCAGTTCATGCGCGTCTTCAGCTTGCTTCACTCAGAAAATCAGATCTCACAATCCATGCCTATTACCACAAAGTTAAGAACCTTGCATCCAGTCTCACTTTTGTTGGTCATGCTATTACAAATTCTGAATTCACTACTTACATTTTAGCTGGTCTTGGCCCTGAATATGACTCTATTGTGACTGCCCTTTCCACACAACCCATATTGCCCTCTCCAAATCAAATCCTCTCCTATCTCCTTGTCCATGAAGCCCGTCTCACAAATCAGTCCAACTCCATTCTTCCTACCCTTCCCATGTCCGCCAACAACACTACCACTAATCTAGAAGAAAATTTTACTCGCACAAGTAACAACAGAAGTCGTGGTCGTCAAACTAGCAACAACCCCCAATTTGGCCAAGGCAGAGACAACTATCTTGGTAGCAATCAAGGCGGGGGACAACCCCAAAATTCTGGACAAAACCGAAACAACAACCAAGGGTGAGGTCGTGGCCAACATTACAACTTTGCTGGCCAACCAGACAATCGCCCAACCAGACAATCGCCCAACCTGCCAGGTTTGCTTCAAACCGAGTCACAATATTCTCTCCTGCTAGCATCGCTTTGACCAGGCCTACCAAGCTGCTACTCCATCGTCTATGCAGGCTCACAATACCTCTTCCTCACCATGGTATCCGGATACTGGCGCTACAAATCATTACACACCAGATGCTGCAAACCTCCTCTTTGATTCTCTACCCTACAATGGTACTGATTGTGTCTCTCTTGGCGATGGTTCTACCATTCCCATAGTCAACCATGGTTCCTCTTCTTTTACCTTTTCCAATCGCACCTTTCATCTTCCTCAAATCCTCCATACACCTGCAATTTCTAAAAACCTCTTATCTATCAACCAATTTTGTAGGGACAGTTCTGTTTTCTTTGAATTTCATGCCGATTGTTTTGTTTTGAAGGATTCTAGGAAAAAGGAAGCTCTTCTTTGGGGCCCCGTTGAAGGCGGTCTGTATCGATTTCCGGCAACTAGCAACGCCCTCCTCACCACCTTACCGTCTCTGTCGACCTCCACCACACTCTGGCACTGTCGTCTTGGACATCCATCCAAGCGCATAACCCTTCAGTTTCTACGTACCAAGAACATCAACCCTAAGGTCCAATGCTCTCAAAGCCCATCAGAAGTTTTTCCTTGCACCTCTTGTTCATGAGCTAAGGCTCACACCTTACTCCATCCGGCATGCTCTTCCAAGTCTAGTGGACCTCTTGAATTTTTATTTGTGGATGTATGAGGCCCATCTCATCAAATTTCCCTCAAAAACAATAGATACTATCTTTGCAGTGTAGATGATTGGTTCAAGTTCATTTGGTTATTTCCCATGTCAAACAAAACTCAAGTCTCACCACTTCTCACTTCCTTCATTAAACTTATCACTTATCAACTCTCCACAACCATTAAAGCAATACAAATGGATCAGGGTACCGAATTCAAACCTATTGTACCATTTCTTCACGAACATGGAATCCTTCATCTCCTCACATGCCCATACTCCCAACAATAAAATGGAAGTGTTGATACTCGTCACCGTCGCATCGTTGATATGGGACTTACACTACTCAAACATTCCTCCTTACCCCTTTCATATTGGGATTTTTCCTTCCAAACTTCCATGTACCTTATCTAGCGCACCTCCTTTTTCATACCACTCCGGATTATGAGTTCCTCAAAGTTTTTGGGTGCCTTACATTTCCAAATCTTAGGCCATATAACAAACATAAACTCAATTTTTGGTCTACACCCACCATACTCCTCGGATATGCTACGAACCACAAAGGCTATATTTGCTATGATTGGGCAAACCTCAAATTCTACATCTCAAGGGATGTCTTGTTTCATGAAACTCATTTTCCATTTTCTACGTCACACACTAACTCTCAACCTACACAAAATGAAACTCATACTTCCTTACCAATTTTCTCTTTTCCCCAGCCCATTCCAGTAAATCAAAATCCAGCCCAACAACCCTTACCTTCTAACCCGTTATCTCCTGCGCCTACACCCACAAATGCATCTCCTTCCCCTGGGCCGGCCCATTTTTCTTCTTCCTCATCTGATTCATGTCCATCTGATCCACAACCCTCTCTTCCCCCTCACCCAATGCAAACCCGACTTCGGAATAACATTCAGAAACCTCGTATCTATCTTGATGGCACCATTCCATGGCCGTCTTGTGCTCTAACGAGTACCATCCCTGATGAGCCTTCCAATTACTCTAAAGCTTCCAAGTACCAAGAGTGGCGTGAGGCCATAAAACTTGAATTTAACGCCCTTCTTCACACCAAAACCTTGTCCCTTGTTGATCCCCTTGCCAATTCCAACGTCCTTGGTGTGAAATGGGTATTCAAAACGAATAGACATTCCGATGGCACAATTGAGAGATGAAAAGCTCATCTGGTAGCAAAAGAATTTCACCAACTTGAGGGCATTGACTACTCTGAAACATTTAGTCCAGTTTCCAAACCCATCACCATTCGTCTCCTATTGTCCTTAGCCTTCACAAATTGCTAGTCTGTTCGGCAACTCGATATACAAAACACCTTCCTACGCGGGGACCTGATTGAAGATGTTTTCGTCCAACAACCCCCTGGCTTTGCTCACTCTCAAATCCCCTCATATGTCTGTAAGCTTCATAAATCCTTATATGGCCTCAAACAGGCTCCTAGAGCTTGGTTTGGCAAACTCAGTGACACTCTTTTATCATTAGGCTTCAAACCTTCTCTTGTTGACACCTCCCTGTTTACATATCGCCATGGAGATCAATTTGTTTTCATCTTAGTGTATGTAGATGATTTGCTTGTGGTTTCATCTTCTGACTCTCTTGCAGGTCAACTTATCAAGTCTTTGGCTGCCAAGCTCCTTGTCAATGACCTAGGCAATCTGCATTACTTTTTGGGCATCAAGGTCACTCGATATTATTCTTGAACTAATCTCTCCCAGACCCAGTATATCAAGGATCTTGTAGCCAAAACAAACATGCACAATGCCAAAAGTGTTGTCACTCCAATGGCCACAACTACAACATCCTCATCACCCACTATAACACTCTTTCCAGATCCCACACTCTATCGCAGTGTGGTAGGCAGCTTGCAATACCTTGCTTTCACAAGGTCAAACATCTCCTTTGATGTTAACAAAGTGTGCCAATCAATGCAGTACTCTTCCACCACAGAAAACTGGCAAGCCGTCAAGAGAATTCTAAGGTATCTTAATTGTACCTCTGACCTGCAGTTTCATATCTCCTCCACCTTCAACCCTTGTCTCTCTGCATACTCGGAATCAGACTGGGCTAGAGACCAAGCACATCGAAAATTCACAGAAGCTTATTGTGTTTATCTTGGTCCCAACCTCATCTCTTGGAAATCCAAAGAAACAAGACATTGTGGTCAGATCATCCACATAGGCCGAATATAGAGCACTTGCTCATGCCACATATGAAACTTTGTGGATCCAAACTCTGCTAGTTGAATTAGGTATCTCTCTGGATCAATCTCCTATCCTTTGGTGTGACAATCTTGGAGCAACATATCTCGCAATGAATCATGTTCCCCATCACCGGATCAAGCACATATCAATTGACTATCACTTTGTTAGAGAAAAAGTTCAAAATAGGTCCTTGAGAGTTGCTTTCCTCTCCACCAAAGATCATATTGCTGATGTTATTACTAAGCCCTTGCCAACGGCTAAGTTCATACAACTATGCTCAAAACTGAATCTCATCCATCTTGGATCGAGGGGGGATAATAGGCCCAATGAATCCATAGATCATCAGCCCAATACTAGAATAAGTTGAATGATGTACTAGGACACATGACACTAGCTGATTGTTTGACTATCCCTATCTATTGTAACAAACTCTGGAGTAAATGCTTTGCAGTCCATTTCATATTCTGATTCCCATCATCGATTAAAAACAATGATATATTAGCTCAAATGATACATTCCGTGACCCAATTAATTCAAGCAAGAAAACTACTCATTAATATTCTATATTGAATAATTTTACGCGTAAGGATTATCTGTTAAGTATAATGTTTTGAAATTTAATCATAGTTATCATTGTAACTTTATATAAACCTAATACAATTTTTTTTGAAAAAAATTAATTGGATAAAAGATTCTTGACAAGAGAAATAGGAGACAAGGGTGAGCAAAAATATCCGATCCGGAAAATCCGAATCCGAAAATATCCGACAATTGGTTATCCGACTACGATCCAATCCAGGCATATTTATTGGATCATCGGATCAGATACGGGTCAAGGTTTGAAGGAAAATGTCGGATTGGATCGGATATATCCGACTAGTCTAAGAATAAATACTCAAATTAGATCCGATATCCAGATCGAATCTTCGGACCGGGGATACGATATGGATAAAATTTTCGGATATCCGGGTACTCTCGGATCGGATTCGGATCGGACTTTTATAAGAATGCCGGATCTGATTTCCGAGCATTCGGATCGGATCGGATCGGATCAGATCAGATATCCGGAGATACCCACCCTTAATAGGAGATTGTTGCATTTCCAACTTTTCTCCTATACTCAAAGAAGAAAAAGTTGTGTTTATATCTAATTATGAAATATCTCTCATTGACCATTATATTAAAATTGGTATATACCTTTAGTAAATTGAATTGTTGGATACATTCAGAGTATCTATTCATCTTGAAATGGTTTCTATACCAAAATATCATATTGGTATAAAATTAGGAGGCATAATCAAATAAAGAGGTGGTTCATGCATATGTTTACGCAATTTCTTGAGTATAGCAATCGATTCCTACTCCATTCGTGCAAGAAATTTCTCGGGTTACAACTCAAATTATCCTATATTAACAATTTGTCGTTAAAGAATAATGTAATAAAGGTTTGATCCTCGCATGAATGAGATTTGTTAATTTTTCATGATTGATGAATAAAAAAAGAATCTCTACTTTGGACTCTTAGATCTAGAAAGAAAAGAAATTGTCCAAGCATGACAACCACATTGTTGTCTTTTATTACTAAGCAAAAAACATAACAAAGAAACCGGCCAACTATGTTATCGGGTTCTTTTTTAGAACAAAATCAATATATTCAAAAAAAAAAGAAAACCAAATAGCCAAGTGATCTAATAAAATAAAAAAGTTGACAATTTTATAATTTTTTATTGAAAAACTCCCGAGATTTGAAAATAAACAAGCTTCTACTTTAGGAACATCTCTTGCTTCTCCTTAAGCTACTTTTTAGAGTTATTCACTTTGTACTTGTTAAGTGTTCATTTTTCGTAGTTCACGTTTCCGAGTTTTGAGGTAGTTATTGGTGGTAGCTCGAGTTGTTTGTTTTGGAAGGTGATGAAGAATCATCCCCAACAACCCCTACTACACAAGGTCTACATACCGATCATGAGTCCTTAAAGCATTTTAGGAGTTAAGATAAGTTGGATATGAGACATGGTAGGTGGATGAAGTTCATAGAAACTTTTCCACATATTATTAAGTATAAGAAAAGCAAGGATAATGTTGTTGTTGATGCCCTTTATAGAAGACATTCTTTGATCACTACTATGGACTCTAAAATTTTAGGTTTTTGTTACATTAAGGATCTATATGTTGATGATATTGATTTTGGTGACATCTATATGCAGTGTAGGTCACGGAATTCCCTTGATAAGTTCTATTTATTTGAAGAATTTTTGTTTCGTATGGATAAAGCGTAAATTCCTAGATGTTCTCTTAGACTTTTACTTGTTGAGGAAGCTCATATGGGACATTTTGGAAGGGATAAGATGTTTTATATGTTTCATTCACACTTTTATTGGCCTCATATGCTTAAGGATGTAGAGAACATGATTAAGAGATGTCTTGTGTGCTTGAAATCTAAGACTAGATTGAATCCTCATGTTTTGTATACCCCTCTTCCTACGCCTACCTCACCATGGTAAGATATTAGTATGGACTTTGTTGTAGGGTTACCTAGGACTAAGAAGAGGAGATACTCGATATTTGTGGTTGTAGATCGATTCTCTAAGATTACTCATTTTTTTGCTTTTCATAAGACCGATGATGCTTATGATGTAGTTAACTTGCTCTTTAAGGAAGTTGTTAGATTGCATCGAGTACCTAGGACTATTGTGAGTGATAGGGATGTTAAGTTCCTTAGTTTTTTGGGAAGATTCTTTGGGGAAAGCTAGGAACTAGGTTATTATTTTTAACCTCTTGTCATCCTCAAACGGATGGTCAAACAAAGGTTACTAATAGGACCTCAATTACCATACTGCGGGTTTTTTTTGAAGGATAATTTGAATGCTTGGGAAGATGTTCTACCACATGTTGAATATGCATATAATCGAACCATTAGTTCTTCTACTAACCTAACACCTTTTGAGAGTGTCTACGGTTGAATCCTTTGACCCCTTTTGATCTTATATTGTTGCCTATAGAGGAGCGAGTAGATTTTAATGCAGGAAAACAGGTTGAGTTCATCAAGAAGATGCATGAGAAGACACGACTGAGTTTGGAGGAGAGAGGAAAGCTAGATGCGGCCAAGGCTAATAAACATCATAAGGAATTTCTATTCAAGCCAGGAGAACTAGTATGGTTGCATCTAAGGAAGGAAAGGTTCCCAGAGAAGAGGAAACCGAAGTTGTCTCCATGAGGAGATGGACCATTTAAGGTGCTATGTAAGGTTGACAACAACGCTTATGTATTGCAACTTCTAGAGGAGTATAGCGTGAGCCCTACCTTTAATGTAGGAGACTTGAGTCATTTTGTGTCTAGTGATCGATGAGCATGGTGATATTAGAGGACGAATCCTTTTCAAGAAGGGGAGTATGACGAGGGACCATCCCCAATACCTCCTATACATGAACCAATCACTAGAGAAAGAGAAAGAGTATTGAAGGACAAGGAGTCTACATCATCCATAAGCACTATCATGGAAGGATCTATTACTAGATCAAGATCGAGAGTCATTCAATAAGAGGTTTCTAGCTTGGTGACATCATTAGCCTCTAAGGAGACCATTGTTAATCTATTTGTGCCTAAGTCTTCTTTAGTCATATTGACATTGTGGTGGAGCCATACATGTGTGAAAATGATCAAGGAATCAAGGAAAGTGGATAGTCGATATTAACAAGCATCCATTCGAGAATACGGTTATGTTTTAGTCGAGATTTCGTATAGATTTAGTTATTTTATTTTTAATACCTTTAAAGCTCTAAAGATTCTAAAGGTTTATTTTTCTATCCATATTTTGTAGGATTATTTTCGTCTTTTTATTTCTTAGGAAATCTCGGCTATATAAGACATCTTAGGGCAGAGAATTTTAATAGTTGAATTTGATTTTCGTCCACATATACCTATGAGATACTCGTTGCTTCGTTTATGAAGTTTGCATTTTATTCATTCCAATTCAATAAAAAAGAGAGTCTTTGATTGAATAGTTGTGAGTCCTTGCTAGGTTGTTCTTGTGTGTGTTAATCTTATTAAAGATTGGTGCTACTAGTCAAACTAGTCCCTCGTGCTTGTCTTAATTTGAAGATTTGTGTAAGGTTGAAGAATGCATAGTTAAGGTAATTCATTGTTTGGGTTTTGATCCAAATGATCAAGGTTCTTGCAAGTATATCTTGATTCTTATCTTCCTATATTTTTCATCAAATTCATTCCATATTCATCTTTTTAATCTTACCATTCAACTCCATACAACTCACGTTCGTTATCTTCGAGTTTTCACAAATCTTGGTCTTACGATTACTGATCTCGCCCCGAGATTCCAGCCAAGATTTCCCAAAGTCGAAGCTTTCGTGGACTAGCTTCAATCTAGATCAGTCAACACGACCTCAACACCGCATCATTTCTTCTTTTGGGTTGGGTCTTGCCTCAAAACTTGTCTTTTTGTGGTATCTCCTTCCCCGTGACTTTGCTTTAAGCACCTTTATGACTTTCATATTAGGCAAATTTCTTCTTACTCTAGATTATCTTTCCATCTTTGTCTTCTATAGTTGGCGTTTTTGTTTGTGAAGTCAATGTTTTCTTTATCTTTGATAGTGGAGGAGATGCTTATAACCCAATTTTGTCTACAATCTTTTTATTGGGTTAAAACCCATTTTTTATCCATTTAAAATGGTCTTTCATTGGACGCCTCCATCCTTCCTTTTCTTCTCTTTGGCTATTGCTTCCTTTTCTTGGCTTATTTGGGTTTGGTTTTCTTCCGATTTATTCAACCATTATGTTTATGATTTTTACGATCAATCCATGTCCATTTCTCATGGTTTAATCAACCTGGTAATCGGCTTACAACCAACTCAAACAAACAAGAATGTCCATGTTTTGAAAAAACTAAACAACAACTCAACAAAATCATACTCGAGAGATCTTGCTTACTCGTATTCTCTGTCTCTTTGATTTTTTTAGGGACATGAGGTTAATAAGGGTGTGAAATATATGAAGGCTAAATCATTTATAAATATGAATATCAATTTGTCCATATTATACCTGATTTTATAAACTCATCTTATCAGATTTGCATAGGGTTTAGTGAAAACAAAAAAATCCTGCCGAAATGCCCCCAAAACAGCCTCAAAGTCTACCCATGCGAAATTCTCTCAACCCGAAACTATAAATGATAAAAATAAGTCACTATTATTGGCGCATGAAAGTTGGAACATGAAAGTTGGAAGGAACGAGAATTGTTTCATGGTCTTCTTGCATGTACCGTTTTCCCCTGATTTGGATTATTGATTTTTGTTGATCGAGTCATTGCTAAAATTTGGCTTCTACTTCCTACCTTCTTATGCACAAAACGCATCTCAAGGCTAAAGCCTATTAGCCTAGGCCTTATATGACCACAATTTACAAGATCAACATAACAAATCGACATCTTTGACACAAGAAAGTTTGATGGATTTCAATACCCTATAATTCTAATTCCTATAACAAGATCTATGGGAACATTTCAATACTAAAAGAGCATCTCTATAACATGCTCTCACTGTTGGATTGCTTATGCATAGCATATGAATAGATCTTTTTAATTGGGGCTCGTTTTGTTTCAATGTCTAATGTGAATTGACATAGTTCCGAACAAAGGCACCATTAAAACAAAAGCAAACCAATTAGCAAGCTCTTTTGTATTAAAACAATTATTAAACCAATTATTTTATGAACAATTTTCTCTATATAAATATTTATTTTTTAAACAATCAAAGTTATATACCTTCATATGTCATGATACATGTATCATTAAACAATCAAATTTATACACCTTTATATGTCATGATATCCGTGTTCTGCAGATTCGCCTTCTTAGTTTGATGTTGCTTTTTGTGACGTTTTGAGTGTTTTGTCTAGAAGAGGACAAATTTGTGATCGACTCCTGACGACTCCATGCGAGTCCAAATTTGAGGTGTCCACAATTTTTTCGCTAGACTTCCTCCATGTATACTTCTTTCGAAGATGAAGGTATTTGCTCGTCGCTTCCTCTTGACTAGATCGTCCTACTTTCCCTTGAATATCTCCTTATCTCCCTACTCTTTGATTTTTATGATGTATTTTGTGTGTGTTTTTATTCCTTTTTGCGATCCACATGATGATGTATGTTTTTCGGCCTTTCGATCCACCAGACAACGTACCGCTTTTCGTTATAAAAAAAATGATTAAATGGGTTAATTAAAGAGAGGTCGTAGAGAGACCTAGTTGCTAAAAGGCTAGGCCGGTGGACGTTTTGAGGGCTTTTCCGGCGAGTCAATGGAGGTTACTCCTCCTCTGAGTGTTGCTAGCAATACAGATACTGAAAGAACAGGTGAGGTTGAAGGGATGGATATCTCTACGCCATCAGAAACGGTGGCTGCGAGTTCAAAAGACCCGAAAACAGTGGAGGATGAAGTAATGGAGTTCTCTACTCCATCGCAATTGGTGACTGCGTGTGAGACAGGAGCACTAATTGTAAGATCTGATGGTGGAAAATCGAATACTGCTGAGACAATAACCAACACTGAAATTGTGAGTGATGCGGCTACCAATCAGAAAGAGAGTCCCAAACCTAATGAGACTGTTAATGTGGTGACTGGGACCCCGTCCAGAATGTGGAGTGAGGTATTAGGAGGTGCAAGATCCATACCACAGATTAAGGATGAGATCAATAGAGAAACAATCGATGACAGAATTAAGATTAGCTTCCCCAATGGAGATGAAGGTGATCCTATGATTGAGATTGATAAAAAGACCACGGAAACGCTGGAAGCAAGATGGAGACAATCTATTGTGTTCAAGGTCCTGGGTTTTCCGGTAGCCTTCCCTGTCATGGAGAGAAGAGTAAGAGAGTTGTGCAAATACGGAGAAAACATGCAGCTCATTGATCTAGACAATAATTATTTCTTAGTGAGATTCCGTAATGAGAATGAGCTTCTTTCGGTTCTCACGGGAGGACCCTGGGTGGTATTTGGTCGCTGCCTTATTATGAAACGTTGGTCTCCGGACTTTGTTACGTCAAATCCAATCTCTTCAGCACCTATTTGGCTTCGTATCTCCGGTGTACCTGTCCATTGGTATCATGAGGCGGTGATCTGGAGTGTGGCGGAGAGCATAGGTCTTCCAATAACAATTGATCCGAAAACACTACATTTCAATAGAGGAAGGTTTGCTCGCATTTGCATCGAAATTGATCTAAGTAGACCTTTGAAAAAAGCTGTCATCATTAATGGTAGGAGATGTGTCATAGAGTATGAAGGACTGGATGTTATATGCTTTAAATGCGGTCGGTATGGTCATTATGCATCTCAGTGTGAGTACGGGGAGTGTGCAAATCATAGAGATGAGATTGATCCGGTTATTGTCGAGAATAAGGGTCCGGAAGACAGTACGGTGAAACAGGCCCAGGTTCCATCGGAGAAGATTCCGGCCACCGTGGAAGAAGAAGGCTACGGCCCGTGGATGCTGGTCGCCCGTCGTCACAAACCGGATAAAGGAAAGAATATTGGGGAGAGATCTGCGAGATTCACATCCAATTCAGGAAAAGGAAGTAATCTTGCTTCTCAGGGAAAGAATATCAACGGTAAAGGGAAGATCAATTCAGTAGTGGATAAAGGGAAGTCAGTTGATTACGGTACTGGTGGATTGGGCCAAAAGAAATTGGCTCTGCTCACTAAGCCCAATGGCGCATTATCAAGTGGCACTAAAGCTGTAGGGTGCCCAACAACAGATTCAAAGAAGAGGGAAGAGAGCGCAACAGCAGACCCAATTATTGAGAATACTACAAAAGGAGAAGAACGTAACAATATTGGTGTGTTTTCAGCGCTCCCTACAAAACCCTCTGGAAACGCAAGTGGAGATGGGAAGAAGAAGAAGACAAGAAGCAAGATGAAGAATGATGCAAGAAGAGCAGCATGGCGGATAAAAAAAGCGATAGAAACGAAAAATGATCAAGGTAATTTGAAGAGGCAAAGACAAGATGATCATCCACCCAACTTCTCTCCTATAGTAGTGACACAATCTGGTGCTGAAAAGGGTAATACCCAAACTACTGTGGACATTACATCCCCTCAGGACAGCGACCCGGGTAAGATGGAGAGCGAGGGTGAAGTCAGTAAGAATGCTAGGAGACAAGAGGATAATCCTACTAACAGTTTACATATAAGTAATGGGCAGGAAACTCCGCAGCCTATACACAACACCTCCGTACAGGGTAATACTCCTCATTCAGAGGATGAAACTATGACAGAGTTGGTACCCGAAGAGTTGCATGGAAATGCCATGCAGAAGGACAAGTAAGTCGGTCTCTCTCTGAACTCCTTTGTCTATCTAATGTGTCCAATGATTTGTCTTTATTGGAATGTTTTCGGATCTTGCAAGAGCGGGTTTCGACGAGCCATCAAGTATTTGTGTAATCAATATAAAGTAGATAAGCTTGCTATTTTCGAACCTCGTACATCGGGAGATAGAGCTCAGAGTATATGTGATCGACTGAATTTTTCGGGTTGCTTTAGAGTGGAAGCAGTTGGGTTTGAAGGGGGCATTTGGCTTCTTTGGAAAAGCGAGAGTCTACTGGTTAATATTGTCAGTAACAATAGGAGTTTCATCCATGCGAAGGTCACTGAAAGTGGGAAGGTGTTTAGTATGATCTTTGTTTATGCCCCCCCGAATTGGAGTAGAAGAAGGGATTTCTGGAATGAGATTGGAACGGAGTTGACGACTGTTACAAATCCCCTCATCATAGGAGGGGATTTCAATTGCATTCGTTTTCTCCATGAACGAATGGGCGGTACAGGTAAGCTACACCCTGATTCTCATGTCTTCAATGACGTAGTCCTGGCACATGGTCTCATTGATTTAGGCTATACGGGAGCGGATTTCACTTGGGACGATGGTAAGTCAGCTAAGAGGAACATATTCAAGAGGCTGGACAAAGTTCTCATGAATCAGGAAGGACGTCTTCTTTGGCCCAATGCCCAAGTTAGTCATCTCGCCAGGTTCTCCTCAAACTATTCACCTTTACTTCTCTCTCTAGATTCTAACATTATTTGCAGGAAAGAGAGAAGGCCGTTTAGATTTGAGGCTGCTTGGATGACACACCGAGATTTCTATCCGATGGTTGAGAGTTGTTGGTTCAGTCATCTTGAGGTCAGTAACGCTCTCCCTATGTTGAAGAGTTATCTTATTTATTGGAATAGGCATGTGTTTGGTAGTGTCCATCGCAGGAAACAAGATACGTTAGACAAGCTAGGGAAGATCCAAGGTAGACGAAGTCATCAGGATTCGGACAGGTTGCGTGAAGAGGAAAAATGTCTACAGGCAGAAGTGGAAAGTATTCTTGAGCAAGAGGAGCTTATTTGGTTCCAGAAATCTAGGGAGCTTTGGTTAAAACATGGGGATAGGAACACTTCGTACTTCCACACCTCCACTATTATTAGAAGAAGTCGCAACAGAGTCACAGGCCTTCAGTTCGATGATGAAGAATGGGTTGAGGATCAAGGCAGGCTAGAGCAGCATGTTGTGGAGTATTTCAAGAGTCTCTACAGGTTGGATCATCCGCAACAACTGCTTGATTGTCACCTTGACACTACAACCTTCCCTGGGGTAGAGGAGACATGTTGGACCAATATCCGCAAGCCGATCAGTATGGAAGAAGTTTGGGGGGCAGTAAAGAGCATGAGTGCCTTTAAAGCCCCTGGTGCAGATGGATTTCAACCGGTGTTCTATCAGAAGTGTTGGAGCACGGTGGGTCGCTCCATTTTAGAGGAGGTAACAAGATTTTTTGCAACCCAGAAGCTCTATATGGGTAACAATGATACTCTCATATCCCTTATTGCCAAAGTAGGGAAACCAGAGTTCATTAGTCAGTTCAGACCCATAGCCCTTTGCAATGTGAGTCATAAGATTATTTCCAAGGTTATGGTTCAACGGATGCAGAGTATTGTCGGAACACTTGTTGGTCCCACACAGGGAAGTTTCATCCCAGGACGGCTGATTCAGGACAATATTGTTCTTATGCAAGAGGTGGTACACTCTATGAGGAAGAAGAAGATAGGCAAGAAATGGATGCTTCTGAAATTGGATCTAGAAAAGGCGTATGATAGAGTCAGGTAGGATTTTATTGCAGATACGATCTTAGAGGTAGGCTTTCCTGTGGAGTGGGGTAAAATGATCCAAGAGTGTGTTAGTACCTCTAGGATGCAGGTTCTATGGAATGGAGAGATCACGGAACAATTCACACCAGAAAGGGGAATTAGACAAGGCGATCCGATCTCTCCTTACCTTTTTGTCCTCTGTGTAGAGAGACTTAGTCATCTCATCCTTGATATTGTTGATAGAGGTGATTGGAAGCCGATTAGACTCTCTAGAGGAGGTCCTCAGTTATCGCACCTCTTCTTTGCTGATGATATCACGCTTTTTGCTGAGGCCTCACTACCCCAGATTAGAGTCATCATGAGGTGTATAGATGTCTTTTGCAAGGCGTCTGGACTCAAAGTAAGTATACAAAAGTCAAAAATATTTGTCTCGCCTAATGTTTCCAGAGAAGTTAGTGAGAATATTGGTAGACTAAGTGGGGTTGAAGTAACCAAGAATCTCGGAAACTATCTTGGTGTCCCTATACTCCAAGGTAGGGTTTCGAAAAATACCTTCACGACTCTCTTGGATAGGATTAATAGTAGATTGAATGGGTGGAGAAGCAAGAATTTGAGCTTTGCAGGGCGTGTTACACTCACCAAGGCTGTCCTCACATCACTGCCTGTGTATACCATGGCTACACTCACTTTACCAGCCACTGTTTGTCAAGCCATAGATAGGACGTGCCGTAACTTCATTTGGGGTCACGTTGACGGATGCAGAAGGATACATACAGTGAAGTGGGATACTATTTGTCTCCCCAAAGTTAAAGGCGGGTTAGGCGTACGAGACATGCAAAGCACAAACACAGCTCACCTGGGGAAACTCGGATGGAGATTCTTACGTGACGACAATAGTCTTTGGGTGAAGGTGCTAAGGAGCAAGTATCTTCGAAGTGGAGGCCGAACTTCGGCTATTCAGTCGCATGTCTAGAGCAGCCTAGTGAGAGGTATCCAGGAGGTGATTGTGAAGGGTGGGGTTTGGAGATTGGGTGATGGCAATTCCATTAGCTTTTGGTTTGACAGATGGCTATGCACAGAACCCCTCTCATCTGAGGCCATCATCACGCTCGAAGCTACTGAAAAGCTGAAGAATGTTCGGCAGTACTGGATTGAAGGGGTGGGATGAGATTGGCATGGACTTACTAGACTACTACCCATGACAGTGCTGTTGAAGCTGGCTGCCCTAATCCCGTATGAGTTAGACGTAAATTCAGACAGTGACTCCCAGATTCAGCAGGGTAGGGATGAATTTGGATGGGGACTTACACAGGACGGTAATTACTCTATAGGGTCGGCGTATAACCTCCTTACTGGAGCCATGAATTCTCAGTCGGGAGATGGGCAGGTGTACTCGGTTATTTGGCGGCTTCGGGTCCAAGAAAGAGTGAAGTACTTCCTGTGGAAGTTGATCAGCGGGGGGGGGGGGGGAGTCCTATGCAACGAAGAGCGAAAACGACGTCATATGTGTGTGAATGATGTGTGTACCTGCTCCAACCATGGCACTGAGTCACCCATACATATGCTACGGGATTGTAGTAACTCTAGAATGCTCTGGAGAGACTTGCAAGCGGGTCATTTCGAGTCAACTTTCTTCATTACACCGTTCGCCGCATGGTTGAGAGGTAATCTTCTATCTAAAACTCACTTTAATAATATTTGTCTTTGGAGTGAAATATTTGCAGTTGGCCTATGGTGGACGTGGAAGTGGCGGAATGACAAGATCTTTGGCAAAGGCTCGGAATGCCTGGACAAAAGCTGCTATGTCAGGGATAGAGTTAAGGAGTTTATGGAGGTCCGGAAGAGAAGCGGAAAGGGGATAAGAAGAGCAGACACAAGTGTGGTCAACGTTGTGTGGGATCCACCACCGGATGGCTACATCAAGGTTAATACAGATGGTGCGAGAAGTAAAGATGGTCTTGCGGCGGCAGCAGGTATTGTTAGAAATTCTGCAGGAGAGTGGATTAGAGGGTTTGGTTCCAATTTAGGTATGTGCTCAGTCCTCATGGCGGAACTCTGGGGAGTAGCACATGGCCTTAAGATTGCTTGGGAGTTGGGGTATCGTTTGGTTATTGTTGAAACGGATTCCCAGTTGGTGACCCAACTTCTAAGCAAGACAATAGCTCCCTACCACCCCCTTGCTAGTCTGGTATATCTATGCCAAGACTTTCTTAGAAGAAGCTGGAATATCCAGATTCGACATGCCTTCCGCGAGGCGAACATAGTTGCGGATTGTATTGCTAGTTTTGCTCTGAACTTTCCGATTGGATTGAGTGTATTGTATGACCCGCCGGAGGGTGTAGTTGATCTTTTACTTGATGATGTAAGGGGTCGGGCTATCCCCGTGTGATGACTACTTAGCCTCTTTTTAATGAATAAAAGCGCGTCCAGATACGCCGGAGACCACGGACTCTCCTTCCTTAAAAAAAAAAAAAAAAAAAAAAAAAAAAAAAAGGGAGAGGCCGTAGAGAAGGGCAATAAGAAAGGGATAGAGAGATACGCAGTCACGCAAAAAAACCCTAGCCGTCGCGTCTCCTTCGGTGGAGTTGTCGAGCCGCCTCCATCTACGACTGTTTCCCCTGTCCGCCTCTCTTCTATACTAGGTAGGACTGCCGAGGGTCGTCTTCTTTCCACGCCACCAAGGAGACGTTGTGAAGAGGGCGAGACTTCATCCGGGAATCGCAAATCCGGCCGTCCCTACTGCAGCCAGTCGCTGGAGTTTCGCGTTCACCGTGGATTCGCTGCCGCCAGTGTTCCATCACTACCACCACTCGACCGACGCTTGTTGCCTTCCGCCGTCTCTATTACGGCCGCCACCTCTTCCTCCCTAGCGGATTCGGCCGCCACCTCTTCCTCCCTAGTGGATCCGGCCTTTTTCGTTCCCTCTGTTGCTGTTTAGCATGCAGATCCGGACTTCGGTAAGCAAGAAGAAAATGGAGGTTTTCGTCTAGGAATAAACCACGCTCCTCTGGTCTACTAAAGGTAAGCGATGAGAGTTTTTGCTCTTGTATAGTGAAATAAATACGTTTTCTATGAATAACATTGAAACCAGAATTCTAGAAACCACGAGAACAAATGAACAAAATCACTTGAACAAAGGATTGGTGAACCCAGATCAACTATCGGGCTGTTTTTTGCATCTTGTTTCTGTGTATCTCATGAATTGTGGTCATTTATTAGGATTAGGTGTTTGTTCTCAAACTCTTACATTTACCATGATTGAAATTGTAATCTGTGTATCTTGAACCTTGAAGTGACTCTCAGAATCCTTTGGCTTGTTCTACTGACCAATATGCAGGACGGCCATTTATCCTTGCTAGTGTGGACTTGGTCCAAAAAATTCCTACAACAGGGTGCTCTTTCTACAATAATAGTCTCAACCCTTTCTTGGGTTGAGATGAAATTCTCATAATATGGAAAATTTCAGAACAAATGGAACTTAACTTCTATAAGAAGCCGAGCCTGAAACACAGGATATAGGCCGACAACAGCACATTGTGTCCGATGATCTACTGCCTGTGGTCACCGGATTTCGCTGCCGCCCGATTCCGACCTCCGGTAACTGGCCCACCCTAGCAAACTACATATCTTTTACCCTCTCTCTTTTATGCAGATTTATGATGAAAAAATAACAACTGTTTATATTTCTCCGAATCAAAAGTCCACAAAGAACAACTCAAACCTGATTTATTCTCCCATTCTAGAACCGGATCAGCATTATAATCGGGAGCTTCATGATTTGACACTTTAATCAAGGCCTTCTTCAAGCTCGGATCTGAACAAGGTCTCGATATGAAACTTTATGTTTGAAAAAGAATAAAAAACGGGATTTGAACAAATCATCTCATGAAATCCTTTCAAGAAGATGAAAAATAGAAAATGTCAACAAATTATCTTCTAAAAATCTTTTGCATTTGCTTTGATGAAAACAACCACAATCGACTCAAAGTCACCCTTATTTATACTAATAAGTCATCCTTATTTACACTAAGATCATGAATGATAATGAATAGATATTGATCAAGAGTTATATCCAAGTTTCAATGTTTTCATGTCAAGACTAGCACGATAAGGATCAAATGATTTCACATCTTTACAATCCATCACAAAGCAACTTTACCAAAACATGTGAGATATGTCTTGAATCATGAACAATAACATCTAAAACTAATTCATGAACAATAGATTTAAAACCAACTTTACCAAAACATGCGAGAGATGTCTTAAATCGATGAGCAATAACGTCTAAAACTAATTCATGAACAATAAATTCAAAACCAACTCTGCCAAATCATGCGAGAGATGTCTTGAATCGTTTCCACTACTATACCAACAGAGTAATAATGATTGTGTTTTGGAAAAATTTGTCTTATATCTCCAAGGTTAGAAGAAAGTATAGAGGAAGATTTTTTTTTTCCTAAACTTTTCTCCTTTTTTATTTTGGTCTCTCTTTACCTTTTTTCTCATCGTCTTCTCCGTTTATTTTTTTTTTTCATACACGTCTCTTTGCTTATTCGTCTTACCGTGTTTATTTTTTCTATATATCTTTTGGTTTCTGTATTTGATTTCGCGGTTTATTTTTGTTTTATAGTTATAGTCTTTTTTAACCAAACACATTTTTCTTATCTTTTTCTTACAAGGAAAAGATGAGTTCTTCGTAATTTTTAGTGTTGTTTTTCCTGCTCTTTTTAGTACGTTGTGTGCCTAGTTGAGATCATTTATTGTTTTTTGGTTTTGTCCTTCGTTGTTATAAGTCTTTCTTAAATCAATGTCCCCAATCTGTGTTAAGTTGTTTTTGCAAATCGTTGTTTTAAAATCTTTTTCGTTCCTTTAAGTTTTAGCTTCTTAAGCCTCTTTTTCTTCTTTTCCTTTTGTGCCTCTAATCTTCGGCCTTGTTTGAAACTTTTCCCAAAACTGACCTACATGAACAATTGAAAGATTGAACCGTTAGAATAACCAAACCTATGATTTGATCAGAAACCAACTTATAATAAAAACCCACCTATTAACAACATGAATAAGAGCAAAAGGTCTTGGTTTTTTTTTTAAGTCGTATATACTATTTATACAATAGGGAGTAATTAGGTATACTCTTTGAACAATTTTAACAGTGAGGATATGTGGATCCCTTATATCGTATACTTTTTCTTAGCCATTCTCAATTAATCGAATATACTCCTTTAGCAAATCTCGAGCAACAAATTATTTCTTTAAACAATATTGAGCGGATTATGCTCATATGAACAATGTTGAGTGTAATGCTCTAATGTCTAACTAAGCGGACTTTATTTACCTTCATACTGCCTCTCCGACTATTTTTTGGTTTATTTGAGGATTTGAGGTGATACAAACCTTGTTTTGATGTCCCTCTTCGTCTTGATCCAGTTGTGAACAACACCCTTTCAACAAACCTCTTGTTCTAGATTTGAGATCTACCACCCTACTGTTAGAGTTGAAATTCTGACTTTTTTAGGGAATTGAAATTGAAAATTCTAATCTTTTTGTTGAGAAAAGTTGTTTGAGCTTTTGAACAAAGCATGAAGCTTTAGACAAATTTGTCTTGCTTATGAACAACGACTACGGTCACACTATCTATGAAATCTGTTTCTTTGACCAAGAATCACAAATTCCTTAATATTTGTCTATGAAATCTGATTGGAATAAAACTTTTATCCGATCAACTTAAAAACATGGAAGTTTTTTCCTTTTTCAACTAATCTTTGAAGTTATGAACTAATTTGAGCGAAGGTTTTCGTATGAATAAGTATCGTGACTTTCGTTGAGGTGGATATTGACATGTTCTTGTTTTCAAGCTCTCCTACAGATTCCGGGAATATATAGAGTCGTGTCTGGATTGCGGTCGTGGTGGTGTGCTTTCATGACGGTTTCTTTTGATGGGAGGCTCTTCCCGAATTCCCGTCATTCACTTCCCCGGGAGTTCATGTTCCTGTTGTACATGCATCTGGCGGTGCTACTTTGATAGTGCTTGGCTCGCTCATTCCCGCTTCATCTTTGTGAGATGCTTTTCGTTTTCACGCTGATAGTCCTCCTCCGGCTTCACCTTCTCTTTGACTCCGTTTTGATCTTCTCGGACATCTCCTCCCGGATATCCGGTTTTGATCAACTTTGTGCTCACCACTTTTTCTAGGATTTCAACACCGTAGCAGATTACTTGCGTTGCATGGCTCTGCGTCAGCGGCCGGTGCTACCGGAAGATGTTGAAGACCTCATCCGTTTGGATGCCTTGGGGCGACAAGTCTCTAGAGATTGTTCCCCCTTCTGCTTACCCTTGTATCAAAAAAAAAAAAAAAAAGAAAGGGATAGAGGATCTCAGCTCGAATCCTGATGCTGCCTTATTCGTCTCCGGAGACTACGTAATCACCGCCCCCAACTCTGAATTAAACACGATAAGCTGCCCCTAGATTACCCACCTCCTCCCCGGAGTATCACAAATCCCCCTTTCTCCGGTGACCGGATGCTTCATTGAAGGTGGATGCTCAGACTTCTAATGGCGAGTATGATGGACGGCACCACCACCCTTAAGCTCCCTTATTCCTTCAAAACCTTAAACCCTAACTTCATCTCCCGGAGCCCCATTTCCATCCGAGTCGGGTCCCGTCGGCCCTTTTCTTCTCTTTCAGTATTGGCCTCTGCTTCAATCATCAATGAGAATAACAACAAAACTTCACTTGGGCACTTGACCCGACCCGATTTTCCTATTCTCCATCAGGTACTTCCTTTCTTGCTTTTATAAATGTTTTGTTGAAAATTTTGCCTTCCCTCATGAATATGAATGTTTTCTAGTTGAAATCCTGGTTTTGGATTGCTTGAGGTTTTAATTCATAGCTGAAACTGAAAGGCAGGCTGGAGGTTGAATTGGTGATTAAGATAATGAATGAATCTGGACATCTCCATGTCTGAATTCATACACCATCTTTCTTCTTTCAGCCCAATTGTCCAAGTCGTAGTTGGAAAGGGTTGTGTTTATGGACGAAAATTACAGTCCATAACAATAAGTTCTTGTAAGGAGGAACTAATGGATTGTTTGCTTAGTCTTTCAGGAAGTAAATGGATCTAAGCTTGTCTACTTGGATAATGCTGCCACCTCCCAGAAGCCTTCTGTGGTTTTAGATGCTTTGAAGAACTACTACGAAGCTTATAACTCAAACGTTCATCGTGGGATACATTTTCTAAGGTGAAGCCTTTTGATAACTAGGAATGAGAGTAGAGTTTTCTGTAGTCATTCTGTATTGTGCTCCCTTTAATATCTATTATTTATTGATATGCCCTTAAAAAAGAATATTGTAAATTCAGTGCAAGGGCAACAGATGAGTATGAGTTAGCCAGGAAAAAAGTTGCGGCTTTTATCAATGCAAAAGATTCTAGTGAGATTGTTTTTACTAGGAATGCTACGGAGGCAATAAATTTGGTGGCATACTCCTGGGGTCTCTCAAATTTGAAATCTGGAGATGAGGTTTGCCCTTTTAATGTTATATTTCATATCGCCTCTTTTAGTGATACTTAAAAACTGACATGATATTACTACTTTACATGCATTATGAGAAAATATGATGTCTGCTTGCATCAGCTGGCTTATACACAGACTTTATTTTTAGAGATAAGAATCCTTAAATTTGTTGGGCAATTTGTGACAAGAGCCTGTTGTGGTATTTCATTTATGTGGTGGATACCTCTATGCATGAATTAGAATTTTGAGGGTATCCCTATTCCTTCTTAACTCTTATTGCACTTACTTTGATGTCTTATCGTGTCTTGTATGATTCTTACTCTGTTTTATTTTGTGGTTTGCAATCATATTCTTGTTTCTGGTGTAGTATTTCCTTATTGTTGCATGTACCTTCAGTTTCGAGGGACCTATATAGACAGCACGCATAGTGTCAATTTAGTTTATTCTGTTTCGAATCTGCATCCTCACTGAGAAATGTCATAGTGCTGAAGTGCCTGGTTCTCAAAAACTTTCTTTTCATTGGTTTAATGCAGATAATCGTTACAATTGCGGAGCATCACAGTTGTATTGTTCCTTGGCAGTTAGTAGCTCAAAAAACCGGTGCTATTTTAAAGTTTATTGGTTTGACGACAGAAGAAACTCCTGATGCAAATCAATTATTAGGAATGATATCAAGGAAGACAAAACTTGTTGCCATTCACCATGTCTCTAATGTGCTTGGTACGTCATTTTATATGCAACTAACTCATTTAACTTACCATGACATCTTGAGTTGACTGGAAAACTTTCATTGTAAACGATTTGTTATGGAGTTTGTCACTCGAGTACTTACTTTTTCATGTTGGTTTTTTTCTGTAGCTTCTAGTCTTCCTATTTATGATATAGTTCAGTCCGCTCATTTGGTTGGGGCGAAAGTGCTCGTAGATGCGTGTCAAAGTGTTCCTCATATGGTAGTTGATGTTCAGAGCCTTGGTGCTGATTTTCTCGTTGCATCGTCTCATAAGGTGAGATGGTCTTACATGCTTATCTAAATCAAAATGTTCATTGAAAGTTAAAAGTTAATAAATGAACACTGGTTTAGATGTGCGGGCCTACAGGCGTTGGATTCCTATATGGTGATGGAGAGCTGCTAGCCTCTATGCCTCCTTTTCTAGGTATGCCACCTCGTAATTCGCAGGATTAAAACAGTGCTGTGTTGCTGATTCGATAGTCGTTGAGCAGTTTTATATAAATTTCAGGTGGTGGGGAAATGATAGCTGATGTATACCTAGATCACTCGACCTATGCTGAACCTCCATCCAGGTCAGTACTATATGCAGTATAAAGTCTAGTACAATTTTGTGTCTAAAGCTTTATTGTGCTAGAGTTTGTTGAACCTGTATATTACATGTATGCTCAGAGAACTTGAAATTATTTTTCAGGACCTGTTAAGTGGTGTTTGTTAATATATAAGGTATTGGGTCGCAATCTGGATTGGGGTTGGATATGACATTTTGTAACTAGATTGTTGACGTATATAGTATGTTGCTCTCATGGAATTACGATACGGTATTTCTCTCCTAGGGCATTTCCTGTATCGGGTTGTAAAAGTAAAGAAGGCAAACTAAGCATCAGGAATCGGGTTGTTTCAGTCTTTCAGATTCTCCAAATCCCACAACCAACTGCTGCCTTGTAATCTAGTATCATGCACCTAGATTGCAGAATCTTCTTATGAAACAATCTTGTTTGGAAACACTGCTCAATACGTAATTCATTTTGATCGTCTTTCCTGATTCATTACTTGAATCAGGTTTGAGGCTGGGACACCAGCCATTGGAGAAGCCATTGGATTAGGAGCTGCAATCGATTATCTTTCTGCTATTGGCATGCAAAGGATCCATGATTATGAGGTTTGTTACCTTACACTTTACTCTCTGTTTTATATCTTTTGCTCGCCTCCTAACCCTTCAATTTTAATAAAATCTGAACTTGTGTTTTTCATTGTTTAAATGAAAGTTTCAGGTTACACCCAAATATTATTAGGGAAATCATGCAGCATACTACTCGTTAAAGGCAATTTGAAAAATATGAATTGTGATGTATGCATAATATGCATTCATTCCATCAATTAAAATGTCACCAAAGTTTGTTCTTGTGCTATGTCCTAATCACAATTGTCCCTCATGATTCTTATCAGGTTGAACTAGCTGATTACCTATATGAAAGCCTCAAGTCGGTACCCAAAGTTCGTATTTATGGTCCAGTTCCCTCTAAATCAGTAGAGCGTGCTGCCATTTGCTCGTTCAATGTAGAGCGTGTGCATCCTACAGACCTTGCAACCATACTCGATCAACAGGTACGGAATTTTGGGGTTTGTTGAAAATAATCAGTGTTGACAGGTTATAAATGACAATCCCGTGTTAAAATTATGATCCTCATCTTTGGCAATGCTAGGAGATTTCTTCCAGTTAGCCCTTTGTTCTTTTAATTTCATGTATTATTAATGTCTTACAACTCCAACAACATGAAGCTATGAGTTGACATTTCCTTGTTCATGTGTCAGCATGGAGTTGCCATTCGATCGGGGCACCATTGTGCACAGCCTCTTCATAGACATCTAGGAGTTAATGCAAGTGCACGCGCTAGCCTTTACTTCTACAACACCAAGGAGGACATCGACTACTTTATACATGGACTTAACGACACCATTGACTTTATTCATGGACAATAAACGAAACAGTTGGGATTCTCTTAGATCATCCACACTAGTGATTTTTTAGTATAAAATAATATTTATTTTAGATAAATGTAATGTTTGATTTAAGAAATGGGAGAGAGAATGTTGTTTGGTTGCTTAGTAAATAATCGCTAAAAAATGGGAGAGAAAATTGTTTAGTATATAATAATGGGTAAAATATTAAAAGATTTGATTGCTTTTTTATTATATTATGAAGGTAAGTACAAAGTTAAAAAATCCAATTGAAAAACAATTGCTGTGAAAAGTAAAAATATGTAAGTTTTTGAGATGATGTGCTAGGAAAAAAATAAAAATAAAATATTTAAAACTCACATTAAAAACCACTAGTGTTCGTACTCTTAAAGAGTTCCAAACAACTTCAAATGGTTGTTTGAAGTTGTTAGGAATGGGCACAATCCACACTTAAAAATTTGATTTTCTCTTCCCTCCGCCTCACATTAAGAAATATCAGTCCATATCTCTCCAAACAGGGAAATCAAGTCAAACATTTATAAATACTAGTATGAGATGTGCGGGTTGCGCACCGTGAATTAACGTTGTTGGTTAAATTAGGAGCGAGTAAATAACAAAAAATTGTTAAATGATCTGTACATGAAATTGAAAATTGAGTACGAAATAGCCCAAATGACGTTCTTCAAGTCATAATATTACCATCCAAAATGGTCAAGTAAAATGATCACATTTTACAGTACAAAACAAATAAAGAAAGCCTTGTATCGGGTAAGGCAGTGAAGATGTCTACTTGACGAACCATCTATGTATTTTGTTGGTGCATGCCCGATAAAGTTGAACTTGATGAATCCCCTGATATGACTCAAGTTTACCTTCCAAGAGGTCTACGATGCATGAAGAACCGTATAGATGAATATAAAGCATATGCATACTCTAGAAAGGGGGGAGGGGGGGGGTTGAATAGACTATGGAAACTTTTCGCAAAAACATATCTCAAGGCTTTGAAGCTGATTTCAAAGCCTTGATGCCGATTTGTGCTCTTTGTGATACAACTGGTTTTCAAGGGATTTGAAAGTGATTTCAAGGCCTTGACTCCAAAAACTTGCAAAACGATGTTAGTCACAAATAAGCAAGATATAGTGCGGAAGTAAAAGATCGACACGGTGATATGTTTACGAAGTTCAGCTCTATCAGCCTACGTCTCCGTCCTAGGGTTTCTTAACCCATAGGATCTAACTACATATTATTAGCTTCAAAGATGTAACACCCCGAATCCGAGGGACTCGGGATGCTACGGGCGGCGACCTCACAATTGGTCCCGACCCTTAGCCTGACGATAATTTCACCGGATCTTACAACAAGACACAAATAAAGGCAAAACCGAAATACATTTTTTATGCAATGATATGATTCCCGAAAGCATACAAACGAAAGACTCCAGCCGTGTTTACAACTCCAAATACCCAAACGTCAAATACATAACAATATACCATATACAATACACAATACACGACTCCAACCAAACCCATCCTAAAATGTACGGAACCCCGGCTGCCCACTCTTCTAGATCTCTCATCCGCATTCCTAACATGCAAGACAACTAGAACATCGGTGTAAAACCGTTAGCTAACATTCAAGGGATTATAATCATGGTATTCGCCCGCACACACACACATAAGTAAACATAAACACACATCATGCTCCAACACACACAAGCCGGTTTATTGTCTTTCTATTTCGTCATTCCATTACTAAATTCAAATTATGGTGTGACACGAGAATCATAACGATCTCGCCCTTGTCCCCTTTCACCAGAAGGGTTTGTACTTGATGCGAATCAGCATCACCTGTTGGACTGGTCGCAAGGCACCTCCAAGTCACCCCATTTTGGACTGGACAAGCGGTCACCGCTCGTTATCACACACTTGGGCCAATATACATATCACACAAGGTCGTCCTAGTTCCGGTATCGTTATTATAAATATAAATTAAACACACACAACCAATCACACATAGATGTTAATACAAAGAAGCTAGCTAAGTAAGTTTGAAACTTACCTCGTCCCAAAACTAAACCGACCAATACTGCTCTCGCTTCCCGTAGAAAGGTACTCATTGTATGATCATAACAAGGCACAAATCAATACTACTCTCATAAGCTAGAAGTTCTTAGATTTCTAGACCCGATGATCTCCCAAGATAATAACCCATAACACATACTAGGATAAACATGACTAGTCTCGACAATCTCAAAGGTAACAACACTATGCTAGGATACACACATCCTAGCCCACACTCTCACAACCATATACTCACAATCTTAATCCTCACAAGGGAAGCCATACACTCATCCATTGAACCAACTCAGAAAAATGCAAACATCAAACCTTAGATCATTCTGAAAACCTCATAAACTCGCCTAAGGTCCCTTACGTGGCATTCACAACTATCCTAGGTCCAAACCTAGCATGCTTCTATCATATATACACTCTAGGATAGGCTATGAACACGAGCTCAAAGGAGGGTACTCACTAGGGCAACGGAGCGGGCACGGAAGAAGGAAGCACAACCGCGAAGAGAAAAAGACCGTACGGGATGGCTGGCTGAGCCAGTGGAAGTGGCCGCCCCCGCGGCTCAGTGTAGTGGCCGCCCCCACGGCGCTGTCCATCCATGGGTGCGGTCGAGCTCCAGAGGGCGATCTTCGAGTAGTCTTCGATGGATCCTGTGAGGTGTGGAGGGTCTCCTAGATTCCTTGCTCCACCATAGATGTCCCACACACATAATCATCATCAAAGCCTATGATCTAAGCAAGATCCAAACACATGCAACACAAGAAGAGGGAAGAACAAGGTGAATCCATGACTTCCACCATTGAAGGTTAAAGAAGAAGATGAAGTAGGGGAAGAAGAAGAGAAGAGCTTATCAACACATCCATATATGCAGAACCTCGCATGCTGGACATCACACCAAACAAAAGAGAAGGAAGGAGGATCATCAAGGGAGAAGCTTCCTAGAAGAAATCCCCTTCTTCTCTCACAGTAGCAAATGCTACGATCTAGTTCCAATTCTTAACCTAATTATAATAGCCTAGTTACTTCGCAGAGTAACACACACTCGCGTATAACACTCTCTAGATATTCCAATGGAGCTCTAGTTTTTCTCTCTCTCAGAGGATGTAAAATTTCATAATCTAAGAGGAATAAAAACTTTTGGAACGAATGCAGATGCTTTTGATTGCTTGAAGACTTAGATTTTCCATGTAAGCTTGTTGTTGTTCTCTTCAATCGTCATCTTCATTTATAGTCTTCAATGGAGAAGTCTTCTAGCCATTGTAAAAAGGACCGTTGTGATGTTCTTCTTTCTCCATGGAGAACGGTGTTAGGTTGAGATGAAGTAGCCGTTGTAAGATCTTCTATCTTCTTCATCTACTTCTTCGCCTTGACGCACATTTAAGAATCTTCAATTTCCAGATCGAGCCATTGAAGATCTTGTCGTTGAAGTCCTTGTTTCAAGCTCCAAGATCATCTAAGTTATTGAGGATCTTTGTTTGAAGATATCTCTCTTTGAGGACCGTTGGAATTCTTCCTTGGATACGAGATCTTTGTGTGAGATCCATTGGAGTAAATCTTCCAAGCTTACGTCGGTTTAAGATCTTTGCAAGATATTTTTGTTGGGCCGATATCTTCTCTTCAAGATTCGTTGGAGATATTCTTTTGATCCTTGGTAAATTTGGTTGTTGAGATTGATTTTGAAAAGCCTCCAGTCGATGTCTCCCTTGTATCTCTTTTCAAGGCTTCGGCGTTTATCCCTTGAACTGCTTTCCAAGGCTTCCGTGTTTAACCTTTGAACTGCTTTTCAATATCTCCGCGCTTGTCCCTTTTACTGTGTTTCAAGGTCTGCGTTCATCCTTTGAAATGTTTTTTAAGGCCTGCACACATTTAAAAAACACAAAACCAAACCATGCAATCTAGAATTATAATTGATATTTGTTAGTTTATAAACCGCTCATAATGTTAAGTCTTCCATCATCCACATATACAATTATATAACCAAGGTGGAGTTATCAATCTCCCCTTGATGGAAGTCAAAACAAATATCGTACCTGCATTCAATGTTAGCAGTACATATGCAATAATATCGAAAAAATGCAGAATGCAGAAATATCGGATCACGCATATAATTTCTCCCCCTTTGTCTTTAACAAGAGAGGAAAATAATTAAAGCACGGGAGTTTAAAAACTTATTACATACCCACATAAAGTATTTCCAAAACAAAAACAGTTTCAAAAAGAAAGTCCCACAAACGGTTTTTCAAGGCCTTGAAATCAAAACCAAGGGGCTCTGAAATTCATATCAAGTCCTTGACATCCATTTCAAGACTTTGAAAGTCTTGAGATGGTGAGAACAATCGGTTCAACATGCGTAGGATAGAGAATAAACTTGTTCTATACACTCTGCTTTCAATTCATGAGCACATTTTCCACTTTGTCCGGAGTGTGTTGGGCGGCGTCTTTAGTCAGGGGCAAAATTTTACCAATGGTGGAGAGGGTAAGAGCATTCATGAGATACATCTGATTTATCGTTGCATGCATTATAGACATGACCTCATGATTAGCATCCATTCTTCGCATTGTGTCTAGCTAGAAGTCAGACATTTCTCGATTGATTGAATTTAATTCCAACTCAAAACCATCTAGCTTTGTCTCCGAGAGGGAAGAAGCTGAAGGAACTATGGAGGAGGGGGTTAGTGCAACAACCTTGCCTTTTAAGGTCCAAACTCCAGTAAGGGTTTTCTCTATGCCTAGTCTCTCCAAACAAGACTAATCTATTTTTCTAGTTGACAGTTGTTGATCCTCAATAGACGTGTCAATTGAAAAGTGATCAAAGATCTTGGGAAATAGATTCCCGTATGGTAAAGGGATGGCTCGGGTGGAGTTTATGGTGTGGAACGTATGGTTCAGTATGAGGTTGGGCAAGTCAACATCCAGACCAAACATAATCAGATAGATCAGCTCCAGAGTCTGATCAGTCAAAAATTCTTTCGAATTTGCTCGAGGAATAACACATCTAACCAAAACAGTAAAAATAATTTTGGCGTCTAGGGTTAGGAAAGTGTGAGTATGTTGGCGGGAGGTTGAGTTAGGAACCAAAATTTTTTCTTTGGCCACTCGAATACTTTCAAAACGGGATGGGTGTTTAAGGAAATATTTGTAGGAATCCCTCAAATCTCACACAAAACAATGGGAGTGAGAGAAATTGGAGTACGTTTAACCGTGTCTCAAGGGTGAGGGTTCCCTTTTCCCTTTTTACGATGAGGTTGACATAGAACAGCCTCGTGAGTCTTGTGAATGTAGATTCTCCTGGGTTGAACACCTTCTAAACGAAGCAATTTTTGAGCAGGGAGAAATAGGGAAGCTAAAGCGTTTCCAAAAATTCGACGTCTACCAGATCACACAAGCACAAAGGGTGATTATGAAAGACATCTAACCACGTTCTAGTAGCTTTGAAGTTGATGAACCACGAGGGTGGAAGTCCTGTATGCGGTGAGATCTCAACATCGTTTGAAAATTTTTGATCATATGTGGCTGAGGAGATGTCAGCAGAGTTTTCTTGGCAAGTCGAAGCAAGACGGTAAGAGGTTTTCTTTGAGTTTCTCCTAGGAGCCATGGATGTATTTGTGAGAGAAACCTGAAGGTTTTGGGAAGAAGAGTTAAACATGTGGGTGCTATAAAACGTTGAAGAAGGAAAGAGATAAAGGAGGAGGGAGGAAGACATTTAAAGGTTGCAAGTCAAATCAATTTATGGCTTGTCAAAATCTTGAGAGAATCAAGGCCTTGAAAACATAAATTGGTTCACATGCTTTCCTATTAAATCTCAATCCCTTTTCAGAAAATCTTTGAATTTGAAAATAAAAGTTTTTGAATTCATTTTAAAGATGCTTCTTTAAAACAATTTAATGGTCAAATATCTAAAAAGATATAAATCACTAAATAGATCCGTGTTTTTCAATGTAGCCCTTGAATTCCGTTTCAAAGCTCTTGAATTGTATTTCAAGGCCTTGAAATGGAAAAGTGGGATGCATTATAAGGATGAAATAAAACAATTTACTCCCCCTAAATGAATGCTTTCTTGTTCAAGATACCAAGCTCTAATATTATAAAATTGAATCAATCTTCAGGTAAAGGCTTAGTAAATATATCTGCAAGATGCAAGTTAGTCGATATAAAAGAAATTGAAACATCACCTTTCTCAACATGATCACGTATGAAGTGATGCCTTACATCGATGTGCTTTGTTCTCGAATGTTGCAAAAGATTTTTAGTAATCGAAATAGCACTAGTATTATCATATTTAATAGGTATACCTTTTAGACCAAAGCCAATATCACGAAGTTGTTGAGCTATTCATAAAATCTGTGCACAACAGGCACCAACAACTATATATTCTGCTTCAGCCGTGGATAGGGCAACGGAGTTTTGCTTCTTAGAGTGCCAATTGATTAGGGATGACCCTAAGAATTGACAATATCCAGAAGTACTCTTTCTATCGACCTTATAACCTGCAAAGTCAGCATCTGAATAGCCAACAAGGTGAAACGAGATTTGACGTGGATACCATAACCCTAAATTCTTAGTGCCATTTAGATACCGAAATTTCCTTTTCACAACTATCAAGTGTGACTCTTTAGGATCAGCTTGAAATCTTGCACACATGCACACACTAAACAATATGTCAGGTCGACTAGCGGTTAGATATATCAAAGAACTGATCATACCTCGATACTCCTTTTGAATAAAACTTTTACCATCCTTGTCTTCATCAAGTGAAAGTGTGGAACTCATACGATTTTTTGCTACCTTGGATTGATCCATTTTATACTTCTTAAGCAAGTCCTTGGTATACTTGCTTTGATTAAGAAAATTTCATTTCTTTGCTTGTGTTTCTTGATATCCAAGAAATAAATTGAACTCTCCCATTAAGCTCATCTCGAATTCCCTACACATAATATCTGAAAATTCTTTGCATAGAGAATCGTTTGTAGTACCAAATAATATATCATCAACATAAAATTGTACTACTAAAATATCGTTGCTTTTGGTTTTGATAAATAAAGTTTTGTCAATCAAACCTCTTTTGAAATTATTTTCAAGAAGATACTTGGACAATCTTTCATACCAAGCTCTAGGGGCTTGCTTAAGACCATAAAGAGCTTTGTCCAATTTAAAACATGATCCGGAAATTCCTCATTTGCAAAACCAAGAGGTTGAGCAACGTAGACTTCTTCTTCTAAGAAGCCATTTTGAAAAGCACATTTAACGTCCATTTGAAAGAGCTTTAAGTTCATGAAGGATGCAAAAGCAAGTAGCATATGTATGGATTCTAACCTGACAACCGGAGCAAAAGTCTCCTCATAATCAATACCTTCTTCTTGGTTATAGCCTTGAGCTACAAGTTGTGCTTTGTTTCGAATAACCTTCCCATTTTCATCCAACTTGTTTTGAAATACCCATTTTGTGTAAATGGCGGATTGTTGCTTAAGTCTAGACGTGAGGGTCAAGACTTTGTTTCTCTAAAACTCATTTAGCTCATTTTACATGGCCATGATCCAATTGGGTTCTTGATGAACTTGAACATAGTTCTTGGGCTCAATAAGAGACACGAATGCCGAGAAAGCACATAAGTTGTTAACCCTAGGTCGGGTTTGAACTCCTGCGTTTGGATCTGAGATCACATTCTCTAGTAGAGGGTATGAAGAATATTGAAACTTTCTCCTTTTGTAAGTTAGAGCAAATCATGAAGATTGTGGCTCATTAGCTCGACTAGATTCAGGTACCGCTGGAGTATTGCGTTTGGATCCTATATCAAGGCCTTGAAGTTGAGTTTCAAGGCCTTGAAACTGACTTCTGACATCGCAGTTTGCCGTTTCAAGGTCTTGATATTGTTCTCTAGTATCTTGAATCTTTTGTTGCATATTTGTTTCCTGATCTTTAGGTGTAAGATCCAGTTTTTAGCCTTCACCGCCCCCACGGTGAAGGGAGCCGCCCCTGCGGGTTTTCCCCAGATCGTCCAGATCTGTTGTTATTCTGAACGTGTAAGTTCATCCTCTCTTGTTTCTTCCTCACGTTCATGTATTGCTGCATGTTGTTCTCCTTCTGTTTCGTTTCCTCCTTTCGTTCTTCCTTTTCTTCTTCTCCAAGAATCAAGTTTGAACCTTATTTTTTGTTGGTCTTCCTGTTGTTGATATGTTGATGTTCACAGGCTCCCTTGGTTGAGTCTTGACGAGTGTGAATCACAGATCGAGCTTTGTATCCCTTGATATGAGTTTCTATCGAAAGAAGCCCCGACAATCGTTGTTGTCACGCCGCCGCCCTCGCGCCTCTATTGTGCCGCCCCGCGAGAAGTACCTAGTTCCGCCCCCATGGTCTGTCCAGCCGCCCCTGCGGTTTCCTTTGCAGTCTCCCCGCCTTTGGTGAGCTGCTTCCTTCCTTGCTTTCTGAAAACTCCACCTTGATTGAAATGGTTTACAGATGTTGATGATGGAAGACTTCACACAAATATAGCAGTTGGATCTCTAACAATGTACTTGATTATATTTCTAGATGTTTGGTTAGTTTGAATTCAGTGCAGGTTGTATATCTACATGTCAAGTGCCTTGAAGTTGGATTCAAGAACAAGTTCAAAAGGACGAAGATCAAGGGCCTTGGAATCTAAAGTGCACGGAACAAGGATTCAAATAAATTGAAGATCTTCATTGAAGATTCTGTAACAAGAAGATCTTATCAACCAAAGACTTTGTCAACCGAAGGAAGATCTCAACCAAAGGATAGAGAATCATTTCGAGAAGATTTTCTAAACAACAAAAACGGCAAAAATATCTTCTCTCTCTTATCCAACAGAAGACGAGAAGATCAAAGAGTAAAAGACTCAACGTGTTCGTAGGGATTGAAGACGTGCAACGTCTACCTTACGATCTTCATGAAAAAGAAGGTTGATCTTCAAACGGTCATCTCTACAACGGCTAGAAGATCTTTCCATAGAAGATATAAATGAAGATGATGGTCGAAGAAGATGATACAAAAGCCTACACCGGAAAACATCTTTGCATCCTCAAGCAACCTAATCATCTTCATTCATTGTTTTTCTTTCTAAAAAGTGTTAATAGATAGTTATATCCTACGAAGTAAATAGGCTATTATAGCTAGGTTAAGAGTTGGAGCTAGATCGTAGCATTGGCTACAAGTGAGAGAAGAAGGGGATTTCTTCTAGTTTGTATCTAGGACTCTTTGAAGCTGATAATAGATAGTTAGATCCTACGGATATACTCTGGGACGGAGAGTAGGCTATTTAGAGCCGAACTTCGTAAACATATCCTCGTGTCAATCTTTTTAATTCCGCACCATATAAGCTTTACTGTGACTAACTTTGTTTTGCAGGAGCAAGAAGTCAAGGCCCTTGAAATTGAGTTTCAAAGCCCTTGAAATCGAAGTTTCACTAGTAACACAGATTGACATCAAGGCCCTTGAAAGGAGTTTCAAGGCCTTGAGATTTGGTTTGTGAAAAGTTCCCATACTCTATTCAACCCCCCCTTCTAGAGTATTATCTATATTATTTATATCACCTATCAGTTCTTCAATTGATATCAGAGCTAGACTCACATTTATTGATTTAACCATCAGTGAGACTAATCATGAATCCTGTAGGTGATAATGGATTTGCTCAAGGAAGATCCTCATCTCGACCACCACTCTTCTATGGCAACAACTTCGCTCATTGGAGATCACTAATGCGTATGTTCCCGATTGATCAGGATATGGAGCTTTGGAGCATTATTCAAGATGGACCAAAAGTTCCAATGACAACGGTTGAAGGCGTCCAAGTCCCGAAGAAGGAATCAAACTTCACTAAGGCTGACCTGGACAGTGTGTCAAAGAATTACAAGGCAATGAATCTACTTTACTGTAGATTAGATGCTAATGAATTCAACCGCATCTTATCATGCAAAAATGCAAAAGAAATATGGGACAAGCTTGTTGTCACTTACGAAGGAACAAGTCAAGTCAAGGAAACAAAGATTAGCATCTTTCTCAGACAATATGAGCTATTCAAGATGAATCCAAATGAACCAGTCAAAGAAATGTTCACCAGATTCACTAGGATAGTGAACAATCTAGACTCACTTGGAAAGACCTTCACAAATGAAGAAAAAGTGAGAAAGGTTCTAAGAAGCTTACCTAAAGCCAAGTGGGGACCAAAGATGACTGCTATTGAAGAAGCTCAAAATCTTACTACTCTTCTTCTTGATGATTTACTTGGAAAACTCATCACACATGAAATGATTCTTGGCGAAAAATATGGAGAACTCCCATCCAACTCCAAGAATTTGACATTAAAAGCCAGAAGAGATGAATTACCTTCTGATGAAGAAAATAGTGATGATGATAATGAATAAGATGCTCTCGCCATGATCTCTAAAGGTTTAGCAAGAATTCTCAAGATAAAGAAACAATCTGCAAACCGAGAATTTCTACGAGCATCAAAACCCCAAGGTAAGTTTTCTAACTCTAATAAGAAAATGAAAGTACTGACTTGTTTTGAATGTGGTGAAACAGATCATTTGGTGAAGGACTGCCCACAAAAGAAGAGGACCAACTTCAAGAAGAATGATCGAAAGAAGAAAGCCATGATTGCTTCATGGAGTGGTTCAGAATCAACAAATGAATCAGAAGATGAACAAAGAACAAGCAAACTTGTGTCTTATGGCCAATCATGAAGATAACTCAAATCTGTACATTGACAAAATGGTAAGTACAATCTTGTCTCAACCTGAGATTGACCTTAAACAATTTCTTAAGGATATTATCTTAAGTGATAAGGAACATAGAATAAGGATAAATTCTTTCAAAGAAAAACTACATGAACAAGATAAACAATTGAGTGAAATGTCTTTGGAGATTGAAAATTTTAACACAGAAAAGGAAGAACTTGATGACAATATCAAGGCCTTGGAATCAGAAAACCTGATTCTCAAGAACAACCTCTCTTCTCTACATCGAAGCTATATCGATCTAGAGAAAGAGAAAGTTGATCTGACTTTAATGTGTCAAGACCAGTAGGCATCACTCATTAAGTTTACTCGTTCAAAAGCTAATCTGGAAAGAATGATGGGTGAACAATAATCTTCACTTAACAAAAATGGTATAGGGTATCATAGAAGCTTTCCTAGAAAACCTACCACCACTTTTGTTACGGAAAAAGGAAGCATTCATATGCCTACCTACTTTTATTGTTGTAAAAAGGGTCATCTTAAATCTACATGTCCTTATAGAAGAAATGATCCTTATATCATCAGAAACACCTATCCTTTATGTTTAAGGAAACAGGTCAAACAAATCTGGGTTTCTAAAGGTACTAGACCACCAAACATGATCGAACCTGAGTATGAACCAAAATATGCCATTTGGTCGACCCGGAAAGGTTGATGTTTGCTGTTTTGTAGGATATCACCAAGATAAAGGAGCACAAATGAATATTAGATAGTGGTTGCTCAAGACACATGAGTGGAAAGAGTTCTTTATTCTCAGATTTAAAGAAGCAATCATCTGGAACTATTACTCTTGGTGATAAAGGAAAGTGTGACATAATTGACATTGGTAAAATTTGCTATGATTCATCCAACTTTATTGATGATGTTTATTTAGTTGATGGCTTAAAATATAATCTGCTTAGTATTTCTCAAATTTGTGATAAAGGCAATAAAGTCATGTTTGATTCAGAAAAATGTGAAGTTCAAGACATAAAGACAGGAGAAGTATTGCTCACTGCTCCTAGGTGTAAAAATGTTTATTCTTTGAGTACTAACCAAGTTGCAGGAACTAAGCTAAAATGTCTAAAGGCCTTGACTGATGATCCAAGGCTTTGGCATAGAAGACTTGGTCATGTAAGCATGCAGACCATTCAGAAGCTACTTACAAAAGATTTGGTACGTGGCTTGCCAAACCTAAACTTCAAGGTTGATGACCTATGTAAAGCATGTACACAAGGTAAACAAACAAGAGGTTCATTCAAACCTAAGAAAGCTGTAAGTTCTTCTCGACCTATTGAACTTTTACATATGGATCTTTGTGGACCTATGCGTGTCAAATCTCCCGGTGGAAAACAATACATCCTTGTTATAGTAGACGATTTCTCTCGGTTTACATGGATATCTTTTCTACGAGAAAAATCTAAAGCTTTATTTGAGTTTTCAAAATTGTGTAAGGAGTTACAAAGTTTGAAAAGCCTACCAATCGTTTCTATAAGAAGCGATCATGGTAGAGAATTTAATCAACTAAAGCTCGATTTATTTTGTGCAAAATATGGTATTTCTCATAACTTTTCAACTCTTAGAACTCCTCAGCAAAATGGAGTTGTGGAACGCAAGAACCGCACTCTTGATGATATGTCTAGGACAATGCTTTTAGAAAATCATTTGCCAAAAAGTTTTTGGGCTGAAGCAGTAAACACCGCAAATTATATTTTAAAATGATGCTTAATTCGCCCTATTTTGAAAAAGACTCCTTATGAACTCTTTAAAGGAACAAAACCAAACATTTCATACTTCAAACCTTCTAGATGTACTTGTTTTGTTCACAACAATGGAAGAGAGAATCTTGGGAAATTTGATGCACGTAGTAATGAAGCTATATTCATTGGGTATGCTTCAAATAGCAAAGCTTATCGAGTATATAAAAAACGTACCAAAGTACGTTGTTAAAGAAGGCTTTCATAATATTTTTGATGAAAGCAATGATGGTACTTTGAGTGAGAGTTTTGTAGATTTAAATCTGAATCAAAGAGAAGATCACATTTCAGATGAAGAGGAAAATTCTAAAGGTCAAGACAAGAATATGCAAGAAAAGATTCAAGATACCAAAGAAAATCCTCAAGACCTTGAAACTGGAAACTGTGACAATAGATTCCACTTCAAGGCCTTGAGATTGGGACAACAGGTAATGCACAAACAGTACCTGAATCAAATCAGACATATTTAGCTCAACCTTCTGGATCTACATCATCTGTCAAAAGAAGAAAAATTCAACACTCCTCGTATCATCCACAAGAAAATGTGATCTCACATCCAAATGCTAGAGTTCAAACTAGATCTAAAGTGAATAATCTTTGTGCCTTCTCCGCTTTTGTATCACTTGTCGAGCCAAAGAACTACATTCAAGCTCTTCAAGAACCAGACTGGATCATTGCCATGCAAAATGAATTAAATGAATTTGAGAGGAACAAGGTATGGACTCTTACTTCAAGACCAAAGCATCAATCAGTTATTGGCACAAAGTGGGTCTTTCGAAACAAATTGGATGAAAGTGGCAAAGTCATACGAAACAAAGCACGACTTGTAGCACAAGGCTATAACCAAGAAGAAGGTATTGATTATGAGGAGACTTTTTCTCATGTTGCCAGGTTAGAAACCATACGTATGTTACTTGCATTTGCATCCTTCATGAGCATAAAACTTTTTCAAATGGATGTAAAATGTGCTTTTCTAAATGTCTTCTTAGAAGAAGAAGTCTATGTTGCTCAACCTCCTGGTTTTTAAAATGATGAATTTCCGGATCATGTTTTTAAATTAGATAAAACTCTTTACGGTCTTAAGCAAGCTCCTCGAGCTTGGTATGAAAGATTGTCTAAATATCTTCTTGAAAACAATTTCAAAAGAGGTTTGATTGATAAAACATTGTTTATCAAAACTAGAGGCAACGACATTTTAGTAGTACAAATCTATGTTGATGATATATTATTCGGTGCTACTAATGATTCCCTTTGCAAGGAATTTTCAGATATTATGTGCAGGGAATTTGAGATGAGCTTAATGGGAGAGTTAAATTTCTTTCTTGGACTTCAAGTTACACAAGCAAAGAAAGGAATTTTTCTCAATCAAAGCAAGTATACTAACGACTTGCTTAAAAAGTACAAAATGGATCAATCTAAGGTTGCAAAGACTCCTATGAGTTCAACACTTTCGCTAGATCATAACAAGAATGGAAAAAGTGTAGTACAAAAGGAGTATCGAGGTATGATTGGTTCATTGTAGTATCTAACTACTAGTCGTCCTGACATTATGTTTAGCGTGCGCATGTGTGCAAGATTTTAAGTTGATCCTAAAGAGTCATACTTGATAGCTGTGAAAAGAATTTTTTGGTATCTCAATGGCACTAAGGATCTAGGGTTATGGTACCCACATCAAAGCTCGTTTCATCTTGTTGGCTATTGAGATGCAAACTTTGTAGGTTATAAGGTCGATAGAAAAAGTATTTCTGTATGTTGTCAATTCTTAGGGTCATCCCTAATTAGTTGGCACTCCAAGAAGCAAAATTTTATTGTCCTATCCACAGCTAAGGCCGAATATATAGTTGTTGGAGCTTGTTCAGCTCAAATTCTTTGGATTGCTCAACAACTTCGTGACCTTGGCTTTGACTTGAGAGGTATTCCTATAAAATGTGATAATACTAGTGCTATTTGTATAACCAAAAATCCTGTGCAGTATTCAAGGACTAAGCATATTGATGTAAGGCATCACTGCATACGTGATCATGTTGAGAAAGGTGATGTTTCGATTTCTTTTATCTCAACTAACTTGCAGCTTGTAGATATCTTTACCAAGCCTCTTCCTGAGGAACAATTTAACTTTATTAGATTGGAGCTTGGTATGTTGAACAAGGAAATATTAATGTAGGGGGAGTAAACGAGTTTTAATCATCCTACGCATGCAGCCCAATTGATGTTTTCAAGGGCCTTGAAATAAAATTTAAGGGGCCTTGAGATAAAATTCAAGGGGCCTTGAAATAAAATTCAAGGGGCCTTGAAACATATTTCAAAGGGTACATAAATAAAACGGATCAATTAGAAATTCATATCTTTTAGATATTGAATTATCTAATTTTTAAAAGGGATTTCAAAGGTTTTGTTTTCTGATTCAAAGGATTTTGAAAAGTGATTACCTAAATTTATGGAAGAAATTTTTATCACTCAAGATCTTTAAAATATTTTGATCTTACGTTGATTAGACTTCTTTCCTTAAATACCTCTTTTCTTCCCTCTTTCTTTCTTCCGTTTCCCTTTTCTTTTGAAAGAATGGTGCTTTACTCTTCCAAATTTCCAAAACCCTCTTCATCGTTTTCTCAAAATTTCTCAATGGCTCCCAAAAGATCTTCAGCCTATGACGCATCTTCATCAGTTCAAAAAAGGCTAAGGGTCGTACAAGTTTCATCCGACTCTGACTCCAGTTCTGAATCTGGGTCAAGTTCAAGCTCGAGTTCGTCAGGGTTCTCAAATGACGCCGATATTTTTGCTAGAACAGGGCTACCATCAAGTTGGTTCATCAACCCAACAACTGCCAAAAAGTGGGTCAAGGAATATGATGACCATCTTCAATGCATGTGTGAGGGAGTACACAGCGAACTGTTCACTTGCTCGTCTCTTCTAGGGCTTGAAGCGCTCCAAGCGAGCTCAATATGGGTCATGTTGAATCCAGGGGAATCATCTTATCCTTGGCTGACAAGGCTGTTCTATGCCAACTTGACGACAAGATGTGAGAGAGGGGAATGGATTCTAAACACGGTTATCAAAGGTAAGAAAATCACCCTCACTCTTGAAATCATAACAAATATTTTTGGGAATCATTTGTATGATGCATCAGAAGACTCAAACCCTGCTAGAACTTTAAGGCTAGCAAAAGAACAACTTCTCCTTCCCAGTGCCTTATCACCTCCAACCATTACTTGTTTAACCCTGGAGGCTAGGATAGTCTATTCTATTATAGATAGATGCATTGTCCCTAGAGTTGGAAACAAAGAGATTTTAACCAATTCTGTGCTGATGTTGACTTACAATGCATTAAATGGGTTGAAGGTTAATCTGCCTGAAATTCTTTTGTCTTATATGGTGAATGTGATTAATTCTCCAAGCACTAGTCACCTACCTTATGGGAATTTGCTTCCTATAATATTCACACATTTTTCAGTAGATTATTCTGGTGAGGTGTTGAATCTGTACAATGATGGATTAGATGAAACTTTCTTTGAGAAAATAGGAATCAAAAAGACTAAAGTGGGCTTTAGTAATGTGTGGGTGTTAATGGAGCAGCCTGAATGGAATTTTACTACTCAGCAGCGACTTAATTTTGTGGAAGATCTACTGGGAATTCTGAATCAGATGGATTAAGCTCAAGATGGATAAAGCTCAAGATCAAATGGATAAAGCTCAAGATCTACTGGGAAATTCTGAATCAGAAGATTAACCAGTTATTTCATGTGAGTGCCTTGTCTTTGACTGTTGCCAGTAGTATCAAACCAATATCAGAGGAGGAGGGACAGGAAACCCATAAGGATGCTGAGAAGGTTATGGATCAGTGTCATAAGGTTGTCAAGGATAAGCCCATTCGACATCCAATTCCAAAGGATCTAGATATTTTGACAATTGAAGAGTTTGGGGTCGTAAAGAAGTATGCCAAGGATTCCACTCAACGAGGAATGGACTTGTCTCTCAAGGAATGTGATCTTGCTGATGCAAAAGATCGATGGAGAGATATGTGCCTTCGAGACTACTATGGAAAAGGAAGTTCCTCTAAATGGTACAAGGAGGATTGAAGATCTTGGCATATCATGAGTTTTTGAGAATTTTTTATGGTTTCGAAATACATTTATTCTAGGTTTGTAATCGTTTTTAAAACTTCCTGATTTGACTGCTTTTTCTCCCTTGTTGAAAGACAAAGGGGGAGAAATATGATCCGAAATTTCCGATATACTACATTCTGCATTTTTAGTTTTGAGATTGTTATATGCATTGCTAAACTAACAAATGCAGGAACAAAACTTTGTGTTGTCTTCCATCAAGGGGGAGATTGAAAACTCCACCTTGATTGAAATGGTTTATAGGTGTTGATGATGGAAGACTTCACACAAATATAGCAGTTGGATCTCTAACAATGTACTTGATTATATTTCTAGATGTTTGGTTGGTTTGAATTCAGTGCAGGTCGTATATCTACATGTCAAGGGCCTTGAAGTTGGATTCAAGAACAAGTTCAAAAGGACGAAGATCAAGTGCCTTGGAATCTAAAGTGCACGGAACAAGGATTCGAATAAATTGAAGATCTTCATTGAAGATTCTGTAACAAGAAGATCTTATCAACCAAAGACTTTGTCAACCGAAGGAAGATCTCAACCGAAGGATAGAGAGTCATTTCGAGAAGATTTTCTAAACACCAAAAACGGCAAAAATATCTTCTCTCTCTTATCCAACAGAAGACGAGAAGATCAAGGAGTAAAAGACTCAACGTGTTCATAGGGATCGAAGACGTGCAACGTCTACCTGTTCGCCCGAAAACATGCGTGCAAATAAGCTTTAAATTTATAAAACTAGAATAAGAGCAAGAGAACCCACAGTGTACGGATCGGCGTAGATTAGCAAGTATTCCAGAGTATCCATCTCAGGGAATTGGTGAAACCAAATCAATTTCAAGTAATCTAGCAAATGAAATGTAGAAGTTTTGCAAATAATTGGGGAAAACAACAACCCTAAAGATCCAAGTATCAAATTGTGGCAATCGATTCAGGATGTACTATAGATATAAGGACAGAGTTAAGAATTGCAAAGGTATACTAAGGTAAGGTAATGTACGGTGAAGTTCCATAACCCTATATGTCTAACCAAAAGACTCTCTCTATAAAGGTTGTTGAGGCTGCAGTATAGAAAGGATCTAAAGGTAAGAATTAATCTCAAATACCAAAACTTGTACCCAAGGACCAAAATAAACTCAAACGATTAAGGTTGTGACACTCGAAACCGAAATAGAGGATGTTGAGTCTCACTACTACCTAGGAAAGACAAGCCAAAGCTAGGTTAAAGCAAATCTTTAACTTTGGATTAAAGTAAAAGCAAAGTTCGTAAACCAGGGGAAATCACGGCTAGATCTTGAGAACCACGACCGTGGAAACCAAGAACAGACCGTGATTTAGGGTGTCGACGATGTTTCTCTAACTCTCAGGGTCCAATCTGTTTACGATCGATCTATCATCATCTAAGCCACAACTATCAACCCTTCACCTTAGAATTGCTAAAGGGTTTTAGCCAACAATCATCATTATGATATCAATATTCAAATTAAGAAGAATAAAAGATGAAAACCCTCGAAAACTCAAATAAAACTCAAATTCAATCTCGAAATCCAAACACAAAGGTAATATGTTTATGAATCTAGAAGAACAGGAACAGAAACCTCACAAAGATCTAGAGAAATCACAAAGAAACGGGGTGTCAATCCGTTCTCAAATGAAAAACCCTAGAATGTCCAAAGTACACAATCTTTCGAAAAGTACGTCTTTCAAAGTCTTCAATCTCTAACGAATCTCTCCAATGGTGGCTAAATGTACGTGAAAGTAAGAGTTAGCGATCCCCCAAAAACTCTCTTCTCTAGCCTTTTTATTAGGCGAGGTAGGGTTACGAAAAAGCCCAATGACGTGGCTGACGTGGCAAAATATGACACGTCACAAAATTGCCAAAATCACGGTCAAGTACAACTTTCCACGACTGTAGTTTAGGGCGTTGTTTCATATTACGGTGCCATAATATTTCCACGACCGTACTTTAGACCGTGTAACTCTCTGGAGTGCTCAAAACTCAAGTCCACGTTCATGATGCCAAATCCACGGCCGTGGTTTAGAGCGTGGAATTCTTCACGACCGTAATTCAGGGCGTGGAGTAGCTTTTCTTCTTTCTTTGCCTTTGTTTCGTGCAATCTTCCATTCATGCTCCTTCCTTAGCCTTCCTAGTGCATCTCCTTGCCATCAAATGTGATCAAACATCCCTTTCCTTCCTCATTTTGCTCCGATCCAAGCTTTATTCACATAAAAACACAAAGAAGCTAGTGTAGATCTCTATATCGACAAAGTGGGTGAACTAGCTCACAATTGCTTCAAACACATATCTAAGAACACTATAAAGAGGGAAAAACAACTAAAAGTAGTGCCTAAAATATCGTCATATTTCATGCTAACAAAATACCCCATACTTGCCACTTGCTTGTCCTCAAGCAAGGTTTTTAAAAGCTTTGAACATAAGATAGAATGAAATATGAATGCAAAACAAAACAAAACAATCATTTTTTGGTTGGTGTGCTTCTAGTCAATAGATCATCCTCAAACCTTGCTTCATTCATCCTTAAAAACGCTTATATACATAAACTAAAATATGAAAAACAAAGAAACTTCATAAATAGCAAATACTTCAAGACAAACATCATAACCTTCAAGCATTGTCAAAATCAAGCATGCGAAACTTCAATTTAGATCACCAAGTCAAATAACACTCTCATGATCTCAAGGACTTTCAAATAAGGCTAAGAATGCGGAAGAAGGTGGGAAACTTGTAAAGGAATGTGGTGTATGAATCCGGGAAGAAGGACAACACAAACTCTCTTCTTTTTACCATTTGAACTTCCACCAACTTAGAGCTTTGCTCTAGACTTTTGCACATAATTTTTCGACTTTACTTTTGGAGTTATGGACAGCGGTGCACAATAACCGAAGCCTAGAAGATTGGCGTTTCTCAAATTCGAGATGCCTTAAACCCTTGATGCACATACCATAATCCGTTAGGAATATCGCTCAATCCGACTTTGGCAAGACACAAACACCCGGCTATGTGAATGGTGCCGAGTTACTCATCATCATGATTGACTTCCCCAAACCTAGAATTTTCCTACACTTTCGAAAACAATTGCTTTCATGGCCCTCCCACATAAAACATGCCAAATTCAACTTCCTCCTAAATCCCGGATAGGTAAGGGAGGCAATTATTTCATTTGAGGGGCTAAATGATCAAGAAAGAAGTAAGAAATTCGAGGTGCCTTAATCATTTCATAAAGAAGTATAGGAACTTATATTGTGATTTCAACCTTTCGTTTCTCAAAATGATTTAGATAAGAACTTTCACATTATGAAACTTGCAAGAAAGGATAAACAACATACTCAACCTCTTCACAATTCATAATTCAACTCAAGCATACAATTGTCATCAAAAATTCATTCCACAAGTGATTTTTATCATAGAAATCATCTCTAATCTTAGAAGCACAAATATTTTCAAATATTTTCAATTTTTATGGGTTTTTCAAGGTCTTTTTCATGCAATGCAATAATGAAACGTGTGACAATGAAAGGAAAAATGCGAGTGTTCATAGAATAGAAGAAGCAAATGTAGTAGAGTTATTACAAACCATAGTCACACCTCACCCCATACTTGAAACATACATTGTCCTCAATGTTTAAAAGAAATAAAGAAAAGAAAAGAGAATAGAGAAACTCACTAGATGGTGGTGGAGTGGCTCAAACCGGCAATCATCAAACTCATCACTACAGAGGAGGCGGCCATGGAAAAGGATGGAAATCGGAGCTGAAATTCCGCCCAAACTGCTGGCGGTATATGTCTCTCATCATCAGGTCATGCTCCTCAGCCCGTACATCACGGGTGTCCTGACGGATCTCCAGGTCTCCCACTCTCCTGGATAGGTCGGTGACCCACTCCGGTAGCTGCTCATACCATGCCGGTGGCTGTCCGTACCAAGCTGGTGTGTCCTGAGGAGCCGGTGCCACTGGTGCCTGCTCGTACCAAGGAGGAGGAGTTCCCATCCATGATAGCTGCTCTCCATACCAAGCGGGAGGTGCATCCATCCAAGTCGGTCTCTCACTCACGCTAGCACGGCGTGAAGAAGAGGAACCGAAAGGTCTATGAGAACGTCTAGGAGGCTGGGGAAACTGTGCCGGCTGATCCGGGAACATACCAAAGTCCTGCTCATCACCTCCTCCCTCAAAATCATCACCTCCTCTCATCTCATCATCAACACCCGCAGCTGGGACCTCATCCGGGACATAAGGAGGGGCTACTAATCTATTCGCATGCATAGCTGCGAATGTCGCCTTCCAGTTATGGCGTCCAGCCATAATGGAGTACTCGGGTAGCCATGGAATGCCTCTACCACCTCTATCCTCCCATGGCATGGCTGCGGTAGGTGGAGCTTGGTGGCGGGGAAAGATGATTCCTCGAGTCATGAGACTATTGAGACCCAAAGGTCTCGCCGCTATCCTAGTCCAAGCGGAAAAGTCTATCTTCAAGGCTAAGTGATAGATGAGCTTAGCAAGGAGAGTAGCACAATCGACGGGTCTACCATGTAGCATAGCGTAAAGGAGGAAAAGCTCATCGGTCTTAATCTTTTGAGGGGTTTCGGTCCTAGGGAAAAGGCACTCGGAAAGGACCCTATGAGCTATCTTCAAGGCTAAGTGATAGATGAGCTTAGCCTTGGTATCGGCTGGTTGCCAACGGTCCTCACTAGCATATATCATGGCGATATCCTCCCAAAAATCCTTAGTGTGTACCCCGCTAGGAAGCCGACCATCGAAGGTCTCTTGGAACCCAAAGAAGGCTCCAAACTGCAAGATCGAGAACTCATAGTTCTCTTCCATCAACTGAAAACTTATCCATGGCGTTATGCTCAAAGGAAATGACGAACTCCCTAGTGATTTCCTCATAAGCATCTTCTCTAACAGCGGAGAAGATAATCAAACCGACTCTATCTAGAAGCCATGTCAAATCATTCACTACGTTTAGCGGTTCAAGTTCTTCAAGAACTAAGTATCGCGGTCCTATGACTGGCCTCTTCTCGATCCTTTCTAAGGCATCGAGGTAATCCTCATGAATGGTTAGAATTCTAGGTGGTGGGGGTAATGGTGGTGATGGTGGTTCACTAGGAGGGACTTGGGAAGAAGAAGAAGAAGCATTTCCCTTTTGCTTCTTATTCCTACTGGACTTTCTCCTAAACATTTTATCCGTTACAGAAAAAATCACGGCCTGTTCTTCCTATTCCACGGTCGTGGTTTTCCCAACGACCGTGGTTTCCCTCTGTTTTACTCAAATCTCAACAAATTCACACCAAACTTCAGCAATATCAGTCCTAGGCTAATTCCAATTCCAATTCTATTCAGTTCTTCTAAATTCTTGCGAAAAATAGAGCCGAAATGACAAAGTAGAGAAAGTAGAGAAGAACCTAGAGTTTGGATCTTTAAAATCCAAATTCCCTTTGTTGAGTGGATTTTTCACTTGATTCGTTGCTTGGATCTTGTAGAGGATTGAAAATGCTTCACTTTAGGTCAAAGAATCGAACGAATCGGACTTCGAACGAAGAAATGCGAGATGGGTAAGGATTTCGGCGATTAGGGTGTGGTTTGGGGCGTGGTTTTGGTGTTTTGTGGTGTTTTTGTGAAGGAAGGTGATTTATATAGTGGCCCATAATTTTTTTGAAAATCACGGTCACTCGGGGGTTTCCATGGCCGTGGAAATGTACGGAGGCTGTGATTTTGGTGAATTTTTGCCTATTTTGGAGAATTACGGCCACCTGTTACTTCCACGACCGTGGTTTAGGGCGTGGAAGTCTCTGTTGTGTGCCAACATCCAAATTTCGTCAATTCCTTCTAACTTTTGCATCTTCTCTTTGCCCAATCCATATTCCTACATCCAAAAACATAACATACCGGATGTATCGAGGGAAAAACAAAGCAAAAACAACTAATCTAAACTACTCTAAGAAAGAAAAACAAAAACGTGAGTGCATTACCTTGGGTTGCCTCCCAAGAAGCGCTTGTTTTGGGTCCATAGCTAGACCGTTCCTGTGTTTATTTGAGTGAAATCGGTGCGATTTCCTCAACCGGCAGCTCCGGTGAATACTTCTTAAGGCGTTGGCCATTAACTTTGAAACTTCCGCTCTTTTCACCCCATACTTCAACTGCACCATGGGGAAAAACACGTTTGATTAGATAAGGTCCAGTCCAACGAGATTTAAGATTAACTGGAAAGAGACGAAGTCTTGAATTGAAGAGGAGAACTTGATCTCCTTGTTTGAAATCCTTTGGAATGATATGCTTATCATGCCAACGCTTCGCCCTTTCTTTGTAGATCTTGGCGTTTTCATAGGCCTTCAAGCGGAGTTCTTCAAGCTCATTGAGATCTAAGAGGCTCTTCTCGCCTGCTTCCTTCATGCCGAAGTTCAACCACTTCACAACCCAGTACGCCTTGTGTTCTAGCTCAACCGGGAGATGAAAAGACTTCCCATACACAAGGTTGTATGGTGTTGTACCTATGAGAGTCTTGTACGCAGTCCTATATGCCCATAATGCATCATCTAGCTTTAAAGACCAATCCTTCCTCATCTTTGAGACCGTCTTCTCAAGGATGCCTTTGATCTCTCTATTCGAAATCTCTACTTGTCCACTTGTTTGTGGATGGTAGGGAGTGGCGATCTTATGAGTCACCCCATACTTAGCTAATAGAGTTTCGAATCGTCGGGCAATGAAGTGAGAGCCTCCGTCACTAATGATGGTCCGTGGTGTCCCAAACCTTGGGAAAATAGTTCTATTAAAGAACTTGACTACAACCATGGCATCATTAGTTGGAGAGGCAATAGCTTCAACTCATCTCGAAACATAATCTACAGCTAGAAGTATGTATTGGTTTCCACAAGATGATGGGAAAGGTCCCATAAAGTCTACTCCCCAAACGTCAAAGATTTCCACCTCCTGAATGTTATTTAGAGGCATCTCGTTTCTCCTAGAGATGTTTCCTGTTCTTTGACAAGTATCACAACACGAAACAAAAGTTTGCACATCCTTAAACAAAGTAGGCCAAAAGAATCCAGATTGCAATACCTTAGCGCTAGTTTTATTTGAACTAGCGTGTCCTTCACAAAGTAGTGAATGACAATGACGAATGACACTTTGCATTTCGTCTTCCGGCACACATCTCCTAATGATGCCGTCAGGACCTCTCTTGAAGAGTAGATATTCATTCCAAAAGTATTCCCGGACATCCTTAAAGAACTTCTTTTTTTGTGCATAGGATAATTCGGGAGGTATTTCCTGACAAACCAAATAGTTAACAAAATCAGCAAACCATGGTTCATTACCTCTTGATATCTTGTCGATGCACTCCTCAATGATATGTAAATGTTCGTCCGGAAAGGAGTCATCTATAGGTGGCTCGTCGTCTTCAATGTGTGGTAGAAGACTCAAGTGATCCGCAACAGAATTTTCCGAGCCTTTCTTGTCACGGATCTCTAGATCGAATTCTTGTAGGAGAAGAATACATCTAATCAGCCTTGGCTTCACATCTTTCTTGGCAAGTAGATACCGGATCGCAGCATGATCCGTGTATACAATCACCTTTGTGTAATATCCGGAATTTTTATTCCGTTTAATTCCGAATCAATTCGGACTTCGAGCCGTTGACGGTTTCCCATTCTATCTAGTATTTGTTTCTTCACAAATTTTATCATTTTATGTAGAATTTAATTCATATAAAATGATAAAATTATATCAAACCATAATTCTTATAATTATTTATTATTTTATGTAGAATTTCATTCACATAAAAAGAATAGAATTATATCAAACCCTAATTCTTATAATTAATCCTTAACGACGACTTTAGATGAGATCATGACAAAGCTGAGACGAGACTGTGACAAAGCTGTGACGAGACCATGACAGAGCTGAGACGAGGTCATAACAAGGTCCAGACAAGCAGTTGACAAGGCCCAGACAAGCAGTTGACAAGGCCCAGCCGTGCAACAGTCAGCCCGCTCCAGCCAGCCTTGCCTTTGCTCCAGCCCAGCAGTAGCCTTGTGTCCGTCCAGCCCAGCAGTAGCCTTGTGTCCGTCCAGCCCAGCCAGCCTTGCATTGCTCTTCAGCAACCCTAGAAGACAGCAGCCCATTGATCTCCTACATTGCATTTTGATCTTTGTCAGCCCTTGCCTTTGCTCCAGCCCAAAAATCTCCTTGCTTGTGCTGGCCCAACTACACGGAACTCTCCCAAGCCAACAAACCTTTGCTTCAGCCCATCTCCTTGCTCGTGCTGGCCCAGCTACACGTTGAAGCCCATGGAGTAGCATACGTTCAGCCGGCCTTCTGTCCCTCGGTTGCCCACGTAACAGCTGATGAGTTAAGAGAGAAGATCTTCTGTAACGGCTTATGAAATCACGCAACAAAGGGAGCAGGTCCAGCAACTAACCACGTTTCCTATCTTCCGTCTACATTCAACGCTCCTCTCTTCCTCGCCTTGCCTTCTGCAGAAGAACCGTCTCCCTCCTGCACACACGCCATTGCAACAGACGCATATTTCTCTCAGAAGAAGCCCAGGTCGTAGCAATGGATCTGTAGCCGGACATCTCCCCTCGTTTCTGTCGAACAACCACACAGCAGCACATCCATCTGCGTACACACTGAAACCCTGGAGTCGTGCACAATAGCCTCCCATTGGACCTCTTCAGTTTCCGACAAGGCTATGAACTTGAGAGCCATCCTCGTCCTTCATGCTTTCGAGTTTGGAGCCGGGTAAGACCCACATCTACCTCCTTACTTCCCCTCCATGTGTATGTGTCAATGAGTGCCTCTAAACCATCTTTAAACCCATACATTTCAGTCAAGAAAACAACCGCAGAGAGCTGTTACGTTTTTTTCAGTTTTCGGAAGTGACGAGCAGTCAACTTCGGGTCCAGATTTGGGTAAGTTAGACTTCTTCTTTTTGGCTGAATTTTGGATATGTTGTATTCAGTAGTACATAGTAGATCATACTAAAATTTGGGAAGAATCGGAGCTACGGTTTGAGAGTTATTGTGTTCCAAAGGCAGTTTTTATATATGTGCTGAGTGTTGGGGAAAACAGCAAGTGATGTTGTTTTGTGAGATAGTTTTGAATAAGTTCTTGATCTCCGTTGGGCTTGAATTTTGGATATGATATGTTTGACATATTGTTGTAGGACATATTAAAATTTGAGAGGAATCCAGCGAGTGGTTTGGGATTTATGATTTTTTAAAGATGGAGTCGTAAGCAGTTTTTCTGTTGTGCTGAAATTCGGTTTTGTGAGATAGTTTTAAATAGGATTTTGATCTCCTTTGCGGCTGAATTTTGGATATATTATAGATAAGATTTTATAGAAGAACATATCAAAATTTGGGATAAATCCAGCGAGTAGTTTAGGAGTTATGATTTTTCAAAGTTAAGACAGTGTGTTGTTTGTTAAGTGTTGTAACCAACTTTAAAAATTTTTGTAGAAGTGATGCTTTAACAGTTTTAAGAAATTCTTTCTCCTATGAGTAGATTGGATATTATAGATGATCTAGATAATTATTTCGGAATTTTTATAAGTTTATTCGAATTTTTATATTTGAAGCCGAAGTTGGACCTTAACGATCTTTCAGAAAATAAGGAAATGGGTAAATTGTCAGTTTGTAACCAAACTCATCTTTAGGAGTTAGAATATGACTCTTTAGTCTCAAATAAGAGTTTAGGCATGAATTAGGGAATTTTTGGAAGTTTCAAGACCAAGGGTAAAATAGTCATTTTACCATAAATTAATATTGTAATCAATTCCGTTCTATTAAGACCTACTATCTTAGAAGTCTTAGACTTCTAATCACCTAGAAAGTGTGATGACACACTTGCCTCCTTTGACAGGCCACTGAATTCCTACCGTACAGAGTGATTTGCGAATTAGAAAGTCGAGATCTGATTCAAGTAAGTCCACGGACTTACTTAGCTGGCTTCTTGTATGAGTGTAATGTGTATGAGTGGTGTTTGTTAGTTATGATAAACAACGAAACCGGATTAGGCCGACTTTATTATTTACGTAATTGACCCAAGTGTATGATAACGGGTCGTGACATCATCTGCATAGCTCTTGCGAGAGTCTAGGAGGTTCCCTGCGACCAGCCCAGTCCGGTAGACGGTCAGATGCATTAGTACCATTCCGCGTTGGTAAACGGGACAGGGGCGAGGTTTGGGAATCCCTCGTGTCACAAAATAAGTGTCATTAGTAATGACCTATCACCTAATTAAAGATAATAAAAGGATCGAGTGTTGCATGTTGATTGTGTATGATGTGTGATTGTGCTTTTACCTTTATACTTATGCATAGATAGTTAGCTAACGGTTTTATACCGCTTGTAGATGCCTTGCAGGTTAAGACAGTTGTAGAGAGATCCGGAGGAAATGGTCAGCCGGGTCCACGTACTTATTTAGTTGGGGACGGGATGTCTTCTGTTCTTCTTATGTGTCGTTTTGGTACCGTTGCTTTGTAAGGCTGATACATATTCTTCATGTATATATTGTTTAAAGTTTTCAAATGTTTTAAATACTTTTGTGCCTTGTTGTAAGATCCAAGTTAAATTGTTGTCAAACTAAGGTCGGAATCCATTGTGAGGTCCTAACCAGTAGCTCCCCGAGTTCTCAGAATTTGGGGTGTTACACTTTGCACCTACAAGATAAGAAAGAAACTTTTCAAAGGCATATACAATAGCTAGAAATTCCTTTTCAGTTGTGGCGTAGTTGAGTTGCGCTTCATCTAGCGTCTTGCTAGCATAACAGATAGCATGGGTTCGTCCTTCTTTCTTTTGTCCTAGCACAGCTCCAACAGCTACGTCACTCGCATCACACATAACCTCGAATGGAAGATTCCAGTCCGAAGGTTGGATAATCGGGGCTGAGATGAGAGCTTCCCGAATCTTATAAAATGCATCTAAACAATCCTGCGAAAAGTAAAAAACTGCATCTTTCATCAATAGATTAGTGAGCGGTTTTGATATATTAGAAAAGTCTTTGATAAAACGTCTATAGAATCCAGCATGTCCTAGAAAACTTCTTATCCATTTTACCGAAGATGGAGGAGGAAGTTTCTCTATGGTCTCTATCTTAGCCTTATCTACCTCAATCCCTCTACTAGAGATTAAGTGTCATAGCACAATGCCTTCTTTTACCATGAATTGAAACTTCTCCCAATTAAGAACTAAGTTAGTGTCTTCACACCTTTGTAATACAACAAAGAGGTTAGATATACAATTATCAAATGAAGAACCATAAACAGAAAAATCGCCCATAAAAACCTCCATTATCTCCTCAATATACTCCGAGAAGATGGCCATCATACACCTTCGAAAGGTGGCTGGGGCGTTGCAAAGCCCGAATGGCATCTGTCTATAGGCAAACGTACCCCATGGGCACGTGAATGTGATCTTCTCTTGATCGTCTGGATGGATCCGTATCTGGAAGAAACCACTATAACCGTCAAGATAGCAAAAATAGGAATGTTGTGTTAACCTCTCAAGCATTTGATCAATGAATGGTAGCGGGAAGTGATCCTTCCTAGTTGCATTGTTTAGCTTGCGGTAATCAATGCACATCCTCCATCCTGTGACGGTTCTTGTAGGAATGAGTTCATTGTTCTTGTTTGTTATAACCGTCGCTCCTCCCTTCTTTGGAACAACTTGTACGGGGAACACCCACTTGCTATCCGAGATAGGATAGATGATACCTGTGTCAAGCAACTTAAGAATCTCCTTCTTGACAACCTCCTTCATGATCGGATTTAACCGTCTTTGAGGTTGTCTTGAAGGCTTGAAATCTTCCTCCATTAGAATCTTGTGCATACATAATGATGGTTTAATTCCTACAAGATCCTCTATAGTGTAGCCTAAGGCTTTCCTATGTTTCCTTAGAACAATCATTAATCTCTCATGTTCATCTTCACTTAATTCGGAACTAACAATTACGGGAAAAGTAGAATTAGTTCCAAGAAATGCATACCGAAGATGTGTGGGAAGTGGCTTCAATTCCATCACCATTGGAGTCTCTAATGGCTCTTGAGGAGTGTCCAATGCTTCCTTAGAAGCCTCTAAGGGTTTAGGAGTTGTTGAAGAAGGATCAAGAGTATTGGTGGAAAGAACGTAATTGTTCTCAGAATTTCCCAAAATTACGGCACCACTGTTACTTCCACGGCCGGGGTTTAGGACGTGGAAGTCAATTACGGCACCAGTGGTAATTCCACGGCCGTGGTTTTGGCCGTGTAACTTACTGGAGTCCTCTGAATAGCTGATTCCGGTCATGTTGGTGGAAACCACGGCCGTGGAATAGCACGACTGGCCGTGCTTCCTCACGTCTTCTAACCCATCGTAGAGTTTTTCAAACTCTTCCTCATGCACTTCTTTTAACTCCTCCAAGGCTTCAATCTCCTCATTACAATCCTCATCTTCTCCTTTTTCCACGATGCTCATAGCGATAACCTTTTGCAATGGATCCTTGAATAGAATCGAGCTTACTTCCTCTCTAGATACTTCCTCATCATAGACATTGAACATGTCTTCTCCAAGAGCTGGCTCTTTCACTAAGGTTGAGAGAACAAACTCAACCTTCTCTTCGCCTATATCAAATGCTAATCTAGCATTCTTGCAATCCACTATGCAACCGGATGTTGCAAGGAACGGTCTTCCGAGTATGATCGGAACCGGGCAATCTGCAGGAATGTCAAGCACTACAAAATCAATAGGAACGTAAAACTTACCAAGCTTGACTGGGACGTCTTCAATGATACCGACGGGACGAGTTATAGATCGATCCGCCATGTATAACGTCATCTTCACCGGTTTAGGTTCGCCTAAACCGATCTTCCCACATAAAGCAAGTGGAATAATGCTCACACTTGCTCCCAAGTCACAAAGAGCATCACATGTGACTTCTCCTACTCTAATTGGAACGCAAAATGACCCCGGATCTCTCACCTTTGGGGGCATCTTTTCAGTCATCGTTTTGATGAGTTCCGAAGATTCCGAACTTATTTTGACTTCTCCAAAGTCCTCTACCTTCCTCTTGTTAGAGAGGAGCTCTTTCAAAAATTTCCCATAAGCGGGCATACCTACAATTGCATCAATGAAAGGTATATTAATATGTAGTTTGCTCATGAGTTCAATAAACTTACCAAATTACTTGTCTAGGCGTGTTCTTGCTCTAGACTGCGGGAATGGTAGGGGAGGTTTATAAGCTGGAGGAGGAATGTAGACATCTTCCTTCTCCTTCCCCTTATCTTTCTCCTTCTCAGCTGGAACTTCCACAAACTTGGGCTGCGGGTCTGTGGTTGTAGCGCCTCTCCTAGTGGTGATAGCCATCTGTTCGCTCCAAAAGGTGTGTGCAAGCTTTAAATTTATATCCCAAGAAATATGCTTAAAACAAGGATGCAAACCCGCAGTGTACGGGTCAATTGTAATAAAAGCAAGAATTCCAGGGGTCGATCACAAGGGCTTAGGTGAAACAAAGCACATAATCGGTTGTCAAGTATTGCAATTAACCAAAAGCAATTAAAGCAATCAAAGATGATGTAAAAGTCAAGTAAAGGGAAATGCGGATTCTAGGGATTAAAGCATCTAGTTGTGGTTTCAACTCAAGATCTCAAATGATAACGTGGACAAAGCTGAGGTTTGCAAAGGGAAGGTGTTTCTAAGGTGGAAACGGATTACCGGGTAAGTCACACCACTCACTATCCCAAACCAAAGAACCTATCACCGGGTAAGTCTCATGGTACTAAGGAAAGGAACTATAATTTCAAACCAACACACCACCTAAGGGAATAGAATCAACCTTTACCGGGTAAGTCTCAGGCTAACTCACAAAGATGGGATGAAGGCACACTCAAACCCTAATAAAGGATAAACCCTTTATTACCTACACTTATGATCATGGGTAATCAAACAAAGGAATCACCGGGTAAGTCTCATCCTAGGCTTGCATTGAACCAAAAAAGGTGTAATAAGAATAAGATTTGGCAAACTAGAACTCTTAACTCAAATAAGAATCAGGAAAAGTTCACCTCGTTCAGTTTATGTACCATCTCGGGCGAGATAATCCACAGCTGACCGAGGTGTTCGTCGGTTAAGGTAAAGGCTCGAGCTTTCAGGTTCCACTGGGGTTAAGATCATTCTATCATCGTCTTTCCCACAACTTTCAGCCAATCACCCTAGAATCGCACAAGAAACTTAGCCAACAATCATCATGATAACAATAATCAAATATATGGAAAAGGAATCAATATTCAAACAAGAGAACTTAAACACAAAGATCTCAATAACTCAAACAATCAATCAAGCAAACAAACAGTATGCGTTCCTCAATCACAATCAGTAAAGACAACAAAACCAAAAGCCAAACTAAGAAGATCTTACAAACTCCTTCAAAAGCCAACTTCAACTTGATTCCTTACTTCCTTGAACTTCAACCTTCAAAACTTCCTTCAATCTTCCTTCAATCTTCCTTCAAAACTCTCTCCAAAAATCCTCAGAAAATCCGTGATCCGAAGATGGTTGAATTGTAAAAAATCCAACCCTTTATATAGGAGAATTATCTTCCAAAGGTAATAATATCTTAAAAAGATAATTTCCTATAAAATATATCCATATCTCTAAAATAGATCTCCCAAAAATAATATCTTCCTTCCAGAAATCCAGCCCAAAAATATAAGATATCTTGTTTTCAAAAATAAAAGATCTCATCCAAAAATATGGATCTCGCCGGCGGCAGGGTGTTCGCCTCGGTCGGGACGCTCGTCAAGACCACCTCGGTCGAGGTGACACTATAGCTGACCGAGGTGAATCTTAGCTGAAGGTGAAATCCCTCAAATCTGGTCCAAAGTAAATATTCTTTGTTAATTCCTTGCTCCTTGAGTTCTCTTTTAAGCTCCTAAATGTAGCTCCAATGACTCCTTTGCTCCTTAGCTCCATTTTGATCCAAAACGTGCCATTTTACCTATGATTACAACGAAACTTGGTGTAGACCTCGATTCCCATAAAGGTAGATGAAACGACAATATAATCACATAATATACATTCATACATGCAGATTATTGAAGATAAAACGTCTAAACAAGTCCCAAAATATAGACTATAATACATGCTATCAAAATAACCCATACTTGTCCCTTGCTTGTCCCCAAGCAAGTTCCAAATCTTAAATACCAGATAGAATGGATTATAAGTTAGAAAAATCAATGAAAAGTATTTCAAAACATTTTAATGGTGTGCTCCATGCATAGATCACTCTAAGAGAATGCTTCATGGTAATTAAAATCAAAATATGATCAAAACATTTTATAAGTATAAGAAAATTGTTCATCTCTTAGAGATCATTGAGAATGCTTCCGTATATTGGTTTGAGTGTATTGACTTGTTTGTGTTGTTTATTGTTGATAACGGATAACCGGACTACGATTGACCTTTACAACCGTAATTGGCCCAAGTGTATGATAACCGGGCGGTGACCACTTGTCTAGTTGTACAGGAGACTAGGAGGAGTTGCTCTTGCAACCCAGAGAGATTCTAGGGTGATTAGTTGAAGGTTATGGTATAGACGATGAAAGAATGAACCTTTATGTGAGTGGACCCTAAAAGATTGAGTTAACCCTAAACCGAAACCCGTCTCGGGTTGTTCCTAGAGTCATCTCGACCGAGATCAATAGACTTGCACGAGACGATCCACTACATTGCCCTATCTTGAGTTTAAGTTATAGTTTGTCAAATCCTATCCTTGTTGCACCTTTCCTAGTTTATATGCAAGCCTAGGATGAGACCTACCCGGTGATTCATTTGCTTGTTTACCGATGATGACGAGTGTTAGGTAACAAAGGTTTATCCTTTGTTAGGGTCTGAGTGTGCTTCCATCCTACATTTGAGAGTTAACTTAAGACTTACCCGGTGATGGTTAGTTTTGTTCCTCTAGGTGAGTGATGTTTGTTTGAGTACTCGTACCTTTCCTTAGTTCCTTGAGACTTACCCATTATTAGGAGCTTTGGTTTGGAAAAGTGGATAGTGAGACTTACCCGGTAATCTATCCCATAGTAAAAATACCTTTCCTTTGCAAACCTCAACTTTGGCCACGTTTATCTTTAGAAGTCTTGAGTCAAAACCATAATTGGATGCTTTGATATCTAGAACTTGTGTTCCCTACTCATATTATATATCATGTCTCTTGTTTTTGAATAATGTTGTTGCATGCTTCTGAAGTTAGATTGCTTTGTTGTGATTATTCTCACCAAATCCCTGAGATCGACTCCAGAATATTATCCCTTACTACGATAGATCCGTACACTGTGGGTTCGCTTATCGTTAGGTCTATGATTTAGGATATAAATTTAAAGCTTTTTCAGCACACACCTTTTGGAGCGAACAACAAGATAGCTCGGAAACTGGCCAAAACCACGGTCTAAGCCATATTTCAACGGGCGAGATTTTCCCAGACGAGTAGCTTCATCATATTTCTAGAGGTAACGAACCTTGGTTTGATGATATTGTAAATTATTTGGTTGTCAGGAAATACCTCCCTGACTATCCTATGCTCAAAGGAAGAAATTCTTCAAGGACGTCCGATATTATTATTGGAAGGAACCTCTACTCTTCAAGAGAGGTCCAGATGGCATTATCAAGAGATGTATACCGGAAGACGAAGTGGAAAGCGTCATCCACCATTGCCATTAATTACCTTGTAGAGGACATGCTAGTTCCCACAAGACTTGTGCCAAGGTACTTCAATCCGGATTCTTTTGGCCTTCTTTATTCAAGGATGTGCAAACTTTTGTTGTTTGTTGCGATGCTTGCCAAAGGACAGAAAATATATTGAGGAGGAATCAGATGTCACTAAACAACATTCAAGAAGTGGAGATCTTTAATGTATGGGGTGTGGACTTTATGGGGCCATTCCCATCTTCTTGTGGAAACCAATACATTCTTCTAGCTGTAAATTATGTTTCAAGATGGGTTAAAGCGATCGCTTCTCCCACTAAGGATGTTATGGTGGTAGTGAAGTTCTTTAATAGAACGATCTTCCCAAGGTTTGGGACACCCCAAACCATCATTAGTGACGGAGGAACGCACTTGACAACCCGTAAATTTGAAAAATCTCCTAGCCAAGTATGGGGTAACCAACATGACTGTTACTCCCTACCATCCTCACACGAGTGGGCAAGTGGAAATCTCGAATAGAGAAATAAAGGTCATTCTAGAGAAGACCGTCTCTAGAACGAGGAGGGATTTGTCCCTTAAGTTGGATGATGCGCTTTGAGCATAAGGCTTATTGGGCAATCAAATGGCTCAACTTCTACATCAAGGAAGCTGGAGAAAAACGTCTTCTAGACGTTAATGAGTTTGAGAAGATCCGCTTTAATGCATATTAGAATGCGTGGATTTACAAGGAAATGACGAAGAAGTGGTATGACAAGCACATAGTTCCGAAGGATTTGAAAGAATAAGATCTCGTCCTCCTCTTCAATTCCCGCCTTCGGCTATTTCCCGTTAAGTTGAAATCCCGTTGGACATGACCTTATGTAATTAAAAATATTTTTCCTATGGTGTAGTTGAAGTATGGGGTGAACATTACGGAAACTTCAAGGTCAATGGCCACCGTCTTAAGAAGTATACACCAGAGATTCTGGTTGAGAGTATTGCACCTCTCCACCTCACTTGACACAAAAAGGATTGGTCTAGCTACGGACCTTAAACAAAGCGCTTCTTGTGAGGCAACCCAAGATATTGCTTTCTTTCCCTTGTTCATAAAATATAGTAGAGTAGTTTGTTTTGTCTTTTTTGTTGGTTCGTTCCCGGTTTTCTTGTGTCTTTGGATGGCAGGAACTAGGAAATCTTAAAAAGAAGTCAAGTTGTCAATTCTGGACGGAAAAGAGCTTTTCACGGCAAAAAAATGTACTTCCACGGGCGAGATTCTTGAATTAAATCCGTGGAAAACCATGTCGAGAGCAAAAATTAATTAAATCTCGGGTGAGCCAAAAACCACGGTCAAAATCTCGGCCGAGATTTTTTGAATTTTTGTGAGGGTATAAAAGCGATACTTCACATTTTGCTGAACACCAAAACTCCCCCAATTCCACGCCCGAGACGCCGACAGCAACGAAAACACTCCTCGGCCCTCAAATCCTCAATTCTTCATCATTTTGCATGATTCTTCCTCCAAATCTCAATCAATCTGCATTCCATTGAAGATTCCGAGGGCAAACAACGCAGAAAATCAAAGAACCGAAGCGCATTTGGATTTTTCAATCCAAACCCTAGGTTTTCTTCTTTCCTTCAATCTTGGGTTGATTTGTGTTGTTTTGCTTGAGATATTGCTAGAGAACTGAAGGAATATAACATAGGAAGAGATTAGGACTGTTGCTTGTGAGAAACCTCTACAGATTTGCTGATTTGCTGAAAAACGCAAGAAATCTCGGGATACTCTTGATTTCCACGGCCGACATTTTGTTGATCAACCTATGGAATTGTCTGATATGGATAGACTTCGTCGATCAAGTCGGAAACTAATTTCTAGGGATAGTAGTTCTTCCTCACAACAAGAACCACCACCACAACCCGCTCCTAGACTCCCTTGCATCCTTGAAGAACACAAGGAAACCTACAATCGCATCCAACACCGAACCATTGTAGCTCCTAGGTACCTTGTGCTTGATGAACTTCAATGCATGGATGTGTCTTATGATTTACAGTTTATGATTGCTAGAGCTAGTCTAGGAGCATTTGTTGGCATCAGGGAGCATGCATATGAAGAGCTAACAATGGAATTCTTGAGCTCATTCGATGATGAGACTAGGGAGCGAACTGTGAAATTCAGGATGATGAAGAGAGCTTACTCTATAACCATAGTGCCGTTTGCTAGGATCTTTGGGTTTGGTGAGACCATTCACGGGACCTTTCCTAGGCAAACCCGTCCTAGTTGATTTTGGGGGTCAATTGCTATGGTTGGATGTTCCAACGATAGGTGGTAGCCCGCGGACTTGAAGGACAAGTTAATTTATTTTTTTGTCTTTCAAGAACACCCATAGGATCTTGTCCGAGAGCCTCTTCCTTGGGAATGAGACGCCTCCGAAGGTTAAGGCGGATGAGCTTTACATCTTGTTTTGCATGGCATCCGGGACGACCCCGGATTGTGCTACCATGCTAGCAGATTGTTTGAGGAAGATCGGGAACAATTCCCGAGGCAATATTTGTGTGGGTGGCATTGTGACCCATTTTTCTAGGCATCTGGAGGTGGATTTTTTGCATGTGAGCTAGCAGTTGAAGCTATTGCTAGGTGACGAACGCTAAAATCCTAAGTCGTTGTATTTTACCTAAGGTCAAAGTAGAAGTCCTAACGTTACACCAACAAGTTTATGTATAGCGTAAGTAAGGCTCGAACCAAAGAGAGTTAAGTTGATGTTTCGATTAGATTCAATTATTGAGATTGTAACCAAATAGGGGTGGGGGGTTGTATTGAAATGTAGCAAGACAAAAGCATAAGAAACAAGCAAAGATGTGAATAAATTGATGAGAAAAGGACTACACTAGGTTGATTCTTAGCATGCAATGCTACTTTGGTTGGTTCCTTTTATAAGTATTTAAGCAATGTTCTCGTCTTGATCATATATATGTGTTGAGCCAACCAGTATCAACACAACTTAACAAGTTAATGTTCCGTAAACCTACAAGAACAAGTCACAAGTTAGCTTTCAAACAAAGACAAAGAGATATAAAGAGAAGAATAAAACCATTAGACTTTTCTTTATATTTATATTCCTTTTCCTTTAAGTAATCACAACCAGCTTTTGCCAAAAGGTTTCCTACTAGATTAAAGACCCGAACCCGGAATCGATTACTCCTAGTTCTTTGCATGCATATAACTGAATAATACTTATATTAAAGACTTACAACCAAAGCACCAATGCAGCTTCAAAACAACCCAATGTAGCAAGGAGATTAGAAACACATTACACAAAGTAAGTAAGGGAAATAGGGAGAATAATGGGAAAATGATGGATGATTCTAGCAATCAGCCATGAACCTATTTATACTAGAATTGGCAGTAAAAGGGAGTAAATGGCCGTCCTAAACAACCACCTTTAATGCCATAAAGGTGGTGCAAACAGCCGGAGAAAAGTCTCTGGCGCTTAACCGCAGGGGCGGGCTTCAGGGCCGCTGGGGTAGTTTAGGCCAAAACGCTTGGTGATCTTCATGGCCGTAGGGGAGGCCTGGCAATTCCATAGGGGCGGATCATTAATGCTCTTCAAACGTCTGACTCTTCATCTTTCTGTCGCTTCTGACGTCAAGCCGCAGGGGCGGCCTAATGTCACCGCCCCTACGGTGACACTGGTTCTTCGGCTTCACAGCTTTGTAGGTTGGTCCACAGGCAGAGGCGTTGGGGCGGCGGCTTCACTTCTTCAAGGTAAGTCACCACAGGGGTGCCCAGAGGTGACCGCAGGGGCTGTGACATGCTCGTTCTGGGCGCTGGCTGCGTTCCGGAGTGCATTGTCACCCGCAGGGGCGGTGACACTGCTCCGCGGGGGGCGGTGTGGCAACAAAGGCTTGTCTTCGTGAATGTTGTTCGCCACTTAGCGTGCGTGCACTCAAGCTTTAAATTTATAAAACTAGAATAAAAGCAAGTGAACCCGCAGTGTACGGATCGGCGTAGATTAGCAAGTATTCCAGAGTATCGAACACAGAGATTTCGGGGGAACAAATTCAATTGTAAAGTTGTCAAGCAATAAAAGGTTAAGCTTTGCAAACATATTGAGAAAACAGTAACCCTAAAGATACAGGTGTCTAATTGTGGCAATCGATTCAAGATATACTAAAGAACTAAGGACAGAGTTAAGAGTTGCAAAGGTATGCTAAGGTAAAGCAATGTACGGTGAAGTTCCAAGGCTTTATATGACTTATCTAGAAATACTCTCTATAAAGGTAGTTGAGGCTTCAGTATAGAAAGGATCTAAAGACAAGAATTAATCTCAAATACCCAAACTTGTAACCCAAGGATCAAGACTAACTAAACCGATTAAGGTTGTGACACTCGAAATCGAAGTAGAGGTTGTTGAGACTTCACTACTACCTAGAAAAGGCAAGCCAAGACTAAGTTAAAGCAAATCTTTAACTTTGGATTAAAGTAAAAGCAAGGTTCGTAAACTGAAGTAAATCACGGGTAGTTCTTGAGAATCACGGCCGTGGAAACCTAAGAAGAGGCGGTGATTTAGGGTGTCGACGATATTTCTCTAACTCTCAGGGTCCAATCAAATTACGATCGATCTATCATTATCTAAGCCACAACTATCAACCCTTCACCTTAGAATTGCTAAAGGGTTTTAGCCAATAATCATCATTATGATATCAATAATCAAATATGAAAAGCAGAAAAGGTAAAACCTTGATATCTCAATAATAAACTCAAAACAAATGTCAATCAAACACAATAATCGCAAACCGCGTTCAATGGATGTAGAATCAAAGGAACAGAAAAACCTCACAAAATTTCTAGGGACAATGAAGAACGGGATGTCAATCTGCCTTCAAATGTAAACCCTAAGATCTTCCAACTCCAAAAATAGGAAATTGCGTCCTTGTTAGCATGAAATATTGTGATATTTTAAGCACCTTTTCTAAGTGTATTTCATCCATATTAGTAGTCATTGATAAAGCATTGAAGTATTTGTGAGTTAGTTCATCTATTTTGTCGATATAGAGGTCTACATAAGCTTTGTGTTGATTGTAGGCAATTAAGAGCTAAATCCAAACAGATTGAGAGAGAATGGAGTTTGATTGAGCATGTCCAAGGATTGAGGACATCTCTAAGAGCTAAGGATGGTGCTAACTTGAAGAATAGCATGAGGCTAAGGAAAATTACGATCTACCTCTAAACCACGCTCTAAAATACGACCGTACTAGATTCCACGTTCTAGTCCACGGCCGTGGAACCTTGGCAAGAGAAGCGTGGTGCATTCCAGCAACTTACACGGCCGTGGAGGGTTGTGACAAACCGTGACCCAATTCTACGCTCTAAATTACGGGCGTGGAACCCTTCCACGACCGTGATCTTGGCAATCTTTTAACGCACACTTTGAAGCCATGATCTTTTACACAATGGGCCGGGCCAATATTTTATCTTACCCTATAAAAGGACGGAAGAAGAGAGATTCCGTCACCTTCGCTTAGACTTTGCCTACGCTTATTGCACGTGCCTAGGGTTTCAAGTTGGACGTGTGGAGATTGCTATTTCGCAAACGGAAACCTGCGAAGAGTTGAAGATTTGGAAGATTGTTAGTAAGGAGATTTCATACGTTATTTCTAGATTTGATTAGAAGACGGATTGACATCCCGTTCTTCGTTCTTATCTAAAGTTGCGATTGTTTGTGTTATTCTGAATCTACCTGCATTGTTGTTCTTGATTTGTGGATTTGAGATTGGTTTGAAGGTTATTGAAGGTTTTCGGAAGTTTTCATCTTTCATTCTTTTAAATCTTGAATTTGATATCAATATGACTGTTATTGGCTAAAACCCTTTAGCAATTCTAAGGTGAAGGGTTGATAGTTGTGGCTTAGATGATGATAGATCGATCATAAACAGATTGGACCCTGAGAGTTAGAGAGAATCGACGACGAACCTAATCCACGGTCTGTTCTTGAGCTTCCACGGCCGTGGAACTCAAGAACTACCCGTAATTTTGTGTCAGTTTACGAAATTGCTTTTACTTTAATTCAAAGTTAAAGATTTGCTTTAATTTAGTCTTGGCTTGCCCTTTCTAGGTGGTAGTGAAGCCTCAACAACCTCTACCTCGATTTCGAGTGTCACAACCTTAATCGGTTTAGTTAGTCTTGATCCTTGGATTATAAGTTTGGGTATTTGATGTGAATATTTACCTTTAGAATCTTTCTATACTGAAGCCTCAACAACCTTTATAGAGAGTACCTTTAGGTGAATCATATAAGGTCTTGGAATTTCACCGTACATTGCCTTACATTCGTATACCTTTACATACCTCAACTCTGTCCTTATATCTTTAGTATATCTTGAATCGATTGCCACAGCTGGATTCCTGGATCTTTAGGATTGTTGTTTTCCCAATAATTTGAAAAGCTTCATACATTTACTTGCTTGATAATCTATAATTGAATTTGTTCCCCCAAATCCCTGTGTTCGATACTCTGGAATTCTTGCTTAACTATATCGATCCGTACACTGCGGGTTCGCTTGCTTGATTTCTAGTTTTATAATTAAAGCTTATTTGCACGCACGCTTAGTGGCGAACAAGTTTTTGGCGCTGTTGCCGGGGATTTGGTCTAGGCCGAATTCGGTTATCGGTTGTCAAGCTTGGGAGCTTCTTCCTTGTTATTTGATATCTTTTCGAGTGCATGCGAAGGTCTAGGAATAACGAAGACCTCTTACCTCTTGATCAAGAGCTTGAGAGGACTTTAAGGAGAAAGCGTAAGGAAAAGAAAATGGCTGAAGAAAGAGAACGTGATCTCCAATCGGAGTTAGCGGAAAAGGAAGCTCAACTCCAATGGAGTGAGAAGACTCGTAGGGAAGAAACAAATCGTCATCAAATGAAGGTTGATGATCTAACGAACATGATGTTCCTAATGAGGCTGGAAATAAACAACCTCAAAGAGAAAAAGAAAAGGAGGAGACCGGGAAGATCGGTTAGAGCCAACTCATCTAATGAGGATAGCGACTCCTCCATGTCACCACTAGAGGAAATTGATCCCACGATCAATGTGAATCCATTCTATCCACGACCAGCTGCAAATCGCCGTGTTCCACCTAGGAACGCAAGGATCGAACGCGTGGATGAGGAGCCAAGAACTCTTGGCCAAAGGATGGATCCAACGCAGCAACCACGCCGTTTAGGTGTGAACTTTGATGCTGACGATGTACAAGGGTTTAGCTTCAACCCTCAAGTTATTACCATTGTTCGCCAAAACCAATTTGGTGGAACAAGTGCTGAATCTCCACACCAACATCTACAAAACTTTGAGATTATAATGGAGACGATGAAGCCTAAGAACGCAACTACCAACAACTACAAACTCAAGCCTTTCTTCTTCTCCTTGAAGGGGAAAGCATTGTCTTGGTATCAAGCTCTTCCAAGTGGAAAGCTTGAGACATGGGAGGATCTTTCCGCAGAGTTCCTCACTAAGTTCTTTCCGCCATCCAAAACGGCGGAGCTAAGAGGTAAGATTAACGCATTTTCCATGAGATCTAACGAAAGTTTGTTTCAATCTTGGGAAAGATTTCAGGATTTGCTATTGGATTGCCCTCATCATGGCATATCCAAGCTTGCACTATTGGAGATATACTATAAGGGGTTGGATGTGGAGACACAATTCAAGCTCCAATCCCTCTCATGTGGTACATTCATGGACATGAGGGAAGATGACGCTTGGGACTTCATTGAGAAGCAAGCGGGAGTCATAGAGAAGTATTCTCACCGGAAAGTGGAGGGGAATCGTGTGGATCAAGGAGCAAAACTAACACACGAAGCTCAATCTCAAATCTTTTCTCTCAACAACGAGATTAAAGAGTTGAAGGAAGCTATCAAGACCAACTTTCCAAAGCAACAAGGAAAAGATGTGGGTTATTTAGGCAACAACAATAACCACAACGGTGGTGAGAATACAAACCGCAACAACAACAACAACAACCGGAACAACAACCGGAATAATTGGAACAACAACAACAACAACCGGAACAACAATTGGAAAAACAATAGGGGTTCAAACAACAATAATTGGCGCTCCAATCAACAAAATTCCGGTAATTCTTATCCTTCCAATTCAGGAAATTCACTAACTCCACTTTCCTCTTCTTCCACTCCTTTGAAAATCCAGGGGCAAACATCTAATGGTGGAAGCACTTCGGGGAAGGAGAAGCCCGATCCCATGTTGGAAACGATTTTGGGGAAGCTTCAAGGGTTGGAGACTCGCATCATCAAGGTTGATGATCACATTACTAAGGTTGATAAAGCCCAAAAGGTTTTAGAAAACCAAATGTTCAGCCATGCGGAGGAAGTTCCTAGGAATCAAGGGAAACTTCCAGGAAAAACGGAGGACAACCCAAAAGGAAGGGTGATGGCAATCACAACTAGGAGCGGAGTCACAACTACCGACCCGCAGCCCAAGTTTGTAGAAGTCCCCGTTGAGAAAGAGAAAGAAAAGGGGAAGGAGAAGGAAGATGTCTACGTTCCTCCTCCAGCTTACAAACCTCCCCTACCGTTCCCGCAATCTAGAGCAAGAGCGCGTCTAGACAAGCAATTCGGTAAGTTTATAGAACTCATGAGCAAATTGCATATTAACATACCTTTCATTGATGCTATTGTAAGTTTATAGAACTCATGGCAAGTTCTTAAAGAAAATCTTCTCTAACAAGCGAAAGCTAGAGGATTTCGGTGAGGTTAAGATGAGTTCGGATTATTCGGATCTCATCAAGACCATGAAAGAGAAGATGCCCCCAAAGCTAAAGGATCCGGGGTCATTTTGTATTCCCATAGGAGTGGGAGATGTCACATATGATGCATTATGTGACTTGGGAGCAAGTGTGAGCATCATCCCACTTGCATTATGTAGGAAGATCGGTTTACGCGACCCTAAACCGGTGAAGATGACGTTGTACATGGCGGATCGATCCATAACTCGTCCCGTCGGTATTGTTGAAGACGTCCCGGTCAAGCTAGGTAAATTCTATGTTCCTATAGATTTTGTTGTGCTTGACATTCCTGCAGATACTCCGGTCCCGATCATTCTCGGAAGACCGTTTCTTGCAACATCCGGCTGCATAGTCGATTGCAAGAATGCTAGACTCGCCTTTGACATAGGAGAAGAGAAGGTAGAGTTTGTTATTTCCACTTTAGTGAAGGAACCAATCTTTGATGAGGATATATTCAATATCCAAGATGAAGAAGGGTTGTCTAGAGAGGAGGTAAGTGCTATTCTTTTCAAAGATCCTTTGCAAAAGGTTATTACTATGAGTCTAATGGATATAGGAGAAGAAGAGGAGTGCAATGAGGCAATTGAAGCCTTAGAAGCACAAGAAGAAGTGTGTGAAGAGGAGTTTGAGAAACTCCACGACGAGGCAGAGAACGTACGAATCCACGGCCATACACTATATTCCACGGCCGTGGATTTCACCAACAAAAGCGTGGAGCACTCCAGATAGGCAAGGAAAGAAGTAGACTGAAGTGTAGTGTAGCAATGGGTACAAGCCTTACCCGATTCTAAGACTCCAAGGCATGAAGATGGCACGAATTTTGCTGTCACGAACCGAAGGGGATGCAAGGTTCAGTTTAGGGTTGTGTCCAAGGTGTGCTGCACCGCTGAGCATCTGGACACATTCGGACTCCTTGTTGGTGTCGGCAGTAAAGGAAAGCGAGCCTCCCTGGATGCCGGGTCTGGGGTCGACAGAAGGAGAAAGAGTGACCCCCCCTGGTGTCGTCGCTAGAGTCTTCTGCAGAAGCCAACGCGGTTGTTGGCTCAGAGGCGGACCGTGGCTGGAGAGACGGACCGTGGCTGGAGAGACGGACAGCGGATGGAGAAGACGCCGGCTTGCTGCTGCGTGACGGAGATGAAGTCCCGGTGGTGATGTGCCTAGAGGCGGACAATGACATCGAGGGGAGAGGCAGACCGAAACATCGTGTTCCTTGGCGTGCAGCAGTTCACAAGGGCGTAGGGCAAGACGTCTCTCACATATGGGCCGAGTAGCAGCAGATATTTGGGCTAGAGCAAGGAGTTGCAAGGGAGAGTGGGCTGAAACAAGAAAAAAAAGAAAGAATGTGGGTTGAAGCAAGGTAGGAAAGAATGGGCTGAGGTTGTCAAGACTTGTCAAAACTCGTCATGGCTTCGTCAAGCCCATGCATGACTTCGTCACAGAGTTGTCGGGCTGCAGCAAGGAATGGGCTGAAGAACAGCAGCTGAACGTTACTGGGCTGGCAGGCCATACTCGAGATCAGGCCTTGTCTGGGCCTTGTCAACTGCTTGTCTGGGCCTCGTCAACTGCTTTTCTGGGCCTCGTCAACCGCTTGTCTGGACCTTGTTAACTGCTTGTTTGGGCCTCGTCAACTACTTGTCTGGACCTCGTAAACTGCTTGTCTGGGCCTCGTCAACTGCTTGTCTGGACCTCGTAAACTGCTTATCTGGGCTTCGTCAACTGCTTGTCTGGGCCTCGTCACAGCTTTGTCATGGTCTCGTCACATCTTTGTCACAGTCTCGTCTCAGCTTGTCATGATCTCGTCTAAAGTCGTCGTTAAGGATTAATTATAAGAATTAGGGTTTGATATAATTCTATCATTTTATGTGAATTAAATTCTACATAAAATGATAAATATTTATAAGAATTAGGGTTTGATATAATTCTACCATTTTATGTGAATTAAATTCTACATAAAATGATAAAATTTGTGAAGAAAGAAATACTAGATAGAATGGGAACCGTCAACGGCTCGAAGTCCGAATTGATTCGGAATTAAACGGAATAAAAATTCCGGATATTACATCAGTACCCCCTTAAAATGAGTTTCGCCCCGAAACTTAAAAGAAGACAACATAATGTTGGAATCCATACTAAAGAACTAAAGCGCCGAAACGTCATAATCGGTCAAGTTCTTATTGATTCGGGACTAGTCGGAAGAAAATTTCCGGGTATTACATCAATTCCCCCTTAACAATAAGTTTCGTCCCGAAACTTAGGGTAAGACAATCCTGATCGGCCTTTAAGGCACTAAACGGGTATATCTGATCACTACTCAAAAGTCTCATCGTTTCCACATCTAAGTATCCCGCACATCAAGGTTACCAAAAGCACACACCACTGACTAAGCACTCAATCATGAAATGAACAAGTAGTCAAACAATATCACACATACAAGGTCAAACCCTAACTCGTTACTCCCGAGGTTACAACTATCGCTACATAGGTCTTTGAAAGGTAACGTCATTTACTATCCCGATATCTTAGGTAGCCTTATCAGCTTTTCCTAAAACCACTTAATCTTAAATCTTTTCAGGTACTTACATCACAAGCGTCTGCCACCACGATCTAGAGTGGTTACCGGATATCTCACCGGTATCATCCGGCTCAACTGTCTGCTCCTCTAATCTGATCACCTAACTCATGTCTGGTAGGTATTTCTCCAACTAAAAATCTCAACTCAATTCCCAAACTTAGTCTCTGTGGAAAACTGAAGTTGCACTCTCCAATAGGGTGAGGAGTACTAGTCCATCAGTCACTTTTAAACCGCTTTAAAACTTCTAATGGTTGCCTTACACAACTCACTTCCAGATCCTTTGATGACCCTACGGAAAATAATCTATTCAACTTCCTTCCCTTCGTTATGACCACTTGCTTCCGGCCTTCTAAAAAGGTTCTGACTACACACTCAGGCCAGCGGTCTTGAACATCCACCACACTTACCAAGTGCCCAATGCTCTTCGTATCACGACCCACTTGGTCTTGTCTTTTAATATTACTCAGTCATCTTATTCCTCAGGTAAGGAATCATCACCTTTACCCTTTTCAAGTCTAACACTCGAGACAACTAAAAATCAAATCTATTGGTCATCCTCTTTGCTCACTTGGCATTATTATATTATTTATAGATCTCTAAATCATCCTTATTTGATCATAAATACTCGATAAACGCTAACACACCATCAACATTGGACTCTTGTATCCTCTACTTTTATCGGACTAATAATATCCCTCTAACTCAAAACGCAACTAGGCTCTGTTCCGACATAACATTACACATAAAATCTACTCCGAGATTATGCTTTCCTTAAGCACGGTTACTAGGTTGCAAGTATGCTCTTGTCGCTTCTCTTTCTTATGTATCTTCGACTCAGGATGGTAGTTACTCACTTTGAGCCTTCTAGTGCAGGCCATGCACAATACTTTTATTACATCGTTAATTCTTCTCTCAATCCATCAAGAAAACTCACTCTAGCATAGTCCGTTACGTATTGGATTCCGAACTAGTTATCTGACCACATCTGACAAGCCGTCCTTATTCACTTGAATCCATATTAGGGTACTAATCTCCTTCTATAAACTCTTACATGCACATACTTTCCTTTCTACCTTGATGGTGATACAGCTTCCGTACAATATTTTCAGTCACTCCACGTAACCTATCTCACGTTCCTTCCAAGTGAAATGCATTTCACCAACTATCATCATCTTAAACTCGACACGTCGTTTTTCCGTACCATTGCTTCCAGCTTTGTGGGTTAGGACCCACCACGCTTCCGCTGCGCTACTCTGATAATTATGTTGTCACTCATTAATCATAAGGACATTTTTTTGTGAGTCCCAAGTGATTAACCTCAAACTCTTTCTTCCAATTATACCATAAGTCCTAACCGGATAAAGTACTAACTACCTTTCTTAATTGCCTTAATGAAACAAAATAACGATTGGAGAACAACTTCTTCCGTTTACTTTCTTAATTCTCTTAGCACGGATCCAAACTACCAGACTCGACCGGAGTTTGATCTTAACCACCCAAGAAGTAACCTTAAAACGTTTCTCTTTATCCTTCTTTAGTTCGTCTTATCTTTCGATGCACATCACCTACTAGTATTAATCCTTTTATCCTTCTTTAGTTCGTCTTATCTTTCACTCTTCTGCTTCCTTTGGGACAATTCTCTTTCTCGAGTCTCACTGTACCATTCGCCTGACTTTAAAAGTCGTTCCTAACACTCCACGATAGATGGTAAGCGTCTTGTAGTTCAGATGACTTTTAATTACCTCCCAATTGTAGTCCCTTTACAGTGACCGTCTATGTTGATGACCTATGTTCTGTTATAAATGGGGGTTACCTTAGACTCTTGGGTCCACCACACAATTCTCACAAGCACAGGTTCCTTAATCGGCGTTGTTTGTAATATTTCCTTCCAAATCTCTGTTGACTATGTTACAGGGCTTCGATCCTTTCGATACTGGCGTTGTGATTCTTCTTAGAATTCTTATCTTGAAAGAAGACAAAACGTCTCCAGGCTTGTGAAGTCTACCTTTCGCTCTTACATTAAGTTGTAAGTCTCCATTCCATGTTAATTGTGATCTGTCAAAATTTCCTTAGCTAGTAGGTAAACAGTTGCTCACAACAATCCTTTTATACTTCTTTAGTTCGTTCTACCTTCCACCCTTCCGCTTCTTATGGCTAACTCCATTTCTCTAGTCCGATTGTGTCATTCATCTAGCATAAATATTCGTTTCAAGTTTCCACGATAGCTTGCAAGCGTCTTTAAAATTCTTATGGCCGTAATGATCATCCACTTGCAGTTCCTTTTGCATGGACCATCTGTGTTGATGGCTTAGGTCCCGTGATAATTCGGGTTACCCTGCCTCTCGAGTCCAGCAAGGCCGTTCTCCCATACACATTTCTTCACTGGAGTTAGTGGTAATATCACCTTCATGAAATTCTGTTGACTCTGCTACAGGCTTCCATTCTTTGGATATTGGCGTCGCGGTTTCTTTCAAACTTCTTATATCTCTGAGGAGGTCGAAACCTCCCCACACTTGTGGGGTCTGCCTTTTCGCTTTTACACTCAATTGTCGGTCTTAATTCCATGCACCTTAGATTCTCACACCCGGATTGACACTCTGTCTCTTCTGGTTTCTTATGCCCACAATGGTCTATGGGGCATCCGCCTCGATTGTAATGTCCTTGATTCCGCAATCTTTGTTGTACTCAATTCTACTTGTTCCGTTCCAATATTGTTATCTCTACTCCGCACTCTTGTAGTCTCTTGCATGGTTCTTCTAATTCCGTCTCTCAGCTTCGTATGCCCGAGTTCCTTGTACGACCTTCTATTCCTTCTAACTGAATTGACTCAATATTTTCTTCCTCCTTTGATTGTGCTTGTGGTAAAAATTATCTTCACAACTCTACTTCCTTGCTCACTTGTTCTTTGGATGATTGGTAAGGATCACCAAGTGGCCTACCCGAGTATAATACTCAATTCAAGGTCCGATTCCATTGCCTCGTGTTGGAAATTTGTCAAGTCCGCAGTTGATTTATCATGAGGCGATAACCGCTTCGTGATATCACGACTAAAGGATATAAAATATCCTTGAGGATACTAACAAGCTAAGCAAACACATGTGTATAACATATAATCATAACATCATAAAAAGTCTATAAGCTAACTCCTACCGATCCAAGTTATAGAGATCCACGGAGAGCGATGGTGGTCCAACGTACTACTATCCCAACAACCCGACTATGCATGTGTGTAAAAACAGAAATCCGTTTTGAAAATTTTAGACCCCTTTCGGGTTCTAATTATTTTATACATTTGGTCTTTCAGAAGATTTCAAGTGCCATTGTTGTCAACCCAGAGCTCTGATACCATATTGTAACACCTCAAATTCTGAGAATTCGGGGAGCTACTGGTTAGGACCTCACAATGGGTCCCGACCTTAGTTTGACAACAATTTAACTTGGATCTTACAACAAGGCACAAAAGTATTTAAATCATTTGAAAACTTTAAACAATATATACATGAAGAATATGTATCAGCCTTACAAAGCAAAGGTACCAAAACGACACATAAGAAGAACAAAAGACATCCCGTCCCCAACTAAATAAGTACGTGGACCCGGCTGACCATTCCCTTCGGATCTCTCTACAACTGTTTTAACCTGCAAGACATCTACAAGCGGTATAAAACCGTTAGCTAACATTCTATGCATAAGTATAAAGGTAAAAGCACAAACACACAACATACACAATCAACATGCAACACTCAATCCTTTTATTATCTTTAATTAGGTGATAGGTTATTACTAATGATACTTATTTTGTGACACGAGGAATTCCCAAACCTCGCCCCTGTCCCCGTTTACCAACACGGAATGGTACTAATGCATCTGACCATCTACCGGACTGGACTGGTCGTAGGGAACCTCCTAGACTCTCGCAAGAGCTAGGCAGATGATGTCACGACCCGTTATCATACACTTGGGTCAATTACGTAAATAATAAAGTCGGCCTAATCCGGTTTCGTTGTTTATCATAACTAGCAAACACCACTCATACACATTACACTCATACAAGAAAGCCAGCTATGTAAGTCCGTGGACTTACCATAATCAAATCTCGACTCTCTCTTAACCGCCACTAAATCCGTAAGTGCAGAACTCAGTTGCCTGTCAGAGGAGGCACGTGAGTCAACACATTTCCCTGGATGCTTATAAGTCTAAAACTCTTAAGATATACGATTCTATGTGCAGAAGTTATTACAGTGATTATTTAAGGTAAAATGACTATTTTACCCTTAGTCCCGGAACTTCCAAAAACTCGGAATATGTACTTAAATTATAATTTGAGGCTATCTAACCATATTCTGCTCCCTATGATGATTTTAGGTAACAACTAGAAAAATTACCCATTTTCTATTTCCCGAAAAGTCACTAAAATCCAACTACAGCTTCAAATATAAAATTCGAATAATCTTATAAAAATTCCGAAATAATTCCCTAGATTATCTATGATATCCCATATACTCATAGGAGAAAGAATTTCTTAAAACTGTTAAAGCATCGCTTCTACAAAAATTTCTAAAGTTGGTTACAACACTTAACAAGCAACACACTGTCTTAACTTTGAAAAATCATAACTCCTAAACTACTCGCTGGATTTATCCTAAATTTTGATATGTTCTACTATAAAATCTTATCTATAATATATCCAAAATTCAGACGCAAAGGAGATCAAAATCCAATTCAAAACTATCTCACAAAACCGAATTTCAGCACAACAGAAAAACTGCTTACGACTCAATCTTGGAAAAATCATAAATCCCAAAACACTCGCTGGATGCCTCTAAAATTTTAATATGTTCTACAACAATATGTCAACTATATCATATCCAAAATTCAAGCCCAACGGAGATCAAGAGCTTATTCAAAACCATCTCACAAAACAGCATCACTCGCTGTTTTCCCCAACACTCAGCACATATATAAAAACTGCATGAGGAGTCCACTTTGCAACATCATAACTCTCAATCCGTAACTCCGATTCTTCCCAAATTGTAGTATGACCTACTATATACTACTGACTACAACATATCCAAAATTAAGCAACAAATGAGGAGTATAACTTACTCAAATCTTGACCCGAAGTGACTGTTTTCCAATTCCGAAAACTCAGAAAAATGCATGAATCTGTACAGCTCTTCTATAGTTGTTCTGAGTAGGTTTAAAGACGAAACTGGTCCATGTTAGGCAAGGAAAGAAGTATACTGAAGTGTAGTGTAGCAAGGGGTACAAGCCTTACCCGATTCCGAGACTCGAAGGCATGAAGATGGCACGAATTCTACTGTCCAAGGTGTGCTGCGCCGCTGAGCATCTGGACACATTCGGACTCCTTGCTGGTGTCGGCAGTAAAGGAAAGCGAGCCTCCTTGGGTGCCGGGTCTGGGGTCGACAGAAGGAGAAAGAGTTACCCCCCCCTGGTGTCGTCGCTAGAGTCTTCTGCAGAAGCCAACGCGGCTGTTGGCTCAGAGGCGGACCGTGGCTGGAGAGATGGACCGTGGCTGGAGAGACGGACAACGGATGGAGAAGACGCCGGCTTGCTGCTGCGTGACGGAGATGAAGTCCCGGTGGTGATGTGCCTAGAGGCGGACAGCGACATCGAGGGGAGAGGCGGACCAAAACATCGTGTTCCTTGGCGTGCAGCAGTTCACAAGGGCGTAGGGCAAGACGTCTCTCACATATGGGCCGAGTAGCAGCAGATATTTGGGCTGGAGCAAGGAGTTGCAAGGGAGAGTGGGCTGAAACAAGAAAAAAAAAAAAAAAAAAAAAAAAAGAAAGAATGTGGGCTGAAGCAAGGTAGGAAAGAATGGGCTCAGGTTGTCAAGACTTGTCAAAACTCGTCATGGCTTCGTCAAGCCCATGCATGACTTCGTCACAGAGTTGTCGGGCTGCAACAAGGAATGGGCTGAAGAACAGCAGCTGAACGTTACTGGGCTGGCAGGCCATACTCGAGATCAGGCCTTGTCTGGGCCTTGTCAACTGCTTGTTTGGGCCTCGTCAACTGCTTGTCTGGGCCTCGTCAACCGCTTGTCTGGACCTTGTTAACTGCTTGTCTAGGCCTCGTCAACTGCTTGTCTGGACATCGTAAACTGCTTGTCTGGGCCTCGTCACTTGCATGTCTGGACCTCGTAAACTGCTTGTCTGGGCTTCGTCAACTCCTTGTCTGGGCCTCGTCACAGCTTTGTCATGGTCTCATCATAGCTTTGTCACAGTCTCGTCTCAGCCTTGTCATGATCTCGTCTAAAGTCGTCGTTAAGGATTAATTATAAGATATAATTCTATCATTTTATGTGAATTAATTTCTACATAAAATGATAAATAATTATAAGAATTAGGGTTTGATATAATTCAATCATTTTATGTGAATTAAATTCTACATAAAATGATAAAATTTGTGAAGAAAGAAATACTAGATAGAATGGGAACCGTCAACGGCTCGAAGTCCGAATTGATTCGGAAATAAACGGAATAAAAATTCCGGATATTACAATCCATGTCAGAAATATCAAAAACATCTTGCACAAAAGGTTCAATAATATCAATGGCACATAGGGAATGGTTATCAATAGGGTATTTCATTGCATCATAAATGTCAAATTAAACTACCTCCCCATCAAATTCCATGGTTAATTTGCCACTAACATAGTCAATCTTAGTCCTAGCGGTCTTTAGAAACGGTCTTCCTAACAATATTGGTGCAATATGTGAGTCATTTTCCATATCCATCACAAAGAAATCAACAGGAAAAATCAGATTATCTACCATTACTAACACATCTTTAATAATCCCTTTCGGGTAAACATTAGATTTATCAGCAAGTTGTACCACAATCCGAGTTTCAATTAGCGGCCCAAGGCCAAGTAATTTATAGATGGAATAGGGAAGGACATTAATAGAAGCACCAATATCAAGCATAGCTTTATCAAAACGGGTTTCCCCTATAATACAAGGAATGCTTACCATGCCTGGATCGCTACACTTCTTGGGCATTCGGCGTCGGAAGACGGCGGACACATGCTCGCTCACTTGCACCTTTTGCTTCCCCTTTAGTTTCTGGTTCCTCTTAATGGTACAGAGTTCCTTCAAGAAACGAGCATACTTAGGAATGCTCTTCACAAGTTTAAGGAGAGGGATGTTTGCCTCGCATTTGGAAAAGGTCTCAAAGAGATCCTTGTCCTCAATCACCCTTCTCTCCTTTAGTGCCTCAGGGAAGGGAGCCGGTGGTTTCTCAGCATACAAAGGTGGAAAATCAGGACGGATGTAAGAATCTTTCTCAACAGAACCCTCTGTCGTCTTTTCCACATGGGGCGGAAGGTTGCAGGCGCAGGGGCGGCTCAGGGGCTGTCACCGCAGGGGCGGCGTCTGCTAAGAGGCTGGCACAGTTGCAGTTGTGGGGGCGACAGACTCGTCAGAGGGGTTGTTCTTTACTTTTGTTGTGGGTTTTTGCTGGATTTGCTTCCCACTCCTCAATGTTAGAGCACTAACATTCTCTTTGTGGTTGACCACCGTCTGGGAAGGCAAATTTCCGAAGTATCTAGTTTCGATCCTTGTAATGGCTTCTGCCATTTGCCCAACCTGTTTCTCAAGGTTCTTGATGCTGGATTATGTTGTTTTGATATGGGTAGCAAAATGCTTAGTCAAAATCTGCAGCATATCCTCAATGGATTGAGACTTACCTTGGCGGGGCTATTGTTGCTGGTTTTGTTGATCCCTCCATCAAAAATTCAGTTGATCACAATAATTTGGCATGTAATTTTGCACATATGGATCGTTCCTTGGCCTTTGCTGCTGTTGTTGCCCATAGCCCAATGCGTTCACCTCAGCATCGTCATCTTGGACTTGGGCGCACATGTCCGTTGGATGGTATGGATCGGCACACACTCCACATGCCTTGAGTTGTTGTGGAGTTCCCATCAAAGTCTGCCTTTTCAACATCTCCTTTAACTCAGCAATTTAAGTTGAGATCTCATTTCGCCCAGGATTGATGGCATGAACTCCTCTTTTGGAAGAGGTCCCTCCGAAATTCCAAGTCCCTTCAGCTAGTTCTTGCATTTTCTCTAGAGCAAGGTTAGGAGTAGTGTTCAGAATATTACCTGCACAAGTAGCATCGACGATCCTCCTCTCATTGTCAAGCAAGCCATTGTACAAGTACAAGACTAGGTCTTGGGTAGAATACCCATGGAAAGTATAGCTGGATCGGAGTCTTGCAAAATGCTCGAAATACTCGTAAAGAGTTTCGTCTGCCTCTTGCTCGATGTTGCTTATAGCTTTCTTCAAGCTATTAGCCTTCTTATTTGGAAAATACTTCTCCAAAAACGCCTTATAGAGTTTCTCCCATGTGTCGATGCTACCGGATGGTAGACGGTAGTACCAATCATCCGCCCCATCCTTGAGTGTGAAATCGAATGCCCTCATCAATTTTCTCTTCGGTAATGTTGGTTGGCTTCATGCTCATACACACGGTATGAAATTTCCCTAGATGCTTGACGGGGTCGTCACCACTTAACCCATGGAATGATGGGAGCAAGTGGATCAGCCCCGGCTTGAACTCGAAATTAACACATTCCCCTATTGTCGGTATAGTAACCGCAAGAGGATGTTGAGTCAAGTCCAGCTGCGTGAGTTGACGAAGGGTTCAGTCAGCCATCTCTTCACGGAATCGTTGTTGTCTACGTTGCCGGATGTGCGTTCTCTCAATTTCTGGATCAAAAGGAACAAATCCGGAGTTAGTAGCACGGGTTTGAACCATAAAAAATAGTCCAAACCAATAATCAATAATCAAAGAAAATAAAAACACAACTAAACTCCCCAGCAACGGCACCAAATTTGATGAACGCTATAATCCTAAATTGTTGTATTATAGCTTAGGTCAAAGTAGAAGTCCTAACGTTACACTGACAAGTTTATGTATAGCGTAAGTAAGGGTCGAACCCAAGAGAGTTTAGTTGATGTTTCGATTAGATTCAATTAATGAGATTGTAACCAAATGGGGGGGGTTGTATTGAAATGTAGCAAGACAAAAGCATAAGAAACAAGCAAAGATGTGAATAAATTGATGAGACAAGGACTACACTAGGTTGATTCTTAGCATGCAATGCTACTTTGGTTTATTCCTTTTATAAGTGGTTAAGCAATGTTCTCGTCTTGATCATATATATGTGTTGAGCCAACCAACATCAACACAACTTAACAAGTTAATGTTCCGTAAACCTACAAGAAGAAGTCACAAGTTACCTTTCAAACAAAGACAAAGAGATATAAAGAGAAGAATAAAACCGTTAGACTTTTCTTTATATTTATATTCCTTTTCCTTCAAGTAATCACAACCAGCTTTTACCTAAAGGTTTCCTACTAGATTAAAGACCCGAACCCGGAATCGATTAATCCTAGTTCTTTGCATGCAATTAGACACTAAGGTGATCAAGCTAAGTGCTAAGAAACATGCAATTGAAAGTTAAAGCACAAGGAATACAAAACATATAACTGAATAATACTTATATTAACAAAGACTTACAACCAAAGCACCAATGCAACTTCAAAACAACCCAATGTAGCAAGGAGATTAGAAACACATTACACAAAGGAAGTAAGGGAAATAGAGAGAATAATAGGAAAATGGTGGATGATTCTAGCAATCAGCCATGGACCTATTTATACTAGAATTGGCAGTAAAAGTGAGTAAATGGCCGTCCTAAACAGCCACCTTTAATGTCATAAAGGTGGTGCAGACAGCCAGAATAAAGTCTCTGACGCTTAACCGCAGGGACGGGCGTCAGGGCCGCAGGAGCGGTTTAGGCCAAAACACTTGGTGATCTTCATGGCTGCAGGGGCGGCCTGGCAATTCCGCAGAGGTGGATCTTTAATGCTCTTCAAACATCTGACTCTTCATCTTTCTGTCGCTTCTGATGTTGAGCCGCAGGGGCGGCCCAATGTCAGCGCAAGAGCGGTGACACTAGTTCTTCGGCTTCACAGCTCCATAGGTTGGTCCGTGGGCAGAGGCGCTGGGGCGCCGGCTTCGCTTCTTCAAGGTAAGTCACCTCAGGGGCGTCCAGAGGTGACCGCAGGGGCAGTGACTTGCTCATTCTGGGCGCTGCTGAAGGCGTTGGCTGCGTTTCGGAGTGCATTGTCACCCGCAGGGGCGGTGACACTGCTCCGTGGGGGCGGTGTGGCAACAGAGGCTTGTCTTCGCGAATGTTCTTCAACTCTCAAGTGCTTCTAACTTCTCTTTTAGCTTCTTTTAGACTTCTTCTGGATTAAGAAGTTAGTAGCACAAACCGACTCTAATACAATGAAACGACTCTAAAAACTAACCTAAATGATAGTGATTCCATCACCTATCACTAGGCATTTGGAGGTGGATATTTTGTGTGTGAGCTAGCATCTGAAGCTAGACCTTGTGGATTTCAGAGGTTCATCACTTGGGGTATTTTGATTCCCCGTACTCGTGGTCCACCGTTTGTAGCCATGCCTTGAGAAGGCAAGGGAGCTAGAGGGATCCCATGGAGTATCGAGTACTCTATTAGGAACCCCCAGTGCTGGAAGTATATTTTTGTCCCGATGCATGCTGATAGGGTACGTCCCAAAGACTATGACAAGGAGCCCGCTACTAATGTTGATGTCGGTCATGTACAGATGATATGGACACCGGGACAGATGCTGGTCCTAGTGACTTCCACGCTGAGGATGATTTTGGTAGCTTTCCGGAGCAGTTGACTAGCTTTGCCCCTATGACGGAGTTCCCAGATCCACCGAGGAGATCCACAGCTCAGCGACCCCGAGCTAGCCCTTCCCAGCACCATGCTAGCACTTTCGAGCGTCCTACATGGATTGATGAGCCACCCAGTTGGCTCGCCGGTCTACAGTGGAGCATGGGAGATCTGACAGTTTTTGTAGGGTGTATTGATAGACGCCTTGACACCTTCGAGCAGGATGCACTCCTTTGCAAGAGTTGTAGGGCGTATTGACAGTTTCGCTGGTCTACAACTAGCACTTCCGTGCGTCCTACATGGCTTGTAGGAGCGCCAGCAGGATGCACAGATGATGAGAGACATCTACCGGCACCAGTTCGGACACCCCTATGATCCAGCATGGTTTCCATTCCCACCGCCGCCACTACCGATGTGATTCCACTCCTTTGTAGTTGATTTTATCTCATAAGACATTGTGAGTTTCTTTTTCTTTTCTTTCTTTTATTGCGTATTAGGGACAATGTTTAATTCAAGTATGGGGTGGATAGACTTGGTCGGTAATAACTTCTTATTTCTTTGTTTCATTGTATGCCCATCGTACGTTGCACTTTTATTTTTCTTGTCACGTGTTTCGATATTATCTTGCATTATATGGTCTTGAAAAATTGAAAATTTTTAAAATTTGTGCTTCTAGGATTTGAAACGACCTCGATGATGATATTACCTGTGGAATGGATTTTTGATGACTTTTTATGTGTTTAATTCAAATTTATGGAATGTGAAAGATTTGAATGTTTTGTTGGAATTTTTTGGAAGTTTGATAATTTAAATTTTTGTCTAAATCATGTTGAGAATTGAAGGTTAAAACCGCTTTATAAGTTCTTGCACTTCTTATTGATATGATTAAGGCATTTCGATTTTCTTCTTTCTTCTTCTTGATCACACTTTTAGCACCTCATATATATATTCCCTCCTTATTACCTATCCGGTAATTAGGATGCAAGTTAGTGAAAGTTGTGAAGTTGAAGTCGAAATTGATGAAGTGCGTTAAATAATAGGTTTGGGGAAGTCAATCATGATGATAAGTAACTCGGCACCATTCACATAATCGGGTGTTTGTGTCTTGTCAAAGTCAAATTGAGCGATATTTCTAACGAGTCATGGTATGTGCATTACGGTTTCAGGCACCTCGAGAAATTGAGGTTTACTGATTTCCTAGGCTTCGGTTATTGTGCACATGTGTCCATGTTTTCAAGTGAAAGTGTAAAAAGAAAAATGCTAAAGAGGAAGAGAAAAAGAGCTTATTGGTGGATGTTAAATTTCCTTTGCAATTGTGATGTTATTGTCCTTTTCCCGGATTTGCACCACATATCCTATACACATCTTACCCTGACACGTTTCTTGACCTTCATTGAAAAGCCCTTAAGATCTTTGGGTTTGTTGTTTGGCTTTGTGGTTTAAATCAGATTTTCTATGATTGATTTTGATGTGTTTCAAGTTATGATGCATGTTTTAAAGTTTTTGCAAAGTGTGATTATTCTTTACCATTTCATGATTCCTTTTTATGCGCATAACAGTTTTCAGAAGCTATGAAGCAAGTTTAGAGAGTGATCTTTGAATAAAAGCACGAAACCAAAAATATTGTGTTTTTCCTTGTCTTTGCATTCATATTTCATACATCTTTGTATTCATGATTTGAACCCTGCTTGGGGACAAGCAAGAGACAAGTATGAGTTATTTTGATATGACGTTAGTTTAGATGTGCATTTAGGTATTTTTTTCCCCTTCTTTCATGTACTTTGGCATATATTCGTAGCATTTATGCTCATATTCACCTATTATGCTGGAATCGAGATCTACACATGCTTTATGATGATTATTAGTGAATTGAGCTGATTTGGAGTGGAAACAGAGCATTAGTGCACATCCGTTCGAAGTGAACCTCAATGGAAAGCATTGGAGAGCTAAAGGAGAAGTATAAAGTCAAGTATTGGAGGAAGCAAAGAGGAAAAATGTCTCAGAGAAGAAACCACGACATTGTCAAAGATTCCACGGCCGAGATTTCTTCCGTACTGAACCGTTGTTTCCACGTCAGCAGCCAAAACGAGATCTTTTCTAACCCTGATTCTATCCTATAAAAAGAGGGTTGTTGCGGCATTTTCGACTCTCGCTTACTACATTCTCTACGGACTTGGCGATTTCACATCATGTTACACACGGATAGAGAGAAGACATCATTGATAGTTTGGATTCATTGGAGATATTTGTGAGATCTTTCTAGATTTTGATTTTCGTCTTTTGAGAACACAAGAACGGAGATTTTTTGTGGATTGATTCAGTATATGATATTTGGAGATTCATTGTTTGGAAATCATTGTGCTTCTTTGTGTTTTCTTGGTTGCATGTGATTCTTTATTTCTATATTAAATCTTGATTTGAATATGGTGATGGTTGTTGGCTAAACCCCGTACGTTTTTAGGGTGATTGGTTGAAGGTTGTGGTTTAGATAATGATAGATTGATCCTTACAAATAGATTGGACCCTGAAAGTTGTGATTTAACCCTCGTATAAGAGATTCCACGGGTTGTTCTTGAGGTTCTACGGCCGAGATTTCCCAAGATCTTGCTGTGGTTTCCTCTGGCGTGCACCCTATGTTATATACTTTAGCCTTGGTTAAAGATTGCCTAAGCCCTAGTATTGTTGAACCATCCTAACCAATATCCTTGCTTGGGAAGAGACTTACCCGGCGATTCTCTTGTTTGGTTGCCAACGATTACAAGTTCTAGGTAATAAAGGTTTGTCCTTTATTAGGTTTTGAGTGTGCCCTCCTCTTGCCTTTGTGAGTTAACTTGAGAGTTACCCAGTGATGGTTAATTCTAATCCCTTAGGTTGAGTGGTTGGTTTGAGACTATCATTCTTCTCCATTGAAGTTTTAAGACTTACCAGGTGATGAACTTTATTAAATTGGAATAGCGGTTAGTGAGACCTCCCCCGTGATCTATCCTACCTTGGAAACACCTTACCTTTGCAATCCCGGATCTTTCCTTTACATCTTTAGACATCTTGAATCGACAACCACAATTGGATACTTTGATCTCTAGAATTTGCGTTTTCCCGATTATATTACATATTCTTGCCATTACTTTTGATCAATTGCTTTGCTTTCTTTCAAAGTTAGATTACTTGCTGAATTTGCTTTCACTAAATCCTTGTGATCGACCTTGGGTTACTTGCTTTTACTGCGATTGATGTAACACCTCAAGTTTTGGGAACTCAAAGCGTTATGGGTTGGGACCTCACAATGGGTCCCGACCCTCAGAGTAGCAACGACACAACGGATCTTACAACAAGGCACAGACAAATGAAAACTAAAAATGTTTATAAAACTCAAAGGTAACAACAAGGGAAGTGATAGGTGATGGAATCACTATCATTTAGGATAGTTTTTAGAGTATATTTATTACATTTGTGTCGGTTTATGCTACTAACTCCTTGGTCCAGAAGAAGAAGACTAAAAGAAGATAAAGAAGGAGTTATAAGCACTTAGGAGTGAAGATCATTCACGAAGCAAAGCTTTTGTTGCCCCACTGCCCCGCGGAGCAGTCTCACCGCCCCTGCGGGTGACACCATACTCCGGAGCGCAGCCTGCGCCATCGCCAGCGCCAGGAACGAAGACTGTCACCGCACCTGCGTCAACCCTTGGCGCCCCTGCGGTGACTTGCCCTGAAGAAGCGAAGACCAGCGCCCTGCGCCTCTGCCTGCGCCTCAACCTGGGAGCTGGAAGATGAAGAGTCAGTGTCACCGCCCCTGCGTTGACACTGGGACGCCCCTACGGCTCAGCATCTTAAGCGAGATAAAGTTGAAGAGTCATACGTTTGAAGAGCATTAAAGATCTGCCCCTACAGAATTGCCTAGCCGCCCCTGCGGCCTTGAAGAAGATCAAGCGTTTTCGCCTACACCGCCCTTGAGGATCTGAAGGCCGCCCCTGCGGTTCAACGACAAAAGCTTTACTCCGGTTGTTTACACCACCTTTATGGCATTAAAGGTGGTTGTTTTGGGCCGGCCATTTACTCATATTTAGTGTCATTGGTAGTATAAATAGTCCTTGGTTGATTGCTAGAAGAATCCACTTATCATCCAATTTAGAATTCACTTTTCCATTATAATTATCTTGCTACCTTTGTAATGAGTTACTAACTCCCTTGCTACATTGGGTTGGTTTGAAGCTGCATTGTTGCTTTGGTTGTAAGTTCTTTCTAATATAAGTTTCCATTCAGTAATACTTTGCGTTTCCTTAATCTTCATTGTCTAATTGCATGTTTTTACTATCACTTGAGATTGATCACCTTAGGTCCTAAAGTGCATGCAAAGAACTAGGATTAATAGATTCCGGGTTTGGGTCTTTAATCTAGTAGTAATCTTTAAGTAATAACGGGTTGTAATTACTTAAAGGAAAGAAACACAAATATAAAGATAAGTTTAACGGTTTTAAACTTTTCTTTATATCCCTTAGTCTTTGTTTTAAAGCTAACTTGTTATTTGTTCTTGTAGGTTTACGGAACACTAACCTGTTAAGTTGTGTTGATGCCGGTTGGCTCAACACATATATATGATCGATACAGGAGATTACTTGAAAACTTGTAAAAGGAACTCACCAAAGTAGCAATCGCATGCTTAGAATCAACCTAGTGTAGATTCACCCATCATTGTCTTACTTGTTACGTTATTTGTTTTCATAAGTTTTGTGTGCATCATTTCAACCAACCCCCTCCCCCCCTTGTTACTTGTTTCTATAATCAATAACTGAATTTAATAAAAATACCAAACTCTCTTGGGTTCGACCCTTACTTAACCACTATACTCATTTTAGTGCTAAGTTGGGATTATACTTTGATAAGATAAAAACGACCTCTAGATAAGAGTCTTGTCAAATTTTGGCGCCGTTGCCGGGGAGTTTAGTTGTTTTTATTTTATTATTATTGATTATTGGTTTGAACCATTTTTATGGTTCAAACCCGTGCTACTAACTCCAGCTTTGCTTCCTTTGATCCAGAAATTGAGAGAACGCACATCCGGCAATGTAGACAACAACAACTCCAAAAAGAAATGGCTGATCGTACTCTTCGTTAACTCACTCAGCCCACTTTAGCTCAAAACCCTCTTGCAGTTGCTATACCGGCATTAAGAGAAGGAATCCACTTTGACCTCAAGCCTGGTTTCATTCACTTGCTCCCATCTTTCCATGGGCTAAGTGGTGAAGACCCCATCAAACACCTTGGGAAGTTCCATACCGTGTGTATGAGCATGAAGCCGGCCAACATTACCGAAGAGCAAAACAAGATGAGGGCATTCGGTTTCACACTCAAAGATTCAGTGGATGATTGGTATTACCACCTTCCATCCGGGAGTATCGACACTTGGGAGGACCTCCACAAAGCGTTTTTGGAGAAATACTTCCCAGCCAAGAAGGCAAATAGCTTGAAGAAAGCTATAAGCAACATCGAGCAAGAGGCAGACGAAACTCTCTATGAGAACTTTGAAAGATTCGCACGCCTCCGATCTAGCTATCCTTTCCACGGATATTCGACTCAAGATCTAGTCTTGTACTTGGACAATGGCTTGCTAGACAATGAAAGGAGGATCGTCGATGCGGCTTGTGGAGGTAACATTCTTAACTCTACCCCTGACCTTGCTTCTGAAATGATACAGGAACTAGCTGAAGGGACCCGGAACTTTGGAAGGACTCCTTCCAAGAGAAGTGTTCATGTTGTGAATTCCGGGAAGAGTGAGATCTCCACTGAGCTTGCAGAACTGAAGGAAATTGTGAAGAGATTAACACTTATGGCAACCCCACAGCAGCTGAAGGCATGTGGAGTGTGTGCTGACCCATACCATCCAACGGACATGTGTCCCCAAGTCCAGGATGACGATGCTGAGGTGAATGCAATGGGTTATGGATAGCCACAGCAGCAAAGTCCTAGGAACGATACCTATGCATAGAATTTCATGCCAAACTGGCGTGACCAATAGAACTTTCGTTGGAGGGATCAACAAAACCAACAACAACAGCCCCGACAAGGTAAGTATCAAACAACTGAAGATATGTTGTAGGTTTTGACTAAACATTTTGCTACTCATGTCCAAACAACAGAATCCAGCATCAAGAACCTTGAAAAACAGGTTGGGCAAATGGCGGAAGCCATAACAAGGATTGAAAATAGGTCCTCCGAAGGATTGCCTTCACAGACGGTTATAAACCCCAAGGTGATGCTGGAGGAGGCTCAATTAGAGAGGTAGAGTCCTTGCGTCGAGCCAATGACGTAAAACAAAGGCGCTGCTCGGGAGGCAGCCCGAGGGAATGAGAAGAGGAGCCTCTGTCAAGAAAATCGCCCCTGCGGCTCAGTGTCCCCGCCCCCGCGGTGACACCCATGGCCATCACCACCCCCGGCGCTGAGTCTGACGTCTGCAACATATTGGTCACCGCCCCGCGGTGACTACCTTACGCCCCTGCGGCTGCCATCCTTGACACACATTCTCAGCGCCGCCCCCAGCGCTGAGTCTGCGTTTTCCCTCTTCCTTGTCGCCGCGGGGGCAGCGACAAGCCCCCCACCCCTACGGTTTTATCAAGGAAAGAAAAAAATACACTTTCCAAAAATAACCTACAATTACACACCCTCTCATCTCTCCCCACTCACTCTTCGAACCCTACACACCCTCTATCTCCCACACCCTTGCGCCCTCAGTAAGCTCTTACACGCCGCCTTGTGCAACGCCCCCCGCGCCACCTCCAACGACCTAGCCACAACCGCCCCCTGCGACACCGGCCCTCGCTACCACCACACACATCCCTCATCCTCTCAAAATTCTCACCCTACAACACCCTCGCCCCTCACACTCTCTTCCCTTCACCGCTCATCACTGTCGGCGACATCCCCACCGACAAGAAGCCGCCAAAACGCCCCTCAGCACCGCCACCTTCGTAGCTGTCATAAATCGCCCTCAGCACTTCTCCCGCCCCTGCGCCTCGCCGCCCCTGCGCATCCTTCAGCCGCCCTTGCAGAAATAGCAACAAAGGGTTCGTCTCTTACTCTAATTTCTGAACTTTCTAATTCCTTTACTTGTTCAATTGCAAGAAATGGAAAAACAGAAGAAATACAAGTTGTCGGAAGCTGAGAAGGAGCGGTATAGGATTGTGCAAGGTTGGGATGTGTATGCAACTCGGTTTTTACACTTTCCTACTTTGGAAAAAGTGGGCATGTTGGAGAGCATGCAGGCATTCCTCAACAATGCTGGGCTTGGCGATTTTCTGGAAATGAATGCTCCAACATACCCTGAGCTCAGCCGTCAATTCATCGCCACATTCACCATGGAGAAGGAGGACAATATTTGTGTTGGACTTTCATTTAAGTTCAACAAGAGAAAGTATACATTGGACTACACCCAACTGCAAGAGGCATTTGGGGTGACTATTTGTGCCTCCAACGACTGGCAGGATCACGTCCCGACACCCGACTTGTGTGAGTTTTGGCAAGCCGCCACCAGATCCGAGTTTCATGCAGGGGGTGAGTATTCCAACAAATTCACTCACCCCTGTTTGAGGCTCACTTCCAAGATCTTCATGAATGTCTTCTGTGGACACAAGGAGGAGAACAAGGTCGCTCTCAAGGACCTTCCACTGCTATACGCCTGCCTCTCCACGAACGACAAGATACTAGATTGGTCATACCTCTTCCTTACCGCTTTGAAGCGGATTAGGAAGAATGAGTCACGAGACATTGTGGGAGGTGGGGTGATCACCTTGATAGCTGCACAGGTGATGGACCTCCCTGACTTAGAGGAAGGTTTAGAGGCCCCACTGTACACGGAAGGGATGTTGAGGAGGTACAGGCTCCTCAAGAGAGATGGGGAGAACCTCTTTTGGCTCTCGTTGGCAGATGGGAGTCACATCACATACCTCCCCCGGCCACTTCCACTTGGAGACGAGCTCTCCGAGTTATACATACCAGTTGACCCCGTTGCTCCGAGACGGTCTCAGGGGGACATTGTTGAAAGATATGTTGTGGGCTCTATCCGGGCTCTTGTTGCTGCCCACGTGCCCATACCGGATGATGAAGAGATGCCTACTATAGCACCGGACGACAGTCCGACCATGGAGAGCCTTCAAGCTCATATGGCAGCCTTGACTACCCAGCATCGGGCATGGTAGACCGAGTACCAGCGGTCCATGCTTGAGCAGCAGCAGGCATGGAAGTCCAGTTTCGCTTCCTCTATGACCACCCATTTTGACCGCCGACAGGATGCTTGGATGGCGGTTCATCAGCGGCAGCTAGAGGCTCAGTAGCTGGCTTGGCAAGCCAGCTTTGAGACTTCATATGGGCAGAGGATGGACGCTTAGGAGGATCATATCGACGCGCTCTACCACCGGCAGGAGTACTTTTTCAGCCACTTCCCGTACCCACCGGAGGAGGGTTTGGATGGTCCAGCAGGACCATCCCACTAGTGGTATCACTCTCATCCCTTTCCCACATTTATCTTTGCTTCATTTCCACTTTGAAGGCAAAGTGTACTTCAAGTATTGGGGAGGGATATATCATTGCATGTATAGTCTTTTTGAGTCGTCTTTGATTGTGTTTGCATTGAGTCTTTTGTAGTTTGAATTCAGTTTGAAATTCAGAAAAAAAAAAAATAATAAAAAAGAAAGAAAAATCCAAAGAAAAAAAAAAGAAAAAAGGCATGAAAAATCCTTGGATAAACCGAAAATCCGAAAGGGCGGTTTAGGCAAAAAGAAGGTAGTCCGACCAACCTTAGGTTGATGCAAAATTGGACTTGAGGGATGTGAGTTCAAAGTGAGATAATCAAAAGAAGAAGAGGGGCAAGGTGAAAACCCGAAAGGGCACCTTGGCAAAATGAGCGACACCGAGTGTAGGATTCCCTTCCGGCGTTTGACGACATAAGAAGGGGAGTCATAAGGAGGTTGTCCGGGTAGGTCACTCTTGGAGCAATAAGGATGGTTCTCACCTTTTTCTCACATTTCCTCTCTTTTACTTCTTTCCTTCTTGGCTTTTCTTTTGTTTTCATTGTCTTTTCTTCGTGCCCATGATTTCTGAGGCCTTTGAGTTTACAAACTGCTATCATTTGTTTTACTCGGGACGAGTAAAAGGTCTAAGTAAGGGGGAGTTTGCTAGGTGATGGAATCACTCTCATTTAGGATAGTTTTAAGAGTCTTTTTATTACATTTGTGTCGGTTTATGCTACTAACTCCTTGGTCCAGAAGAAGAAGACTAAAAGAAGATAAAGAAGGAGTTATAAGCACTTAGGAGTGAAGATCATTCACGAAACAAAGACCGCGGAGCAGTGTCACCGCCCCTGTGGATGACACCATACTCCAGAGCGCAACCTGCGCCTTCGCCATCGCCAGGAACAAAGACTGTCACCGCACCTACGTCAACCATTGGCGCCCCTGCGGTGACTTGCCTTGAAGAAGCAAAGACCAGCGCCCCTGCGCCTCTGCCTACGCCTCAACTGGGAGCTGGAAGATGAAGAGTCAGTGTCACCGCCCCTGCGTTGACATTGGGACGCCCCTGCGGCTCAGCATCTGAAGCGACAAAAAGTTGAAGAGCCAGACGTTTGAAGAGCATTAAAGATCCGCCCCTGCGGAATTGCCTAGCCATCCCTACGGTCATGAAGAAGATCAAAGCTTTTTCGCCTGCACTGCCCCTGCGGATCTGAAGGCCGCCCCTGCGGTTCAACGACAGAAGCTTTACTCCGGCTGTTTACACCACCTTTATGGCATTAAAGGTGGTTGTTTTACTTCTATTTAGTGTCATTGGTAGTATAAATAGTCCTTGGTTGATTGCTAGAAGAATCCACTTATCATCCAATTTAGAATTCACTTTTTCCATTATAATTATCTTGCTACCTTTGTAATGAGTTGCTAACTCCCTTGCTACATTGGGTTGGTTTGAAGCTACATTGTTGCTTTGGTTGTAAGTTCTTTCTAATATAAGTTTCCATTCAGTAATACTTTGTGTTTCCTTGATCTTCATTGTCTAATTGCATGTTTTTACTATCACTTGAGATTGATCACCTTAGGTCCTAAAGTGCATGCAAAGAACTAGGATTAATAGATTTCGGGTTCGGGTCTTTAATATAGTAGTAAACTTTAAGTAATAACGGGTTTTAATTGCTTAAAGGAAAGGAACACAAATATAAAGATAAGTTTAACGGTTTTAATCTTTTCTTTATATCCCTTAGTCTTTGTTTGAAAGCTAACTTGTTATTTGTTCTTGTAGGTTTACGGAACACTAACCTGTTAAGTTGTGTTGATGCCGGTTGGCTCAACACATATATATGATCGAGACGGGAGATTACTTGAAAACTTGTAAAAGAAACTCACCAAAGTAGCAATCACATGTTTAGAATCAACCTAGTGTAGATTCACCCATCATTGTCTTACTTGTTGCGTTATTTGTTTTCATAAGTTTTGTGTGCATCAATTCAACCAAACCCCCCCCCCTTCTGTTACTTGTTTCTATAATCAATAACTGAATTTAATAAAAATACCAAACACTCTTGGGTTCGACCCTTACTTAACCATTATACTCATTTTAGTGCTAAGTCGGGAATATACTTTGATAAGATAAAAACGACCTCTAGATAAGAGTCTTGTCAGGAAGCGTCAAAGACTCGCAGCCGAGTTCAAAACAACGGAAATATAAACCCGATCTCGTCCTATAATGTACGAGAACTCTGGATGACCACACCCTCCGGATCACTCAGCAACACCTATATCTTGCAAAGCATCTACAACATCGGTTTAAACCGTTAGCTAACATTCTAGATATTAGAATTGAAGAAATGGTAGGTGAATAAAAGGATAAAAGATACTCTAGAAGGGGGTTGAATAGAGTATGAGAACTTTTCGCAAAACCAATCTCAAGACCTTGAAACAAATTTTAAGGGTCTTGATGTCGATTTGAGCTCTTTGTGATACACTTTGATTTCAAGGGCTTTGAAACAACTTTCAGGGGCCTTGACTTTGAACTCCTGCAAAACAAAGTTAGTCATAATAAAGCAAGATAAAGTACGGAATGTAAAAGATCGACACAAGGATATGTTTACGAAGTTCGTCTCTAAATAGCCTACTCTCCGTCCCAAGGTATAGCCTTAGGATCTAACTATTTATTATCAACTTCAAAGAGTCCTAGATACAAACTAGAAAAAAATCCCCTTCTTCTCTCACTGTAGTCAATGCTATGATCTAGTTTCAAATCTTCATCTTGCTATAATAGCCTAGTTACTTCGTAGAGTAACACACACTCAAGTATAACACTCTTTAGATATACCAATGGAGCTCTCGAGTTTTATCTCTCTCCAAGGGATAAAGATTTTTAGTGAAAGAGAGAATGAAAAACTATTTGATCGAATGAAGATGTTTTGGATCGCTTGAAGACTATTGATGTTTCCGTGTAGGCTTCTGTACTTGTTCTTCAATTGTCATCTTCATTTATAGCCTTCTATGGAGAGGTCTTCTAGCCGTTGGAAAGATGACCGTTTGAAGATGATTCTTCGTCTCCATAAAGATCGCTTCTTGGTTGAGATGAGATAGACGTTGTGGATCTTCATCTCTTGAGAACACGTTGATATGTTGGGTCCTTAATCTTCTCGTATTTGTTGTGATGAAATCAAATTCCAGAGAAGAGAATCTTCGTGCTTTAGGTTGAGGATCTTAGAAAGATCTTTATTGGCCGGTTGAGATCTTCGTTCCATCATATCTTCTTGTTGAGCAAATATTTCCTAAAAGATCTCCTTTAGTGATTTGAATTCCTTTAGCGTGCAACCTTGACTTCTTTGTTCCCTTGAAATGAGTTTCAAGGCCTCCGTCTTTTAAACACTCTAAACTCCTTGTCTTTCCTTGCATCCGATTTCAAGGTCTTCAATGGTCCTTTGTTGTGTCTTTCAAAACCTGCACTTATTCAATACAAACCACCAAACCAAACCAAGCAACTCGATATATAATCAATAAATTGTTAGTGTATAAAACTACTTCATTTGTGTTTAAGTCTTCCATCATCAACACCTGCACAACTTTATAATCAAGGTGTAGTTTTCAATCTCCCCCTTGATGGAAGACAACACAAATGTTTCGTACCTGCATTGTAAAGCTAGCGATGCATATTTGAATATCAAACTAAATTAAAATGCAGAATGCAGAATATCAAAAAATGTCGGATCACATTTATTTCTCCCCCTTTGTCTTTCAACAAGGGAGAAAAATAGTCAAAACAAGGGAGTTTTAAAGCATTACAACCCAGAAAAAGTATTTCACAAAACCAAAAAAACAAGCAAGTTCCCTCAAACATCAAGCTCAATCTTCCTCATAGAACCTCCTTTTTCCTTTAGACGATGACTTTTTGTGACTCCAATCATCCATTTCAGATACTAAGCGTCGTCTCTTTTCTTCAGCTCTTCGTTTCTTAACCACCTCATTTTCGATTACTGGCAAAATAGTTGGCTCAACATGAGTTCGATACAAAATAGATTTACTTTGTACACGTCGTTTGCAATTCATCAGCACTTTTTCAGCTTTCTCTTGAGTATGTTGAGCAACATCTTCAGTCATGGGTAGAATCCTTCCCATAGTAGTCAGAGTAATAGCATTCATCAAATACATTTCATTAACTTTAGCATTTATGTTAGATAGCAGTTCATGATTGGCATCCATTCTTCTCTTAGTGTCAAACTGGAAATCAGGCAGTTCTCGATTCAGACATACTAGTTCTTTCTCACAACCTTCTAACCTGATTTCGGGAGTAGGAATAGAAGATGTTGGAGCCTCTTGAGTTGGAATTGGAGTAGCTCCTTTCCCTTTTAAAGTCCATGTACCTGCAAGAGTCTTCTCAATCCCTAGTCGTTCTAAGAAGGTCTCATCAATCTTTCCAGAAATTGACTGTCGATCCTCAAATGATGTATCAATTTTGAAATAATCAAAGATCTTGAATAGCAATTTTCCATAAGGTAGAGGGATGGCTCGCTTAGAGTTAACATAATGTATCATATGGTTGAGAATGAGGTTAGGTAAATCAATGTCTAACCCAAACATAGTCAGATGAATTACCTCCAGGGATTGATCAGTCAATAGTTCTCTTGAGTTTGCACGAGGAACAACACATCGAACCAGAATGGTAAACACAATTTTAGCATCTAGGGTTAGGGAAGTATGAGTAAGTTGGCGTGAGGTTGAATTTGGAATTAGAAACTTCTCCTTAGCAAGAGGAACACTCTCTGATCATGAGGGATGATTGAACACAATATCTGTAGGAATTTCAAAAATCTCACTTAAAATAGAAGAAGTGAGCGAAATTGGGGTACCTTTCACTGAAGATTCAAGAGTGATAATTCATGTTTTGTGATGAGATTAACATAGAACATCCTCGTAAGCCTTGGAAAAGCGAAATCTCCAGGGTTTAAGATTTTCCAAACTATCGAACTCTTGAGCTTGTTAATGCACGGGATCTGAAGAGTTTCGAGAAACTCAATATCCACTAAATCACACATACAGAGCCGTCGATTGTGAAAACCATCAAGCCAAGATCCTAAGGCTTGAAAATTGATGAACCAAGATGTGGGAAGACCAGTCGTCTGAGAAATGTCCAAATCCTCAGAAAGTGTTTCTTCTTTTGCAATTGAGGAGCTCTGAACAAATTTCTTTTTCGGAGCTTGAGGAGCGGATTTCTTGCTTTTGGGAGCCATGGGTGATGTTGAAAGAGAAAACAAGGGGTTTTTGAAAAAGGGTTTTTGTGAATGAGAAAAATGAAAAAGATAGGAGATTTTGACATTTTAAAAAAGTGCAAATAATAACAAGATTTTGAGAAAATCAAGCTTTTTAAAAGACCAAAAAAAAAATTCCAATAAAAACTCAACAAATCTTTTTCAATCCTTAAACGAATAAAAACATAAAAACAATTTAAGAATTGAAATATCTAAAAGATATTACTTCTTAAATAGATCTGTATCTCTTAATTTACCCTTGAATCTAGTTTCAAGGCCCTTGAATTGCCTTTCAAGGCCCTTGAAAAAGATAACTAGGTTGCAAACGAAGGAGAAAATAAAATGATTTACTCCCCCTACATTAATGCTTCCTTGTTCAACATATCAAGCTCTAATCTAATAAAATTAAATTGCTCTTCAGGAAGAGGCTTGGTAAAGATATCTGTAAGGTGCAAGTTAGTAGATATAAAAGAGATCGAAACATCACCTTTCTCAACATGATCACGTATGAAGTGATGTCTTACATCGATATGCTTAGTCCTTGAATGCTGCACAGGATTTTTGGTTATAGAAATAGCACTAGTATTATCACATTTTATAGGAATACCTTTCAAATCAAAGCCAAGATCACGAAGTTGTTGAGCAATGCATAGAATTTGTGCACAACAGGCTCCCGCAACAATATATTCAGCTTCGGTTGTGGATAGGGCGATAAAATTTTTCTTCTTGGAGTGCCAATTGGTTAGGGATGACCCTAAGAATTGGCAACATCTAGAAGTGCTTTTCCTATCGACCTTATAACCTGCAAAGTCTGCATCTGAATAGCCAACAAGGTGAAACGAGCTTTGACGTGGGTACCATAACCCTAGATCCTTAGTGCCATTGAGATACCAAAAAATTCTTTTCACAGCAATCAAGTGTGGCTCTTTAGGATCAGCTTGAAATCTTGCACACATGCACACGCTAAACATAATGTAAAGTCAACTAGTAGTTAAATACAACAATGAACCGATCATACCTCGATACTCCTTTTGTACTACATTTTTGCCATCTTTGTCATGGTCAAGCGAAAGTGTCGAACTCATAGGAGTCTTTGCGACCTTAGATTGATCCATCTTATACTTCTTAAACAAGTCCTTTGTATACTTGCTTTCTTTGAGAAAAATTCCTTTCTTTGCTTGTGTAACTTGAAGTCCAAGAAAGAAATTTAGCTCACCCATTAAGCTCATTTCAAATTCTCTGCACATAATATCTGAAAATTCCTTGCAAAGGGTATCATTAATAGCACCGAATAATATATCATCAACATAAATATGTACTACTAAAATATCGTTGCCTCTGGTTTTCATAAATAAAGTTTTATCAATCAAACCTCTTTTGAATTTGTTTTCGAGAAGATACTTGGACAATCTTTCATACTAAGCTCGAGGAGCTTGCTAAAGACCATAAAGAGTTTTGTCCAATTGAAAAACATGATCAGGATATTCATCATTTTCAAAACCAGGAGGTTGAGCAACGTAGACTTCTTCTTCTAAGAATCCGTTTAGAAAAGCACATTTTACATCCATTTGAAAAAGTTTTATATTCATAAAACGTGCAAATGCAAGTAGCATACGCATGGCTTCTAACCTGGCAACCGGAGCAAAAGTCTCATCATAATCAATACCTTCTTCTGGCTATAACCTTGTGCTACAAGTCGTGTTTTATTTTGTATGACTTTGCCACTTTCATCCAACTTATTTCGAAAGACCCATTTTGTGCCAATGATGGATTGATGCTTTGGTCTTGTAGTAAGAGTCCAAACCTTGTTTCTTTCAAACTCATTTAGTTCGTTTTGCATGGCAATGATCCAGTCGGGTTCTTGAAGAGCTTGAACATAATTCTTTGGCTCGATATGAGACACAAATGCAGAAAAAGCACATAGATTGTTTACTTTAGATCGAGTTTGAAATCTTGCGTTTGGATCTGAGATCACATTCTCTTGTGGATGGTATGAAGAGTGTTGAAATTTTCTTCGTTTGTAAGATGGAATAGATCTTGAAGGTTGAGCCTCATATGCTTGACTAGATTCAGGTATTGTTGATGTATTGCTCTTGGTTCCTATTTCAAGGCCTTGAAGTTGGGTTTCAAGCCCTTGAAACGGAGTTCTAATATCGTTGTTTTCTGTTTCAAGGTCTTGAAGATGTGTTTCAAGATCTCGAGGATTTTCTTCGGTATCTTGAATCTTTTATTGCATATTCTTTTCTTGATCTTTAGGATCTTCATCTTCATCCAAATTGTGATCTTCTCGTTGATTCAGATTTAGATCTGCAAAACTCTCACTCAAAGTACCATCATTGCTTTCATCAAAAATAACATGTATACTTTCCTCAACAATTTTGGTGTGTTTGTTATAAACACGATAAGCTTTGCTATTTGAAGCATATCCAATGAATATAGATTCATCACTACGTGCATCAAATTTCCCAAGGTTATCTTTGCCATTGTTATGAACAAAACAAGTACATCCAAAGGGTTTGAAATATGAAATATTTGGTTTCCTTCCTTTAAGAAGTTTATAAGGAGTCTTTTTCAAAATAGGGCGAATTAAACATCTATTCAAAATGTAATTTGCAGTGTTTACTGCTTCAGCCCAAAAAAATTTTGGTAAACTATTTTCTGAAAGCATAGTCCTAAACATGTCCTCAAGAGTGCAGTTCTTACGTTCCACAACTCCATCCTGTTGAGGAGTTCTAGGAGCTGAAAAGTTATGTGAAATACCATATTTTGCACAAAACAAATCAAACTTTAGTTGATCATATTCTTTACCATGATCACTTCTTATAGAAACGATAGGTAGGTTTTTCAAAGTTTGCAACTCCTTACATAATTTTGAAAACTTAAACAATGCTTCAGATTTTTCTCGTAGGAATGAAATCCATGTGAAACGAGAGAAATCATCCACAATAACAAGGATGTATTGCTTGTCTTTGGGAGATTTGACACGCATAGGTCCACAAAGATCCATATGTAAGAGTTCAATGGGTCGAGAAGAACTTACAACTTTCTTAGGTTTGAATGAACCTCTTGTTTGTTTACCTTGTGTACAAGCTTTACACAGTTCATCTACCTTGAAATTTAGGTTTGGCAAACCACGTACCAAATCTTTTGAGAGTAACTTCTGCATTGTGTGCATACTTACGTGACCAAGTCTTCTATGCCAAAGTCTTGGATCATCAATCAAGGCATTTAGACATTTTAGCTTAGTTCCTGAAACTTGGTTAGTACTCATAGAATAAACATTGTTACATCTAGGAGCAGTAAGCACAATTTCACCCGCCTTTTTGTCTTGAACTTCATATTTTTCTGAATCAAACAATACTTTGTTGCCCTTATCACATATTTGAGAGATGCTAAGGTGATTAAAATTCAAGCCGTCAACCAGATATACATCATCAATGAAGTTAGATGAATTATAACATATTTTACCAATGCCAATAATGTCACACTTTCCTTTATCACCAAGCGTAATGGTTCCAGATGATCTGCTTCTTTAAATCTGAGAATAGTGAGATTTTTCCACTCATGTGTCTTGAGCAACCACTATCTAAAATCCATGTATGCTCCTTTACCTTGGTGATATCTTGGAAAACAGCAAACATCAACCTTTTCGGGTCGACCAAATGGCATATTTTGGTCCATATTCAGGTTCGGTCATGTTTGGTGGTCTAGTACCTTTAGGAACCCGGATTTGTTTAACATGTTTCCTTAAACATAGAGGATAGGTGTTTCTAATAATATAAGGGTTATTTCTTCTATATGGACATGTAGATTTCACATTACCCTTTTTATAACAGTAAAAGCAAGTGGGCATATGAATACTTCATTTGGTTTTGACAAAAGTGGTTGTTGGTTTTCTAGGAAAGCTCCTATGATAACCAATACCATTTTTATGAAGTGAGGATTGTTGTTCACCCATCATTCTTTCAAGATTAGCTTTTGAACGAGTGAATTTAACAAGTGCTGCCTTCTGGTCTTGACACGTTAAAGTTAGATCAACTTTCTCTTTCTCTAGATCCATATAATTTCGATGAAGAGAGGAGAAGTTGTCCTTGAGAATCGCATTTTCTGATTCCAAGGCCTTGATATTGTCATCAAGGTCTACCTTTTCCGTGTTAAGATTTTCAATCTCTAGAGACATCTCACTTAGTTGTTTTTCTTGTTCAAAAAGCTTTTCTTTAGAGAATTTATCCTTATTCTATGTTCCTTGTCACATATAATAATATCTTTAAGGAATTGTTTCAAGTCAAATTCAGGTTGAGACATAATGGTACTTATCACATTGTCAACATAGAGATTTGAATCTTCTTCATGATCGGCCATAAGACATAGGTTTGCTTGTTCTTTTTCGCCTTCTAATTCATTTGAAGATTCTGAATCACTCCATGAAGCTACCATAGCTTTCTTCTTTTGATCATTTATTTGAAGTTGGTCCTCTTCTTTTGTGGACAATCCTTCACAAGATGATTTGTTTCACCACATTCAAAACAACTCAGCACTCTAGTTTTCTTGTTAGAGTTAGAAAACTTACCTCGGGGTTTTGATATTCGTGAATATTCTCTATTGTCTGCAGATTGTTTCTTTATCTTGAGAATTCTCACGAGACCCTTAGAGATCATAGTAATTGCATCTTCTTCATCATCATCATCACTATTTTCCTCTTCTGATGGTAATTCATCCTTTCTTGATTTCAATGCTAGATTTGTAGTGTTGGATGGGAGCTCTCCATCTTCTTCACCAAGAACCATTTCATGTGTGATGAGTTTTCCAAGGAGGTCATCAAGAGGAAGAGTTGAGAGATTCTGAGCTTGTTCAATGACAGTCATTTTTGGTCTCCACTTGGCTTTAGGTAAGCTCCTTAGAACCTTCCTAACTTTTTTTTCACTTGTGAAGACCTTTCCTAGTGAGTCCAGGTTGTTCACAATCTTAGTGAATCTTGTGAAAATTTCTTTGACTGGTTTATTTGGATTCATCTTGAATAGCTTGTATTGTCTGAGAAACATGCTAATCTTTGTTTCCTTGACTTAACTTCTTCCTTCATAAGTGACCACGAGTTTGTTCCATTTTCCTTTGCACTCTTGCATGATGAGATGCGGTTGAATTCGTTGGCATCTAATCCGCAGTAGAGTAAGTTTATTGCTTTGTAGTTCTTTTACACACCATCCAAGTCAGCTTGTATGAAGTCAACTTCCTTCTTTGGGACTTAGACACCTTCAACCGTCGTAGTTGGGACTTTGGGGCCATTCTGAATGATGCTCCATAGTTCCATGTCTTGATCAATAATGAACATACGCATGAGTGCTCTCCAATGGGCAAAGCTGTTGCCACAAAGATTGGTGGTCGTGATGAGGATCTTCCTTGACCAAATCCTCCATCACCTACAAGATTCATGATTAGTCTCACTGATCGTTAAATCAATATATGTGAGTCTAGCTCTGATACCAATTGAAGAACCGGTAGGTGAATAAAATGATAAAAGATACTCTGGAAGGGGGGTTGAATAGAGTATGTGAACTTTTCGCAAAACCAATCTCAAGACCTTGAAACCAATTTCAAGGGCTTTGATGTCGATACGAGCTCTTTGTGATACACTTTGATTTCAAGGGCTTTGAAACAACTTTCAAGGGCCTTGACTTTGAACTCCTACAAAACAAAGTTAGTCACAATAAAGCAAGATAAAGTGCGGAATATAAAAGATCGACACGAGGATATGTTTACGAAGTTCGGCTCTAGATAGCCTACTCTCTGTCCCAGGGTATAGCCTTAAGGTCTAACTATCTATTATCAACTTCAAAGAGTCTTAGATACAAACCAGAAGAAATCCCCTTCTTCTCTCACTGTAGCCAATGCTACAATTTAGCTCCATTTCTTCACCTCGCTATAATAGCCTAGTTACTTCGCAAAATAGCACACACTCGAGTATAAAACTCTTTACATATACCAATGGAGCTCTCGAGTTTTATCTCTTTCTAGGGGATAAAGCTTTTTAGTGAAAGAGAGAAAGAAAAACTATTTGATCGAATGAAGATGTTTTGGATCGCTCGAAGACTATTGATGTTTCCGTGTAGGTTTCCGTACTTTTTCTTCAATCGCCATCTTCATTTATAGCCTTCTATGGAGAGGTCTTCTAGCCGTTGGAAAGATGATCGTTTGTAGATGATTCTTCGTCTCCATGAAGATCACTTCTTGGTTGAGATGAGATAGACGTTGTGGATCTTCATCTCCTGAGAACACGTTGATCTCTCGGCTCCTTAATCTTCTCGTATTTGTTGTGATGATATCAAATTTCAGAGAAAAGAATCTTCGTGCTTTCGGTTGAGGATCTTAGAAAGATCTTTATTGGCCAGTTGAGATCTTCGTTCAATCATATCTTCTTGTTGAGCAAATCTTTCCTAGAAGATCTCCTTTAGTGATTTGAATTCCTTTAGCGTGCAACCTTGACTTCTTTGTTCCCTTGAAATGAGTTTCAAGGCCTCCGTCTTTTAAATACTCTAAACTCCTTTTCTTTCCTTGCATCCGATTTTAAGGTCTTCCAAGGTCCTTTATTGTGTCTTTCAAAACCTGCACCTATTCAATACAAACCATCAAACCAAACCAAGCAACTCCATATATAATCAATAAATTGTTAGTGTATAAAACTACTTCATTTGTGTTTAAGTCTTCCATCATCAACACCTGTACAACTTTATAATCAAGGTGGAGTTTTCAAGAAAGACTGTAAAGGCACAAACACACATAAGGTAATATAAATATATAGCATGCTCGCACTCAGCCTGTTATTATCTTTCATTAGGTTATCCATTACTAATTCAACTTCTTTTATCACACGAGAATCTGCCGAAACTCGCATCCGCTTCCGTCTACCAACAGGAATAGATCAGTACTATCCGTTAACTGCGGGCATGGGTTGCAATAGCACCTCCTAGTCTCTTGTAGAACTAGACAAGTGGTCACCTCCCGGTCATCATACACGTGGGCCAATTACGGTTATAAAGGTCAATCCTAGTCCGGTTATCCGTTAAACGATAAACGACAACACAAACCAGCCAATACATTCAGACCAATATACAGAATGAAGCTAAGTAAGTCCAAGGGACTTACCTCACTTGAAGGTAATCTCAAAGGGTCATCCAACACTCAATTTCTTCCAAGAAAGGAGCAAGGAAAGCCTGTTCACACAAAGCATCACAAATCAGGAATGATACGGCTGCTAGAAGTCTATAACTTCTAGTCTCGATGATCTCTAGAAGATCTCCACATGCTAAGGGCTCGACCTTAGTCTTACACCACCCACAGGGGGTAACAACATCAACAACAAACCAAGGAAAGGAACGAGGAAAATAAGGAAGGAAGCAGCTCACCAAAGACGGAACCACTGTAGAGAAAACCGCAGGGGCCGCGGGATGCACCGCGGGGCCAGTACTGAGTGGATTCCGTGGTGGCGGTACACAGAGGCGCGGGGCGGATCTTTGACAAAAGCGAATATCGGCTTCTCGTTGACAGCAAAACCTCGACAAGGGTCAAAGCTTGCTCTCTCAACACTCTAACACTTCACCACTCAGCCAAGGAAGCCTATGAATGTCAACATATCAACAACGGAATGCTCGCAAGAATCAATACTTGATCTTGATCCTTGAAGAAGAAGAAGGAAAAGAGAAGAATGAAGAAGAAAATGAAAAAGAAGGGAAAGACATGTAACAACTCATGAACGTGATGAAGAACTCATAGAAGGAGACTTACACGTTCAACACGGGGAGAAGGAAACACGGTTACGACTCTCAAGGTTGAAGAACGATGTATGCAAGAAACGGGAAAAAGAAGAGAAGGCGGGTTTTTATAGAAAAAGGATGGAAAGATAGAAGGAATGACGTTCTAGGGTTAAGAACAAGATAGAAAAACCGGCCCATAAGATAGAAGATCGGATCTTCTATCTATGGAAGGAAATAAAAACGAAATAAAAACATATCGGGACGATCTAGGGCAAAACCGCTAGGGCGGTTTGCCCTGCCGCAGGGGTGGCTCCCTTCACCGCGGGGGCGGTGAAGGCTAAAACTGGATCTTACAATTGATCCATACACTGCGGGTTCGCTTATTTGCTTTTATTCTCGGTATAAATTTAAAGCTTATTTGCCCACACGTTTTCAAGCGAACAAGGTCCCGTATAGCGGGACCTTTGGGATTCCCAACGTCATCATCTACAACCTCATGTGGAGGCATAGGTAGAGGCGGAGAAGGAGGCAGTGGCGGTCCCTCTTGTGCAGACTGATTGACTATCTTAGCCCCGGCGGTAAAGCTCTCGGAGTGAGCGGGAGAAGGCGAATGGCAGTCCATAGAATCATGCAGCTCCATCACATAAGTGTCGAGGTCCGCCTCCGGTAGGATCTGCCTGCCAGAAACGTATGATGAATCAAATAGCATGTCTATCCGCTCATCTACATGCTCCTCAACTTCCCGTCCTCCCTTCTCCTCTTGAGGCTCCTGCCCTCCATCCCCCTCGGCGTCTCGCCCATCGTCCTCCTCCTGCACGTCCTCGGTATGTGCTAATCCCATCTCTTTCAACCGCCGCTTAAGGTTCGAAACCGTAGCGGCCATCTTCGGGTACTAGTCTCGACAACCTATATAATTTGCATTATTTCATTAATTATCGACTAATTACCGACGATTTTCAATAATTATTGACTAATTGTCAACTAATTCACTAATTAACGACTAATTTCATTAATTGTCTACTAATTCACTAATTATTAACTAATTTCATTAATTGTCGATAGTTATCTATTAAATCACAAAATAACGACTAATTTCATTAATTATTTGACTAATTGTTTAGTAATTCACTATTTATCGACTAATTTCACTAATTGATGACTAATTGTCGACTAATTATCTACAATTCACTAATTATCGACTAATTTCATTAATTGTTGACTAATTATCGACTAATTATCTACTAATTAACACATTATCGACTAATTACATGAATAATTAACTAATTAACGACTAATTATCTACTAATTCACTAATCATCGACTAATTTCATTAATTTCGACTAATTATCAACTAATTTCATTAATTGTCGACTAATTCTCGACTAACTATCTACTAATTCACTAATTGTAGACTAATTTCATTATAGTCGACTAAATCTCCACTAATTGTCTACTAATTCACTAATTATCGACTAATTTCATTAATTGACGACTAATTATCTACGAATTCACTAATTAACGACTAATTTCATTAATTAGTCGACTAATTATCGACTAATTTATACTAATTCACTAATTATCGACTAATTTCATTAATTGTCGACTAATTGTCGACAAATTCACTAATTAACGACTATTTTCATTGATTAACGACTAATTTCGTCAATAATCGACTAATTATCAACTAATTATCGACTATTTTATTTAATAATCGACCAATTTGTCGACTAAATATATACTAATTAACTAATTATCGACTAATTACATTAATAATCAATTAATTAACGACTAATTATCAACTAATTCACTAATTATCGACTAATTTCATTAATAATCGACTATTTATCGACAAATTCACTAATTATCGACTAATTTTAATACGTATCGACTAATTATTTACTAATTCAATAATTAACGACTAAATTCATTAACAAATTATTAACAAATTATCGACAATTTTTCAACGCATTCACTAATTATCGACTAATAATTTACTCATTATCGACAAAAATAATTAAAATACAATAAATTAATAAAATCGTACCCCGGCATCAAAGGAAGCGCGAGATGTCACACATCCTCGGAATACGCCTCCACCGAAGCGCCCTCCACGTGCGTCTCATCCTCGCCCACCGCCAACATTGGACACAGCACGTCCTCGCCGTCGCTGGAGATGCTGTCGGAGGAGTCCCCTCCGCTGTTGTCGAAGCGGCTAACCGGCCGGACTATACCGCCATCAAACCCTCGGCTTCTAACCAGTGTTGTTGGTGGTGATCTGGTGGTGATGTGGTGGTGAATCATCGCCGGTGCAAAGAAAACGGAAGGAAGATCGTCGGCGATGAAGAAGAAGGAAAAGTGGAACGATAACGGGGAAGACGAACTACGCTTACGCGTTTTGGAGGAGAAATGTAACTACGCTTATGCGCTGCGGAGGCGTAGTTACTTTCTGCGTAGAGATTAAGCGAAAGTAACTACGTCTACGCGTTGCAAAGGCGTAGTTACTTTTTCTTTTTTCATTGTTTATGAGCCGTAGCCCTTTTTTTTTTTTGGAACCTGAAATTCCCATTTACTACACTTACGCAACACGTAGACGTAGGGCCGTCCAATGAATTTTGGTGGCCCTGTTCCAAAGTTAAAATATCATCCTATTTAAAATAAAATTTCAAGTTCGTCTTCTTTCAACCCCTAATTCTAATTTATTCTTTCACAATTTTCGGTTCAATCTTCATTCTTCCATATAGAAACAATGAATTTTGTAAACGGATCTTCGAGTTTGTCGTCTTCAGAATAGAGATTAGAGAAGCAAATGATTTTGTGTAAACAAATAGTTGAGTTCATAGTCTTCTGAATAGAGATTGGAGAGTGAGGATGATGTTGTGAAACTGATTTGCTAATCTGCACTTGGAATTGTGTTTAGGTACGAAGATGTCGATTTGATAATTTGCAAAATATAAAAGCAAACGGGCAATCAATTTAAGAGAGGAAAAATAGATGATATTTTTTTTAAAAAAAATTGCATAAAAAGAAAACGTACGGCAAATTTTAGATAGTAAATCTTTATTAGTAATAATATATAAAATAATGAAAAATACGGGGCCCTTTAAAATCGGGAGCATTGTTCCGTTGTTGGGCTCTTTGAATTCCCCATTGGACAGCTCTGCGTAGACGTAGTATAGTACATTTAGAATGAACCCCACTGTGTTACGAATAGCAATCTCGATTTTGACGTGTCTAACAAAAATTGTTAGCGTGGCTTACGGTATTTTCTTTTGAGAGGATTAGTTTCACATATAATCACTAGTTGGAAGTTTGAAGAAATGGAAGAAAATATGTGGGCGCCATTCATAACGGCTTCAGAACCGCCCAAACCCTATCATCACAAATTCTTCCAAACAAATATGCCTCTCCGAATCCTCAATTCCCAACGGTCCTTTCACAATGCTGTCAGTCCATTCAACAATTCATTTTCTTCAAATCAACCCATCCAAGATTTCTCTTCCATTTTCGTCTCCTGTTCGTGGATTGCTCAGTCCTCCGCTCAAAACTCGCCGTAAGCGGCCGTTCAACTTCAGATGTCAATCCGATGGAGGCCAGGAGGTAATACCCAATTAATCTAGAAGAAATCTTGTGAATTTTCCCCCCCAAAATTGGACTTCAAACTGTGATCATGCTGCTTGATCGGTACAATTGCTGGCCTGGTGATATGATTTTGAAGTGCTAGCGGTGCTAAAAGCCCTAGTTTTTTTTTTTTTTTTTTTGCAGGATTACCTGTTGGACGCTCCTGTTTCTGTCGGTGATGGATTTTCATTCAGTGGAGGTAACCTATTAAGATTTTTGGAAATATCTTCAGTTGCTTTCAATTTTTCTGGACAGTTAACTACTAAAATTGTTATGAATCATTCGTAAACGAGCAAGCTTGATGCAATTATAATGCATCTTTTATAAGTATAGTCAATTATCTGTAGGAAATCGTTGTTGTCATGGTTGTGTTACATGTATAAGAAATTATCTTTGGCAGGGAAAGGATGAACCAGCCATATTATGTATCCAAAACAGAACACATGATCTTTCAAGGTATCCGTTTAAGGGCATGCATACTACATGTTTTTATAAAAAACAAGTTTTATGGCCTACAACGTTATTGGTGTTTGGATAGCCTATTCTATAATGCATTGGTGGGAAAAAACGTGTGAACGAAATGCCCCACATATATAGTTTCATTTTAAAATCTGACCGTCCATAATTGTGTTGTAATGTATGACATCCGAACACAATCAAGTTTTCTAGTTGATGCATTACAGGAAAGTATGCAGATGGATCGAGCCCAGCAGATGAGTGGTTCAAGCAAGGAAAGACGGTGAGTGCAGTCTCAATACCCCACAATTTTATCCAAATCCTGGCTTGTTAATTGGTTCATGCGAAAATGTGCTATTTTGTTGAGATAGTCAATTGAACTGGGAATCAACAATAGCACTTATGCTTTACTAGTACAAACAAAGCATATACATCTAACTACAGAAACTGTTAAGGGTTAGGGAGAATAAAGCTCAATCAACCTTCGTCGTTTCTTTTATTTTCACAGAATTTTTGCCGCCCTTACCAAGAGTTGAACTTTTCATTTGAGTCTCAGAAATCATATCTGTTTGCCGTGTCTTCTTATGTGATTTACTCTTCTATTTTTTTTGTCACCGTGTTATCCCTATTATGCAGTCATTAACAGAAACATCATTTTAATTGAGATGTTATTCAGGTTAAAGCTTATGCTGTTGGAGGCCCAGGAGAGAAGGCAAAGGACCCAATCTTTGGGTTAAAAATGGCTAGCAGTTCTCAAGTGTCTGATGATATCTTTAGGTAAGACAACATATATCCATTTTGGAATCAACATATTTATTTGAAATTTGAGATACTACAATAATTAGCCGAACTTTCCACTCATGCCAGTTCGTAGCCGTTGGTATGTGAGTAGTCATAAATTCAGGAGGATTCTAGGGCTAGCTTCATTATTGAATGCCCATCTTGTTGTCTTATCATGCAGTTGGTTTTGTGTTGAAAGTGGAAGCACTGATAAGCCTTCAATTGTACTGATTCATGGCTTCCCTTCACAGGTTTACTCTATGTGAATTTATCTTTAATCTATAAGGGAACTTGGAATCACATTAACTTAAAGGATCTGAGTTTCTATCTTAAAAAATAAGTTCCAAAACATTCAAGTAATTAGGTCTATGCTGCTGACAGGCATATTCTTACAGGAAAGTAATTCCAATACTGTCCAAGGATTACCATGTTGTTGCTTTTGATTGGCTAGGTAATAGTTTATATCTTCAGCTGAAATACATTCAAATAAACACGCTTACATCTTGTCTATTTTGTAGACTATGCTTATTTTAATCATGAACATAAAGTATCCGTGTGACTGTCTTTGGGAACTCGTGACATTAAAACACTTTTTGGTCTCCTTTGCAGGATTTGGTTTTTCGGAAAAACCTCAACCCAAGTATGGTTTTGACTATACTATGGAAGGTAATGAATCATTAGTTCGAGTTAACCAATCATCCAGCTCTCTGTTATGTGTCAGCTGTGAATATTTGGCTAGAACAAGCCGGATTGAGTCTTCCTTGTATCATGATCTTTGCAGAATATGTAGCATCTTTAGGATCTCTTATAGATGAGCTTGCCATTGACAAGGTCTCACTCGTCGTTCAGGTAGCAAATCACCATGGCAATGATCACCCTACAAATGTTGCATCATATAATTAGAACAAGAAAAAAAATCCTAAACAATTAGAAAAAGTGACATGTGCATGGTATGCAGGGATATTTTTCACCAGTTGTTGTGAAGTATGCTAGCAATCACCAGGACAAAGTGAATGATCTTGTTCTTCTAAACCCCCCTGTACGGTTCTCCTCAAACATATGCTTGTTGATGGTCATTGAATTTTCTATGAAATTTGTTTAGAGGCTTCATTAGATGAACACTAACAGTGTTTTGACCCATTATTATATAATACAGCTAACAGAGAAGCATGCCAACTTACCTTCGACTCTGTCCATATTTAGTAACTTTTTGCTCGGTGAGATATTTTCGCAGGTATGGTTACGGATTTATAGTTTAATGATATGTTAGAATATGAGCTCATTTTGAAATTCAATCCCATGGAAAATGCAAGTACCAGATATCATTGGAATGGTAGCTTATAGGTGATCAAGTTTTTGTGCCACACAAACTGAAATGTTTATATAAACTGGTCAATTTGGTGAAATAATTATCAGTTTATCACCATGCAATCTTTGCAGGATCCTTTGAGGGCCAGTGATAAGGCAATAACCAGTTGTGGGCCTTACAAGATGAAAGAAGACGACGCAATGGTTTATAGAAGGCCTTATTTGACATCAGGGTCTTCGGGTTTTGCATTGAATGCAATCAGTAGGTCCATGAAAAAGCAGCTGAAGGTTGGACACACTTCTCTTGTCTCGCCTCACAGTTTTCTGATGTGTTTTTTTATTTAAAGTAAATCTTATGCCTTGCATGACAGAGTTATGTAGATGAGATGAGGAAGATACTCATGGACAGCAACTGGGGTGTTAAAACGACGGTGTGTTGGGGCCAACGAGATCGATGGTTAAGCTTTGAAGGTGTAGAAGAATTCTGTAAAGCTTCAAAGCATAAACTGGTTGAACTCCCAATGGTAATCAGAAGAATCATAGCTATCAAACAACTCCTTTTGTGTGTACAGCTAAAATTTATTAATCGATACATAGGTCAAGTAGGTTTGAGAGTTTTAAGGCCAAATTATTACAAGCTGTGTTGTTTTGGATTCGCTATGTTGAATCAAGTCAGTCTAAGGCCTGTTTGGATGCACTTGCTTTACTGAACAAGTGTTGGACTATCCTGCATTTTACTAAAAGTGGTGGATGGATGCATTCCGTTCATAATGCAGTATTGACAAACACAACATATAAACACTACATTTACTAATTTAAGTACATGGTACACTCAATATTGCATAGTTAAAATCTATAATACGACACACCATAGAAAGCATGACATCCAAACAGACTCTAACACCAAAACTTGTTTGGTTTCACAGGCTGGCCATCATGTGCAGGAAGATTCTGGGGCTGAGCTTGGAGAAATCCTCACTGGGATCATCAGCAAGCGTCGGCCTGTATGACACTTCCTCAGAACTGCTACTTATGGTCAACCATGGAGTTTGTATATCATGGAGTTTATATATCTTATGCAGAAGAGTAATATTTCTATGATGTATATATAGTAGGCTTGCATACAAGAATCGGAAATTTTTTTTGTCATAAGTGATCTGGATGCAGAAGTTTCCTAACCTGTATCAGCTGTTTGTTCCTCAATCACAAATTCACAATACAAAATCATTGTTAATGTTGTAACCCTGGCAAAACAGCTTTGTTATTTTCAGGTAAGGATAAGTTCAGCATTCATCGTCTCTGATAGCTTTAGTGTGCACAATGTATTCAGCATCGAAAAAAGATAAGTTATGGAGTCAACATCGAAAAAAGAAGATAAGTTATGGATTCTCTTTACCCGGAACAAGAGGATCTTTGGTGTACTCGTAATAGTAGTTGTAATTGTGGGAGATAATAAGTTCTCACATCTAAGGTGGGATATTTCGAGCCTACTATATAAAGTCGGTAGACTACTCAATGGAAATAGAGACCCAATAAACCAATTAAATAACTGATTAGATATTGGATATGTTTAGATCTTCTTTCTGAATGATGGATAAATAGATATGTGAAAATAAAAAAAGTTTTCAAGATCTCACTTTTTAGATGCTCGGATAATCATAAACCTATAAGATTTTTATAAGTAGAAAAAGAAACACCACCATAATGGAAAAGCATCACAAAAAAATTACTGGCTATAAACTGTGTGGGTCAATAAAAACAATCGACTGATAAATCATAATACATGATGAGGTTCAAAATCAATACCGAGATCAGCATTGAACCTACTCACCTTCTCTACAGCATTAATCAAGTTATCTTTCTGCTTCATGCCAACAGCCATGATGAAAAGGTTCATTGGAGATTTTATTTGACATGAAAGACAAGGAAACTTATTCTGACAGTGTATATCTGACTCCTACCGCAATTACAATGAAAAAAGATCAAAATCGAGTCCAAGAATAAAAAAAAACACAAGGAAACGATTCAATCTGGAAATGCATTGTAGACCACCGACACTGAATCAAGAATTTTAAGCATAGGGTTGTTCCTTCCAAAATAAAAGGTGATTGTTATTTCCACCCTAAATCAAGCAATGATTGGGTGTGTTTTTGATTTTTTGTTTTGTCCCTAGGTTTTACAAAATTATAGATTTTAGCCATGATTTTATATATTGTACAAATTTATCTAAATTGGAACACTTACTTTAATTTATGTACTTTTTATGTGCTATTTGCTACCTGTTAGAGTATGGGCCTAGTATATTGGACCATATGTTGGGCTTATCCTTTATTGGACCATATGTTGAGCTTATCCTTTGTTTGTTAGTTTATTTTTGATCTTATCTTTTAGTATTAGTTTATTATTTTATCTCTTTATATTTTCCTATATAAACATTGGTTCATCAAGGGAATAAGACAAGCCTTTCCGATTCACAAATCTCTTCATGGTATCAGAGCACTTTCCTTAACCTACGCTTCCGCACAAAACAAAACCCTAGGTGCGCCTTCATCGCCGCCGGGCGGCGGCGATGGCGGCGGTATCACGGAAGACTTTGTCCGCGGTATCAGAGTACACTTTGTTCGCGGTATCAGAAAATACTTTGGCCTCTATTTTCATCCTAAACACAAAACCTACCTAAACACAAAACTTACCTTAGTGCGCTAATCTACCTGCGTCCTAGGACCCTAGGACGCTAATCAACTTGCGTCCTAGGATCCAAAACTTACCTTAGGGCGCTAATTTACCTGCGTCCTAGGACCCTAGGGCGCTAATTTACCTGCGTCCTAGGACCCTAGGACGCTAATCAACTTGCGTCCTAGGATCCAAAACTTACCGTAGGGCGCTAATTTACCTGCGTCCTAGGACCCTAGGACGCTAATCAACCTGCGTCCTAGAGCCCAAAACTTACCTTAGGGCGCTAATTTACCTGCGTCCTAGGACCCTAGGACGCTAATCAACCTGCGTCCTAGGGCCCAAAACTTAATCATTCTGCGTCCTAGGGCCCAAAACTTAATCATTCTGCGTCAGGTCCAACCCACCGGCGTCAATGCAAATACCGATGATGAAGGAAGGGAGTTACATCAAGCTGCTCTTCTTCAAGTTTCTACTGTTCAAGCTTGGAGTTGTTGGATCACACTTCCAGCTTGAGGGGGAGTGTTAGAGTATGGGCCTAGTATATTGGACCATATGTTGGGCTTATCCTTTATTGGACCATATGTTGGGCTTATCCTTTATTGGACAATATGTTGGGCTTATCCTTTGTTTGTTAGTTTATTTTTGATCTTATCTTTTAGTATTAGTTTATTATTTTATCTCTTTATATTTTCCTATATAAACATTGGTTCATCAAGGGAATAAGACAAGCCTTTCCGATTCACAAATCTCTTCACTACCATAATCTACTAACTATATTATAAATAATAATTTTTTTATGATCACATGTCCACCCTGTTCTGTAACTAATAAATTTAAATGAGATAGTTTTCACCGTTACCTCAACTTAATACAATTGGACCACCGGTATTCTTGTAACATCCGGCTTTCTAGGGGTAGCTAATCCTCAACCAGGAATACCTTAGCCCAAACACAACACATATTGTTTCCTTTCCTACCTCAGACCATAATCTCTCACTCATATCTCTCTTGTCCGAGGATGGAGGAAATGTAATCAAGAAAGTGAATTATTCAAAATATAGCTTTCAATTAAGTATGTTTTCCTCATTTAATAACAAACTTTTATTGAATATGAAAGAGGATTACAAGCACTCAAACACACTGAAAAAGACTCAACTCACTCCAAACACTTCAAGCTAGAAAGATCTATCAAAGTGTTTTGATCATAGAGAGAGCAGGAACCACTTCTCTGTGAACTCAAAATCGTTTCTCTTTCTCTTTCTAGTTTTGTACTTCTCACTCTTAGACTCTATTGTTTTTTATATCTTCCAGTCACTCATAAGGGGTCTATTTATAGAATTGGAAAGATATCGGATGCCTTTTCTCTATTACCATTTTACCTCCGACATGTATTATTGACTCTGACTCACTTCACATGACCAATAGTGTCAACATTCAATAATTGAAAAAAGCAAAAGAAAATTTTGAAAGAAAATGACAAACTCTAGCACAACACTCACGAGATTCCCCATGCTTGTGATGATGATGTTTCTGACTAATCCTTGCAATATTTGATGTTGTACATTCCTTCTTCTTCGATGTTATCTTCATATGATACACCATTATCCTCATTAGTGACTTTATAAATATTGTTTGCATATTCTTCATCCCAACATATGAGGGTATCATATAAAATATCTTGGCACTCAAAAGACATGAGTTTTCCCAATTATAAATCTCTTATGTAGTTTGAAATTGAATATGAGAACTCAATAACTTCTGAGAAGTATGGTCGTAGGACTTCAAGGATTACGACCGTTGTAAAACCAACCTTGAATACAATACTGTTTTTGTATTTCTGATGTCGTTTGATATATTCATAGATGTAGAAAAACTCGGTTGCCTTGGCATGGATATGATTCCGGATGATAGGTATGTTTATTGTAATTGGATCTTGATTGAACTGACTTGTGATTGTTTAGAATATGTTCATATAATGTGGCGCTAGATCTTCCTCCTTCAACTTCCCTATTTGCTAGGTGAATACAATATAGTAGGCTCTCAACTCCTTCCGACTTCTTGACCGTGTTAAATACATTGCTTTGAAACTTCTTAAAATGCTCATTGAGTGGACTACATGGTATTGGAAGACCTCCGAATAGACCTGGACACATTCCATAATCCCAAGCATATAAGAGGTCACCTTATCTCAATGGGTTTACTAGTAAACTAACTTTCTTCATTCTAGATCTATTGAATCGATTCACCAAGGTACTCCATTCATGGTAGATATCATTATATGAACACCTTATTCCGCTCATAACATAAGAATACCAACTAGGAAACTTTTTGTAGTTCCAGTAGCCTTTCATCTTCTCTTGGAAATTAAAAGGAAGACAAAGCATAAACTTAACTAACTTCAACTCTAGAATTCTTTGAGTCATTCTGTCATAGGATAATATTCATTTCTGGATCTTTTTTTGAAAATGTTTGCATAATATTAACTAAGAGGTGATACCCATCTTAGATGATAATCGGTTTATTCTTTATATTTTTGTTTGTCCACCTCCACTACTAGCACGCAGAGGGCAGATTGCACAATCTCGTCCAACTCTTCTTTCTCGATTGTTGCCCATGGGATTGATATAACTTTTCAATTATCTTTTTTCGTTTTGGCCTGATGGAAGATGTCATGGATTGCTTGAGAAGATTCATACGCAAGCTCTCAAGTTAAGCTATCTACCAGAGAGTTTTTTTTATCCCTACACATGTTCAATATCAAGGGAATATTGATTAAGTGTGACTTGCCAACGCATGAGCCTCCCTTGCGCTTTCATATCACTTAGATTATTTCGAACAAAACCTAATACTCCTTTGCAATAATTTTTGTAGTGAAATGTTTTGGAGGAAGAAAAATTATAAATTTATCTATCCCTTTTATGATAGAAAGTACTTCTTTCTCCATAGTGGTGTAATTGCATTCAACCTTATTGCAACTTTCACTACTATGCCTGCAAAGCTTATTATCTTTTTTGAATTTTAAGATAGCTCCCCAATGGTAGTTGCTTGCATTAGTTTTAAGTACTAGATCATCATCCACATTTGGTGATTTTAAGACTAGTAACTTCATACAACGTTTTTAAGATCTCGAACTATCTGAGTATCCAAATTGGTTCAAGTCCAAGTTTGTTCCTTTTTTAACTTAACTTGTAAAGGTTGTATAAGTTTAGCTGAATCCTTAATAAAGTTTAAAGCATATGTGAGACATCCCAAAAACCTCTCTAGTTGCTTTACATCTTCTATTTTATTTGGAAAATTTTCTATCTTTTCTAGGACATGTTCTTGTAATACTATTTCTCCAGCTTTTATTTTTAACCCAAGAAACTCTATATCTTGTTCTGCATAGATGCACTTCTTTTTTTTCTAAGATGATGCCATGATTTATGCATTCTTGTTCACAACCTTAAGATCATGCATGTGTTGTTCTAGTATTTTGAAAAGATTAAGATATCATCAATGTAAACCAAACAATGATATTTTAGGTTTTCAAATATCTTATCCATTCTTCTTTGAAATATGTGAGGTGTATTTTTTAGTCCAAACGGTATAACTAACCATTCATAATGTCCTTGAAGTGTATTAAAAGTTGTTAACATAATACTATCTTTATCCATCTTAACTTGCCAATATTCACTTCTGGATTCCATTTTAGAGAACCAAGTGGCTCCTTGGATTCTATTAAGTAAGACTGTTTTATTAGGTATATAATAGTCATCAAAGATAGTATTATCGTTTAACTTTTTATAGTCAATTATCATTCTAGTTTTACCTCTTTTTTCTTCAACATGATTTTTAACAATAAATGCATGACTAGAATGAGAATTCTTACTTTCTCTAACCAGATTCTTTTTAAGTAACTCATCTATCTGTTCTTTGAATTCTTGTTGGTCTTTATACGTGTAAATTATCTGTTTAACTCTAATGACCATTTTAGGTTCCTTTAAATCTATTATAGAAAATGATTTATCTTTGTCCCAAAATTTTAAAGGGTATTCAAAATATAGCTTTGTGCACAAATCTTTATTGTTGGTCTAAGTTTTTTTTTCTTTTTACTTCATTTATAACAATTGCAATTCTTTTTGAGTGGGAACAATATATTCCTCCCTCCCCCCCTTAATTAATAGTGGATATCATTTCATCCAAATATAATCTTTGGAAGTTACTATTATCATGTCATGTGATGTTTGCTCGGTAGCCCAATATAGGACTTAAACATGGATAACCTCCTAACATGATGGGTAAATCTTGAATAACTTTAGAATGTGCCATGATACTATTATCATCTATCCTACCCTTAATTGGTTTAAATGTAGTTTTTCACATAAACGCAAGAAATAAAATTTTCTTTCTAAAGCAAACAAAACAATAATTATCAACAAATGCACATAAATCATGATTATTAAAACCTTCAATGCATATGGTGATATAAATGTATATGCTATTTTAATTAATAATTCGTAAGTATGCTTCTATTTGCAAATTAAATTCTTCATCATCTTCAAAGACAAGTTGACTAAGTATCTTTAGTTTATACCCTATTAATTTTTTAGAACTTGAGTCTTCTCCTTGTGTTTGTAATTTATTAAGTTGACTACTAGTTCATGGACCTTCCATATTTAGTCTATAGTTAAATCCCGTACTTTCTAGATATATACTATGTCTAGCATGTTTCTTAATATTATGCCATAAATTATTGATTTCTAGTTTTATGTATAAAGTTGCTAATAGGCTGACAATTTCATTCTCTATTTTAAAGGAAGCTCTTATACCAAAGGACAAAATCACACAAAAATTACAAAATATACAAAATAGAACTTAATTATAAATAAAGATACAAACGCAATTTATTATAAACTAGATACCTTTAAAATAAATTTAAAAAAATTGTAGATAAAAAAATAAAATAATGAATTAGTGGGGTGATGCGACCTTTAGTGGGGGAAAATATAAAAGGCTTATATAAACATAACCAGGAAACCCTGCGGGATTTTTTGGGGTTATCTACGGAAGACCTCTTTCTCCGGTTCGTTTTCTGGCTATTCCTAGACCTTGTCGCTGTGCGTTCCTACCATCGTCTTTCTGTTCTTGACTTCCATGAAGGCAAGCCATTAGTTGTTTCTTTAGCTTATTTATTTCTTCTTCTTTTGTTTTTGTGTTATTTCAGTTGCCTAACAGTTCGGCATTTCATTCAATTTCGTGTTTTGCAGTTGGGGTTCATTCAATCTTATGATTCTTTTGTTTGTTTGTTCAATTTGCGTGATGATTGTATACAGTGCATGTTTATATGGACTGTCGCCCCCTCTTCCTTCGTTTTCGTGAACTTCATTTCGATTTTGTTGATGTTTATAATTATTGAGGGTTATTAGTCAAGTTTTCCGTTTATTTTTGTACACTAGAGTGGCAGGATTCTGGACATAGTTATATGCTTGATTTCATTTATAATAGATTGGTGTATCTTGATGCTTTAGTTTCTATGAGTATTTGTTGGAGATAATAAGATCATCAAACACTCCGAGCATCGAAACACTCCGAGCCTAGTATATAAGGTCGGTGGACTACTCCTTCTATTGCCAATTGGTTTTAGGATGGAACCTCACCGGGTTTATGTGCTGAGCTTGGACCTATCGCACATGTGCGAATGCACACGACCCCCGCTCTATCGGTCCGTCTGTATCGGACTTTGACATGGTATCAGAGCGGTCGGTGGACTACTCCTCCTATTGTCTATTGACAGTATTGAACGACAAAAGTCCAGCCTTTGTTATTGTTATTGAATGCTGAATACTGAAAACTGAATACTGAAGCATTGAAGGTCCTGAGTTAGTATTAATTAGCTGTTCTTATATCTATGCAATAGATTTCTAAAACTTGACTGATTTTTATGCAAACCTTGTAGATTTAATATTCATTTACTGGTAAATTCATCTCCCTTGGAGGTTGAAAGCAACTTCATAAGGAATGTATTGTGGGATGAAGATCTTTGTGAAAACCCTGGGCTGGACCATCCCCCTTGAGGTGGAAAGCTCGGACACAGCTGAAAACATCAAGGCCGAAATCTACAAGAAACAACAAATTCCACCTAGTCATCAGAGGCTAATGTTTTCTGGCACAGAGTTGAGAGGGAGACTGAGTTACTATAAAATCAAGAAGGAATCGACTCTCGACCTACAGCTCCGTTTTGAAGGGATTGTGCATATCTTTGTGAAGAACCTCACGGGCAATACTGTCACCACCCTTGTGGCAGAACCCTTTGACACGATTGAAGATGTCAAGGCCCAAATTAAGGATAAAAAGGGCATGAAACCTCTAGAACAACGGCTAGTTTTCGGCAGTAAGCATTTGAAAGATGGCAAGACCCTAGCTCATTATAACATCCAGAATGAATCTTTTGTCCTCTTATTGCCATGTGTCAAGGGCGATTTGCGAATCTCTGTTAAGACGGTGACTGGGAAGATGATTACCCTCAAGGTTGAGCCGTCATACACTATCGAATACGTTAAGACCATGATTTGGAACAAGGAAGGTATCCCAACCGACCAGCAGAGGCTAATGATTGGTAGTAGTAAGCTAGAAGATAGCAAGACCTTGGATGACTATAACATCGATGAGGAATCAAGCATTTTCCTAATGGTCCATTTCGGTGGTGCTATGAACATCTCTGTGAAGACCCTCAAGGGCAAGGAAATTAGCCTTGAGGTTAAAGGTTCAGACACAGTTAAAAACGTCAAGGCTAAAATTCAGCACAAAGAAGGCATTCCACTTTTTCATCAGAAGCTAATATTTGGTAGTGGGCAGTTGGAAGATGGGATGACCCTGGATGACTATAACATCAAGAAGGATTCAGCCATCCTTTTACTGCTCTCTAGCAGTAACGCGATGCAGATCTTCGTTAGACAATCCATAAAGGGCCGGACCATCTGCCTTGAGGTTAAAAGTTGTGACACAGTTGCATATATGAAGACCAAAGTGGAGGAGATAGTGGGCATCCCACCTGAAGATCAAGCGCTAATTGTTAATGGGAAGGAGTTGGAAGGTGCATGGACCGTGGCTGCTTGTAAGATCCAGAATGAGTCGACTGTCGACCTAGTTTAGCGTCTCAGCGGCTCATAGGTATGTGGAAGTTGGTTAGAGTTGCAAATGTTATTAGCAGGTAATATGGAAGCGTTTTCTATTTAGTACTCAAGTATCCCTAACTGTCAACTGCCTAAGCATTGTGGGTAAACTGCTGAATGTGGTTGAGGGCCTTCTCCTCATTGTTTGATATTATCCCACAGAATTGGGAGTTTACTCATTTGTGCAGGCTGAACTAATTGTAGGAAGGATGGTTTAGCAGTTGGTGCAGATTTTGGCGTTGTTTTGGATATGGAAATTGAAACCAACTATTCAGTTGACTATTTATCCTTGTCTTAGTAGTTTCATTGTAAGTAAATGAGCATTACTAGGATATATGGCCCAATGGTAGTGAGGCCCATGATCCATGTCTTCATTCTATATATACCTCAATCAGTGTAACAGTAAATCAAAATACAGATACAAACAAATTCTCTTTTGAATATCATGGCATGGTATTAGAGCTGAGGACGTGAAGGCCTAAAAAGCCTAAAAACAATTTCAGAAAGTGATTCCCCTCCCTCCTCAAATGCCAACCCCTCACCAAATCCAAACACATTTAACCCACCATCTCTTCTTCCGACACCACAGTCAACCAGCACACCCTTTCTTGAATCCTCCAGTTTCATCAATATCAAATTATCACCCAACCTTCTATAGAAAACTCAAGTAATTCCTGTCCTCCGTACCTATAACCTGTTTGGCCATGTCGATGGCACTTCCCTTTGCCCACCCTCTACATCAGAAACACCTACACAACCTTCTCTTGACTGGCTCTCTAAAGACCACCTAGTGCTCGCCATTTTAACCTCCTCCCTCCCTTAAGAAGTTCTCACTCATGTCATTGGCTGTACCACATATCGTCAAGTGTAGCAAACCCTACAAGACCTCTATACAGCTCGATCAAGTGCTCATGTCTTACAAACCCATCTCTAACTTGCATCTATCAAAAAGGGTAATGACTCCATTATTGTCTTCTTTAACAAGGTAAAAGCCTTGGTTTCCATCCTTCAAGCTGCTGGACAACAAATTTCTGAGTCTGAACTTGCTGCTTCCCTATTCTCTAGTCTACCCCCTGAATATGACCCATAATCACATCTCTTAGCACACAACCCTTCTTACCCACTTCACATATGATTCTTTCACATCTTCTCAATCATGAAGCTCGTCTTCTACATCATTCATCTACTTCTCTACCAAACCTCTCTACCAACTCCACTTATATATCTCACTCATCTGATTGACAAGATACCAGAGGTTGTAGAAGAAATCCAAACCCCGACACCTCTTACAATCAACAAAGAAACAACAACAACTATAGAGGAAGAGGCCGATCTCCCAACAACGACAACTATAACAACTCCTACAGAGGATCTTCAGGTCGAGACTTCAACAATACTCCCTTCAAGTTCAATGGTCAACCAGACACTCGCCCCACCTGTCAAGTGTGCCTGAAACCTTGTCATACAAAGCTTCAGTGTTGCATCATTTCAACCATTCTTATCAAGCTTCTGCTCCTTCAACTTTTCAAGCACACTCCTCAACCTCAAACTGAACACCAGATACTGCAGCTATCAACCATTTCACACCAGACATCAATCAACTTGCGTATGATGCTCAGTCCTACCATGGCTCAGATACGGTTCGATCGGTGATGGCTCTTCGCTACCCATACAACATTCTTCTTCTTCTTCTTCTTCTTCTTCTTCTTCTTCTTCTTCTTCTTCTTCTTCTTCATCTTTGGTCAATCTTTCTCTCAAACATATTCTTCATGTGCCTTCTCTTAACAAAAATCTTCTTTACGTTCGTCAATTTTGTGTTGATAATAACGGCTTCTTTGAGTTTCACAGTGATTTTTTTTTGTGAAGGATCAACATACTCTGGAAACCCTCCTTCAAGGCACCATTGAAAATGGCTTGTATGTTCTTCCTTTGGCAAAACCCAGTCGCTCCGTTCAAGCACACATAACCACCACCTTTATTTTACATCTCTGGCATCATTGATTTGGTCACCCTTCACCCCGAGTCACTCAACAAATGTTTCACTCTCTGCGAATTTCCTACCCTACCTCATTTGCGTTTCCGTTTCGTTGCGTTTTATGCTCTAGGGAAAAGGCCCATTCTCTACCTCACGACACCTCACCATCTAGAACGGCCCAATCCTTTGGGCTTCTGTTCATGGACCTTTGGGAACCAACCCACACAATTTCTTCAAGAGGACATATATTCTATCTATCTATTTTAGATGATCACTCAAATTACTTATGGATTTCCCCATTATCTAATAAAGCTACCACCACATCTTATGTTCAACCTTTTATTTACTTTGTCAAAAATTATTTTTCCGCCAAAGTCAAATCTATCCAAACCGATGGTGGAACTGAGTTTAAACTCCTCACCACATTCTTTTCCAAACATGAGATAAATCATAGACTCACTTGTCCGTACTCCCGTTCGCAAAGTGGTAGCATTGAAAATCGTCATCGCCATGTGGTTGATACCGGACTTGCTTTACTAGCACGCTCTCTTTACCATTCTCCTTTTGGGGCTACGATTTTGAAACCGCCGTCTATCTCATAAATCGCCTCCCAACTCCTACCCTTCAAAACACATCACCATACCACATTCTTCATAAACAACTTCCCAACCTCACTTTACTTCGAGTTTTTGGCTCGGTTTGCTTTCCTAACCTTCGCCCATACAACACTCACAAGCTAAATTTCCGCTCTAAACCGTGTCTTCTTGGGATATGCTCCAAATCATAGAGGGTACATATGCCTTGACTACATCTCACAACATATTTGTATATCTCGGGCTGTCATTTTTCACGAGTCACAATTTCCATTTCACCAAAAACAGTCCTCTTAGCCCACCTCCATTGTTCAACCAACATCATCGTGTCTTTCCCTAATTTACTTCCCCCACCAACATCTGATTCACAAGCCCAAATTGTTAGGCTCAATTCTACCTCCACTAGCCCACCTTTCCTGAGTCCAACTTTCACCAACTCTGTTAGGCCTAATATTGTTTCTGAATCCACTTCCTCTATCAGCCCAATCAATCAACCGAGTGTCCCACTTCCCAACCAAACGATTCAATCCACAACTTCTTCGTCACCCCCAAAATCACTTTCGTCACCTTCATCACAAAATAACCTATCCACAAATATCGTACCTCCCAATCGCACTATCAACACTCGCTCACACAACAACATTTTCAAACCCATAATTCGAACTGATGGCACCATTCCTTGCCCACCACCCTCCTCTTCCTCCACCAACACCATTCTTGAGGAACCTACTTCTTTCACTCACACCTCTTCCTTCTCTGAGTGGCGAGATGCTAGGGCACATGAGTTTCATGCTCTGCTTTCTATACACACTTGGTCCCTGGTCCCTCCAAGTCCACATACCAAACCACTTAGGGTCAAATGAGTTTTTAAAACCAAAAGGAAATCAGATGGTACTCTTGAGCGTAGGAAAGCTCGTTTAGTGACAAAGGGATTCAACCAAGTCTTAGGAATTGATTTCAATGAAACCTATAGTCCAGTCATCAAGCCATCCGCAATCAGACTTCTCCTCACCCATGTTGCCATGTCGAATTGGACGGTAAAACAAATAGACATACAAAATTGTCTTTCTTATGGTGACTTGAATGAGGATGTGTACATCACACAACCACAGGATTTGTTCATCCACAATTTCCCAACCAGATATGTAAGTTACACAAATTCCTCTATGGCTTACGCCAAGATCCACGAGCATGGTTTTCCAAGCTCAGTGATACTCTTATTTACCTTGGTTTTACTCCATCTATGGCTGATACATCTCTTTTCATTTACAAAACCAATGTTAATACTGTCTATGTACTGGTTTATGTTGATGACTAGTCATTTCTTCGTCCAACTCTTTGGCTCAGAAGTTCATCTCTTCAATCTCCACACACTTTCTTGTGAAGGATTTAGGAGACCTTCATTACTTCCTTGGCATTGAAGTATCTAGAAACTCATCTGACTTTCTCTTGTCTCAGTCCAAATACATCCACACCCTTCTCAAATCCACCAATATGCACCTTTCCAAGCATGTGTCTACACCTATGTCCATCAACTGTGATCTATCTTCATCCAATTCTCCTCCCTTCACTGACTTCACTCTATACAAGAGTGTTGTTGGAAGTCTGTAATACTTGTCATTCACACGTCCAGATATCTCCTTTGCAGTGAACAAGATATGTCAATTCATGCATTAACCTCGTCAAATACATTTGCAAGCCATCAAACGCATCCTTCGATATCTCAATTCCTCCATTAATCTATCTCTTCATCTTTCCTCCCAAATTTCTCCCACTCTGTCCGGTTTCTGTGATGCTGATTGTGCAGGTGACCTCACCGATCGACGCTCCACTACAACCTACTGAATCTACTATGGTTCCTCCTTGGTATCTTGGGCGTCGAAGAAACAATCCACAGTCTCGCGCTCTTCAACCGAAGCTGAGTATCGAGCTTTAGGTCAAACCACATGTGAACTCACTTGGCTTCAACACCTTCACGCCGAACTGAGTATTTTCCTTCATCAATCATCGATTATCTGGTGTGATAACTTTGGTGCTACTTACTTAGCTACAAATCCTATATTCCATTAACGAACGAAGCACATCGAATTGGATTACCATTTTGTGCGTGAGAAAGTTCCTGCTAAGACTCTACGTGTTGCATTCATTACATCAAACGACCAGATATCCGATGCTCTCACCAAGCCACTCACGTCTTCTCGATTTGCATTATTTCGATCTAAGTTATCCCTCTGTGTTGCTTAGCTCGAGGGGGCATACTAGGATATATGACTCAATGGTAGTGGCCATGACCCATGTATTCATTCTATATATACCTCAAGCAGTGTAATAGTAAGTAAATCAAGAGTAATACAAATATAAACAAATTCTCTTTTGAATATCATGTCAAGTATTGAAATCGGAACCAACTATTCCACTATCTTGGCCAAAATATGGAGTCCCTCGGGTTTCAGGCTACTTCTGGACTTGGGTTGTTGCAGATTTGGTTCAAATTTCAATGTCATAAAATATTTTGGTAGATCTCCATAATATGGAAATAAGCCGATATTTTTTGTAATTACGCCAAAATGAGCGAGGGAATGAATAAAATTGATGGTGAAAATTGACGCTAAAAAGTGCTATCAAGGTTCGTAGGTGTTCTCCTCTTCTCCTACTATCTTCTTGACATAGACGACGGATGAGTAAGTCAAGCTTTAGGTGTGTTCTTATTTTCTCTCGTCCGCTTCGACAAATTTGAAACTCTAACCCAACTCTAATTTGGGATTTTAGGTCATGTTGTACTTCCAACATATTCGGGGTGAAGTGTGTTCTTCTTATCTTCTCAACCTACGTACAATTTCAGGATTTTGCTTGTTGTGTATGAAATTGTAAGTTTTCTATGCTTTAAGCATGGGCATCGGTTGTATAGGTGCATTCCCTCTATTTTCCCTCTTTTGCGTGCTTCTATAGAAGTTCTTAAGTTTAGATCATGACATCTGGTTTTGAATACACAAAATATTAGTTGTAAAATGAAGTCATGCATGTCCTATTAATACTTAAAGATGACTTATTTTGGCCACAATTTAGTCAATTGGGAAATTCTGTGTTGTATGGCATATGATGAGGGAAGGTTAATGTATAAATTTGAGTCTTTGAAAATTGAAACGCAGAATCTAATATGCATATTTTGGCCACAATTTATATGTGAATGCAAATCTAAGCAGGTTAATTCACAAGAAAATAAGTAAATCTTGTTTTTAAGCAAATAATATATTGGGTTGTTAATAGAGCACAAGAAAATAAGTAAATCGTGTTTTTAAGCAAATAATATATTGGGTTGTTAATAGAGCTGATCATATCCGGGTAGTCCACCCGGAAAAACGGGCAGATATGAACTTATGAATAAGCCCAACCGGGCCAAAAAATACGGCCCGTCAAGTCCGTTGGGCTGGATCCGGACACCACTTTAAGCCTAATCGATTCGGGTAATATATATATAAAATTATAAATATTAAGTATAAATATAAGATATTTAGTATACTTATAATAAATTTAATATACTTTACATAAAATTATTTGAATATAATTTATTTAGTTCAATCATTCCTTCTTGTTTCATTTACATTTTGTAAAAGGGAAATTTGGATGGTGATTATGTGCTTTATATTTTTTTCGGATTATGCTCATGAGTTTTTTTGTTTCCGGAGAGTGCCCTTGAACATTACAGTTTTTCGGAATATGTTCTTCCACTATACATAAGTTAACATTTTGAGGGCAAAAGATACTTATTATTTGCTAGTTATTGTTAGCAATCATTTTAAAAGTATACATAATTTTTTGAACGAATAACTTATATTTTTGTTCCATTAAAATGTTAATTTAAGATACAAGGTATAATCCTAAAAAGTCTAAAGCTCAAGAGTGTCATCCGAAAACTACAAAACTCTTGGGCATAATTCGAAAAAGTAAAAAAGTATAGAGATACCATCCATAATTTACTTATTTAGATTATAAAGTCTACTAATGAGTTTGGACGGGCTTGACCATTTTTCTGAAAGCATAAATGTAAAAGAGTACCGTTTAGACAAAAAAAAAAACTATTGGACAAAATCTGGAAAACTCCAAATCACGAGGTACCATCCGAAAAATCCCTTTTAAACACTGTGTTTCTCTTACTAGATTATACATATCAAATCCAAGAAAACTAGCTCGCCATATTTGTTTAGCAATGTTCTCAAAATATTGTCTTTTGTCCACATCATTTCACATTTTAATTCTTGTGGTGCTAAATCAATAATATCATTCATCTCGATAGATATTGACAGTGGTTAGAAGATGTAAAGGCGTGATTTTTCGTTTTTAAGTTTGGGAACCATTGTAAAATTTGGACTCGGATCAACACACGATCCAGTTTTATAAAAATATTATTAACACCAACACGTTTTTTTCTCAAAGTAAAAATATTACCAAAGGTTTGGAGATCCAAAAAATCAATTAATTATTTAAATCGATTAGGTTTATTGCTGATACTCCTTGTTTTTAATAAGATTGTTGAATTCAGTTATCCAAGCAGGACGCTAGAAACATTGGAATTTTGTATAAATTTGGTGACCTTACTCCAAAAAACATTCTTGTGAAGGAACATAACGAAAATGATGTTCATTTAATTATTTGAGTTGTTGCAAGTGTATTCAAGGCAAGTGAGCTTGTCATTTTTTATGTATGAGTTTAATCATTTAATTCCTTAGTTGGTAATATTTTCGTAGGAGACATGACATGACATCCATCCCTACCATTAGCTGGGTAATAAACCATGTTCCCAAAGTCCAAAAAATAATTATTGGGCAAGTCTTTAGATTTAGTTACGGCAAAGGACATTACTTTGATTTGTTTTGTCAGATTGGCTTTAAGGCCTTGGTATTTTTCTTTTTAGTAGAGGAAAGCTTGCTACCTTCTAACACAACAATTGTATTATCATGGGGTGTCACTAGCTTGTCAAGAGAGAAGGTTGAGGAGTATCACTAGAAGGGCTGTACATGTTCAAATCGGACCGGAAATTACGATCATGTTCTGGATCGTAATTGTAAAAATTTGGTCTGGTCCGGTCCATGATATTACGGTCCGGTTTGGTCCTAGACCGTAATGTTCCGGTCCGGATCGGTCCAAAGCGTTAATTTACACTTAACTTATTTTTGAACAAGAAGAGCATCCGAACCGGATTTAATCTATGCAACTTTTTTTTCTAAATTTATAAAAAAAATTAAAATGGTCCGGACCATATCGTATTGGACCAGACCATGGTGGACCGGACCGTAACGGTCCGATCCGGTCCAGTCCATGGGCCGTTTCACACAAGCAGTGAAACGGTCCGCTCCAGTCTGTCCGGTTCAGACCATTTGGACAACCTTAATCACAAATGTCTATGAAGTTGAACTCAGAAAAAGAGAGCTAGAAGTCACCGAAGATGATGATTTTGTATCAACAATTGTTTGAGAGGGGGAGGTATGGTGTTCGTAGGCCGGCGTTGCGGTGGTTGTCCTTCTCGGACCTTCATGGGTTGTACGGTCCAAGACCGGACCGAACCGTAATCATGGACCGGACTGGACCAAATTTTTACAATTACGGTCCAATACCCAACCAACCGTAATTTTCGATACGGTCCGGTTTTCTAGTCCAGTCCAATCATGTGTAGGCCTACTTGGAGTTAGGTAAGACATAAACCTTTGACCCAAGACCATTATAAAGAACCTTGTAGGCAAAGAGTAAGACTTTTGGAGTAAGAGTTGTTCAAATGGTCCGGTCAAACCGGACCGCAAGCTCAAGAACTAAACCGGACCGTTTCACTATTTGTGTGAAATGATCCATGAGCCGGTATCGGATCGTAACAGTCCGGTCCAATCCTGTCCGGTCCGGATCGTATTGTCTGGACTAGATTTAATCCTTACAAAAATTATTATATATATATATATATATATATATATATATATATATATATATATATATATATATATATATATATATATATATATATATATATATAATTTTGTAAGGAGTAAATCCGGTCCAGTCCGGGTTTGGAAAGGACCGGACCATATGCATTTCCTGTTTAAAATTTTTAAAGTGTAAATTAACGGTCCGAACCTAAACATTACGGTCCAAGACCGGACCAGACCGTAATTTACGATCCGGTCCAGTCATGTGCAAGCCTACTTGGACTTAGGTAAAACCCATGATGGTCCAAGAAGGACAACCACCACAATGCCTGCCTACGAACACCATACCTCCATCGAGTGTCCATTACCCGGATCATCAGCCATATATCAAAACCCGAAAGATTTGGAAAAATGAAGCCCCCTCCAACCTTTCAACATGAATATGATTTTGCTTTATTCCTTCTTATTGCATCAAGCCACCATTCCTATTTCTTCCGATTGTGAACTTTCGGTTTATTTTTCTGATCGGCGGCCCAAGAACCAATCTTTTGCGGAGAGTTTAGCATGTTTCATAAGAGTAAAATGGGCATGTAGACACTTATTACATCAATGAAGATAATATAGCCAGTTCTGTGATTATGTAGATAAACTAGACCCCTTCAATAGTTGTAGAAATGATAAAATCATTATTAATACAAAAATCCTACCAAAGTTAACCGTAATCTCTCTCCTAAAAAAATTTATTATAAAAGAAAATAAATAACCTACCTAAATTACCAGTTCTCTCTCCAATTTATTTTCACTAATTTTCCTAAATAAATAAGCTAATTAATATCTTTTGACCGTTAAATAAGGAAGTAATGGTTATCCTTCTCCTTCAACCGTGGGTTGTGATATTGTTCGCTCCAAAACGTGTGTATATGAAGACAAATAGTTTAAATATATATCAAGAATAAAAGCAATAGCGAACCCGCAATGTACGGATCAATCGCAGTAAAGACAAATATTCCAAGGTCTATCACAAGGACTATGGTGAAATCAAACAATATATCAAAGTAGAATAGAAACTTGCAAATAACATAGAACCAAGCGAAGCAATTAACGAAGATATATCAATCAAAGGAGAATGCAAATTCTAGAGATCGTAGCGTCAAGTTGTGGTTTTCGATTAAAGACTTTTAAAGATCTATGGACAAGGATGGGGTTGCAAAGGTAAGGTGTTTCTAAGGTGGGATATATCACGGGGAGGTCTCACAATCCACTATCACTAACCAACGGTCCTTTTATCGGGTAGGTCTCAAGGATCTAGGGAAAGGAACTATAACCCAAATAACAACTCGACCTAAGGGAATAGAATTAACCATCACCGGGTAAGTCTCAGGTTAACTCACAAAGACAAGGCGAAGGCACACTCAAACCTAACAAAGGATAAACCTCTGTTAATTAGAAAACATCATCGTCAGTACTCAAGGGAAGGAATCACCGGGTAGGTCTCTTCCTAGCCTCAAGCGTAAACCTTAGAGGAATCTAAGGGTATAAAGCGCTCAACAGAGACTAGGATTTGGCCAAACTATAACATAGGTTTAAGGAAACGGACAAACATTAAACAAATCTCGGTTGGATAATTCTCAAATCTCGGTCGAAATTCTTGAGATCGGTCCGAGATCGGCAACTGCGTAGGTAAAACTCAACCTTCAGGATCCAATCTAACTTAAAGGGTCATTATATCATCATCTAAATCACGACCATCAACTAGTCACCCTAAAATCACAAGAATTCTAACCAACAACAGTCATATTTGAATCAAAGAAAGTATATGATATCAAACAAGACATAAACCAATAAAACCAATGAAAACTAAGCAAACAATCTTCAATTATCAAAACTAAATCAAAAGAAATAACAAAGGTTCCACCTTTTGTTCAAATAACAAAAACAATAACTAAGTCTATCCTTTCAAGAATACTCACAAAACTCCAAGGCTAACTATGCGAATCTTCAATCCTTCGATGTTGTTCCTTCTTCTCTATCTATTGCCGTCGTTTTCTTGCAAATTGCTGCGAAAAACTGTCTCCGAAAAAGATCTTTGAAAATCGGTACGTCGAAGTCTTACCGCAGATTTCTATTTAATATTAACATTAGGGTTTTGACTTTTGGCCGTGGGCCGTTTTTCAAAGTAATCTCGGATGAACCCGAAGAAAATCTCGGTCGAGATAATATCTCTCCATATGAGATTTCTCTCATGCTACGTACTTTCTTCTACTTCTTGCTTCCATTCCAATTGCATCTTCTTCTTTATGATCCTTAGTCTTCTTCTGTACCTTAGTGCACTCCACCATGCCTTCTTCTTGACTCCTTAAATCCTTATGCTCCCTTTTGATCCAAAATGTGCTATATCTCCTGCAATTGCAACAATACTGTGTGTAGACCTCTATTCTCGCAAAACATGTGAATAACAACATAATCGATGTGAATATATGGATATGCATGCAAAAGAAAGGAAAAATCTTTCTAAATACATCCCTAAACTAAGGTCATAACTCATGCCATCAAAATACCCCATACTTGCCTCTTGCTTAACCCCAAGAAAGGTTCAAACTCAAGATACAAGATGAAATGGATTATGAACATGCAAGACAAAGAAAACTCACAATATTTTTGTTGTGCTTCTATTCATAGATCACCCTTACGGAATGTGTCATAGCAAATAACAATCAGTATAAGATCAAAAGGATATATAAAGAATAAAAAGGATAATCATACTTCACATAATATCATAGCATGCATAGCAAAATAGATTTATCAAAGTTAATCATGAAATATCAAATTTAATCCACCAAGTCAAATCACATGTTCAAAGGTCTTAAGGGCTTTCAAATAAAGGCCAAGAAATGTATTAGGGGTAGGATGTTGACGAGCGCCAAAAATCTACGATCGTTGTCTTTTAGCTTAAGTCAAAGTTAATTAGCTAACGTTACACTAACCGGTTTGTATAGTGTAAGTAAGGGTCGAACCAAAGAGAGATAGAGAGTAATTAAAGAACAAATATGATTAAACTATCAAATATATGTCATCAAGGGGGGTTTGTGATTGTTAAAGTGACAAATAGGCAAAGCAAACAAGAACTTGATTTCAGTGATTTTAAGAAAACGTTGCGCTTGACAACTATCCGCTTCAACATAAGATATGGTTGATCATTGTTTTCATGAAGTTTATTCCAAAGTTTGTTTTCATCTTGATCGTATTTAAATACCGGTTCAACCAGCCCCGATATTACTTATTGTTAATCCTAACTTGTAAACCTACAGAATCAGATTTTAACAATAACATTCAAATAAAGATAAAGAGACACATGATTTAGAAACAACCCGTTACTAAAATCATGTGGTTATGTTCCACTCACGAATTACACTTCCAACCCGCTTATGTAAACGTGCTTGCTACTAGAAAGATGACCCAAACCCGGAACCAAAATTCCTAGCACATTGGATAAGACCCAAGTACCTAGATGATCAAGCTAGATAGAGATTGAGATACAATCAAGAAGTTAAGCACAAGAACACAACACAAATAATTATGGAATAACAACTTCAATTATAAAACTTACAACCAGATCTATGTCGAGAGCTTCCAATGTCAAGCACAACTAAAGGTGCTTAGCCCTCCATACAGAACAAAACAAAACAAAGAAAATAAAAGTGTTTTTGGTGTGATGGGGTGAAAATGAGATATTCTAACACTAACCTAGCATCTCTATTTATACTAATTAGGACACTAAATTGTAGTAAATAGGCAGCCCAAACCGTCAATTTAAATGCCATAAAGTGAGAGTCTAAACAACCAAATTTATTACGATTGTTGCATAACCGCGGGCGCGGATCTGAGAGCCGCGGGGGCGGTTTAGCGCAAAACGCTCCATCTTCAACTAAGCCGCGGGGTGGGTCATTAATGCTTTGGAACGTCTGACTAATGATCTTCTTGACGTTTATGGTGTCAAACCGCGGGTGGCCCAGTGTTGTCGCGGGTGCGGCAGTGTCGCCGCGGGGGCGAGACAGTGTCGCCGCGGGTGCCGTAACATGGTTCCCCTGGAGTAAGTGTCGGCACGGGGGAGACGCTGTGTTGCCGCGGGCGCGGTTTTTCAACAAAGACTTTGTCTTGGACTTCTCTTTGCTTCCGTTCTTCTTCCAACTATTGCTAAATCTTTGGATTTCTTCATTTCTTAGTTCTTCAGCTGAATTTACACAGTTGGCAACAAAATACAACCATTTGAATCTATAAACATACTTAAACTACCTTAATTCTTAGTGAATCCAAATTTGACGAGCGTAAAAAATCTGTGATCGTTGTCTTTTAGCTTAAGTCAAAGTTAATTAGCTAACGTTACACTAACCGGTTTATATAGTGTAAGTAAGGGTCGAACCCAAGAGAGATAGAGAGTAATTAAAGCACAAATATGATTAAACTATCAATTATATGTCATCAAGGGGGGTTTGTGATTGTTAAAGTGACAAATAGGCAAAGCAAACAAGAAGTTGATTTCAGTGATTTTAAGAAAACATTGCACTTGATAACTATCCGCTTCAACATAAGATATGGTTGATCATTGTTTTCATGAAGTTTATTCCAAAGTTTGTTTTCATCTTGATCGTATTTAAATACCGGTTCAACCAGCCCTGATATTACTTATTGTTAATCCTAACTCGTAAACCTACAGAATCAGATTTTAACAATAGCATTCAAATAAAGATAAAGAGACACATGATTTAGAAACAACCCGTTACTAAAATCATGTGGTTATGTTCCACTCACGAATTACACTTGCAACCCGCTTATGTAAATGTGCTTGCTACTAGAAAGATGACCCGAACCCGGAACCACAATTCCTAACACATTGGATAGGACCCAAGTACCTAGATGATCAAGCTAGATAGAGGGTGAGATACAATCAAGAAGTTAAGCACAAGAACATAACACAAATCATTATGGAATAACAACTTCAATTATAAAACTTACAACCAGATCTATGTCGAGAGCTTCTAATGTCAAGCACAACTAAAGGTGCTTAGCCCTCCATAGAGAACAAAACAAAACAAAGAAAATAAAAGTTTTTTTGGTGTGATGAGGTGAAAAAGAGATATTCTAACACTAACCTAGCATCTCTATTTATACTAATTAGGACACTAAATTGTAGTAAGTAGGCAGTCTAAACCGTCAATTTAAATGCCATAAAGTGAGAGTCTAAACAACCAAACTTATTACGACTGTTGCATAACCGTGGGCGCGGATCTGAGAGCCGCGGGGCGGTTTAATGAAAAACGCTCCATTTTCAACTAAGTCGTGGGGCGGGTCATTAATGTTTTGGAACATCTGACTAATGATCGTCTTGACGTTTATGGTGTCAAACTGCGGGGGTGGCCCAGTGTAGCCGCTGGTGCGGCACAGTGTCGCCGCGGGTGCCGTGACAGGGTTCCTCTGGAGTAAGTGTTGCCGCGGGCGCGGTTTTTCAACAGAGACTTTGTCTTGGACTTCTCTTTGCTTCCGTTCTTCTTCCAACTATGGAAAAATAACTCAAAATAATATCAAGTATCAACATTGAAGCGAAAATAATACGAACTTTGAAAATTACTAGGAGCGATACAAACTATCCATGTATTTACCAATAATAATACGCCATACTTTTCCGGCAAAATCTCTAGCTCCGGTGATGACGTGGCAGCCGGAATGTTACATGTAATCAAATAAATGGATTAAATGTGTGATGTGGATTTTATTTTTCAAAAAATAAATTTATTAATATTTAAAATATTAAAAAATAAAAAATTTAATAAATTTAAATAATAGTATTTTAAAAAACATTTGTACAACTTTTTTTTAAAAATATTTTTGTAAAATAAATTTTAAATAAAGTTTGAACATTTTTTTAAACAGGTTTGTAAAAAAATGTTAAAATATTTTTTTTATGAAATGTTAAAAAAAAATACGAAAAATATTTTTTTTAGGAAAAAAATAATTTTACAAAAAATTTGGGAAAAAAATTCTTTAGGAATTAGGTTACAAAATTAAAAAAATTTAAATTCGAATATTTTTTTTAGGATTAAAATTTTCATTTTATATAAAAATCCGAAAATAAATTTTATTAAAAAAATATTATATTTTTATATTTTTTGGAAAAATAAATATTATTACATTTTTTTACAAATCTATTTAAAATAATTTTCAAACTTAAAAAAAAAAATTTAAAAATAAATATTTGTAAATTTTTTCTAAAAAAAAATATTATTTAAAATTTTAAAAATAATGATTTTTAGTTTTTAATATTTTTAATATTATTAAATTGCTTTTTTTTTATAAATAAATCCACATCACACATATAACCCATTTGCTTGATGACTTGTAACATTCCGGGTGTCACGTCACCGCCGGAGTTAGGGTTTTTGCCGGAAAAGCGTGGCGTATTATTTTTGGTAAATACCTTGATAGTTTGTCTCGCTCCTAGTAATTTTCAAAGTTCGTATTATTTTTGGTTCAATGTTGATAGTTGATATTATTTTGGGTTATTTTTCCTCCAACTATTGCTAAATCTTTGGATTTCTTCATTGCTTAGTTCTTCAGCTAGATTTACAAAATACAACCATTTGACTCTAAAAACATACTTAAACTACCTTAATTCTTGTTGATTCCAAATTTAACGAGCGCTAAAAACCTATGGTCGTTGTCTTTTAGCTTAAGTAAAAAGTTAATTAGCTAACGTTACACTAACCGGTTTGTATAGTGTAATTAAGGGTCGAAACCAAGAGAGATAGAGAGTAATTAAACCACAAATGTGATTAAACTATCAACTTTATATAATCAAGGGGGGTTTGTGATTGTTAAAGTGAAAAATAGGCAAAACAAACAAGAAGTTGATTTAAGTGATTTTAAGAAAACGTTGCACTTGACAACTATCCGCTTCAACATAAGATATGGTTGACCATTGTTTTCATGAAGTTTATTCCAAAGTTTGTTCCCATCTTGATCATATTTAAATACCATTTTAACCAGCCCCGATATTACTTAATTTTAATCCTAACTCGTAAACCTACAGAATCAGATTTTCACAATAGCATTCAAATAAAGATAAAGAGACACATGATTTAGAAACAACCCATTACTAAAATCATGTGGTTATGTTCCACTCACAAATTACACTTGCAACCCGCTTATATAAACGTGCTTGCTACTATAAAGATGACCCGAACCCGGAACCACAATTCCTAGCACATTGGATAGGACCCAAGTACCTAGATGATCAAGCTAGATAGAGGGTGAGATACAATCAAGAAGTTAAGCACAAGAACATAACACAAATCATTATGGAATAACAACTTCAATTATAAAACTTACAACCAGATCTATGTCGAGAGCTTCCAATGTCAAGCACAACTAAAGGTGCTTAGCCCTCCATAGAGAACAAAACAAAACAAAGAAAATAAAAGTGTTTTTGGTGTGATGAGGTGAAAAAGAGATATTCTAACACTAACATAGCATCTCTATTTATACTAATTCGGACACTAAATTGTAGTAAGTAGGCAGCCCAAACCGTCAATTTAAATGCCATAAAGTGAGAGTCTAAACAACCAAACTTATTACGACTATTGCATAACCGCGGGCGCGGATATGAGAGCCGCGGGGCGGTTTAATGCAAAACGCTCCATCTTCAACTAAGCCGCGGGGCGGGTCATTAATGTTTTGGAACATCTGACTAATGATCTTCTTGACGTTTATGGTGTCAAACCGCGGGGTGGCCCAGTGTAGCCGCCGGTGCGGCACAGTGTCGCCGCGGGGGCGGGACAGTGTCGCCACGGGTGCCGTGACAGGATTCCTCTGGAGTAAGTGTCGCCGCGGGCGCGGTTTTTCAACAAAGACATTTGTCTTGGACTTCTCTTTGCTTCCGTTCTCCTTCCAACTATTGCTAAATCTTTGGATTTCTTCATTGCTTAGTTCTTCAACTGGATTTACAAAATACAACCATTTGACTCTAAAACATACTTAAACTATCTTAATTCTTAGTGATTCCAAGTTTGACGAGCGTTAAAAACCTATGGTCGTTGTCTTTTAGCTTAAATCAAAGTTAATTAGTTAACGTTACACTAACCGGTTTGTATAGTGTAAGTAAGAGTCGAACCCAAGAGAGGTAGAGAGTAATTAAACCACAAATGTGATTAAACTATCATTTGTATGTAATCAAGGGGGGTTTGTGATTGTTAAAGTGACTAATAGGCAAAGCAAACAAGAAGTTGATTTCAGTGATTTTAAGAAAACGTTGCACTTGACAACTATTCGCTTCAACAAAAGATATGGTTGATCATTTTTTTTCATGAAGTTTATTCCAAAGTTTGTTCCCATCTTGATCGTTTTTGAATACCGGTTCAACTAGCCCCGATATTACTTATTGTTAATCATAACTCGTAAACCTACATAATTAGATTTTAACAATAGCATTCAAATAAAGATAAAGAGACACATGATTTAGAAACAACCCGTTACTAAAATCATGTGGTTATGTTTCACTCACGGATTACACTTGCAACCCACGTATGTAAACATGCTCGCTACTAGAAAGACGACCCGAACCCGAAACCACAATTCCTAGTACATCGGATAAGACCCAAGTACCTAGATGATCAAGCTAGATAGTGGGTGAGATACAATCAAGAAGTTAAGCACAAGAACATAACACAAATCATTATGGAATAACATCTTCAATTATAAAACTTACAACCAGATCTATGTTGAGAGCTTCCAATGTCAAGCACAACTAAAGGTGCTTAGCCCTCCATAGAGAACAAAACAAAACAAAGAAAATAAAAGTGTTTTTGGTGTGATGAGGTGAAAATGAGATATTCTAAGACTAACATAGCATCTCTATTTATACTAATTAGGACACTAAATTGTAGTAAATAGGCACTCCAAACCGTCAATTTAAATGCCATAAAGTGAGAGTCTAAACAACCAAATTTATTACGACTGTTGCATAACCGCGGGCGCGGATCTGAGAGCCGCGGGGGCGGTTTAACGCAAAACGCTCCATCTTCAACTAAGCCGCGGGGCGGGTCATTAATGCTTTGGAACGTCTGACTAATGATCTTCTTGACGTTTATGGTGTCAAACTGCGGGGTGGCCCAGTGTTGCCGCGGATGCGGCACAGTGTCGCCGCGGGGGCGAGACAGTGTCGCCGCGGGTGCCGTGACATGGTTCCCCTGGAGTAAGTGTCGGCACGGGGGAGGCACTGTGTTGCCGCGGGAGCGGTTTTTCAACAGAGACTTTGTCTTGGACTTCTCTTTGCTTCCGTTCTTCTTCCAACTATTGCTAAATCTTTGGATTTCTTCATTTCTTAGTTCTTCAGCTGAATTTACACAGTTGGCAATAAAATACAACCATTTGACTTTATAAACATACTTAAACTACCTTAATTCTTAGTGAATCCAAATTTGACGAGCGCAAAAAATCTATGGTCGTTGTCTTTTAGCTTAAGTCAAAGTTAATTAGCTAATGTTACACTAACCGGTTTGTATAGTGTAAGTAAGGGTCGAACCCAAGAGAGATAGAGAGTAAATAAAGCACAAATATGATTAAACTATCAATTATATGTCATCAAGGGGGGTTTGTGATTGTTAAAGTGACAAATAGGCAAAGCAAACAAGAAGTTGATTTCAGTGATTTTAAGAAAACGTTGCACTTGACAACTATCCGCTTCAACGTAAGATATGGTTGATCATTGTTTTCATGAAGTTTATTCCAAAGTTTGTTTTCATCTTGATCGTATATAAATACCGGTTCAACCAGCCCCGATATTACTTATTGTTAATCCTAACTCGTAAACCTACAGAATCAGATTTTAACAATAGCATTCAAATAAAGATAAAGAGACACATGATTTAGAAACAACCCGTTACTAAAATCATGTGGTTTTGTTCCACTCACGAATTACACTTGCAACCCGCTTATGTAAACGTGCTTGCTACTAGAAAGATGACCCGAACCCGGAACCACAATTCCTAGCACATTGGATAGGACCCAAGTACCTAGATGATCAAGCTAGATAGAGGGTGAGATACAATCAAGAAGTTAAGCACAAGAACATAACACAAATCATTATGGAATAACAACTTCAATTATAAAACTTACAACCAGATCTATGTGGAGAGCTTCCAATGTCAAGCACAACTAAAGGTGCTTAGCCATCCATAGAGAACAAAACAAAATAAAGAAAATAAAAGTTTTTTTGGTGTGATGAGGTGAAAAAGAGATATTCTAACACTAACCTAGCATTTCTATTTATACTAATTAGGACACTAAATTGTAGTAAGTAGGCAGCCTAAACCGTCAATTTAAATGCCATAAAGTGAGAGTCTAAACAACCAAACTTATTACGACTGTTACATAACCGTGGACGCGGATCTGAGACCCGCGGGGCGGTTTAATGCAAAACACTCCATTTTCAACTAAGCCGTGGGCGGGTCATTAATGTTTTGGAATATCTTACTAATGATCTTCTTGACGTTTATGGTGTCAAACCGCGAGGGTGGCCCAGTGTAGCCGCTAACATTGTCGCCGCGGGGGCGGGACAGTGTCGCCGCGGGTGCCGTAACATGGTTCCTCTGGAGTAAGTGTTGCCGCGGGCGCGGTTTTTCAACAGAGACTTTGTCTTGGACTTCTCTTCGCTTCCGTTCTTCTTCCAACTATTGTTAAATCTTTGGATTTCTTCATTGCTTAGTTCTTCAGCTGGATTTACAAAATACAACCATTTGACTCTAAAAACATACTTAAACTACCTTAATTCTTATTGATTCCAAATTTAACGAGCGCTAAAAACCTATGGTCGTTGTCTTTTAGCTTAAGTAAAAAGTTAATTAGCTAACGTTACACTGACCGGTTTGTATAGTGTAATTAAGGGTCGAAACCAAGAGAGATAGAGAGTAATTAAACCACAAATATGATTAAACTATCAACTATATGTAATCAAGGGGGGTTTGTGATTGTTAAAGTGACAAATAGGCAAAGCAAACAAGAAGTTGATTTCAGTGATTTTAAGAAAACGTTGCACTTGACAACTATCCGCTTCAACATAAAATATGGTTGACCATTGTTTTCATGAAGTTTATTCCAAAGTTTGTTCCCATCTTGATCATATTTTAAATACCGTTTTAACCAGCCCCGATATTACTTAATTTTAATCCAAACTCGTAAACCTACAGAATCAGATTTTCACAATAGCATTGAAATAAAGATAAAGAGACACATGATTTAGAAACAACCCATTACTAAAATCATGTGGTTATGTTCCACTCACAAATTACACTTGCAACCCGCTTATATAAAGGTGCTTGCTACTAGAAAGATGACCCGAACCCGGAACCACAATTCCTAGCACATTGGATAGGACCCAAGTACCTAGATGATCAAGCTAGATAGAGGGTGAGATACAATCAAGAAGGTAAGCACAAGAACATAACACAAATCATTATGGAATAACAACTTCAATTATAAAACTTACAACCAAATCTATGTCGAGAGCTTCCAATGTCAAGCACAACTAAAGGTGCTTAGCCCTCCATAGAGAACAAAACAAAACAAAGAAAATAAAAGTGTTTTTGGTTTGATGAGGTGAAAAAGAGATATTCTAACACTAACCTAGCATCTCTATTTATACTAATTCGGACACTAAATTGCAGTAAGTAGGCAACCCAAACCGTCAATTTAAATGCCATAAAGTGATAGTCTAAACAACCAAACTTATTACGATTGTTGCATAACCGCGGGCGCGGATCTGAGAGCCGCGGGGCGGTTTGATGCAAAACGCTCCATCTTCAACTAAGCCACGGGGCGGGTCATTAATGTTTTGGAACATCTGACTAATGATCTTCTTGACGTTTATGGTGTCAAACCGCTGGGGTGGCCCAGTGTAGCCGCCGGTGCGGCACAGTGTCGCCGCGGGGCGGGACAGTGTCGCCGCGGGTGCCGTGACAGGGTTCCTCTGGAGTAAGTGTCGCCGCGGGCGCGGTTTTTCAACAAAGACTTTGTCTTGGACTTCTCTTTGCTTCCGTTCTTCTTCCAACTATTGCTATATCTTTGGATTTCTTCATTGCTTAGTTCTTCAACTGGATTTACAAAATACAACCATTTGACTCTAAAACATACTTAAACTATCTTAATTCTTAGTGATTCAAAATTTGACGAGCGTTAAAAACCTATGGTCGTTGTCTTTTAGCTTAAGTCAAAGTTAATTAGTTAACGTTACGCTAACCGGTTTGTATAGTGTAAGTAAGGGTCGAACCCAAGAGAGGTAGAGAGTAATTAAACCACAAATGTGATTAAACTATCATTTCTATGTAATCAACGGGGGTTTGTGATTGTTAAAGTGACTAATAGGCGAAGCAAACAAGAAGTTGATTTCAGTGATTTTAAGAAAACGTTGCACTTGACAACTATCCGCTTCAACATAAGATATGGTTGATCATTTTTTTTCATGAAGTTTATTCCAAAGTTTGTTCCCATCTTGATCGTTTTTGAATACCGGTTCAACTAGCCCCGATATTACTTATTGTTAATCATAACTCGTAAACTTACATAATTAGATTTTAACAATAGCATTCAAATAAAGATAACTAGATACATGATTTAGAAACAACCCGTTACTAAAATCATGTGGTTATGTTCCACTCACGGATTACACTTGCAACCCACTTATGTAAACGTGCTCGCTACTAGAAAGACGACCCGGACCCGAAACCACAATTCCTAGTACATCGGATAAGACCCAAGTACCTAGATGATCAAGCTAGATAGAGGGTGAGATACAATCAAGAAGTTAAGCACAAGAACATAACACAAATTATTATGGAATAACATCTTCAATTATAAAACTTACAAACAGATCTATGTCGAGAGCTTCCAATGTCAAGTACAACTAAAGGTGCTTAGCCCTCCATAGAAAACAAAACAAAACAAAGAAAATAAAAGTGTTTTTGGTGTGATGAGGTAAAAAAGAGATATTCTAACACTAACCTAGCATCTCTATTTGTACTAATTAGGACACTAAATTGCAGTAAGTAGGCAGCTCAAACCGTCAATTTAAATGCCATAAAGTGAGAGTCTAAACAACCAAACTTATTACGACTGTTACGTAACCGCGGGCGCGGATCTGAGAGCCGCAAGGCGGTTTAGTGCAAAACGCTCCATCTTCAACTAAGCCGCGGGGGCGGGTCCTTAATGCTTTGGAACATCTGACTAATGATCTTCTTGACGTTTATGGTGTCAAACCGTGGAGGTGGCCTAGTGTCGCCGCGGGTGCGGCAAAGTGTTGCCGCGGGGGCGGGACAGTGTCGCTGCGGGTGTCGTGACAGGGTTCCTCTGGAGTAAGTGTTGCCGCGCGCGTGGTTTTTCAACAGAGACTTTGTCTTGCACTTCTCTTTGCTTCCGTTCTTCTTCCAACTATTGCTAAATCTTTGGATTTCTTCATTGCTTAGTTCTTCAGCTGGATTTACAAAATACAACCATTTGACTCTATAAACATACTTAAACTACCTTATTTCTTATCGATTCCAAATTTAACGAGCGCTAAAAACCTATGGTCGTTGTCTTTTAGCTTAAGTAAAAAGTTAATTAGCTAACGTTACACTAACCGGTTTGTATAGTGTAAGTAAGGGTCGAATTCAAGAGAGATAGAGAGTAATTAAACCACAAATGTGATTAAACTATCAATTGTATGTAATCAAGGGGGGTTTGTGATTGTTAAAGTGACAAATAGGCAAAGCAAACAAGAAGTTGATTTTAGTGATTTTAAGAAAACGTTGCACTTGACAACTATCCGGTTCAACATAAGATATGGTTGACCATTGTTTTGATAAAGTTTATTTCAAAGTTTGTTCCCATCTTGATCATATTTACATACCGTTTTAACCAGCCCTGATATTACTTATTGTTAATCCTAACTCGTAAACCTACAGAATCAGATTTTAACAATGGCGTTCAAATAAAGATAAAGAGACACATGATATAGAAACAACCCATTACTAAAATCATGTGGTTATGTTCCACTCACGAATTACACTTGCAACCCGCTTATGTAAACGTGCTTGCTACTAGAAAGATGACCCGAACCCGGAACCACAATTCCTAGCACATTGAATAAGACCCAAGTACCTAGATGATCAAGCTAGATAGAGGGTGAGATACAATCAAGAAGTTAAGCACAAGAACATAACACAAATCATTATGGAATAACAACTTCAATTATAAAACTTACAAACAAATCTATGTCGAGAGCTTCCAACGTCAAGCACAACTAAAGGTGCTTCGCCCTCCATAGAGAACAAAACAAAACAAAGAAAATAAAAGTATTTTTGGTGTGATGAGGTGAAAATGAGATATTCTAACACTAACCTAGCATCTCTATTTATACTAATTAGGACCTAAATTGCAGTAAATAGGTAGCCCAAACCGTCAATTTAAATGCCATAAAGTGAGAGTCTAAACAACCAAACTTATTACGACTGTTGCATATCCGCCGGCGCGGATGTGAGAGCCGCGGGGGCGGTTTACTGCAAAACGCTCCATCTTCAATTGAGCCGCAGGGGCAGGTCATTAATGCTTTGGAATGTCTGACTAATGATCTTCTTGACGTTTATGGTGTCAAACCGCGGGGGTGGCCCAGTGTCGCCGCGGGTGCGGCAAAGTGTCGCCGCAGGGGCGTGCTAGTGTCGCCGCGGGTGCCGTGACAGGGTTCCTCTGGAATAAGTGTCGTAGCGGGGGCGGCACTGTGTTGCCGCGGGCGCAGTTTTTCAACAGAGACTTTGTCTTCGACTTCTCTTTGCTTCCGTTCTTCTTCCAACTATTGTTAAATCCTTGGATTTCTTCATTGCTTAGTTCATCAGTTGGATTTACATAGTTGACAACAAATTACAACCATTTGACTCTAAAAACATACTTAAACTACCTTAATAAGATAGTGATTCCAAATTTGACGAGCGCTAAAAACCTATGGTCGTTGTCTTTTAGCTTAAGTCAAAGTTAATTAGCTAACGTTACACTAACCGGTTTGTATAGTGTAAGTAAGGGTCGAATCCAAGAGAGATAGAGAGTAATTAAACCACAAATGTGATTAAACTATCAATTATATGTAATCAAGGGGGGTTTCTGATTGTTAAAGTGACAAATAGGCAAAGCAAACAAGAAGTTGATTTCAGTGATTTTAAGAAAAAGTTGCACTTGACAACTATCTGCTTCAACATAAGATATGGTTGACCATTGTTTTCATGAAGTTTATTCCAAAGTTTGTTCCCATCTTGATCATATTTAAATACCGTTTTAACCAGCCCCGATATTACTTATTGTTAATCATAACTCGTAAACCTACAGAATCAGATTTTAACAATAGCGTTCAAATAAAGATAAAGAGACACATGATATAGAAACAACCCATTACTAAAATCACGTGGTTATGTTCCACTCATGAATTACACTTGCAACCCGCTTATGTAAACGTGCTTGCTACTAGAAAGATGACCCGAACCCGGAACCACAATTCCTAGCACATTGAATAAGACCCAAGTACCTAGACGATCAAGCTAGATAGAGGGTGAGATACAATGAAGAAGTTAAGTACAAGAACATAACACAAATCATTATGGAATAACAACTTCAATTATAAAACTTACAACCAGATCTATGTCGAGAGCTTCCAATGTCAAGCACAACTTAAGGTGCTTAGCCATCCATAGAGAACAAAACAAAACAAAGAAAATAAAAGTTTTTTTGGTGTGATGAGGTGAAAATGAGATATTCTAACACTAACCTAGCATCTCTATTTATACTAATTAGGACACTAAATTGCAGTAAATAGGCAACCCAAGCCGTCAATTTAAATGCCATAAAGTGAGTGTCTAAACAACCAAACTTATTACGACTGTTGCATAACCGCGGGCGCGGATCTGAGAGCCGCGGGGGCGGTTTACTGCAAAACGCTCCATCTTCAACTGAGCCGCGGGGGAGGGTCATTAATTCTTTGGAACGTTTGACTAATGATCTTCTTGACGTTCGCAGTGTCGCCGCGGGTGCGGCGCAGTGTCGCCGCGGGTGCGGCACAGTGTCGCCGCGGGGGCGGGCCAGTGTCGCCGCAGGTGCCGTGACAGGGTTCCTCTGGAGTAAGTGTCGCAGCGGGGGCGGCACTGTGATGTCGCGGGCGCGGTTTTTCAGCAAAGACTTTGTCTTGGACTTTTCTTTGCTTCCGTTCTTCTTCCAACTATTGCTAAATCTTTGGATTTCTTCATTGCTTAGTTCTTCAGCTAGATTTACACAGTTGACAACAAAATACAACTATTTGACTCTAAAAACATACTTTAACTACCTTAATAAGATAGTGATTCCATCACCTGTCAAATTCCCTCATGCTTAGACACTTACTCGTCCCGTGTAAACTAAAAATCTGTCTAATGTGATACAAAAAGCCTCAGGAAGCATGATGGAAATAGAAAGCTAATGAAACAAAGCATGCAAAAGAGAAAAAATAAAAAATCTATCAAAGTGATATGAAAAGAGAAAAACTACCATCCTTATTGCTCCAAAAGTGGCCTACCAGTTCCTCCTTATATCTCCTCTTCTTATGTCGCCAACGTCAGAAAAGGGAACCTATCACTCGGATTTCGCTCATTTTGCAAGGAGCCCTTTCGGGTTTTCACCTTGCCACTATTTTTTTTCTAAGATAGTCTAACCACTTCTCACATCCCTCAAGTCCATTTTTGCACCAACCTAATGTTTGTCGGACTACCTTCTTTTTTCCAACCCGCCCTTTCGGGTTTTCGGTTTATCCAAGGATAGATCTCTCCCCCATGCTTGAAGATCACTTTGCCCTCAATGTGTGAAAATAAAGGAAAAAACTAAAGAGGGAGAAGGATTAAGAACAAGCTTATTGATGAGATGGTGGACAATCGGGGTACTCCGGTGGATACGTGAAGTATGAGAAGAAGAGCTCCTGCTACTAGTGGATCAGGTGGTGGCGTGGTGGATAAGTGGATGTGAGTGTGGAGGATAGGTTTTGAGTGGAGAAGAATGTAAGTGGTTAGGGAAAGAGGGGATGGTGGTTGGAGATTTGAGAGGAGGTGAAGTTTTTCTTTCTTTTTCTTTTTCTTTTTTTTTTTACATACCAGTCGTCATGACCACCGCAGTCGCGGCTCTTCTTTGCCGCGGGTACGGCCACTGTTGGGTTAGCCGCTGTCGCAGACCTTCATAGCCGCGGGGACGGATAGACAACAAAAAGACTTTTATTTGTCCTTCCTCGGGTTGCCTCCCGAGCAGCGCCTTTGTTTTACGTCGTTGGCTTGACGCAAGTCCTTGATCATGCTTGTATGACTCCTCCAGGATCAATTCGTTGATGTTGAGGTCTCATCCCTTTGATGTCATCCAAGATCCAACCACTTGTTTTCTCACTCTCTTCTAGTGCAAAAGAGAGATTAGTAGCATGAGCTTGAACCATACAAATGGTTCAAACCAATAATTGACAATAAAAATAACAGAGTACTTAACAACTCTAACCTCCCCGGCAACGGCGCCAAATTTGCCGAACGCTAAAACCTATGGTCGTTGTCTTTTAGCTTAAGTCAAAGTTAATTACCTAACGTTACACTAACCGGTTTGTATAATGTAAGTAAGGGTCAAACCCAAGAGAGATAGAGAGTAATTAAAACACAAATGTGATTAAACTATCAATTATATGTAATCAAGGGGGGGTTTCTGATTGTTAAAGTGACAAATAGGCAAAGCAAACAAGAAGTTGATTTCAATGATTTTAAGAAAACATTGCACTTGATAACTATCTGCTTCAACATAAGATATGGTTGATCATTGTTTTCATGAAGTTTATTCCAAAGTTTGTTCCCATCTTGATCGTATTTAAATACCGGTTCAACCAGCCCTGATATTACTTACTGTTAATCCTAACTCGTAGACCTACAGAATCAGATTTTAACAATAGCATTCAAATAAAGATAAAGAGACACATGATTTAGAAACAACCCGTTACTAAAATCAGGTGGTGATGTTCCACTCACGAATTACACTTGCAATCCGCTTATGTAAACGTGTTTCCTACTAGAAAGATGACCCGAACCCAGAACCACAATTCCTAGCACATTGGATAATACCCAAGTACCTAGATGATCAAGCTAGATAGAGGGTGAGATACAATCAAGAAGTTAAGCACAAGAACATAACACAAATCATTATGGAATAACAACTTTAATTATAAAACTTACAACCAGAGCTATGTCGAGAGCTTCCAATGTCAAGCACAACTAAAGGTGCTTAGCCCTCCATAGAGAACAAAACAAAACAAAGAAAATAAAAGTTTTTTTGGTGTGATGAGGTGAAAAAGAGATATTCTAACACTAACCTAGCATCTCTATTTATACTAATTAGGACACTAAATTGTAGTAAGTAGGCAGTCTAAACCGTCAATTTAAATGCCATAAAGTGAGAGTCTAAACAACCAAACTTATTACGACTGTTGCATAACCGCGGGCACGGATCTGAGAGCCGCGGGGGCGGTTTAGTGCAAAACGCTCCATTTTTAACTGAGCCGCGGGGACGGGTCATTAATGCTTTGGAACGTCTGACTAATGATCTTCTTGACGTTTATTGTGTCAAACCGCGGGGGCGGCCCAGTGTCGTTGCGGGTGCGGCACAGTGTCGCCGCGGGGGCGGGGCAGTGTCGCTGCGGGTGCCGTGACAGGGTTCCTCTGGTGTAAGTGTCGCCGCGGGGGCGGCACTGTGTTGCCGCGGGCGCGGTTTTTCAAAGAGACTTTGTCTTGGACTTCTCTTTGCTTCCGTTCTTCTTCCAACTATTGCTAAATCATTGGATTTCTTCATTGCTTAGTTCTTCAGTTGGATTTACACAGTTAGCAATAAAATACAACCATTTGACTCTAAAAACATACTTAAACTACCTTAATAAGATAGTGATTCCATCACCTATCAGATGTATATAGGGAATGTGGTGCAAATCCAGGAAAAGGATTGAAACTCCACAACTGCAAATATAACTCAACTTCCACCAAACAAAATCCTTTTCACTTCTTTTTGTTATTTTCTTTTTCTTTACTTTTACTTGAGAACATAGACAAATGTGCACAATAACCGAAGCCTTGGAAATCAACTAGCCTCAATTTATCGAGGTGCCTCAAACCTGATGCACATACCATGACTCGTTAAGACTATTAATCAATCAGACTTTGGTTGGACACAAACGCCCGACTATGTGAATGGTGTCGAGTTACTCATCATCATGATTAACGTCCCTAAAGCTATTTTTCTAACACAAACTCATCACTTTCAACTTCAACTTTCACAAGCCTTTTCACCAATATGCTTCCAAATTCTTGGATAGGTAAATGGAGGAAAATATATATATGAGGAGCTAAAAGCATGATCAAGAAGAAGAAAGAAATTGAAATGCCTTAATCATACCAAAAAGATGTGTAAGAACTTATAGCGCAATTTCAACCTTCAAATCTCAACATGATTTTATAAAAACAAATTACCACACATGCATAAATTTCAAATAAAGCATTCAAATCCCAAATATGTCATAAATTATTTTAAACACATTAAGATCATCAAAAGTTAATCAACAAACATTATCATCATTGGGATCACATCCATCCTAGAAGCACAAAACTTTTCAAAATTTTCAATTTTTATGGATTTTTTAAAAACATGATGCAATGCATGAAAAATAAACGTGTGACATGAAATCCAAAGCAATGCATAGACACATAAGCAAAAGAGTATCACAGTAGCAATTATTACAGACATTCTCCGCCTCAAATTAAAAATACACATTGTCCCCAATGTGATAATAATAAAAGAGAAAGAGAACTCACAATGTTGACTCAAGGCATACTAATAATAATAATAATAATAATAATAATAATAATAATAATAATAATAATAATAATAATAATAATAAGAAAAAAGTCCATGGTGATCGATCAAGCGTCAGGTGGAGATGCAATCTGGACGAAGGATCGAATGCCGTCCCAAACTACTGGCGGTACATGTCTCTCATCATACGTGCAAGATGGTCCTGGTCCTCGTGAATAACATGAATATCGTCCTTAATAGCTCGAACGGACACCTCCAAAGCTCCCATTATTTGGTCCAGACTCCCTCGCATCTTAGGGCGCTCAAATGCACTTGCTCTACCTCGAGATCAGCGTTGAGGTGCCCTCACAGGCTCCTCGTGCCGTCCATACCCTACGTCAACAACCCTAATGCTCGGGTCCTCATCCGTGTCCTCATCTTTTGCCTCCTCTACAACCACACTAGGACCTGCTATATCAGTACCGGTATCCATAACATCACCCTCAACAACATCAACGTCATCATCGGACTCACTCCCATGCATACCTTGAAAATTCTCCTTCCAACTCCTCGGATCAGCAATAGTGTACTCAACAGTCCAACGAATCCCCCTAGGAGCATTCTTCTCCCAAGGCATGACGACGTAAGGAGAGCCACACCCTCGAGAAATAAGAATCCGACGAGAGATGAAGTGATGAAGTCATAAGGGCTTAGCCTCATCGGCTAAGGTACAAGCAGATAAATCCAATTCGATGACCTTTACTATATGAGTGACCAACCCACCTACACAGATATCTATCTTACTCTTATTAGCTATCTTGCATAAGCTGTCAACAAGCATCGTGGCGGTATCCAGCACATAATCGGTCTCCATACACCACAAGATAAACAATTCATCAGGTTTAATTTTTTTTGTGATGTCTCAATCCTAAGAAAGAGACTCTTACTAAGGATCCGGTGGGCAAGCTTAAAAGCTAAAGTGTATACATTCTTCTCTTTGGAATCACCGGCCTGCCAGTTATCAACTCTCCCCTCAATCAAGGCAATATTCTCCCAAAACAACCTATATTTCATCCCCGTAGGAAAGGTACATGCAGTGGACTCGAGGAAACCAAAAATATCACCAAACTATTTATTGTCACGCCGTAGTTCTTATCCATGATCCTAAATTTCACCCCTCTAGCTTCCGGCACATAAGTGAAAGAACTCTAAAACTCATACGTCATCTCAACATAAGCAGGTTCTTTTATATCAACGAATTGCTCAAAACCGACACGCTCAATCATCAGACGCAGATCATCAACCACATTAAGACATGAAAATTATCAAATCCAAAAACCTAGGAGCGACTATGGGACTCTCACTAATGTGATCGTACCTTGTTCGATGACATTCTTGAATAACTGGAAGCGCCGAAGGCGGAGGTGGAGGAGCTTGCAGGGATCCAGACTCCTTACTAAGGACGATTGCCCTTGAAGAACGACGAAGCAGATCCATCTCAAAAAAAATCTCGGACTGTTCTTTGGAGAATCTCGGCCGAGTTTCTAGTTGTCAACCGAGATTTTACAGTTTTGAATCGAAATTGACGAATCTGTAAAGATTTTCTCAAATCGATGCTCCCACTAGCTAGCTTCTAATGCTTGTTCCGATTTGTTTCCACTCTACCACACTAACCACTTCTCCCAAAATCAACCAAATGGAAGCAAAGAGAAGTATGGAGAGTTTGGAATGAGATTACCCCGATTACGCTTGATTTGGTGTAATATGGTGCTGATTGATTCAGGAAATGAGTTTGTGATGCCTTCCTCTTCAGTTTTGATCCAAGAACGAAGCAAAACGGTTAGGAAATGAGGATTTTGAGAATTTGAGGTTTTTTCGCCGTCAAGTGTGAGAGGTTAGGGTTGGGGAAGAGAGTGAGGTCGTTTTCAGCTTTTATACCCCGTAGAGAATTCAAAAAAATCTTGGCCAAGATTCCTGAGGCCAACCGAGATTTTCAAACGATATTATCCCTGTTGTGTTTTCTCGGTTGAATTGGCGTTCTCTTGGTCCAAGATAATGTAGTCTCGGCCTACATTTTTTTTCTTTTTCTCTCCAATGCCTCAACGTTCATTTTGTCTCAAAGTCTCTAACTCAAAGTGATCTCAACGCATCTTAGTCGTTCATTCTTGTCGGAATATACCTATGTCTTGCAACCAAAAATACATAAACAAAACACACCAAAACAACCAACTATCTATCTAAGACAACCAAAACTTCGAATTACCTAGGGTTGCTTCCTAAGAAGCGCTTCATTTAAGGTCGCTAGATTGACCGTAGTCCTTATTGATCATGTAAGGTCAAGGGGGGCAATCCTCTCAACCGGAGCTTCCGGCGTATATTTCTTCAACCTATGTCCGTTCACCATAAAGATTCCCCTAGCTCACCCCATACTTCAACTACACCATGGGAAAAACAAGTTTCATAATGTAAGGTCTTGTCCATCTAGATTTGAGCTTACTTAGGAAGAGACGGAGTCTAGAGTGTAAGAGATGGACAAGTCTCCTTCTTTCAACTCCTTTTGGATAATATGTTTGTCATGCCACTTCTTTGTGCACTGTTTGTAAATCCTTGCGTTCTCATAGGCGATCAAGCGGATTTCCTCTATCTCGTTGATGTCTAAAAGCCGTTTTCTCTGGCTTCTTTCATGTCGAAACTCAGCCACTTGACTGCCCAGTACGCCTTGTGCTCTAACTCCACTGGGAGATGACAAGACTTCCCATATAGAAAATTATAAGGCGTTGTACCTATGGGAGTCTTGAATTCCGTCCTATATGCCCAAAGTGCGTCATCCAACTTCGTGGACCAATCCTTCCTTGTTCTAGAGACGGTTTACTCTAGGATTCCCTTGATCTCTCAGTTTGATATCTAAACCTATCCACTAGACTGAGGATGATAATCAGTTGCTACCTTGTGTGTGACCTCATACTTCAATAGAAGTGCTTCAAACTTCTGGGCGGTGAAGTGTGTCCCTCCGTCACTAATGATGACTCGAGGCATCCCACATCTAGGAAAAATCGTCCTATTGAAGAATTTCACTACCATTGAGGCGTCCACAAAATAATTATCGGACAAGTCTTTAGATTTAGTTACGGCAAAGGCGATTACTATGATTTGTTTTGTCAAATTTGTTGTAAGGCCTTGGTATTTTGATTTTTAGTAGAGGAAATCTTGCTACCTTCTAACACAACAATTGTATTATCATGGGGTGTCACTAGTTTGCCAAGAGGGAAGGTTGAGGAGTATCACTAGTAGGGTTGTACAGGTTCAAACCGGACCGGACCGGAAATTACGATCCTGTTCTAGACCGTAATTGTAAAAATCCGGTCTAGTCCGGTCCATGATATTACGATCAAGTTCGATCCTAGACCGTAATGTTCCTGTCCGGACCAGTCCGAACCGTTAATTTGCACTTAACTTATTTTTGAACAAGAAGAGCATCCGAACCGGATTTAATCTATGCAAATAAAAAATATTTTTTAAATTAAAAAAAAATGGTCCGGACCGGATCTTATTGGACCGGACCATGGTGGACCGGACCGTAACGGTCCGATCTGGTCCGGCCCATGGGCCGTTTCACACAAGCAGTGAAACGGTCCGGTCCAATCTGTGAATTTACGTTCCGGTTCGGACCATTTGGACAACCTTAATCACAAATGTCTATAAAGGTGAATATTCGCTCCAAACGGTGTGTGTAAGCTTTAAATTTATATCCCAAGAAATATACTTAAAACAAGGATGCGAACCCGCAGTGTACGAATCAATTATAGTAAAAGCAAGAATTCTGGGGTGTCGATCTCAGGGACTTAGGTGAAACAAAGCAAGTATAGGTTGTCAATGTAACTAATAACCACAAAAGCGATTACAGCAATCAAAGAGATGATAATAAGGTCAATTAAAGGGAATATGCAAATTCTAGGGGTTAAAGCGTTTAGTTGTGGTTCCAATTCAAGATCTCAAGATAAGCGGACAAAGCTGAGATTTTGCAAAGGGAAAGTGTTTCTAAAGTGGAATAGATCACCGGGTAAGTCTCACTACTCACTAATCCAAAACCAAAAACTCCTATTACCGGGTAAGTCTCAAGGTACTAAGGAAAGGAATTATAATCTCAAACCAACACACCAACTAAGGGAATAGAATCAACCTTTACCGGGTAAGTCTCAGGCTAACTCACAAAGATGGGATGAAGCCACACTCAAACCCTAATAAAGGATAAACCTTTATTACCTACAATTATGATCATGGGTAAACAAACAAAGGAATCACCGGGTAAGTCTCATCCTAGGCTTGCAATGAACCAGGAAAGGTGTAATAAGAATAGGATTTGGCAAACTCTATCACTTAACTCTCAGTTACGGATCAGAAAAGGTCACCTCGGTCATTCAAGTTCCACCCCGGCCAAGATGTTCATCGACTGAACGAGATGTTCTAGCGTTAAGGATAAAGACTCGAGCTTTCAGGGTCCTATTGGGATTAAGATTATTCTGTCATCGTCTTTTCCACAACTTTCAGCTAATCACCCTAGAATCGCACAAAGGAATTAGCCACTCATCATCATGAAAGCAATAATCAAATATATGGAAAGGGAATGAATATTTGAACACAAAAACCTTAAGAACAAGGCTTCAATAACTGAATCATATATCAAACAAATCAGCGTTCCTTGGATCACAAAATCCAACAAGACAATCAAACAAAAGGGAATCTAAGAAAGTCTTACAAATCCCCTCAAAAGCTATGTCCGAACTATCAATCCTTCCTTGATTGATCTTCAATCTTCCTTCCTTCCTTCAAAGCTTCCAGAAAATCCTCTCTTTGTTAATTATTCTCAGCCTCCAAGCTTGGTTGAACTTGTAGAAAATCCAACCCTTTTTATAGGAGAATTATCTTCCAAAGATAATAATATCTTAAAAAGATAATTTCCTAATAAAATATATCTTATCTTCAAAATAGATCTCCCAAATATATGATCTTCCTTCCAGAAATCCAACCCAAAAATATAAGATCTCTCCTTCCAAAAATAAAAGATCTCAGCCAAATAAAATATATCTCGCCGCGTCACGGTGTTCGCCTCGATCGGGGTGCTCCTCTAGATCACCTTGGTCGAGGTGGTACTGTAGCTGACCGAGGTGAATCTCAGCTGAATATGAAATCTCTTAAATCTGGTCCAAAGTGAATCTTCTTCGCTAATTCCTTGCTCCCTGAGTTCTCTTTTAAGCTCCTGAATGTAGCTTCTATGACTCCTTTGCTCCTTAGTTCCAGTTCGATCCAAAATGTTCCATTTTAACTACGATTACAACGAAACTTGGTGTAGACCTCGATTCCCGTAAAGGTAGATGAAACAACAATACAATCACATAATATAAATTCAAACATGCAGATTATTGAAGATAAAACGTCCAAACAAGTCCCAAAATATAGACTATAATACATGCTATCAGTGAACTCAGAAAAGAGAGCTAGAAGTAACAAAGATGATGATTTTGTATCAACAATTGTTTGAGAGGGGGATGTATGGTGTTCGTAGGCCGGCGTGTTAACACCCCAAATCCGTGGGACTCGGAGTGTCACATTGGGATAGGATCTCACAGTGGATCTTGACCCTAGCCTGACAACAAGTTCACTGGACCTTACAATATGGCACTGGCAGATATAAAACAAATACGTAAAGCTGAATAAAACTGTACAACCAAAAGGTGAACAACATCATAGCCGAGTATATAAAGCAACACCCTCACACAAGAGGTAACAAAAGATCATCCTCACGTAGGAGGGAAACATAAACAACCCCAGAAGCCATAACCATCCTATGTACGAGAGGTTCTCAGCCTGCCACCCTGCTAGATCACTCAGCAGCACCCCTATCCTGCAAGACATCTACAACATGGTATGAAACCATTAGCTAACCATACATATATGAGGTAATGCATAAGCACAAGCACAATCATGAAAAGATAAACACATCAACATGCTATCACACATTTACCCATTTATCATCTTTATATAATAGTCATTCACTCAAATTGTATATATATAGATAGATGAAACTATGTGACACGAGGACCGATACATCCTCGCGTCTGGGCCTAACGTCCATCTGGAAGTAGTGTCGATCACACAACCCGTGTACCCTATGGGAGTGGATTATGCCCTTCCTGTATACCAGATGGCATGAGCACGGAGAACCCACCAACCCCTTGCATGATGAAGGGAAAGGTTATCACAACTACGCATACGGGGCAAGCAATAAAACATAGGTTGGTAATAACGATATCTCATGCTATCATAGCAAACATATAACGCACACACCACTCATGCAAACACCCAATATAAGGATGGTAGTTAAGTAAGTTCTACGGACTTACCTCAACCTCGTACAAAGCTAAACCATGATCAACATCCACTCTTGAGAGGGACACTGCCTCATAACAAGACATAGAGATATATCAATCTCCTATCAATCAAAGGGGTCACACCTAAACCCAAGGGATCCATAGGATCATCCTCAATTTAACCTCACAACCTAATAAACCTTAAAGGCCATACATGGCATATACCGATCATAACCTCATCAAAACACCTCCTCACGCATCTAGCATGAACCTATACACTCACACTAGGAAAGGAAGGAAAAAAGGCATCTTAAAGCAAGCCAAGAAGCAACACACACCTACAACAAGACCAATTCAAGGGCTGGACTGCAGGTGGCCACAGGGGCGGCTCCAAGAGGCGCTGGGGCAGACCTTGGCCGGCGCAGGGGCGGCTGCAAGGTGGCGCAAGGGCGGCTGGTGTGCAGAAGGTGCACCTCCGACTGTCCTTTGCTTCTTCACTCGATCTTCTTCACTCCTTCTTCATCCAACAACCATACACATACATATACATACATATATACATCAATTGAAGCCAATCAAGGCTGCCACAAGATCAACTTGTGGAACCTAAGCTAGAATCGAAGGAAATAAGGAAAGAAGCAAGGAAGAAGAAAGATAGGAGGAGATGGAAGAAAGCTCACCAAGCTGAACCTATGCAGATGCAGAAACTCTCACCATGACCTCCAACCTGACTCAACAAGGCACATCAACATCAACCATTAACAATCAACAATAAAGCTAAGCTCATAAGCTCTCAAACTCACACAAACTCAATCAAAGATCAAGAAGAGATCCAAGGGAGAAGAGAAGAGGAAGAACGTAAGGAAGGAGATGATGGAACTGTAAATGAAGAACCCTCATCATAAGGAGAGAGAAGAAGCTTATAAAGGGAGGAAAAGGGTAAATCACGGGTCAAAGGATCAACAAAGACGGCTGCAGCCACACAGATCCGTAGGGACGGACCCTGTGAGGCGTAGGTGCGGCCCAGGAAAACCGTAATGGCGGCCTCTTGGTCACACAGGGGCGGTTTAGGCTAAAATCAGGTCCTCAACATACACTCTCAGCAACTCACCAACTAAAATTTTACATCTCACCCCCCTAAAAACAAGTTTCGTCCCGAAACTTACGAAATCCCAAATCCTCTCTGACCCATAAGCTGAGGTATAACTCTTTCCCTCTATCGGAGGTATCACCTCTCCGTTCAGAAGGTCACAACCTATATCAATCTATAACCTCAAACATCAACATGAAGGAATCATCAACTCCAGAAAACAGGGCCATAATGCTACCCAAAGGCGTAGAGGAATCACATCTCTCGCCATACCACATCACAAGGCATAGAAGAAGTACATCTCTAGCCAAATCATACTCATATACAACGCATGGAGGAATAACATCTCCAATGAATCTATGTCCATAAAGGTAGCATGGAGGAAAGAACCATCTCTAGCTAAATCCTAACACTTAGATAGCATGGAGGAAAGAACCATCTCCAGCTATAATCATACATCACACTAGCATATCAAGATCTAATAAGATCATAAATCACATCATAGCTACTATGGAATAAACACATCAAGGCATGTAAGCACATAAGCACATAATCACATACTCACCAAGATAACACTAAGATTTACTCATCGACCCTAGGTGCATCTATCTAAGCATAGAACTCTGGATAGTTCCTCTGGATACTATCCTCAGTCTCCCATGTAGCCTCCTCAAGTCCACATCTCGACCACTGTATCCTCAACATAGGAATGTCCTTCGAACATAGGCGTCTCACACCTCGCTCTAGGACTGCAATAGGATGCTCATCAAAGGTGTGGTCCGGCTCAACCACCAAATCATCATAACTCATAATGTGCCTCGGATCTGGTATATACTCCCTCAGCTGAGACACATGGAACACAGGGTGAACACCCTCTAACCTCGGAGGCAAAGTTAATTTGTAGGCTGCCCTCCCGACTCTATCTAGTATCTCAAAAGGACCGACATATCGGGGACTCAACATCCCCTTTATGACAAAGCGTCTGATGCCACACGTCGGTGATACTCTTAGCCAAACATGAGCTCCTACTCTAAACTCTAGAAGTAGACGCCTCCTGTCTGCATATGACTTCTGGCGACTCTGTGCAGCCAACATCCTCTCTCAAATTAGCGCTAATCGAGCCATTTCATCCTGAATATGCTCTAGCGCTACCCCATTGATCCTGGTAGGCTCGTCCCAACATAAAGGTGTACGGCACCTACGTCCATATAGTGCCTCATAAGGAGCCATTCCAATAGATGCATGCCAGTTGTTGTTGTATGAGAACTCAACTAGTTGGAGGTAATCAGACCATCCCTGTCCCCAATCAAACACACAAGCTTACAACATATCCTCCAGGGTTTGGATGGTCCTCTCTGATGGACCATCTGTCTGGGGGTGAAACGCAGTTGACCGACGGTATTTCTATGGTCGTCTATACCCAATCAAAAGTAAATCCCGACTTAGAACTAAGAACAAGTATAGTGATTAAGTAAGGGTCGAACCCAAGAGAGTTAAGGTGTTTTAGATGCAATTATCAATTATAGTGACAAGTAACAAAAGGGGGGGGGTTTGGTTGAATTGATGCACACAAAAACTTATGAAAACGATTAATGCGATGAGTAAGACAATTGGTGGATGAATCTACACTAGGTTGATTCTAAGCATGCAATTGCTACTTTGGTGAGTTCCTTTTACAAGTTTTCAAGTAATCTCCCGTCTCGATCATATATATGTGTTGAGCCAACCGGCATCAACACAACTTAACAAGTTAGCGTTCCGTAAACCTACAAGAACAAATAACAAGTTAGCTTTCAAACAAAGACTAAGGGATATAAAGAGAAGATTAAAACCGTTAAACTTATCTTTATATTTGTGTTCCTTTTCTTTAAGTAATTACAACCCGTTATTACTTAAAGTTGCTACTAGATTAAAGACCCGAATCCGGAACCTATTAATCCTAGTTGTTTATATGTACTTTAGAACCTAAGGTGATCAATCTCAAGCAATAGTAAACATGCAATTAGGCAATGGAAATCAAGGAAGCACAAAGTATTACTGAATGAAAACTTATATTAAAAAGAACTTACAACTAAAGTAACAATGCAGCTTCAAACCAACCCAATGTAGCAAGGGAGTTAGCAACTCATGACAAAGGTAGCAAGACAATCTAAGTGGATAATTTGTTGGCTAACAAGATGGATAAGTTGGATGATTCTAGCAATTAATCAAGGACTATTTATACTACAAAAGACACTAAATAGGAGGAAATGGCCGGCCCAAAACAGCCACCTTTAATGCCATAAAGGTGGTGTAAACAACCGGAGTAAAGCTTTTGACGTTAAGCCGCAGGGGCGGTCTTCAGCTCCGCAGGGGCGGTGAAGGCAAAAACGCTTGATCTTCTTTATGGCCACAGGGGCGGCTAAGTGCTTCCGCTGGGGCGGATCTTTAATGCTCTTCAAACGTCTGACCCTTCGACTTCTTGACGTTTCTGATGCCAAGCCGCCGGGGCATCCCTATGTCAACGTAGGGGCGGTGACACAATCTCTTCACCTTCCAACTCCCATGTTGAGGCGCAGGCAGGGGCGCAGTGGGAGGCGTAGGGGAGATGGTCTTCGTCTCTTCAGGGCAGGTCATCGCAGGGGCACCAAGAAGTGGCGTAGGGGCGGTGACACACTTCATGGCCGGCGCTGGTGAAGGCGCAGGAAACGCTCCGGCGTAAGTCGTCACCCGCAGAGCGGTGGCAAGGCTCCGTTGGGGCGGTGAGGCAACAGAAGCTTTGCTTCGTGATCGATCTTCACTCCTAAGTGCTTATAACTCCTTCCTTAGCTTCTTTTAGTCTTCTTCTTCTGGACCAAGGAGTTAGTAGCTTAAACCGACACAAATGCAATAAAAAGACTCTAAAAACTATCCTAAATGATAGTGATTCCATCACCTATCAAACTCCCCCATACTTAGACCTTTTACTCGTCCCGAGTAAAACAAATGACAGCAACTAGACTCAAAGGCCTCAGGAAGCATGGGTAAACAAGAAAAGACAATGAAAACAAGAGAAAAGCCAAGAAAGAAAGAAGGAAAAGAGAGGAGATGTGAGAAAAAAGGAGAAACTACCATCCTTATTGCTCCAAGAGTGGCCTACCCGGACAACCTCCTTATGACTCCCCTTCTTATGTCGCCAAAACACCGGAAGGGAAACCTACACTCGGTGTGGCTCATTTTGCCAAGGCGCCCTTTCGGGCTTTCACCTTGCCACTGTTCTTCTTTTCTCACTTGAACTCACATCCCTCAAGTCCAATTTTACACCAACCTAAAGTTGGTCGGACTACCTCCTTTTTGCCTAAACCGCCCTTTCGGGTTTTCGGTTTATCCAAGGATTTTCATGCCTTTTTTTTTTCCATTTCTTTGGTTTTTTCTCTTTTTTTTTTTGTGAATTTCAAACTGAATTCAAAGATGCAAAACAAATCAAATAAACTCAAATGAACTGTACAAGCAATGATATATCCCTCCCCCCATACTTGAAGTACACTTTGTCCTCAAAGTGGAAATGAGGCAAAGATAAATGTGGAAGAAGGGAAGAGAAATGTACCCATCAGTGGGGTGGTCCGGATGGACCACCAGGACCCTCCTCCGGTGGGTAAGGAAAATGGCGGAAGAAGTGCTCCTGCCGGCGGTGGAGCGTGTCGATACGGTCCTCCTGAGCCTCCATCCTCTCTCTAAATGATGTCTCGTAGCTAGCTTGCCAGGCTAGCTGTTGAGTCTCCAACTACTGTTGATGAGCCGCCTGCCAAGCATCCTGACGGCGGTCAAAGTGAGTGGTCATGGAGGAGGCAAAACTAGACTGCCACGCCTGCTGCTGCTCAAGCATGGACCGCTGGTACTCGGTCTCCATGCCTGGTGCTGTGTAGTCAAGGCCGCCATCTGAGCCTGCAGACTCTCCATGGCCTGATTGTCGTGTGCTGCCGTCGGCATCTCCTCATCAGTGGCGGGGGCTCGGCTGGAGCCGGCCGCATATCTCCCAATAATATCCGCCTGAGGCCATCTCGGAAGAAACTGGTCAGCCGGTATATACAAATCAGAGAGCTCGTCTCCAAATGGAAGTCGTCGGGGGAGGTAGGTGATGTGACTCCCATCTGCTAACGAGATCCAAAAGCGGTGCTCCCCGTCTCTCCTGAGAAGCCTGCACCTCCTCAACATACCCTCCGTATAAAGTGGGGCCTCTAATCCGTCCTCCAGGGTAGAAAGATCCATCACCCGTGCAGCCAACAAGGAGATGATCCCTCCTCCCACGATATCTCGTGGCTCATTCTTCCTAATCCGCTTCAAAGCGGTAAGGAAGAGGTATGGCCAATCCGGTACCCAGTCGTTTGTGGAGAGGCAGGCGTATAGCAGTGGAAGGTCCTTAAGAGCAACCTTATTCTCCTCCTTGTGTCCACAGAAGACACTCATGAATACCTTCGAGATGAGCATCAAACAGGGGTGAGTGAATTTGTTGGAGTACTCACCCCCTGCATGAAACTCGGACCTAGTGGCGGCCTGCCAAAACTCCATCAAATCAGGTGTCGGAATAGGTTCCCACCAGTCGTCGGAAGCGGCTATAGTCACCCCTAATGCCTCATGCAGCTGGGTGTAGTCCAATGTGTACTTCCTTTTGTTGAACTTGAATGTAAGGCCAACACACCCATGGTCCACCGTTTCCATTTTGAAGGTGGCAATGAACTGGCGGCTGAGCTCGGGGTATGTTGGGGCGGTTGTTATCAGAAAATCCCCAAGCCCAACGTTGTTGAGAAGTTCCTGCATGCTCTCCAACATACCCAATTGTTCCAAAGTAGGAACGTCCAGAAATTGGGTTGTATACACAACCCGACTTTGTGCAATCCTATACCGCATCGTCTCAGCTTTTGAAAACTTATACTTCTTCTGATTCTCCATCTCTTGCAGTTTGAACAATCAAAGGAATTAGAAATTTCAGAAAATTGAGTAACAAACGAACCCTCTGTTGTGTTTTCCGCAGGGACGGCTACAACAGGTGTAGGGGCGGCACGACGCAGGGGCGGGAGCTTGCAGGCGCATCGGCGGGCAAAGAGCAGAAGGTGATTTGGGCGTTCGGCGAAGGCGGTGGCGATGGGGCTTTTCCGGCATCTTTTTCCTGTTGCAGACGTCGCCGGAGGTGGGGCAGTGGAGTTTTGATAGTGAGAGTGTTGAGGTGGTGTTTGTGAGTGGTGGTGGAGAGGGTTGGTGTCGTAAAGGGGGCGGCGACACTAAGTTGCCGGAGGCGGCGTAACATCGTCTGGACAGGGCGGTGTGAGATCTTCCAGAGGGCGCAAGAGCGTGGGAGGCGAGTCGGCTAGGTTTTTGGAGGATGAATGGAGAGGGAGTAAAGAGGGCGGTAGATGTAGATTATTTTTGGGAAGTGTATTTTTTTTCTTTCCTTAACAGAACCGTAGGGGCGGCGTTTGTAAATGCAAGGGCGGTGACAAGGAAGAGGGGGTATGCAGCCTCAGCGCCGGGGGCGGAGCTGAGGATGCGTGTCAAGGGTGGCTGCCGCAGGGGCATAGGGGTGTCACCGCGGGGGCGGTGACAAGCATGTCGAAGGCGCAGGCCCAGCGCCGGGGGCGGCACTGGGCATGAGTGTCACCGCAAGGGCGGGGACTTAAAGCCACAAGAGCGGTTTTCTTAACAGAAACTCCTCTTCTTATTCCTTCGGGTTGCCTCCTAAGCAGCGCCTTTGTTTTACGTCGTTGGCTCGACGTAGGGACTCTTCCTCTATGATTGAGCCTCTTCTAGCATCACCTTTGGGTTTATAACCGTTTGTGAAGGTAATCCTACGGAGGACCTAGTTTCGATCCTTGTAATGGCTTCCGCCATTTGACCAACCTGTTTTTCAAGGTTCTTGATGCTAGATTCTGTTGTTTTGACATGAGTAGCAAAGTGTTTAGTTAAAACCTGCAACATATCTTCAGTTGCATGATACTTACTGACCGAAGGTATTTCTATGGTCGTCTATACCCAATCAAAAGTAAATCCCGACTTAGCACTAAGAACAAGTATAGTGATTAAGTAAGGGTTTAACCCAAGAGAGTTAAGGTGTTTTAGATGCGATTATTGATTATAGTGACAAGTAACACAAGGAGGGGGGGGGGGGGTTTGGTTGAATTGATGCACAAACTTATGAAAACGATTAATGCGACAAGTAAGACAATAATGGATGAATCTACACTAGGTTGATTCTAAGCATGCAATTGCTACTTTGGTGAGTTCCTTTTACAAGTTTTCGAGTAATCTCCCGTCTCGATCATATATATGTGTTGAGCCAACCGGCATCAACACAACTTAACAGGTTAGAGTTCCGTAAACCTACAAGAACAAATAACAAGTTAGCTTTCAAACAAAGACTAAGGGATATAAAGAGAAGATTAAACCATTAAACTTATCTTTATATTTGTGTTCCTTTTCTTTAAGTAATCACAACCCGTTATTACTTAAAGTTGCTACTAGATTAAAGACCCGAACCCGGAACCTATTAGTCCTAGTTGTTTACATGCACTTTAGAACCTAAGGTGATCAATCTCAAGCAATAGTAAACATGCAATTAGACAATGGAGATCAAGGAAACACAAAGTATTACTGAATGAAAACTTATATTATAAAGAACTTACAACCAAAGTAACAATGCAGCTTCAAACCAACCCAATGTAGCAAGGGAGTTAGCAACTCATTACAAGGTAGCAAGACAATCTAAGTGGATAGTTTATTGGCTAACAAGATGATAAGATACATGATTCTAGCAATCAACCAAGGACTATTTATACTACAAAAGACACTAAATAGGAGTAAATGGCCGGCCCAAAACAACCACCTTAAATGCCATAAAGGTTGTGTAAATAGCCGGAGTAAAGCTTCTGGCGTTAAACCGCAGGGGCGGCCTTCATGAACCACAGGTACGGTTTAGACAGAATCAGTTGATCTTCTTCAAAGCCGCTGGGGCGGCTACACAATTCCGCTGGGGCGGATCTTCAATGCTCTTCAACGTCTGACCTTTCGCCTTCCTGACGTTTCTGAAGCCAAGCCGCCGGGGCGTCCCTATGTCGACGTAGGGGCAGTGACACAACCTCTTCGCCTTTCAGCTCCCAGGTTGAGGCGCAGGCAGGGGCGCAGTGGGAGACACAGGGGAGCTAGTCTTCATTTCTTCTAGGCAGGTCACCGTAGGGGCACCAAGGAGTGGCGCAGGGGCGGTGGTATACTTCATGGCAGGCGCTGGCGAAGACGCAGGGAGTGCTCTAATGGAAAACGTCATCCGCAGGGGCGGCTGCAAGGATCCGCTGGGGCGGTGAGGCAACAGAAGCTTTGCTTCGTGATTGATCTTCACTCCTAAGTGCTTATAACTCCTTCTTTAGCTTCTTTTAGTGTTCTTCTTCTGGACCAAGGAGTTAGTAGCATAAACCGACACTAATGCAATAAAAAGACTCTAAAAACTACCCTAAATGATAGTGATTCCATCACCTATCAAACTCCCCTATACTTAGACCTTTTACTCGTCCCGAGTAAAAACAAATGACATCAACTAGACTCAAACGCCTCAGGAAGCATGAGCAAGTAGAAAGACAATGAAAAACAAGAGAAAAGCCAAGCGAGAAAAAAGGAAAAGAGAGGAAATGTGAGAAAAAGAAATACTACCATCATTATCGCTCTAAGAGTGGCCTACCCGGACAACCTCCTTATGACTCCCTTCTTATGTCGCCAAAACCCGGAAGAGAAACCTACACTCGGTGTCGCTCATTTTGCTAAGGCACCCTTTCGGGTTTTCACCTTGCCACTCTTCTTCTTTTCTCACTTTAACTCACATCCCTCAAGTCCAATTTTGTACCAACCTAAGGTTGGTCGGACTACCTTCTTTTTGCCTAAACCGCCCTTTCGGGTTTTCGGTTTATCCAAGGATTTTCATGCCTTTTTTTTTCACTTCTTTGTCTTTTTCTTTTTTTTACTGAATATCAAACTGAATTCAACAATGCAAAAAAGAAAAAAAACTCCAAAAACAACTCAATGAACTGTACAAGCAATGATATGTCCCTCCCCCATACTTGAAGTACACTTTGTCTTCAAAGTGGAAATGAGTCAAAGATAAATGTGGGAGAAGGGAAAAGAAATGTACCCCTCAGTGGGGTGGTCCGGATGGACCACCTGGACCCTCCTCTGGTGGGTAAGGAAAATGGCGGAAGAAGTGCTCATGCCGGCGTTAGATGTCATCAATGCGGTCCTGATGGGCTGTCATCCGGCGGCCAAAAGAGGTCTCAAAACTGGCCTGCCAAGCCAGCTGCTGAGCCTCCAACTGCTGCTGTTGGGCTGCCTACCAGGCCTCCTGCCTCTGGTCATAATGTGAGGTCATAGAGGCAGCAAAGCTCGTCTGCCAGCTCTCCTGCTGCTCCAGCATGGTCCTTTGATACTCCGTATGCCATGTCCGGTGCTAGGTGGTCATGGCAGCCATTTGAGCCTGAAGGCTCTCCATGGCTGGGTCCTCCTCTGGAGCCGTAGTGGGCATCTCCTCGTCATCGTCGGGAATGGGCAGGTGCTCCTCCTGATGAGCCCGGCTGGAGCTGGCAGCATGCCTCTCCATAATGGCCACTAGTGGCCTCCTCGGCACAAAAGGATCTGCCGGAATGTAGAGCTCGGAGAGCTCACCTCCTAATGGTAAAGGCCGGGGGAGGTAGGTGAGGTGGCTCCCATCTGCAAGGGAGATCCAAAATAGGTTCTCCCCGTCCCGCCGGAGGAGCTTGCACCTCATAGGCATCCCCTCAGTGTAGAGAGGAGTCGTCATCCCGTCCTCTAACTCGGATAGGTCCATCACTTGTGAGTCGATCAAAGAGATCACCCCACCGCCAACAATATCCCTCGGCTCGTCCCTCCTAATCCACTTCAAAGCGGCAAGGAAGAGAGAGGGCCAATCCATCACCTTCTCGCTTTGTGGAAGGCAAGAGTAGAGTAGTGGGAGGTCCTTGAGGGCGACCTTATTTTCCTCTTTGTGTCCATAGAAGACACTCATGAGGATCTTTGAAATGAGCCTCAAGCTGGGGTGAGTGAGTTTGTTGGAGTACTCACCCCCAGTATGGAATTCTGACCCGGTAGCTGCCTGCCAAAACTCGCACAGGTCCGGGACCGAGATTGGATCCCACCAGTTTGCAGAGGGGTTTAGAGTCACCCCAAAGGCCTCCCGTAGATCGGCGTAGTCAACAGTGTATTTCACCTTGTTGAACTTGAAGGTGAGGCTGATACACACGTGATCTTCCTTCTCCATTGTGAAAGTGGAGATAAACTGTCTGCTGAGCTCGGGATATGTTGGAGCACTCTTCTGGAGGAAGTCTCCGAGCCCAGCATTCTCCAAAAAAGCTTGCATGCTCTCTAGCATGCCTAGTTTCTCCAAAGTGGGAATATGCAAAAATCGAGTTGCATACACAACTCGATCCTGCACAATCCTATAACGCTCCTTCTCTGCGTCGGTCATCTTGTATTTCCTCGGGGCTTCCATTCTTGAAAGTAATTAAAGCAAAGGATTAGCAAATGTCGAAATAAGGAAAAGAAAACGACCTCTCTGGTGTGATTTCCGCAGGGCGGCTGTGCAGGCGCGGGGGCGGTGAGGCACAGTGGCGGATGCTTGCAGCCGCAGGTGCAGGAGAAGTGCAGAAGCGATTTCCGGGGAGCGATGGAAAGGGTGTTGTTGAGGCTGCTCCGGTGACGTCCTTGGTGGTTTAGTCTCGCCGGCGGTGTAGCTGGAGTGGAATGTGTGAAATAAATGAGGAGGAAGGTCGTAGGACTATGAGAGAGTAAGGGGATAGTGGGAGAGGGTGGCGCAGGGGCGTTTCGACTGGTGGCTGGCTGTCGGACGCGGTGCGTCGGTGAGATTGTTGGTGAGCAGAGGGTCTAGGGGCGTGAGAGTGATTTTGAAGGAGAGGGGTTTGGAGGGTTTGTGTGTTTGGTGAAGAAGGTTGGTGGGTGGTGCGTGGTAGGTGTAGGCGTTTTCGAGATTCTCTTTTTTCTTTTCTGGGTAAACCCACAGGGGCGGGAGTTTGTCGCCGCGGGGGCGGCGACAAGGGAGAGGGGCACGCAGGCTCAGCGCCGGGGGCGGCACTAGGCATGAGTGTCACCACAGGGGCGGGGATATAAAGCCGCAGGGGCAGTTTCCTTGACAGAATCTCCTCTTCTTATTCCTTCGGGTTGCCTCCCAAGAAGCGCCTTTGTTTTACGTCGTTGGCTCGACGTAAGATCTCTACTTCTCTGACTGTGCTTCCTCCAGCACCATCTCGTCAATCGGATCGTTGTTGAATCCTTCAAGGTAAAGCTTTAGCCTTTGTCCGTTCACCTTAAACACCTTGTGTGTTTGGGGATCATAGAGATCCACAACCCCGTGAGGGTATACTTCGGCTACTATGAACGGCCCTGTCCATCTCAAACGCAGCTTACCTGCAAAGAGTTTCAAACGGGATTGAAAGAGAAGTACCTTATTACCTACCTTGAAGTCCTTCCGGAGAATGTTTCGGTCATGCCATGCTTTGGTCTTTTCTTTGTATGTGGTAGCATGGTCATATGCATCTAGCATTAGTTCCTCCAACTCTTGCAATTGGAGCTTCCGGAATTTTTCCACTTCCTCTATGTTCATGTTGCACTTCTTTACCGCCCACCAAGCTTTGTGCTCTAACTCCACCGGTAGGTGGCAAGCTTTCCCAAACACGAGCCTAAAAGGGGACATCCCGATAGGATTTTTGTAGGCTGTCCGATATGCCCATAGGGCGTCATTTAGCCTTGCACTCCAATCCTTCCGCCCGGGAGAAACCGTCTTTTCAAGGATGGTCTTTATTTCCCGGTTGGACACCTCAGCTTGGCCGTTTATTTGTGGATGATTAGCTGTTGATACTCTTTGGTGAACGTGGTACTTCTTAAGGAGATCCGTGAGCGTCTTGTTGCAAAAATGGGTACCCCTATCACTGATTAAGGCTTTTGGGATTTCAAATCTTGCAAAGATATTTTCCTTCAGAAAAGCTGCAACTACTTTTGAATCATCAGTTTTGGTGGCTTTTGCTTCCACCCACTTGGAAACATAGTCCACCGCAAGCAAAATATATGTGTTCCCGAATGAAGTAGGAAACGGCACCATGAAATTAATTCCCCAAATATCAAATATTTCACGAAATATAAGAGAGGATTGGGGCATTTCATGTCTCCTTGAAAGATTTCCTACCCTTTGGCATCTATGACACACTTTGCAAAATGCAAAAGCGTCTCAAAAAATGTGTGGCCAAAAGAAATCGGCATCCAAAACTTTTCTTGCAGTTTTGTTTGCCCCAAAGTGCCCCCCACATGCTTCGGAATGACGGAAAGTTAGGACGGATTGTACCTCATTGTCAGGAATGCAACGCCGGATCACTTGGTCACAAAATGCTTCCAAAGATAAGGATCGTCCCAAACGTAGTGTCGAGCTTCAACCTTTACCTTCTCTCATTGTGCCTTGGTGAAGTCTAGAGGATATTCCTTCCTGACAATGAAGTTCACAATGTCAGCAAACCAAGGCTTAAAAGATTGGAGCTTAAGACAAACCTCTGTCGACAATTCCGCAGGGGCGCCTAGACTGAGCCGCAGGGGCGGCTGGTGAGAGACGCGGGGGCGGTTACACAACAGAGAGTTGTGTAGAATGTATCTTCTGGAAAACTTCCGGCTATCTCTCTTTTTTCTGGATCTTCCTCCTCTTGCACTAGTCTGCTCAAATGATCGGCCACCAGGTTCTCAGCCCCCTTCTTGTCCCTTATCTCTAGGTTAAATTCGCTTAGAAGAAGCACCCATCGGAACAATCATGGCTTTGTCTCCTTCTTTGCCATGAGGTACCTAAGAGCTGCATGGTCAGTGAAGATAATTACCTTTACCCCAAGTAGGTACTGCCGGAATTTCTCAAGGGTAAAAACCACTGTTAACATCTCCTTCTCGGGGGTAGAGTAATTCCTTTGCGCTCCATTAAGTGTCATAGACGCATAATGGATTACATGGGAGGCCCATCCGTCTTTTTGTCCTAAGACAGCTCCATCGGCGTAGTCATTGGCGTCACACATGATTTCAAAAGGTTTCTCCCAATCCGGGGAACGGATGATTGGTGCGGTGGTGAGACATGCCTTCAAAGTGTCGAAAGCCTTCTTGCAATCCTTATCCACTATGAAGGTGACATCTTTCTTGAGCAATTCACACAGGGGTACCGAGATTTCTGAAAAATCTTTGATGAACCGTCGGTAGAAACTTGCATGACCATGAAAAGATCGGATTTCCCGAACATTAGTAGGATAAGGTAAATTTTGAATAACATCAACCTTTGCCTTATCTACCTCTATCCCTTTTGAGGATATTACATGTCCTAGCACAATTCCTTGTTCGACCATGAAATGACATTTTTCCGAATTAAGAACTAAATTGGTTTCAACACATTTTTCCAAAACAAGTTTCAAATGCCCTAAACATGCGTCAAAACTATCTCCATGGACGGTAAAATCATCCATGAAGACTTCAATGAAATTTTCTATGTATTCGGAGAAAATACTTATCATGCACCGTTGGAAAGTGTATGGTGCGTTGCAAAGTCCAAATGGCATTCTGCGATATGCGAAAGTGCCAAATGGGCAAGTGAACGTCGTCTTCTCTTGATCCTCTGGTGCGATGGCTATTTGGAAATATCCCGAATATCCATCTAGGAAACAGTAGTATTGATGACCTGCAAGACGTTCCAAGATTTGATCAATAAAAGGTAATGGAAAATGGTCTTTTTGTGTTACCTTATTGAGCTTGCGGTAGTCAATACAAACTCTCCATCCGGTTTGTGTTTTGCTTGGGACCATCTCTCCATGTTGGTTTTCCACCATAGTGATGCCTCCCTTCTTTGGAACCACTTGGATCGGGCTAACCCAAGTGCTATCCGAGATAGGAAAGATCATATCCACTTGGAGGAGCTTCAACACTTCCTTTTTGACCACATCCCTCATTGGCGGGTTCAACCTCCTTTGAGGTTGCCTAGAGGGTTTGGCTTCGTCCTCAAGAAGAATCCTATGCATGCAAGTGGAAGTACTTATCCCTTTGATGTCCGCAATAGTCCATCCAAGGGCCGTCTTGTGCTCTTTTAGTACTTTCACCAACTTGTCTTCTTGTCCGGTGGTCAACTTGTTGGAGATAATCACCGGCAAGGTATTGTCTTCTCCAAGGAAATCGTACTTGAGGTGTGACGGAAGGTCCTTCAATTCTATTTCAGGTGCCTGCACTATGGACGGAACAAGCTTCTCACTTGGGGTTAGTAAAGTGGGCCCAATGGCCAAATTGGAGATAGGTAGCCTTTTATGCCCATCTAATTGGGCTAGGACCTCTTTCATGCTAAATGTTAACACATAATCTGATTTGAAACCATCAATGTCATGCTCAATCACATTTCTTAATTCATCCACATCAGAGTTATCAAAAACATCTTGCATAAAAGGTTCAATAATGTCAATAGCACACAAAGAATGATCATCACTAGGAAATCTCATTGCATCATAGATGTCAAATTCCACTACTTCTCCATCAAACTCCATGGTCAATTTACCACTAACATAATCAATTTTAGTCCTAGCCGTTTTCAGAAACGGCCTACCTAACAGAATGGGTGCAGCATGTGAATCATTTTCCATATCCATTACAAAGAAATCAACAAGAAATATTAGGTTGTCTACCATTACTAATACATCTTCAATTATCCCTTTCGGGTACACATTAGATCTATCAGCAAGTTGTACTACAATCCTAGTTTCCATTAATGGCCCAAGGCCAAGTGATTTGTAAATCGAATATGGTAAAACATTGATAGAAGCACCGAGATCAAGCATTGCTTTGTCAAAGCGGGTTTCCCCTATAACACAAGGAATGCTTACCATACCCGGATCGCTACACTTCTTGGGCATTCTCCGTTGGAAAACTGCCGACACATGCTCACTCACTTGCACTTTCTGTTTCCCCTTTAGCTTCTGATTCCTCTTGATAATGCAAAGTTCCTTCAAAAAACGAGCATACTTAGGGATACTTTTCACCAACTTAAGGAGGGGAATGTTTACCTCGCATTTGGAGAAAGTCTCAAAGAGGTCCTTGTCCTCAATGATTCTTCTCTCCTTCAAAGCCTCAAGAAAAGGAGCTGGTGGCTTCTCGGAGTACAGTGGCGGAAAGTTAGGCCGGACGTAGGTATCCTTTTCAGCAGGACCCTTTGTTGTGTTTTCTGCAGGGGCGTCAGCTTGAAAGCGCAGGGGCGGCTCAGGGGTTGTCACCGCAGGGGCGGGGACATCCAGCCGCAGTGGCGTTGTCCGTTGTTGTGCTGGGCGCAGTTGCAGCCGCAGGGGCGGCTGTGGGTGCGGAAAAAATGACAAAAGGTTTGCTTTGTGATTCTTTTGCTGCTTTTTGTTGGATTTGCTTCCCACTCCCTAATGTTAGGGCACTAACATTATCCTTGGGATTTATAACTGTCTAGGAAGACAATCCTCCGGAAAGCCTTGATTCGGTCCTTGAAATAGCTTCCGCCATTTGACTAACCTGTTGTTCAAGGTTATTGATGCTAGATTTTGTTGCTTGGACATGAGTAGCAAAGTGTTTAGTCAAAACCTGCAACATATCTTCAGTTGAGTGATACTTACCTTGGCGGGGCTGTTGTTGTGATTTTGTTGATCCCTCCAACGAAAATTCTTTTGGTCACGCCAATTTCGCATAAAATTTTGTGCATAGGGATCGTTCCTAGGTCTTTGCTGCTGTGGTTGTCCATAACCCATTGCGTTTACCTCAGCATCGTCATCCTGGACTTGTGGACACATGTCCGTTGGATGATACGGGTCAACACAAACTCCACAAGCTTTGAGCTATTGCGGTGTTCCCATAAGTGTTAGCCTCTTCACCATTTCCTTCAATTCCGCGAGCTCGGTGGAAATCTCACTCTTCCCGGAACTCACAGCATGATCTCCTTTCTAAGCTGGGGTCCTTCCAAAGTTCTGAGTTCCTTCCGCTAGTTCTTGTATCTTTTCCAAAGCAAGGTCAGGAGTAGAGTTAAGAATATTACCTCCGCAAGCCGCATCGACCATCCTCCTTTCATTGTCTAGCAAGCCATTGTACAAGTACAAGACTAGATCTTGAGTTGAATATCCGTGAAAAGGACAGCTGGATCGGAGGCGTGCAAACCTTTCGAAGTACTCGTAGAGAGTTTCGTTTGCCTCTTGCTCGATGTTGCTTATAGCTTTCTTCAAGCTATTGGCCTTCTTAGCTGGAAATTATTTCTCCAAGAACGCATTGTGAAGGTTCTCCCAAGTGTCGATACTCCCGGATGGAAGGTGGTAATACCAATCATCCGCCGAATCTTTGAGTGTGAAGCCGAATGCCCTCATCTTGATTTGTTCTTCGATAATGTTGACCGGCTTCATGCTCATACACACGGTACGGAACTTCCCAAGGTGCTTGATGGGATCTTCACCACTTAGCCCATGGAAGGATGAGAGCAAGTGAATGAGGCCCGGCTTGAGCTCAAAGTTGACTCCTTCCCCTAGTGCCGGTATAGTGACTGCAAGAGGGTTTTGAGCCAAGGTGGGTTGCGTAAGTTGACGAAGAGTACGGTCAGCCATCTCTTGTTGAAGTTGTTGTTGTCTTCGTTGCCGGATGTGCATCCTCTCAATTTTTGGATCAAAAGAAGCAAAGCCGGAATTAGTAGCACGGGTTTGAACCATAAAAATGGTTCAAACCAATAATCAATAATAACAATAAAATACTAAAACTCCCCGGCAACGGCGCCAAAATTTGACCGTAGGTATTTCTATGGTCGTCTATACCCAATCAAAAGTAAATCCCAACATAGCACTAAGAACAAGTATAGTGATTAAGTAAGGGTCGAACCCAAGAGAGTCAAGGTGTTTTAGATGATATTATCGATTATAGTGACAAGTAACACAAGGGGGGGGGGGGGTTGGTTGAATTGATGCACAAAAACTTATGAAAACGATTAATGCGACAAGTAAGACAATAATGAATGAATCTACACTAGGTTGATTGTAAGCATGCAATTGCAACTTTGGTGAGTTCCTTTTACAAGTTTTCGAGTAATCTCCCGTCTTGATCATATATATGTGTTGAGCCAACCGGCATCAACACAACTTAACAGGTTAGAGTGCCGTAAACCTACAAGAACAAATAACAAGTTAGCTTTCAAACAAAGACTAAGGGATATAAAGAGAAGATTAAAACCGTTAAACTTATCTTTATATTTGTGTTCATTTTCTTTAAGTAATCACAACCCGTTATTACTTAAAGTTGCTACTAGATTAAAGACCCGAACCCGGAACCTATTAATCCTAGTTGTTTACATGCACTTTAGAAACTAAGGTGATCAATCTCAAGCAATAGTAAACATGCAATTAGACAATGGAGATCAAGGAAACAGAAAGTATTACTGAATGAAAACTTATATTATAAAGAACTTACAACCAAAGTAACAATGCAGCTTCAAACCAACCCAATGTAGCAAGGGAGTTAGCAACTCATTACAAGGTAGCAAGACAATCTAAGTGGATAGTTTATTGGCTAACAAGATGATAAGATGCATGATTCTAGCAATCAACCAAGGACTATTTATACTACAAAAGACACTAAATAGGAGTAAATGGCCGGCCCAAAATGACCACCTTAAATGCCATAAAGGTGGTGTAAACAGCCGGAGTAAAGCTTCTGGCGTTAACCCGCAGGGGCGGCCTTCAGGAACCGCAGGGGCGGTTTAGGCAGAATCGATTGATTTTCTTCAAAGCCGCTGGGGCGGCTACACAATTCTGTTGGGGCGGATCTTCAATGCTCTTCAACCTCTAACCTTTCGCCTTCCTGACGTTTCTGATGCCAAGCCGCCGGGGCGTCCCTATGTCGACGCAGGGGCGGTGACACAGCCTCTTCGTCTTCTAGCTCCCAAGTTGAGCCGCAAGCAGGGGTGCAGTGGGAGACGCAGGGGAGTTGGTCTTCATTTCGTCAGGACAGGTCACCGTAGGGGCGCCAAGGAGTGGCGCAGGGGCGGTGGCATACTTCATGGCAGGCGCTGGAGAAGACGCAGGGTGCGCTCCAGTGGAAAACGTCATTCGCATGGGAGGCTGCATGGACCTGCTGGGGCGGTGAGGCAACAGAAGCTTTGCTTCGTGATCGATCTTCACTCCTAAGTGCTTATAACTCCTTCTTTAGCTTCTTTTAGTCTTCTTCTTCTGGACCAAGGAGTTAGTAGCATAAACCGACACTAATGCAATAAAAAGACTCTAAAAACTACCCTAAATGATAGTGATTCCATCACCTATCACTCCTAAGTGCTTACAAGCTTTGAGCTGCTGTGGCGCTCCCATAAGTGTTAGTCTCTTCACCATTTCCTTCAACTCCGCGAGCTCGGTGGAAATCTCGCTCTTCCCGGAACTCGCAACATGAACTCCTTTCTTAGCTGGGGTCCTTCCAAAGTTCCGAGTACCTTCCGCTAGTTCCTATATCTTTTCCAAAGCAAGGTCAGGAGTAGAGTTAAAAATATTACCTCCGCAAGCTGCATCGACGATCCTCCTTTCATTGTCTAGCAAGCCATTGTACAAGTACAAGACTAGATCTTGAGTTGAATATCCATGAAAAGGACAGTTGGATCGGAGGCGTGCAAACCTCTCGAAGTACTCGTAGAGAGTTTCATTCTCCTCTTGCTCGATGTTGCTTATAGCTTTCTTCAACCTATTTGCCTTCTTAGCTGGAAAATATTTCTCCAAAAACGCCTTGTGAAGGTTCTCCCAAGTGTCAATACTCCCGGATGGAAGGTGGTAATACCAATCATCCGCGGAATCTTTGAGTGTGAAACCGAATGCCCTCATCTTGATTTGTTCTTCGGTAATGTTGGCCGGCTTCATGCTCATACATACGGTATGGAACTTCCCAAGGTGCTTGATGGGGTCTTCACCACTTAGCCCATGGAAGGATGGGAGCAAGTGGATGAGCCCCGGCTTGAGCTCAAAGTTGACTCCTTCCCCTAATTCCGGTATAGTGACCACAAGAGGGTTTTGTGCCAAGGTGGGCAGCGTAAGTTGACGAAGAGTACGGTCAACCATCTCTTGTTGAAGTTGTTGTTGTCTTCGTTGCCGGATGTGCGTCCTCTCATTTTTTGGACCAAAAGAAGCAAAGCCGGAGTTAGTAGCACGGGTTTGAACCAAAAAAATGGTTTCAAACAAATAATCAATAATAACAATAAAACACTAAAACTCCCCGACAATGGCGCCAAAATTTGACCGACGGTATTTCTATGGTCGTCTATACCCAATTAAAAGTAAATCCCGACTTAGCACTAAGAACAAGTATAGTGATTAAGTAAAGGTCGAACCCAAGAGAGTTAAGGTGTTTTAGATACAATTATCGATTATAGTGAAGAGTAACAAAGGGGGGGGGGGTTTGGTTGAATTGATGCACACAAAAACTTATGAAAACGATTAATGCGACGAGTAAGACAATTGGTGGATGAATCTACACTAGGTTGATTCTAAGCATGCAATTGCTACTTTGGTGAGTTCCTTTTACGAGTTTTCAAGTAATCTCCCGTCTCGATCATATATATGTGTTGAGCCAACCGACATCAACACAACTTAACAAGTTAGCGTTCCGTAAACCTACAAGAACAAATAACAAGTTAGCTTTCAAACAAAGACTAAGGGATATAAAGAGAATATTAAAACGGTTAAACTTATCTTTATATTTGTGTTCCTTTTCTTTAAGTAATTACAACCCGTTATTACTTAAAGTTGCTACTAGATTAAAGACCCGACCTGGAACCTATTAATCCTAGTTGTTTACATGCACTTTAGAACCTAAGGTGATCAATCTCAAGCAATAGTAAACATGCAATTAGACAATGGAGATCAAGGAAGCACAAAGTATTACTGAATGAAAACTTATATTAAAAAGAACTTACAACCAAAGTAACAATACAGCTTCAAACCAACCCAATGTAGCAAGGGATTTAGCTACTCATTACAAAGGTAGCAAGACAATCTAAGTGGATAATTGGTTGGCTAACAAGATGGATAAGTTGGATGATTCTAGCAATCAACCAAGGACTATTTATACTACAAAAGACAATAAATAGGAGTAAATGGCCGGCCCAAAACAACCACCTTTAATGCCATAAAGGTGGTGTAAACAGCCGGAGTAAAATTTCTGACGTTAAGCCGCATGGGCGGTCTTCAGCTTCGCATGGGCGGTGAAGGAAAAAACGCTTGATCTTCTTTATGGCCGCAGGGGCGGCTAAGTGCTTCCGTTGGGGCGGATCTTTAATGCTCTTCAAATGTCTGACCCTTCGACTTCCTGACGTTTCTGATGCCAAGCCGTCGGGGCGTCCCTATGTCAACGCAGGGGCAGTGACACAACCTCTTCGTCTTCTAGCTCCCATGTTGAGGCGCAGGCAGGGGCGCAGTGGGAGGCGCAGGGGAGCTGGTCTTCGTCTCTTCAGGGCAGGTCGCCACAGGGGCGCCAAGAAATGGCGCAGGGGCGGTGACACACTTCACGGCCGGCGCTGGTGAAGGCGCAGGGAGCGCTCCGGTGTAAGTCGTCACCCGCAGGGGCGGTGGCAAGGCTCCGCTGGGGCGGTGAGGCAACAGAAGCTTTGCTTCGTGATCGATCTTCACTCATAAGCGCTTATAACTCCTTCCTTAGCTTCTTTTAGTCTTCTTCTTTGTAACGTGTAAACTCGTCCCCAAAGTAGTCTGAATCTGCTGCCAAAACCTCGAGGTAAACCGCCCAACTCGATCAGAGACGATCGTCCTCGGTACACCATGGAGTCTCACTATATGTCTAGTGTACTCCTCAACTAATCTACTCACTGGCCACGTCTCTCTGATAGGAACAAAACTTGCCGTCTTCGTTAGTTTGTCAACAATAACCCAGATAGCATCAAAACTCCTACTGGGCCTCAAACCGGTCACAAAGTACATGGAGACGTCCTCTCACTTCCACTGCGGTACTGGTAGTGGATGGAGCTCACCTCCAGGTCTGCAATGCTATATCTTGACCTATTGACAGGTCGCACACTAGGCCACAAATCTGGCTACATCGGGCTTTAGCCCTCCCCACCAATATGAGCATCTCACATCATGGTACATCTTACTCATACTTGGATGTTCCGATCATAACCTCATCAAAACACCTCCTCACACATCTAGCATAAACCTATACACTCACACTAGGAAAGCAAGGAACAAAGGCATCCTAAAGCAAGCCTAGAAGCAACACACACCTGTAACAAGACCAACTCAAGGGCTGAACTGCAGGTGGCCGCAGGGGCAGCTCTAGGAGGCATTGGGGCGGACCTTGACCGGCGCAGGGGCGGTTGCAACGTGGCGCAAGGGCGGCTGGTGTGCAGAAGGTGCACCTCCGGCTATCCTTTGCTTCTTCACTCGATCTTCTTAACTCCTTCTACATCCAACATCCATACACATACATATACATATATATATATACATCAATTGAAGCCAATCAAGGCTGCCACTAGATCAACTTGTGGAACCTAAGCTAGAATGGAAGGAAAGAAGGAAAGAAGCAAGGAAGAAGAAAGATTGGAGGAGATGGAAGAAAGCTCACCAAGCTGAACCTATGCAGATGCAAAAACTCTCATTATGACCTCCAAGCTGGCTCAACAAGGCACAACAATATCAACCATCAATAATCAGCAATAAAGGCAAGCTCATAAGCTCTTAAACTCACACAAGCTCATTCAAAGATCAAGAAGAGATCCAAGGGAGAAGAGAAGAGAAAGAACGTAAGGAAGGAGATGATGGAGCTATAAATGAAGAACCCTCATCAGAAGGAGAGAGAAGAAGCTTATAAAGGGAGGAAAAGGGTAAAGCACGGGTAAAAGGGTCAACAAAGACGGCTACAGCCACACATATCCGTAGGGGCGGACCCTGTGAGGCGCAGGTGCGGCCTAGGCAAACCGCATGGGCGGCCTTTGGGTCACACAGGGGCGGTTTAGGCTAAAATGAAGTCCTCAACATATAGTCTCAGCAGCTCAGCAACTAGGCTCTTACATCTCACCCCCCTAAAAACAAGTTTCGTCCCGAAACATGCAAAATCCCAAATCTTCTCGGACCCATAAGTCGAGGTATAATTCTCTCCCTCTATCGGAGGTATCACCTCTCTGTTCAGAAGGTCACAACCTATATCAATCTATAGCCTAAAACATCAACATGGAGGAATCATCAACTCCAGAAAACAGGGCCATAACGCTACCCAAAGGCGTAGAGGAATCACATCTCTCGCCATACTACATCACAAGGCATAGAGGAAGTACATCTCTAGCCAAATCATACTCATATACAACGCATGGAGGAATAACATCTCCAATGAAACTATGCCCATCAAGGTAGCATGGAGGAAAGAACCATCTCCAGCTAAATCCTAATCACACTCAGATAACGTGGAGGAAAGAACCATCTCCAACTATAATCATACATCACACTAGCACATCAAGATCTAATAAGATCTTAAATCACATCATAGCTAGCATGGAATAAACACATCAATGCACGTAAGCACATAAGCACATAATCACATACTCACCAAGATATCACTAAGATCTACTCATCGACTCTAGGTGTATCTATCTCAACATAGAACTCTGGATAGTTCCTCTGGATACTATCCTCAGTCTCCCATGTAGCCTCCTCATGTCCACATCTCGACCACTATATAGGAATGTCCTTCGAACATAGGTGTCTCACACCTCGCTCTAGGACTGCAATAGGATGCTCATAAAAGCTGTGGTCCGGCTCTACCACCAAATCATCATAACTCACAATGTGCCTCGGATCTAGTATATACTCCCTCAGCTGAGATACATGGAACACAGGGTGAACACCCTCTAACCTTGGAGGCAAAGCTAATCTGTAGGCTGCCTTCCCAACTCTATCCAGTATCTCAAAACGCCCGACATATCGGGGACTCGGCTTCCCCTTTATGCCAAAGCGTCTGATGCCATGCGTCGGAGATACTCTCAGCCAGACATGAGCTCCTACTCTAAACTCTAGAAGTCGACGCCTCCTGTCTATATATGACTTCTGGTGACTCTGTGCAGCCAACATCCTCTCTCTAATCAGCGGTAATCGATCCATTTCATCCTGAATATGCTTTGGCGCTACCCCATTGATCCTGCTAGGATCATCCTAACATAAAGGTGTACGGCACCTACGTCCATACAGTGCCTCATAAGGAGCCATTGCAATAGATGCATGCCAGCTGTTGTTGCATGAGAACTCAACTACTGGGAGGTAATCAGACCATCCTTATACACAATCCAACACACAAGCTCGCAACGTATCCTCCAAGGTCTGGATGGTCCTCTCTGACGGACCATTTGTCTGGGGGTGAAATGTAGCCGTGAAGTGTAAACTCGTCCCCAAAGCAGTCTACATCTCCTGCCAAAACCTCGAGGTAAACCGCCCAAATCGATCAGAGACTATCGTCCTCAGTACACCATGGAGTCTCACTATCTGTCTAGTGTACTCCTTAGCTAATCTACTCACTGACCACGTCTCTCTGATAGGAACGAAACTTGCCGTCTTCGTCAGTCTGTCAACAATAACCCAAATAACATCAAAACTCCTACTGGGCCTAAAACCGGTCACAAAGTCCATGGAGACGTCCTCCCACTTCAACTGCGGTACTGGTAATGGATGGAGCTCACCTCTAGGTCTACAATGCTATATCTTGACCTGCTGACAGGTCCCACACTAGGCCACAAATTAGGCTACATCGGGCTTCAACCCTCCCCACCAATATAAGCGTCTCACATCATGCTACATCTTACTCGTACCTGGATGTACCGATCATAACCTCATCAAAACACCTACTCACACATCTAGCATGAATCTATACACTCACACTAGGAAAGCAAGGAACAAAGGCATCCTAAAGCAAGCCTAGAAGCAACACACACCTATAACAAGACCAACTCAAGGGCTGAACTACAGGTGGCCGCAAGGGCAGCTCTAGGAGGCGCTGGGGCGGACCTTGGCCGGTGCAGGGGCAGCTGCAAGGTGGCGCAGGGGCGGCTGGTGTGCAGAAGGTGCACCTCCGGTTGTCCTTTGCTTCTTCACTCGATCTTCTTCACTCCTTCATCCAACATCCATACACATACATATACATACATATATACATCAATTGAAGCCAATCAAGGCTGCCACAAGATCAACTTGTGGAACTTAAGCTAGAATGGAAGGATAGAAGAAAAGAAGCAAGGAAGAAGAAAGATAGGAGGAGATGGAAGAAAGCTCACCAAGCTGAACCTATGCAGATGCGAAAACTCTCACCGTGACCTCCAAGCTGGCTCAACAAGGCACAACAACATTAACCATCAACAATTAGCAATAAAGCCAAGCTCCTAAGCTCTCAAACTCACACAAGCTCAATCAAAGATCAAGAAGAGATCCAAGGGAGAAGAGAAGAGGAAGAATGTAAGGAAGGAGATGATGGAGCTGTAAATAAAGAACCCTCATCAGAAGGAGAGAGAAGAAGCTTATAAAGGGAGGAAAAGGGTAAAACACGGGTCAAAGGGTCAACAAAGACGGTTACAACCACACATATCCGCAGGGGCGGACCCTGTGAGGCACAGTGTGGTCCTGGCAAACCGCAGAGGCGGCCTTTGGGTCACACAGGGGCGGTTTAAGCTAAAATCAGGTCCTCAGCATACACTCTCAGCAACTCAGCAACTAGGCTCTTACAAGCGTTGTGGTGGTTGTCCTTCTCGGACCTTCATGGGTTGTACGGTCCAAGACCGGACCGGACCGTAATCATGGACCGGACTGGACCGAATTTTTACAATTACGGTCCAATACCGGACCAAACCGTAATTTTCGATATGGTCCAGTCCGGGTTTGGATAGGACCGGACCTTATGCATTTCCCGTTCAAAATTATTGAAAGTGTAAATTAACGGTCCAAACTTTCAACATTACAGTCCAAGACCGGACTAGACCGTAATTTCCGATCCGGTCCGGTTTTCCGGTCCGGTCCTATCATGTGTAAGCCTCCTTGGAGTTAGGTAAAACCCATGATGGTCCAACAAGGACAATCACCACAAAGCCGGCCTATGAACACCATACCTCCATCGAGAGAATGAAGTGTCCATCACCCCGGATCATCCGCCATATATCAAAGCCCGAAATATTTGGAAAAATGAAGCCCCCTCCAACCTTTCAACATGAATATGATTTTGCTGTATTCCTTCTTATTGCATCAAGCCACCATTCCTATTTCTTCCGATTGTGAAATTTTGGTTTATTTTTCTGATCGGCAGCCCAAGAACCAACCTTTTGCGGAGAGTTTAGCATGTTTCATAAGAGTAAAATGGGCATGTAGGCACTTATTGCATCAATGAAGATAGTATAGGCAGTTGTGTAATTATGCAGATAAACTTGTCCCCTTCAATATTTGTAAAAATGATAAAATCATTATTAATAAAAAAAATCCTACCAAAGTTAACCGTAATCTCTGTCCTAAAAAGACTTATTATAAAAGAAAATAAATATCCTACCTAAATTATAAGTTTTCTCTCTCCAATTTTTTTCCATTAATTTTCTAATAAAATAAGCTAATTAATATCTTTTGACCGTTAAATAAGGAAGTAATCGTTATCATTCTCCTTCAATCGCCTTCTCCTTCAATCGTGGATTGTGATATTGTTCGCTCCAAAATGTGTGTGTATATGAAGACAAATAGTTTGAATATATACCAAGAATAAAAACAATAGCGAACCCGCAATGTACGGATCAATCATAGTAAAGGCAAATATTCCAGGGTCTATCACAAGGACTATGGTGAAATCAAACAATATATCAAACTAGGATAGAAACTTGCAAATAACAAAGAACAAAGCGAAGCAATCAACGAAGATATATCAATCAAAGGAGAATGCAGATTCTAGAGATCGTAGCATCAAGTTGTGATTTTCAATTCAAGGCTTCTAAAGATCTATGGACAAGGTTGCGGTTGCAAAGGTAAGGTGTTTCTAAGGTGGGATAAATCACGGGGGAGGTCTCAATATCCATGACTAGAAGTATTTCTATTGTCGTCTATACCCAATCAAAAGTAAATCCACACTTAGCACTAAGAACAAGTATAGTGGTTAAGTAAGGGTCGAACCCAAGAGAGTTAAGGTGTTTTAGATGCAATTATCGATTATAATGACGAGTGACACAAAGGGGGGAGGTTTGGTTGAATTGATGCACAAAAACTTATGAAAATGATTGATGCGACAATTAAGACAATAATGGATGAATCTACACTAGGTTGATTCTAGGGATGCAATTGCTACTTTGGTTCGTTCCATTTATAAATTCTTAAGTAATCTCCCGTCTTTATCATACATATGTGTTGTGCCAACCGGCATCAACACAACTTAACTTATTAAAGTTCCGTAAACCTACAAGAACAAGTAACAAGTTAGCATTCAAACAAAGACTAAGGGATATAAAGAGAAGATTAAAACCGTTAAACTTATCTTTATATTTGTTTTCCTTTTCTTTAAGTAATTACAACCCGTTATTACTTAAAGTTGCTACTAGATTAAAGACCCGAACCCGGAACCTATTAATCCTAGTTGTTTACATGCACTTTAGAACCTAAGGTGATCAGTCTCAAGTAATAGTTAACATGCAATTAAACAATGGAGATCAAGGAAACACAAAGCATTACTGAATAAAAACTTATATTAAAAAGAACTTACAACCAAAGTAACAAAGCAGCTTCAAACCAACCCAATGTAGCAAGGGAGTTAGCAACTCATTACAATGGAAAAACTTAAGTCTAAAATGGATTTTTGTGGGAAAAGCATGGATACTTCTAGCAATCAGCCACATACTATTTATATTAGAAAAGACACTAAATTAGAAGTAAATAGCCGGCCTAAAACAGCCACCTTAAATGCCATAAAGGTGGTGTAAACAGCCGGAGTAAAGCTTTTGGCATTAAACCGCAGGGACGGCCTTCAGGAACCGTAGGGGCGGTTTAGGCAGAATCGGTTGATCTTCTTCAGAACCGCTGGGGCGGCTACACAACTCCGTTGGGGCGGATCTTTAATGCACTTCAACGTTTGACCTTTTGCCTTCCTGACATTTCTGATGTCAAGGCGCAGGGGCGCCTTAAGGCCAACGCAGGGGCGGTGACATAGACTCTTCACCTTCCAGCTCCCAAGGCGAGGCGCAGGGAGGGTGCAGTGGGAGGCGCAGGGGAGCTGGTCTTTGTCTCATCAAGGCAAGTCACCGCAAGGGCGGCTGCAAGGACCCGCAGGGGTGGTAAGGCAGCAGAAGCTTTGCTTTGTGATCGATCTTCACTCCTAAGTGCTTATAACTCCTTCTTTAGCTTCATTTGATCTTCTTCTTTTGGACCAAGGAGTTAGTAGCATAAACCGACACTAATGCAATAAAAAGACTCTAAAAACTACCCTAATTGATAGTGATTCCATCACCTATCAAACTCCCCATACTTAGACCTTTTACTCGTCCCGAGTAAAAACAAATGTCATCAACTAGACTCAAAGGCCTCAGGAAGCATGAGTGAGCAGAAAAATAATGGAAAACAAGAGAAAAGCCAAGAAAGAAAGAAGGAAAAGAGAGGAAATGTGAGAAAAAGAGATACTACCATCCTTATCGCTCCAAGAGTGGCCTACCCAGACAACCTCCTTATGACTCCCCTTCTTATGTCGCCAAAACACCGAAAGGGAAACCTACGCTCGGTGTCGCTCATCTTGCCAAGGCGCCCTTTCGGGTTTCACCTTGCCACTCTTCTTCTTTTCTCACTTAAGCTCACACCCCTCAAGTCCAATTTTGCACCAACCTAAGGTTGGTCGGACTACCTTCTTTTTACCTAAACCCCCCTTTCGGGTTTTCGGTTTATCCAAGGATTTTCATGCCTTTTTATTCACTTCTTTGGCTTTTTTTTTCGAATGAAACTGAATTCAACAATGCAAAAAACAACTAAATGAACTGTACAAGTAATGATATATATCCCTCCCCCATACTTGAAGTGCACTTTGTCCTCAAAGTGGAAATGAGTCAAAGATAAATGTGGGATAAGGGAAAGAAATGTACCCCTTACTGGGGTGGTCCGGATGGACCACCAGGACCCTCCTCCGGTGGGTAAGGGAAGTGGCGGAAGAAATGCTCCTGGCGGCGGTGAAGGGTGTCAATCCGGTCCTCCTGAGCCTCCATCCTCTCTCAAAATGAAGTCATAGCTAGCCTGCCAAGCTAGCTGCTGAGTCTCCAACTGCTGTTGATGAGCCGCCTGCCAAACATCTTGACGGCGGTCAAAGTGAGTTGTCATGGAGGAGGCAAAGCTGGACTGCCACGCCTACTGCTGCTCAAGCATGGACCGCTGGTACTCGGTCTGCCATGCCTGGTGCTGTGTAGTCAAGGATGCCATCTGAGCCTACAGACTTTCCATGGTCTGAGTGCCGTGTCCCGCCGTCGGCATCTCCTCATCAGTGGTGTGGGCCCTGCTAGAGCCGGCAGTGTACCTCCCAACAATATCAACCTGAGGCCGTCTCGGAGGGACAGGGTCAGCCGGTACATATAGGTCGGAGAGCTCTTCTCCTAATGGGAGTCGACGGGGCAGATATGTGATGTGACTCCCATCTGCAAGGGAGATCCAAAACCGATGCTCCCCGTTTCTCCCGAGGAGCCTGTACCTCCTCAATAATCCTTCGGTTATAAGGGTGCCTCCAAACCTTCTTCCTATGGAGGAGATCCATCACTCGTGCAGCTAATAGGGATATGATTCCTCCTCCAACGATGTCGCGAGGCTCGTTCTTCCTAATCCGCTTTAGAGCGGTAAGGAAAGATATGCCCAATCTAGCACAAACTCGTTGGGAAGACAAGCGTTTAGCAGTGGAAGGTCCTTAAGAGCGATCTTATTCTCTTCCTTGTGTCCAGAGAAGACACTCATGAAGACCTTTGAGATAAGCCTTAAACAAGGGTGAGTGAATTTGTTGGAGTACTCACCTCCTGCATGAAACTCACTCCTAGTGGTGGCTTGCCAAAATTCCAACAAATCAGGCGTCGGAATGGGTTCCATCCAGTCATCTGAAGCTGCTATGGTCACCCCTAATGCCTCCTATATTTGGGTGTAGTCCAATGTGTACTTCCTCTTGTTATACTTGAATGAAAGTCCAATACACAATTGGTCTTCCGTCTCCATTTTGAATGTAAAACTGTCTGCTGAGGTCGGGGTGTGTTGGAGCGGTCTTTATCAAAAAATCACCCAACCCGGCATTGTTTAGGAATTCCTGCATACTCTCGAACATCCCTAGATTTTCAAAAGTGGAAACATCAAGGAACCGGGTTGCATGCACCTCCCGGCTTTGAGCAATCCTATACCGGTCCTTCTCACCTTCCGTCAACTTGTATTTCCTTTGTGGTTCCATCTCTTGCAATTGATCAAGTAAGAGAGTTAGAAAGTTCAGTAATTTGATCAAAAGACGAACCTTTTGTCGTAATATCCGCAGGGGCGGCTGCAAGAGGCGCAGGTGCGGTTTTGACGCATGGGCGGGAGCTTGCAGGCGCAGGTGCGGGCGAAGAGCAGAAGGCGATTTGGTCGTTCGACGAAGGTGGTGGAGATTGGGCTTTTCCGACGTCTTCCTTGCTGTCGCAGACGTTGCCGGAGGTGGGACAATGGAGGGGGGAGAGAAAGGGTTGAGTATATGTGGTGGAGATTGTTTGTGTTTGCAGGAGGGGGTGGCACTGCTGGGTTGCCGGAGGTGGCGCAGGGGCGCGACAAGGTGGTGGTGAGATTTCCGGAGGGCGCAAGGGCGTGGGGGGGGTGTGAGGCGGCTAGGTTACGAAGAGTGAATGGAGAGGGAGTGTAGAAGGTGGTAGATGTATGTTATTTCTCGGAAGTGTATTTTTTTCTTTCCTTAACTGTACCGCAGGGGCGGTGTGTGTCGCCGCGGGGGCGGTGATAAGGGAGGGGTACACAGCCTCAGCGCCGGGGGCGGAGTAGAGGGTGCGTGTCAAGAGTGGCCGCCGCAGGGGCGTAGGGTTGGCACCGCGGGGGCGGTGACCTACGTGAGCAGACGCAGGGCCAGCGCCGGGGTTGGCACTGGACAGGGGTGTCGCTGCAGGGGCGGGTTTTAGAGCCGTAGAGGCGGTTTTCTTGACAGAAGCTCCTCTTCTTATTCCTTTGGGTTGCCTCCCGAATTAGCGCCTTTGTTTTACGTCATTGGCTCGACGTAAGGACTCTTCCTCTATGTTTGAACATCTTCCTGCATGCCCATTGGGTTTATAACCGTTTGTGACGGTAATCCTCCGGAGGCCCTAGTTTCAATTCTTGTAATGGCTTCTGCCATTTGACCAACTTGCTTTTCAAGGTTCTTGATACTTGATTCTGTTGTTTGGTTATGAGTAGCAAAGTGTTTAGTCAAAACCTGAAACATATCTTCAGTTGAGTGATACTTACCTTGGCGGGGCTGCTGTTGTTGGTTTTGTTGATCCCTCCAACGAAAATTCTGTTGGTCACGCCAATTTGGCATGAAATTCTGTGCGTAGGGATCGTTCCTAGGTTTTTGCTGCTGTGGTTGTCCATAACCCATTGCGTTTACTTCAGCATCGTCATCTTGAACTTGTGGACACATGTCCGTTGGATGATACGGGTCAGCACAAACTCCACAAGCTTTGAGTTGTTGCGGTGTTCCCATAAGTGTTAACCTCTTCACCATTTCCTTCAATTCCGCCAGCTCGGTGGAAATCTCGCTCTTCCCGGAACTCACGGCATGAACTCCTTTCTTAGCCGGGGTCCTTCCAAAGTTCCGAGTTCCTTCCGCTAGTTCTTGTATCTTTTCCAAAGCAAGGTCAGGAGTAGAGTTAAGAATATTACCTCTGCAAGCCGCATCGACGATCCTCCTTTCATTGTCTAGCAAGCCATTGTACAAGTACAAGACTAGATCTTGAGTTGAATATCCGTGAAAAGGACAGCTGGATCGGAGGTGTGCAAACCTTTCGTAGTACTCGTAGAGAGTTTCGGTTGCCTCTTGCTCGATGTTGCTTATAGCTTTCTTCAAGCTATTGGCCTTTTTAGCTGGAATGTATTTCTCCAAGAACGCTTTGTGAAGGTTCTCCCAAGTGTCAATACTCCCGGATGGAAGGTGGTAATACCAATCATCCACCGAATCTTTGAGTGTGAAGCCGAATGCCCTCATCTTGATCTGTTCTTCGGTAATATTGGCCGGCTTCATGCTCATACAAACGGTGTGGAATTTCCCAAGGTGCTTGATGGGGTCTTCACCACTTAGCCCATGGAAGGATGGAAGCAAGTGAATAAGGCCCGGTTTGAGCTCAAAATTGACTCCTTCCCCTAGTGCCGGTATAGCGACCGCAAGAGGGTTTTGAGCCAAGGTGGGCTGCGTAAGTTGACGAAGAGTACAGTACTATTGGCCGGCTTCATGCTCATACAAACGGTGTGGAATCTCTTGTTGTAGTTGTTGTTGTCTTCGTTGCCGGATGTGCGTCCTCTCAATTTCTAGATCAAAAGAAGCAAATCCGGAATTAGTAGCATGGGTTTGAACCATAAAAATGGTTCAAACCAATAATCAATAATAACAATAAAATACAAAAAATCCCGGCAACAGCGCCAAAATTTGACTAAAAGTATTTCTATGGTCGTCTATACCCAATCAAAAGTAAATCCAGACTTAGCACTAAGAACAAGTATAGTGGTTAAGTAAGGGTCGAACCCAAGAGAGTTAAGGTGTTTTAGATGCAATTATCGATTATAATGACGAGTGACACAAGGGGGGGGGGTTTGGTTGAATTGATGCACAAAAAATTATGAAAACGATTGATGCGACAATTAAGACAATAATGGATGAATCTAAACTAGGTTGATTCTAGGCAAGCAATTGCTACTTTGGTGCATTCTTTTTATAAATTCTTAAGTAATCTCTCGTCTCGATCATACATATGTGTTGAGCCAACCGGCATCAACACAACTTAACTTATTAAAGTTCCGTAAACCTACAAGAACAAGTAACAAGTTAGCATTCAAACAAAGACTAAGGGATATAAAGAGAAGATTAAAACCGTTAAACTTATCTTTATATTTTTGTTCCTTTTCTTTAAGTAATTACAACCCGTTATTACTTAAAGTTGCTACTAGATTAAAGACCCGAACCCGGAACCTATTAATCCTAGTTGTTTACATTCACTTTAGAACCTAAGGTGATCAGTCTCAAGTAATAGTTAACATGCAATTAAACAATTGAGATCAAGGAAACACAAAGCATTATTGAATAAAAACTTATATTAAAAAGAACTTACAACCAAAGTAACAAAGCAGCTTCAAACCAACCCAATGTAGCAAGGGAGTTAGCAACTCATTACAATGGAAAAACTTAAGTCTAAAATGGATTTTTGTGGGAAAAGCATGGATCCTTCTAGCAATCAGCCATGAACTATTTATACTACAAAAGACACTAAATTAGGAGTAAATAGCCGGCATAAAACAGCCACCTTAAATGCCATAAAGGTGGTGTAAACAGCCGGAGTAAAGCTTCTGGCGTTAAACCGTAGGGGCGGCCTTCAGGAACCGCAGGGGCGGTTTAGGCAGAATCGGTTGATCTTCTTCAGAACCGTTGGGGCGGCTACACAACTCCGCTGGGGCGGATCTTTAATGCACTTCAACGTCTGACCTTTTGCCTTCCTGACGTTTCTGATGTCAAGGCGCATGGGCGCCTTAAGGCCAACGCAGGGGCGATGACACAGAATCTTCACCTTCCAGCTCCCAAGGCGAGGCGCAGATAGGGCGCAGGGGAGCTGGTCTTCGTCTCGTCAAGGCAAGTCACCGCAGGGGCGACTACAAGGACCCGCAGGGGTGGTAAGGCAGCAGAAGCTTTGCTTTGTGATCGATCTTCACTCCTAAGTGCTTATAACTCCTTCTTTAGCTTCATTTGATCTTCTTCTTCTGGACCAAGGAGTTAATAGCATAAACCGACACTAATACAATAAAAAGACTTTAAAAACTACCCTAATTGATAGTGATTCCATCACCTATCAATCCACTATCACTAACCAATGGTCCTTTTACTGGTTAAGTCTCAAGGATTTAGGGAAAGAAACTATATCTCAAACCAACAACTCGACCTAAGGGAATAGAACTAACCATCACCGGGTAATTCTAAGGTTAACTCACAAAGGCAAGGCGAAGGTACACTCAAATCTAACAAAGGATAAAACTCTGTTAATTAGAAAATGTCATCGACGGTACTCAAGGGAAGGAATCACCGGGTAGGTCTCTTCCTAGCCTCAAGTGTAAGCCTTAGAGGAATCTAAGGGTATAAAGCTCTCAACAAAGACTAGGATTTGGGAAAACTATAAAAATGGCTTAAGGATAAAACATGATCAGACAAACAGTAACAAATCTCGGATGGATCATACTCAAATCTCAGTCAAGATTCATGAGATCGTTCTGAGATTGGCAACTGCGTAGGTAAAACTCAACCTTCATGATCCAATCTAACTTAAAGGGTCATTCTATCATCATATAAACCATAACCATCAACTACGCACCCTGAAATCGCAAGAATTCTATTAACACCTCAAGTTCTTGGAACTCGAAGTGTTACGGGCTAGGACGTTACAATTGCTCCCGACCCTCAAAGTACAACAACATAACGAATCTTACAACAAGGCACAAATAAATGAAAACCAAAACTCATAATAAAACCAAAGGTATAAACGAATGAAAGCGTAAAACACTCGTAACTGAGTTCAAAACAAAGGGAAAGAAACAACAGAAACATAAACCCGATCAAGTCTTATTATGTACGGGAACCCCAGCTGACCACACCGTCCGGATCACTCAGCAACATCCATATCTTGCAAGGCATCTACAACATCGGTATAAACCATTAGCTAACATTCTAGATATAAGAAAAACTACAAAGGCACAAACATACATAAGGTAAAGTAAACATATAACATGCTCAACCGATTATTATCTTTCATTAAGGTCAATCCCTTTAGTAATTCAACTTCTTTTGTCACACGAGAATCTCCCGAAACTCGCCTCCGCTTCCATCTACCAACACGAATAGATCATTACTATTCGTTACCTGCGGGCCTGAGTTGCAAGAGCATCTCCTATTCTCCTGAAGAACTAGACAAGTGGTCACCGCCTGGTTATCATACACTTGAGCAAATTACGGTTATAAAGGTCAATCCTAATCCGGTTATCCGTTAACAACAATAGTAACAACACTAAAACAAGCCAAAACACTAAAACCAATACACGAAATGAAGCTAAGTAAGTCCAAGGGACTTACCTCACTCAAAGGTAACTCAAAGCTCAAAAAACAACCCACTTTCCCGCTGGAAAGAAGAACGAAAAGCCTTCTCAACAAGGCATAACGAATAAGAACCGAAACGATTAGAAATCTATAACTTCTAGTCTCAATGATCTCTAAGAGATCTACACAAGCAAGGGTCACAAACCCTAGTCTTAGGGATCATAAAGGGTCAACAACATCCATAATGTAACACCCTGAATTCTCAGAACTCGGGAAGCTACTGGTTAGGACCTCATAATGGGTCCCGACCTTGGTTAACAACAACTTTACTAGGATCTTACAACAAGGCACAAATGTAATTTAAACAATTTCAAAACATAATATTTTTATTGTATGAGTGTACACATGTGACAGCCGTATGGAAGACTCCCCCGTACCATCTAATGAGTGCGTGGACCGGCTGACCATCCATCCCGGATTTCTCTACAATTGTTTATCTCTACAAAATCTACAACACGGATAAACCGTAAGCTAACAATATAAATATAAGTATAATAAGAATAGCACAAACACACTCAAAGTAACATAAACACTCATCATGCTGGCACACAATCCGGTTAATATTTGATAGCTTAGGTGATTCACTTTATTCCGTTTTAAAGTTGTGGCACGAGAAATCTTAAGAGTTCTCGCCTCCGTTCCTTATCCAACTGGGTGTTGGTCTATCTTACCTCCGCCGGTAGCATCACTACAACCCGAGTGTGGACTAGTCCCTAAAGAAACCCCCAGTGCCCGCAGGCTAACTGAGCAGAATGCCACCGCTCGTTACTCTTAGGCCAATTAATAGGTCGGTAGGTAATTACTACTAAGTACAACTATAAACACATCATTCACACACCACTATCATTATTCACCCCCATATCTAGAAGCTAGCTAAGTAAGCTCAAAGGACTTACCTGAATCAAATCATAATCCCGTTATCTTAACTCGGTCCGCTACCGCAGGAACTCAACCGCCTGCTATAAAAGGCAAGTGGATCAATAGTGTATCCCACTTTATTAGAAGTCTCCAACTTCTAAGATATTTCACTCTATCATTCGATAAATTATCAAAATACCCTCATAATGGAAAATGACTATTTTGCCCCTAGTGTCCGAAACCCCAGAAGTATTCTGAGAATATTTCTAAAACTTCATAAAAAGCCCAAAACCATAATCTAACACTCACAAGAAAGATCTAGCTAAGTTGGAAGATATTTTCCAACTTCTTAACTTCCATGAAAAATTCGCTAACGATCTCACTTTGACCTAACTTATAATGCTCATACAAAAATCTAAAAATCTCAAATAAAATATCTAATCCTTATATGCAAAGCAATCTACTCACTAGAAGAAATAAAACTCAAAAAGAATCAATAACTAGTCTTACGCAAAAATCTCAAGTTGACTCTTCAACACAAATTCTCCCATACTTAGCCAAAAATCTGTATTTTCCAAACTGCACAACTAGCCTACTTTGGAACCTTATAACTCTAGATTCGATCGCTGGATCGACCACAACTTTTAATACATCATAGTATGCATCTCACTCTATGTTCCATCAAAATTTCATGTTCATCAGGTAGATCTTACCCATTTATATCTAGATCCAAAAACTGCTTCCACACACAGTTTTTCCCATACTAAGAATATTTCACCAAAAACAGAAAAACTGCTTACTGTCTCAACTTTGAAAAATCATAACTACTAACCCTCTTGATAAATTTCTCTAAATTTTTGATATACTCTACTATGTAATCCTAACTAAGACATATCCAAAATTCAAGTCCAACAAAGATAAAAAAAACCTATCCAAAACTGTCTCACAAAACTGGATCACATGCAGCTTTTCTCAACACTCAGCATACTTATAAAAACTGCATGAGTAGCCAACTTTGGGACACCGTAACTCTCAAACTGTAACTCCAAGTCTTCCCAAATTTTAGTATGATCTACCATGTACTACTGACTACAACATATCCGAAATTCAGAAATAAAGGAGGTGTCTAACCTACCCAAATCTGGACTCGAAAATGTCTGCTTGTCACTTCATGGAAACTCGGAAACAACATGAATCTTCACTGCTCCTCTATGCCTGTTCTGGGTAGATTTAGGAGACATAAAAGGCACTCATTAGGCATGAATTACATGGATGGAAGTGCAAGGAAGAGGAGGGTATCAACCTTACTCGATTCCAAGACTCGAAGGCACGTGAAAGACAGCACCAAGGCTGTTGTGGAGTGGATCTGGGCTCTTCGGTATCAATGGCATGTTGGAGTCGACATGAGGGAAGCGATCCCACTGGTGTTGTGTTTGGGGTTGCCAGAAGAGAAGTAATCCCTCTTTTGTTGCGTTTGGTCGATGAGAAGAGACGCAGCCAGTCCTTGGTGCCGGTATGCACGTGTAGATGGCGAGACAACCCAATCTACTTGGTGACTACGGCTGTCACAACTCCGGGCAATGCCTAGTGCTGCTGTCTTCATGAGGAGGGCGGTTGATGGGCGTTGCGTGCAGGAAGGAGACCATCGAAGGCGTGTTGCACTAGGGTTGAAGACGGCTTGGTTTCAGTGTGTACGAAGATAGTTTGTGATGTTGCGTGCTGGCTCGACAGAAGCGAGGAGAGAGGAAGTCCGCAGATTCTCGTGTCCTTGGTTTGCGAAACAAAGGAAGTAGAAAGAAGGAAATCGGGACTGAGGCTATCTTCTGTAAACGTGGAAGGAAGGTGACGATCAGAGTGTGTCTAGCGTGAAGAGAGGAGCGAAATGGATCTGGTAGCGTGACAGAAGGAAGGCGTCCATCTGCTGGAAAGGAAAGAGGCGGTAGGTGTCATCACTCTATATCTGGACGTGAACGGGAAGTGAGGAGAATGTTGCTCCCGTAACAACCATTGAAGAAGGGCGAGAAACCAAGTTGGAAATCAAAAAGTAGGCGGTCTACTGAGGCTTCACGTGTGGGCCTTGCTCATGGTTGTTAGCTGTGGCCACTTCATGATTTAGGATAGGGCAAGGCAAGAAATTGGGCTAAGTTACAAGAGAAGTTATGGGTTGCCCTTGCATGGACTTGTCAAGATCATGTCATGGTCTTGTCAAAAGACATAGATATATATAAACTAGGGTTTGATATGTATTTCATCATTTTATGTAAATTAAAGGTTACATAAAATGATAAAATTGGTGATAATGTCCGACGATAGGTAGAATGAGACAGGGTTAACGGATCAAATTCCGGTTTGACTCGGAATTAAACGGAATAAAATTTCCGGATATTACGCATAAGAGCCAAGGAAAGGAACAAGGGAATCAAGGAAGGAAATAGCTCACCAAAGAACGGAGACACTGTAAAGAAACCGCAAGGGCAGCTGGACAGAGGCGCAGGGGCGGAACTGGGTACTTCCCACGGGGGCGGTTTTCGGTGCAAAAGCGTTGTCAACTCCTTCGACAGCAAGGAATACAAGAAAGGCCAAAGCTTGCTTCTCTCAACACACACACGTCACAACTCAACCAAGGGAGCATGTGAACATCAACAAATCAACAATTAGAAGGCCAACAAGAATCAAGGCTCAAACTTGATTCTTGGAGAAGAAGAAAAGGAAGAACGAAAGGAGAAAACGAAACAGAAGGGAGAAGGCATGCAACAACTCATGAACGTGATGAAGAGCTCAGAGTAAAAGACTTACACGTTCAGCAAAGGGAAGGAAGAAAACGGCTGCAACTCTCGAGGTTGAAGAAAATGTATGCAAGAAACGGGAAAAAGAAGAGAAGACGGGAATATTGTAATAGCTAGAATTTCCGAATTCTAATTAATGTTGATTAACTTAATCGTTCATAGTAATTGACATATAACTCGCGAAGATTTCGCAAGTGATGAGTATGAGTCCCACCGTTATGTTCCTCGCGTAATTTTGGACGTTTGGGGAAATTTTTACTTTTTCCCCCGGGTAATTATTTTTACCCTCCGGTGTTATTTGGAGCATTTGGGAGCTCCAATTAATAAAAATGCAGTTGAGAGAAATGATCAGGACATCGGATATGTCTTAGATATGAAATAACATGGAGAGGCAAAACGGCCAAAAGAGTCGCTATTTCGTTTCTTAATGGCTAAGAAAGACGGCTTAGGAATACACGTTTTCCGAGACAGTTGTGGAATAATTATCCCTACAATATTCCAGATTTAATGTTCCAATCTCGAGAAGTTTGGAGAAAGAGGTTCGACCCGCCTTTGGATCGGTTAAAAGATAATTATCGACTTTACTAAAGGATAATTATCGTCTTCACTATAAATAGCGGAAAATCCTTTATTAATTCATTTCATTTCACGTTTCCTCGTAAAAGCTCTGATTTCTCTCAACCTTCAAACTCAGATCTACTCTCCGTTTCTAATCCGATTTCAATTCCGTTTGAGTTTCTGGATTCCTCTCTTCATTCTCTTCATATCGGTACCGAGTTTCTGCATTTCCGAGTATATGGAGGGCTGGTCGAGCATATATGTCACCAGGACGGTTCCGTCGCTCAGATTCCGGTGAATTTGATGTTGTCCATGCGTAGCCTGCGTCGCTGTGTTTCCGAATCTTCTTTCAGATCGTCAATCGGGTTAGTAACGAATAAGTTATGAATTTATTCGTTTTCCGTACTGCGATTTGGCCTAAATTGAATTTCGGCTTGTCAAAATGGATAATTAGAAATTCCATTTTGGTCGTTATATTATTCTGGTGATAATGGATAGTTTGTTTGATGAAATCTGATGACAGGTGGGTTTAGAAATTGCCTGCGGGCAAAACGTCATTCTGGCGGAATCTAATTAAATAATTAAAGGTTAATTAGTTAAATTGAGATTAGAATTGAGATTGAGGAATGTTGATTAGATAATACCTTGAGATTTGAGGAATTGTGAGTTATGCTGAGATATTGAGGTTTAGTTGGTTGTGAGGCTCATAGATTGAGTATGATCCTTATGAATCCCTTTGGGTCTAGGTGTGACCCCTTTGATGAATAGAGGTTGATATATCTCTTTATGCCTTTTTATAGGCCGTGTTGTCCCTCCAGTGTAGAGGTGATCGTGGTTGAGTTTGTACGAGGTTGAGGTAAGTCCGTAGGACTTACTTAGCTACCATCCCTATATTGGGTGTTTGCATGAGTGGTGTGTGCTTTATATGTTTGCTATGATAACATGAGTTGTCGTTTTTATCGACCTATGTTCTATTGACTGCCCCACTGCGTGGCTGTGATAACCTTTCCCTTTCATCCCGCCGTGGAGTCTGGGAGGTTCTCTGATGTCGGGCCAGACTGGTTTACAGGAAGGGCGCAATCCACTCCCATAGGGTACACGGATTGTGTGACCGATACTCGTACAGCTGGACATTGTACTCAGAGGCGGGGATGTATCGGTCCTCGTGTCACATACTTTCATCTATCTATATATATACGGTTTTTGTATGAATGGTTATTATATAAAGATAATAAATGGGTAAATGTGTGATATCATGCTGATGTGTTTATCTTTCATGATTGTGCTTGTGCTTATGCATTACCTCATATATGTATGGTTAGCTAACGGTTTCATACCGTGTTGTAGATGTTTACAGATTAGGCACTACTGGGTGATTTGGCAGGGTGACAGGCCGAGGACTCTCGTACATTAGGTGGTTGGTTTGGGGTTGTTGTGTTTCCCCTCTGCGTGAGGATGATCTTTTGTACCTCCTGTGTGAGGATGTCGTTTTATATACTCGGCTATATTGTTGTTTACTTTGGGTCGTACAGTTTATACTGTTTTATGTATTTATTTTATATCTGTCAGTGCCATGTTGTAAGGTCCAGTGAACTTGTTGTCAGGCTAGGGTCAGGATCCATTGTGAGATCCTAGCCCAATGTGACATCCCGAGTCCCGCAGATTCGGGGTGTTACAAATATATAGGAAACTAGGGAAGAAAATAGATGGAAGGACGTTCTGGGGTTAAGATCATGATAGGAAAGCCGGCCCATAAGATAGAAGATCGGATCTTCTATCGATGGAAAGAAAATAAAGGCGCGATTTGTAGTCAACTGTAGGGGTGGCAGACCCTGCCGCGGGTGCGGCTAGCCGCAGGGGCGGAGTTCTTCACCGCGGGGACAGTGAAGGCAAACATGGGGTCTTACATCCCCCTAAAAAGAAGTTTCGTCCCAAAACTTGCAATAGCCTGAAAGATTGCACAACAACACTGAACTCAACTGATATATTCTCACACAGGGCACATAACTCAAAACGTCACAAAAGTGTACACAAAACTCAACAAAGGAAAACGAAACGCAACAACTATGCTAAAGGTACATCGACCTCAGCATAAAACTTCGGATAGTTCCTCTAGATACTATCCTCTGTCTCCCAAGTTGCCTCATATGCTCCTCGCATCGACCGCTGAATATTCATCATCGGTATGTCCTTCAATCGCAAGCATCTCGTCCTACGCTTTAAGACAGTTATCGGGTGCTCAATGAACGTATGGTCTGGCTCGACCACTAGATGCTCATGACTAACGATGTGTCTCGGGTCTGGTATGTACTCCCTTAACTGAGACACATGAAAGACTGGGTGAACACCCTCAAGCCTCGATGGCAAAACAAGTCCGTATGTTGCCTCTCCAACTCGCTCAAGAATCTCGAAAGGTTCAACATATCTGGGACTGAACTTCCCCTTGACGCCGAAGCGTCTGACGCCTCGTGTTGGGATACTCTCAGCCAAACCTGAGCTTCTGTAATAGCAGGTGTTATTTGAAGCATTTGAGAGCTCCAAAAAATAAAGTTGCAGTTGAGAGAAATGATGGGGGCATCGGATATGTCCTAGATGTGAAATAATATAAAAAGATGAAATGAACAAAAGAGTCGCTACCCCGATTCTTATCGGTTAAGAAAGGTGGCTTAAGAATGCCCCTTTTACGAGATAGTTATGGAATAGTTATCCCGATAATATTCTGTATTTTATATTCCAATTTCATAAAGTTTCGCGACCGAAAAATGTAACCGCATTTCAAATAATTAATTTGAATTATTTATATATATATATATATATATATATATATATATATATATGGAACATATGTACAGATGCAGAAGGCGGCTAAGGGTGTTCATTCACATATGTATAATATATTATATATATTTACATACATATTGTGAATTGCGGCTTCTTCAATTTTATTTTACATATGTATTATATATTTTATATACAACTTATATATATTATAAATGAGAAGGTTGTTGTGTCATTCTCATCACAAACTTTCCAATTTCACATCCATATTGAAAACTTACAGACGAAGGAATTCGAGAATAGCCGAGCGGATGTACGACCTTATTTCAATCCTCCACAAACCACTCATTTTTTATCCATTTTCAAATTCCTTTGTTCCAACGAGTCCCTTATTTTGTTCTCTTCAACATGGTACCAAGCTATTTTCCGTTTGATAGCTTTTTACTTAAGCTTCTATTTACCGCTATCGGAACACCAACAACCACCACAAGTCATCGGACGCGGAGTTTCTTACCGTGCTCTTACTCCCTACATTGTCAGGAGTCCGTATCTTCTTCTGGATCGTATATCGGGTTAGTAACGGATTAGTTATGAATTTACTCGTTTTCCGTATAGCGGGTTAGTATAAATTGACCTTAAGTTTGTTAAAATGGGTAATTGGAAATTCCATTATGCTCGTTGCATTATTTTGGTAATTATGGGATTTTAGTTTGATGATGATATTATTAGTTGGATATATGCCTAGATGTGGCTTTAAGGTTTAACATGTTATTCGAGGTTTATAGGATGTTTATGATCCTTGTGGATCTCTTGGGTCTAGGTGTGATCCCTTTAATTGATAGGAGGTTTGACACCTCTTTATGCCTTGTTATTAGGCAGTGCATTCCTCCTGATTAGAGTTGATCATGATTGAGGTTATTTTGAGGTTGAGGCAAGTCCGTAGGACTTACTTAGCTACCATTCCTTTTTTGGATGTATGCATGAGTGGTGTTTGTTATATGCTTCATAGCGTGCGATGTTGAGTATTACCGACCTATGTATTATTGGATAGCCCCCTTGCAGTGGTAGTGATAAACTTTCCCTTTCATCTTGTAAGGAGTCTGAGTATTACCGACCTATGTTTTATTGGATAGCCCCCTTGTAGTGGTTGTGATAACCTTTCCCTTTCATCCTGTAAGGAGTATGGGAGGTTCTTTGTGGTCAGGCCAGTACTAGTATACAGGATGGACACTCCACCACTCCCTTAGGGTACACGGGAAGTGTGTTGATACTACTCCAGATGGATATGGTAACCAAAGGTGAGGATGATATATTCCTCATGTCTCATATTTATATATATATATATACCTTGAATGTTTGACGTTATAAATATAACTAAACGGGTAAATATGTGACAAAATGATTATGTGTTTATGATTCCATGGCGTGTGTATGTGCTTATGCATTATCTTATATGTGAATGGTTAGCTAACGGTTTATACCGTGTTGTAGATGATTTGCAGGTTAGGAGGACTGTAGAGTGAGCCAGATGGGTAATCCATTGAGGGCTTCCGTACAGTACGATTGTGCGAGGGATTACAGGATCCTTTGAATATGTATGGATTGCTTTTTTGTACTCTGTGGTGCTTTTGTAAACCTTGGTTTGTATATATTTACACAGTTTTATGTTTTGAATTTTAATCTATTTGTGCCTTGTTGTAAGATTCAATGAACTTGTTGTCAGGCTAGGGTCAGGATCCACTGTGAGATCCTAGCCAAGTGACGCCCTGAGTCCCGCGGATTTGGGGTGTTACAAAGTTGGTATTTGAGCCTTAGGTTGACAACAATGGCACTTGTAATCTGCGATAAAGAGCGAATAGATAAAATAAACAAAACCCGAAAGGGGTCTGACTTTTCAAAAGGATTTTGGTTTTGAAAACTGTACAACTGTTTTGGGATAGTGTGTATGGGAAGCCATCACCCTTCTGAGGATCTCGGCAGTATAGATATATATACATAGATATGCATTATGTGTTATTGTGCATGTATGTTGAATTAAGTATTATATATATCTATACATATGGCATTATATAGCCTTTTACGTAGCTATGATATTATCGTTGATGGCTCAGACTAGAGCAACATCTGCTATAGGACGGGGAAGAGGTAGACCACCTCTATCTCCGGTAATCGTCAGTCCTGAACGAGTTGGTGGACCTCTAGTCGTGAGAGGTCGAGGTTAAGTCCCCATTGTTGAGTCGCCAGAGGCGGAATACCAAGTTATGAAAGACGTTGAGAACGTAATTTCCAAGATTGTCGGCGACTTGTGGATCGCATTAAGGAACGTGATAGTTACCTTACGTAGATTATGGAGTACCCAAGGGGATGATTCAGTTGCACCTCGATGAAGCAACGAGCTTGAGAAGACGTCTAGTGTGCAACATAAGTGGCGAAGAAAGAAAGATGTGTTCCATATCCTTTGGCATCACTAGATCCGTTGAGGTGTTGTAGAAGGTGATTTCGGTGTTAGTTACACCAAAGAGGATGACTAAGGTTGTTAAGGCTCAAGAGAAGCCAAGAACACTAACGCTAGATGTATGATTGAAGATTTACAATTTGCAAGAGAGTATTGGTATGAAAATGTAGAGCATCATTGGAGTCAATCTGTCATTCAAGGGAGAGACAGTTTGAGCTGAGGTGAACCTGGTTGGAAGGGTTGCTCGGTCTAATAATCCAAAGAAGTGGCAGAGATTAGATTATACCAAGAGTGGAGCTTATGATAATGACGAGGTTCGATAGAAACGAATGGGTTATTTGAGTATATGATATCTTCCTTCGTGGGAACTTGTACCGAGACAAAGTCGTGATAATAGACGTGTGAATAGTATCGTGAATACCTAAGAAATTTGCTTGTGAGCGTTGGAGCTGAAGAGCTGATATCACTAGCTACTGCAGGTACCATTCAGATGAATGGTTTACCTATCGGAGATTTTTGTGATACGAGTGCTATACACTTATTGATTTTTGTCTTATATGTTGAGCGTTTGGTGTTAGATATGATAGAAAGGATACCCTTTATTATAGGGTTACTTGATGATAGTAGAGTCAGAGGTACCCGCGAGATACGTGCTTGTCCCATTCATTAGGGACTTTTGATTTGCTTGTGGACTTCTTTGTCATGCCGCTAGTGCGTAAGGAAGTCATTCACGGTAAGGATTGGATGGATAGACATCGTGTTGTGTTAGATGTAGGTAGGAGGGTTGTGACGGTCTCTACCAAGTCGGGTCAGATCGAGATTTTCTGAGGTTAGGACCTTGGAAAGTCGGGTATGGTTATCAGCACGGTACGAGCAACGAGACTGATCGCACTTGGTTGTGAGGCCTTTTGGTGTTATTCCATAAAGGAGGGTGAGATTCCAGCGTTGGAGGACATCCCCGTGGTTTGCGGTTTACAAATGTGTTTGCCGAGCAGTCTAGTTTGCCGCCTCAGAGGAGTGTAGACTTCGTCATCGAGTTGGAGCTTGGTACGAGACCGATCTTGAAGGCCCCATATCGTATGGCACCTATCGAGTTGTGAGAATTGAAGAAGAAACTCGAGGAGTTGGCTGAGAAGGGCTTCATCCTCCCTAGCGTATCCCCGTGGGGAGCACCTGTCTTCTTCGTACGGAAGAAGGACAGATCATTGAGACTGTGTATCGACTATAGAGAGTTGAACAAGGTGACCATCAAGAACAAGTATCCATTTCCTTGCATCGATGAGTTGTTAGATCAGCTTCAAGGAGCGACTTTGTTTCTCCAGGATTGACTTGCGCTCGGGTTATCACCAGTTGAGGGTGAGAGAGCAAGACGTGCACAAGACGGCATTTTAGACCCGATATGGACACTACGAGTTTGTAGTGATGCTATTTGGGCTCACGAATGCCCCAGCGGTCTTCATGGAGTTGATGAACAACATCTTCATCGACTTCCTTGATCAGTTTGTAGTGGTCTTTATAGACGATATCCTGGTGTACTCTCGTAGCAGAGAGGAACATGCAGGACATCTCAGGACAATTTTGCAAGTTTTGCGAGATAGAGAATTGTATGTCAAGTTCTCTAAGTGCGAGTTATGGATGCCAGAGGTAGCATTCCTGGGTCAAGTTATCTCCGCCGATGGGATCAAGGTTGATCCGGCGAAGATAGAGTTAGTAGCAACAAGGACGACACCGACGAACGTCAAGGAAGTGCGCAACTTCCTTGGCCTAGCCGGTTATTACCGACGCTTTGTGGATGGATTTTTTGTGATTGTCCGTCTACTTACAAGTTTGCTAAGGAAGACCACCAGGTTTGTATGGTCTGAGCAGTGTGCACAAAGTTTTGAGGAGCTGAAGAGACTTCTGACTTCCGCTCCCATCTTAGCACAACTGGAGGGCACAGAGGACTTTGTAGTCTACAGTGATACATCCAAGCTAGATTTAGGCTGTGTTCTGAAGCAGCGTGGCTGGGTAATTACATATGCGTCTAGACAGCTGAAGATGTATGAGGAGAACAACCCGACTCCTGATCTAGAGTTGGCAGCGATAGTTCATGCATTGAAGATCTGAAGACATTACATGTATGGTGCTACATGTCAGATCTTCACAGACCATAAGAGTCTGAAGTATATTTTCACACAGTGGGAATTGAATAACCACCAGCGTAGATGGCTTGAGCTAATCAAAGATTTTGACCTTGAGATTCTGTACAATCCAGGAAAGGCGAACGCTGTCACCGACGCCCTGAGCAAGAAGACGCCTCGAGAGAAGGCGAATGCGAGACTGATAGTTCAGCCTCAGCTTCAGAGAGATCTAGCTTGGCTAGAGATGGATATCCAGTTTTCTGATGAGGATGCCCAGCTGAGTACTTTAGAGGTTCTACCTGATCTGTTGAAGAAGATCCAACAGAAGCAGAAGAACTGCCCGATATTGATGAGGATACAACATAGGATGTCTCGTGGTGAGCACCAAAGTTCTCCATAGGAGCAGATTGAGTGATGAGACGCCACGATCGCGTCTGTGTACCCGCAGATGTGGATTTGAGACATAGGATATTACAAGAGTCTCACTCCACACCTTACTCAGTGCACCTAGGTGCGAGTAAGATGTATCAGGATGTGAGACGTTCATATTGGTGGGGAGGGCTGAAGGCCGATGTGACCAAATTTGCGGCTCAGTGTGCAACTTGTCAATAGGTCAAGATTGAGCATTGCAGACCTGGAGATGAGATTCGTCTACTGCTAGTACCACAATGAAAGTAGGAGAAAAACTCTGTGGATTTTGTGACTGGATTGAGGCCCAGCAGGAGTTTTGATGCCATCTGGGTTGTGGTTGACAGATTGACGAAGACTGCACATTTTATCCCTATCAAGGAAACGTGGCCAGTGAGCAGATTAACTGAGCAGTTCACTAGACAGATAGTGAGACTCCATGGTGTACCGAGGATGATCGTCTCATATCGAGATGGATGATTTACCTCTAGGTTTTGGCAGCAAATTCAGACTGCCATGGGGATGAGTTTGCACTTCACGACTGGGTTTCATCCTCAAAAAGATGGTCAGTCGGGGAGGACCATTCAGACACTAGAGGATATGTTGCAAGATGTTAGATTGGGGTCAGGGATGGTCAGATTACCTCCCATTGGTTGAGTTCTCCTACAACAACAACTGGCATGCATCGATTGGAATGGCCCATATGAGGCATTGTATGGGCGTAGATGACGTACACCGTTATGCAGGGATGAGCCTAGCAATGTTAGTGGTTTAACTCTGATCAGATTTAGGAGGATATTGCCCGTGTGGCTTTGATTAGTGAGAGGATGTTGGCTGCACAGAGTCGCCTGAAGCGTATGCAGACAAGAGGCATCGGCCTCTAGAGTTCAGAGTTGGAGCTCATGTCTGGCTGAGAATATCTCCGACGCAAGGCGTCAGACGTTAGGCATAAAGGGGAAGTTGAGCCCCCAATATGTCGGCCCTTTTGAGATTTGGAGCGAGTCGGTGAGGTGGCATACCGTCTTGCATTGCCACCTAGATTAGAGGGTGTTCACCCTGTATTTCACGTGTCTCAACTGAGGGAGTATATACCATATCCGAGACATATTATCAATTATGAGGACTTAGTGGTTGAGCCGGACCACACGTTTGTTGAGCATCCTGTTGCAGTCTTAGAGCGGGGTATGATACGCTTACGTTCGAAGAACATCCCGATGATGAGGGTACAATGGTCCAGGTGAGGACCTGAAGAGGCCACATGGGAGTATGAGGATAGTATACAAGGTTGTATCTCTATTATGAAGCTTGATCAAAATACATACCGTGTCAGCATAAATGATACTTGCTCCTCCACCGGCCACCATGGTCCAAATTCGTCCTTTCGGGTTCAACACTGTGGACTTCAGGGAAGCACTTGTCTGCAAGGCAAGGGATAATAAAGTAGTTTAGTAAGATCTTTAAAGAAGATATGATTATCCTGATTCAAGAAACAAAGTAAATATAAACTTGATAGGTAAGCTGCAAATATTATTTTATTTTAAAGGGCAAGATAAGCTGCAAATTAATTTCTCATTATAAGGAAAAAAATCTGTAGACATAAGGGTTGGATTTTTCAACAATGTGAAAACTTATAAAGCTACAAATCAGTAATTATCACTTATAAAGCTATAAATATGCAATTATCATATGAAAAGAGCAAAAAATACAAAAGTATAAAGATACCTAAAACAGTAAGAGAAACTATTGTACAGAAAAAAAGACTTTAGAAAGCAATACAATAGTTGTTTCAAAGTGGAAGTGAATCCATATTCTTTAACATTGAATTTATATTTCCATGTACAACGCAAAGCAGGATACATTAGTTTACATCACAAACACAGAAAAGAGGAAAGCAACATGCTAATGTATTAGGTTACAGTTCTAATTCAAGCAAAAGCACTTGCCTTATAACTTTGGCAAGTATCATGAAACCTCGGCAGTATATACTGATAGCAAAAGCACGGTTTCTCCAATCTCCAAGAGCCCCTTTACCACTAAATAGGCCCATTCCAAATGCCACAACACTTGCTGATGCCCGTGGAACTTGTGTGCAAAAACAAATGTGCACAAGATCCATTAAACCTATAGCAAGGAAAATAAAATTCAACAGAGATGAAAAATGCATGAGAGATAATACAGAATGAATGAAATGAACACCTAGGTTGCTTTTATGATATTCATCGCTACACAGGTTCTATAAGGAAAAAAAATTGTGCAATTGAATCGGATCCATCAAAGTGATCTAGTACAAAAAGCTTAAATAAGCTAAACCTACAAAATTAATCATTTCCTGAACAAGTGGTCTATAAGACCTAGATGCAAACAAATTCAAGCAATTACATATCGATTAAATCCATAATTTCCGATCCATAACTTTTGAATTAATCATCTTCACATGCCCTAATTTTTACTATCGGACCAAAACCCTCACAAAAATCAAGCAAATCCATCTACAAACTCCAAATCAAGCAAAGCACATATCTGAAATACAATGAATCTCATGCAAACAGCACAATGTGACAAAATCTAGCAACCCATAAAACCCAAACAGTCATACAACTTAGTTGCTAAATGGTAACCACAAATCAAATTAGTAGATTTCCAACAAATTAAACAATCAACAAGACAAGTACTAACTTCTTAAGGACGTTGTAATCGACCATGAAGAAGTCGTGCTTCTTGAGTGAGAGGGAGAACGATTATGTACAAAGAAGAACGATTAGTTAGTATACAAGCACAAGAAACAAAAATCCGGAAACCGAGTTCAATTAACACAATTAAAGATAAACTCACCGGAGTTTTGACAACGATAAGAGCGACGGTTGACGGAGGTTGGAGAGCAGAAATGATGATAGTGCACTGGACACGCAAACGGTGAGGAGTTATAGGCGGAGAGAAGGTAGTTGTGTGAGAGGAAGATCTGAATTGAGAGATTTTGGGGAGAGAAGAGGAGACAAAAACGAAGAAGACTATCCAATACGATGTAAAAAAGCGGTGGTGAATTTCTTTGAGAGGCAAGAAGAAGAAGCGTGAAACAAACGACTGAAGAGGTGTCAAACACAAAACCAAAATGTGGAGGCCAAAGAAAACAGCAGCAAGGCTGTCATATATGTATAGTAATAAGGGTATTTCTGGAAATAAAAAGTTACAAGGGTAAATTTGGAAAGCCCCTATTCATTTGGGGAACTCACCCTTTTATTATAGTAAGGATATAGTAAGGATATTATATATATTTACATACATATTGTGAATGACGGCTTCTTCAATTTCATTTTACAAATGTATTATATATTTTATATACAACTTATATATATTATAAATGAGAAGGTTGTTGTGTCATCCTCCTCACAAACTTTCCCATTTCACATTCATATTGAAAGCTTACAGACGAAGGAATTCTAGAGTAGCCGAGCGAATGTACAACCTTATTTCAATCCTCCACAAACCACTCATTTTCGATCCATTTTCAAATCCGTTTGTGCCAACGAGTTCCTTATCTTGTTCTCTTCAATATGACACCAAACTATTTCCCGTTTGATAGCTTTTTGGTTAAGCTTCCGTTTACCGCTATCGGAAGACCGACCACCACAAGTCATCGGACGTGGAGTTTCTTACAGTTCTCTTACTCCCTGCATTGCCAGGAGTCCGTATCTTCTTCCGGATCGTATATCCGGTTAGTAACGAATAAGTTATGAATTTATTCGTTTTCCGTATTGTGGGTTAGTATAAATTGACCTTAAGTTTGTTAAAATGGGTAATTGGAAATTTTATTATGCTCGTTACATTATTTTGGTAATTATGGGCTTTTAGTTTGATGATGATATTATTAGTTGGATATATGCCCTGATGTGGCTTTAAGGTTTAACATGTAATTCGAGGTTTATACGATGTTTATGATCCTTATGGACCCCTTGGGTCTAGGTGTGATCCCTTTAATTGATAGGAGGTTTGACACCTCTTTATGCCTTGTTATTAGGCAGAGCATTCCTCTGGATTGGAGTTGATCGTGGTTGAGGTTGTTCTCAGGTTGAGGTAAGTCCGTAGGACTTACTTAACTACCATTCCTATATTGAATGTATGAATGAGTGGTGTTTGTTATATGCTTTATAGTGTGTGATGTTGAGTATTACCGACCTATGTTTTATTGGATAGCCCCTTGTAGTGGCAGTGATAACATTTCCCTTTCATCTTGTAAGGAGTCTTGGAGGTTCTTTGTGGTCATGTAAGTACTGATATACGGGATGGACACTTCACCACTCCCTTAGGGTACACGGAAAGTGTGCCGATACTTCTCCATATGGATATGGTACCCAGAGGCGAGGATGATATATTCCTCGTGTCACATATTTTGATATATATATATATATATATATATATATATATATATATATATATATAGTATAGATCCTATGAGAACACCCCCTAACGTGAGAACATGAGAACAGATTCGTAATTATTATTAGTTTTGTTATGAAGATGTCATATCGTTTAATGTATTATTCGTAGTTATTGTTAGTTGAGTGGATTATTCGTAGTTATTGTTGGATTCCTAATTATTATTATTCGTAGTTATTATTAATTATGATATCTACTCTAAATCTCAACCCTTAATACTCACATCCAACGGTGTACGATTGTTCTCATGTTCTCACGTTAGGGGTGTTCTCATGTGAACCACACCCTATATATATATATATATATATATATATATATATATATATATATATATATATGCCTTGAGTTTATGACGTTATAAAGATAATTAAACGGGTAAATGTGTGACAAAATGATTATGTGTTTATGATTCCATGAAGTGTGTATGTGCTTATACATTATCTTATATATGAATGGTTAGCTAACGGTTTATACCGTGTTGTAGATGATCTACAGGTTATGAGGACTCTAGAGTGTGCCAGATGGGTGATCCGCTGAGGGCTTCCGCACACTAGGATTGTGCAAGGGATTACGGAATATTTTGAATATGTATGGATTGTTGTTTTGTACTCACGGGTGCTTTTGTAAACCTTGGTTTGTATATATTTACACAATTTTATGTTTTGGTTTTAATCTATTGGTGTCTTATTGTAAGATCCAGTGAACTTGTTGTCAGGCTAGGGATAGGATCCACTATGAGATCCTAGCCTAGTGACGCCCTAAGTCCCGCAGATTTGGGGTGTTACAGCTCCAACCCTAAACTCCAGAGGTTTGAGCTTCTTATCAACGTACGAATTCTGGCGACTTTGTGTTGCTAACATCCGCTCTCGGATCACAACTACTCGAGCCATATCATCTTGTATCTGCTCAGGTGCTACACCGCTAGCATTACTCGGCTCGTCCCAACACAGCGGGATACGATATCTCTGTCCATATAAAGCCTCATAAGGGAAGCGTAAAAGACTCGCAGTCGGGGTTCCCGTACATTATAGGACGGGATCGGGTTTATGTTTTTGTTGTTGCTTTCCCTTTTGTTTTGAACTCGGATGCGAGTCTTTTAAGCTTCCCTTTGTTTAAACCGTTGATTTTGTATTGAGTTTTGGTTTTCATTTATTTGTGCCTTATTGTAAGATTCGTCGTGTTGTTGCTACTCTGAGGGTCGGGACCCATTGTGAGGTCTTGGCCTGTAACGCTTTGAGTTCCCAAAACTTGGGGTGTTACAATTCTAACCAGCAACAATCATATTTGATCCAAAGAAGGTACATGATATCAAATAAGACATAAACCATTAAAACCAATGAAAAACTAAGCAAACAATCTTCAATTATCAACACTAAATCAAAAGAAATAACAAAGGTTCAACCTTTTGTTCAAATAACAAAAACAATAACTAAGCCTATCCTTTCAAGAATACTCACGAAAGTCCAAGGGTAACTATGTGAATCTTCAATCCTTTGATGTTGTTCCTTCTTCTCTATCTATTTCGGTCTTTTTCTTGCAAACTGCTGCGAAAAACTGTCTCCAAAAAGATCTCTAAAATCGGTATGTCGAAGTCGTGCTGCAACTTTCTATTTAATATTAAAATTAGGATTTTGACTTTTTGTCGTGGGCCGTTTTTTCAACGTAATATCGGATGAACCCGAAGATAAACTCGGTCGAGATAATATCTCTCCATCCGAGATTTCTATTATGTTACGTACTTTTTTCTGGTTCTTGCTTCCATTCCAATTGCATCTTCTTCTTTATGATCCTTAGTCTTCTTTTGCACCTCAGTATACTCCACCATGCTTTCTTCTTGACTCCTTGAATCCTTATGCTCCCTTTTGATCCAAAATGTGCTATATCTCCTACAATTGCAACAAAACTGTGTGTAGACCTCTATTCTCACAAAGTAGGTTAATAACAACATAATCGATGTGAATATATGTCTATGCATGCAAAACAAAGGGAAAATCTATCTAAATGCATCCCTAAACTAAGGTCATAATTCATGTCATCAAAATACCCCATACTTGTCTCTTGCTTGTCTCCAAGCAAGGTTAAAACTCAAGATACAAGATGAAATGGATTATGAACATGCAAGACAAAGAAAACTCACAATATTTTTGATGCGCTTCTATTCATAGATCACCCTTAGGGAATGTGTCATAGAAAATAACAATCATTGTATGATCAAAAGGATATATAGACAATAAAAAGGATAATCATACTTCACATAAAATCGTAGCATGCATAGAAAAATAGATTTATCAAAATCAATCATGAAATATTCAATTTAAACCACCAAGTCAAATCACATGCTCAAAGGTCTTAAGGGCTTTTAAATAAAGGTCAAGAAATCTGTTAGGGGTAAGATGTATATAGGGAATGTGGTGCAAATCCGGAAAAAGGGTAAAAACTCCACAATTACAAATATAACTCAACATCCACCAAGCAAACTCTTTTTCACTTCTTTTTTTTTCTTTTTCTTTACTTTCACTTGAGAACATGGACAGAGGTGCGCAATAACCGAAGCCTTGGAAATCAACTAGCCTCAATTTCTCGAGGTGCCTCAAACCTGATGCACATACCATGACTCGTTAAGACTATCAATCAATCAGACTTTGACAAGACACAAACGTCCGGCTATGTGAATGGTGTCGAGTTACTCATCATCATGATTAATAAGCATGTCCACGGGTCACGGGTGACCCGTGACCCGGCGGGTCCGGGTTCCCCCGGGTTGCGGGTACGGGTAAGGGTTGTTAGATCCTTACCCGTGACCCGTCGGGTCGACCCGTAACGGTCACAAGATTTAAAAAAAAATAAAAAAATCCCAACGGCTATATAGCCGTTGGGTAGCCGTTGTAACGACTAGATTAATAAAAAAAACAATATAATTTAATAAATCTAACCCAAAAAAAAATTCTATAAATACTCCAAACTCAATTCATTTCATCTCACACCAATTCTCATTCAATCATCTATTCACTCTCTCAATCTCTCCATAATTTCCAACTCTTACATTCAATTACTCTCCTAATCTCATATTCTCATTCTCTTATTTTTTTTATTTTACCACTCTTACTACTACATTCTATTATTCAAAAAAAAATGTCTAGCCGAGGAAGACGTTCCGTTAGCGGTGCCGGTCCTTCATCCGGGGAACGTTTTACCCGAGGACGGCATTCCGTTAGCGGTCCTCCAACTGGTTCGGATTTAAGGCGAGACTTATTAAGTCGAGATCACGAGATCTTCGAGGAGGAGGATATCACGGAATCACCTACTTTCCCCAACACCCAAGGATCCGAGACCGAATTCACGGAGGAGTCGGAGGAGCCGCCGTTGAACAACATTCAACTAACGGCGGCGGTCTTCCGATTTTGGTTTACAAAAGGTGCTCCCGATGCCAACGGAGTTTACTATGCCAAATGCAATTTTTGTGCGGCACAATACAAGCACAAAAAGGGAGAAGGCTACGGGAACTACAAGAGGCATATCCGGAACAAGCATCCTGAAAAAATGGGATTAGCACGAAAGCAAACACAGCTTACCGGGTACGCATCTACTTCTAACCAACCTCCTCTATTTACATATGATCATTCTTCTTTTATGGATGCATTTTTGGAAATGTTGGCCGTAGATTTTTTAGCATATAGTTTTGCACAAAATGTTGGTTTTAAATGATTGGATGAAAAATCATGCTCAACCCGCATATAAACCGATTTCTCGCCAAACCGCTAAAAGAAAAATGATGCATAAATATAAAATTTGTAAAGAAGAATGGATTAAATATTTTATGGACAACGGTGATATTCAAGTTTCTATTTGTAGTGATATTTGGACCGACGGTTTTCAAAAACATTCATATATGGGTATTACTTGTCATTTTGTTGATAAATTTTGGATTTTAAACAAATGAGTTTTAGGATTACGAGTTTTCAACGAACAACACACCGCCTAAAACATTGCCCGTTTGATTGCAAATGTTTTGGAAGAATATAGATTAGTTTCACGAGTTTTTTCAATCGTTTTTGACAACGCCTCCGCTAACACGGCTTCCATTAGAGATTTAACCAACTATTGTAAGCCGACGATTGGACGTAAATTTTTTCACATTAGGTGTGCCGCTCATATTTTAAACTTGTGTGTTCAAGACGGTTTAGCATACGTTGGACATTTAGTACAACCTATTCGAAATATTCTTAATGAACTTTGGTCTAAAAAAAGTGTACGTACTAAATGATATGCATATTGTAAACAAAATGGCGTTTATCCTAAAAAATTTCCCAAAGATGTTTGTACAAGATGGAACTCTACTTACAAAATGATTTACGAATCATATGAATATCGAGAACTTTTAAGTAGTTTTGCCGCACAACATATTGACGGTAATTTTGTTTTCGGTGAATCTTGGATTTTAGCAAAAGATGTAATGGAGGTTTTTAAATATTTTTATGATGCTACTAACACTTTTAGTTATGTTTATACACCAACTTCAAACATATTTTGTTATGTAGCAATTAATATTGCATTTGCAATTCAACAAGGTCTTTTAATTGAAAATATTTCACAAGCTATACTTTCAATGCGAACTAAATGGTTAGATTATTATACAACTATTCCAGATGTTTTTCTGATTGCATTTGTGTTAGACCCTAGACGTAAAATGGATGGTTTAAAACAATTTTTAGAAAGTTATTATGAATTTTTAGGTTTAGAACAACATCCCGATTGTCATGTTTCTACCATAATTGCTAAAGTTAAAAAATTATTTAATGAATTATTGGTTTAATATTCTGTTTCCGATCGAGGTCAATCTTCTCAACCCCCTCCTCGTCCTTCATCTTCAAGTTCATCTAAATTTAAATCAATTGTTAGAGATTTGTTTGGCCCGAAAAGGGCAAAAACCACGTCGAGTTCCAACTCGGAACTCGACGAATATCTAACCATTTCTTTTGAGTTTACCAATGATGAAGAAGAAGAGGATTTCAACATATTAGAATGGTGGAGCCGACCGGAGAGAATGAGGTTCCCTACCCTCTCAAGGATCGCGGCACAAATTCTCGCCGTTCCCGCCTCAACGGTAGCGGTTGAGCAAACCTTTAGCCGGAGTGGAAAGGTGCTCGATCCGACGAGATCAAACATGTTGCCGAGACGTTGGAGACACAAGTCCTCCTAGCCGATTGGAGGAAAGCGGAATGCGAACACAAAAAAACAACCTCTCGGCGGAGGAAGGCAACGAAGATGACGACGAGCGACAACAAATGCCATCGGATGTATCGGCGGGAGAGTCCGACTAAGGTAAGGGCCAATTGGGGATATAAACAAAGGTAAGAGAACTACGTAGGCTTTGATTCCTCCTCCCCGAGAGGATACATAGGCAACCGGGATTCCGGTTCAAGCCCAATTTTTCCCTTTTTTTTTTTAAGTTTAAGTCCAATTTTTTATTAGTTTATTTTCTTCTTCTTTTTTAAGTTTAAGTCCAATTTTTCTCTTCTATTTATTTTCTTATTTTTTTAAGTTTATTTCCATTATTTTTTTTTTTTAAGATGAGGTGGCCGACACGTCGACCCGCCGGGTCTGACCCGTGACCTGGCGGGTCGCCGACCCGTGACCCGGCGGGTCGGCCATATATACGGGTCCGGGTCCGGGTCACCCTCCCCGGACCCCTGACCCGGCGGGTCGGACCCGTCGACCCGGCGGGTCCGACCCGTGGACATGCTTAATGATTAACGTCCCTAAACCTATTTTTCTAACATCATCACTTTCAACTTCAACTTTGACAAGCTTTTTCACTAACATGCTTCCAAATTCCCAAATAGGTGAAGGGAGGTAAATATATATATATGAGGAGCTAAAAGCATGATCAAGAAGAACAAAGAAATTGAATTGTCTTAATCATACCAAAAAGATGTGTAAGAACTTATAGCGCAATTTCAACCTTCAAATCTCAACATGATTTAGATAAAAACAAATTACCACACATGCATAAATTTCAAATAAAGCATTCAAATCCCAAGTATGTCATAAATCATTTTAAACACATAAAGATCATCAATAGCTAATCAACAAACATTATCATCATTGGGAACACATCCATCCTAGAAGCACAAAAAAAATTTCAAAATTTTCAAATTTTATGAATTTTTCGAAAACATGATGCAATGCATGAAAAATAAACGTGTGACATGAAATCCAAAGCAATGCATAGACATATGCAAAAGAGTGTCATAGTAGCAATTATTACAAACATTCTCCACCCCAAACTTAAAAATACACATTGTCCCAATGTGAAAATAAGAAAAGAGATAGAGAACTCACAATGTTGACTCAAGGCATAATAATAATTAGAAAAAAGTCCATGGTGGTCGATCAAGCGTCAGGTGGAGGTGGAAACTGGAAGAAGGATCAAATGTCCGCCCAAACTGTTGGCGGTACATGTCTCTCATCATACGTGCAAGATGGTCTTGATCCTCCTAAATAACATGAATATCGTCCCTAATAGCTCGAACGGACACCTCCAAAGCTCCAATTCTCTGGTCAAGACTCCCTCGCATGTCAGAGGGCTCATATGCACCTGTTGACCTCACAGCTCTCGTGCGTCCAGACCCTACATCAACAACCCTAATGATCGGGTCCTCATCCGTGTCCTAACCGTCTACCTCCTCTGCAGCCACACTAGGACCTACTATATTAGTACCAGTATCCATAGCCTCACCCTCAACAGCATCAACGTCATCATCGGACTCACTCTCATGCATACCCTAAAAATTCTCCTTCCAATTCCTCGGATCAACAATAGTGTACTCAACAGTCCAAGGAATCCCCCTAGGAGCCTTCTTCTCCCAAGGTATGACGACGTAAGGAGAACCACTCCCTCGAGAAATAAGAATACAACGAGAGATGAAGTGATGAAGTCATAAAGGCTTAGCCTCATCGGCTAAGGTACAAGTAGAGAAGTACAATCCAATGACCTTCACTATAAGAATGACCAATCCACCTACACAGATATTTCCCTTACTCTTGTTAGCTATCTTGCATAAGCTGTCAGCCAGCATCGTGGCGGTATCCAGCATAGAATCGGTCGCAATACACCACAAGATAAACAGTTCATCATGTTTAATTTTTTGTGGTTTCTCAATCCTAGCAAAGAGACTCTTACTGTAATATGCGGAATTTTATTACGTTTAATTCCGTAGCAAACCAGATTTCGATCCGTTGATCCTTATATGTCTACCTAGTCAGACACAATATCTCAAAATTTTATCATTTTATGTAACCTCAATTAACATAAAATGATAAGATTCTTATAGCAAACCCTAATCCACCAAACCCTAATTTATATCATGACATGTTTTTGAAAAGTCGTGACGTCCTTTTGACGAGACCGTGATGAGTTATGACAAGACCATGGCAAGTTCATGACAAAGACATGCATGGGCTTGACAAAGCCATGACATGTTTTGACAATGTTGTGACAAGCCTTGACAAAACTCAACCCACTTTGCCCTCTTGTTTCAGCCCACCTCTTTTACTTACCTTGCTCCAGCCCACACCAATTTCTGTTGCCAGCAGCCACACCGTCAGCAGCCCGGATCTTCAGCCGCCTAGTGATACCTGCTGCAGCCCAGAGATACTTTGTTTCCAGCCCAGAACACATTCATGCTGCGGGCTTGCTGCTCCTTATCTTGCAGCCCAGGAAGCACAGCAGTTCCCTCCTATCCCCCACGTCTTAGCAGCCAGCGTTTCCCCTTCCTTATCTCACGTAACAGCTGGTCATTTTTAGGAAAGAGATCTTCTTTAACGGCTCCTGAATTCACGCTGAAGAGAAAGTAAACTCAACAGTAGCCGCTTCCCATCTTTTCCGTCTACGTTCAACTCTCTTCCCACCCTGTCCTTCTGCAACAGATAGCCTCATCACAGCAGTCGATCGTCGTCCCTGCTCCCCTCCTCGTAGCAGTAGATGATTGGTCTGTCGCTCTCCCTCTGTCCATCCGGGTAAGGATTCATCCACCTTCCTGTCTTCATCTTCTTAATATACTGACCTTGAAAACTCGTGCATCTCTTCCTTTGTGCCTAGTTTACAGAGATCGATCCCACATGAACTAACTTCTCACCTTTGCTTGATGTAGTCGGTCCAAGGCTAAAGCTACAGCCCTGTCAACAAGCCAAAGAACCAGTGCAGTCTTGTAAGTCATCTAACCCTTGGACCCTTGCTTACCTTGCTCCATCATCTCAACCATCTTCCCTTTACAACGTCGTTAGTAGGAAGTAGAGGGCTTGTCTGCAGCCAACACACCAACAAAGGACATACAGTGCACGCTGAGTGGTAAGGACCTCTTCAAACCTCCTTAGACCATATCAAGAGAGGTTGGTTGTATATATATGATAATGCTCCATAAGAATCGAACTAGGGACTTCTGGTTAGTGTAAAGGATGAGATATGCTAACAACAAGATTTGAACTAGAGACCTATAGGAATGTTGTTATTGCTGTAAAAGTGAGCAGTAGAAATGGAAGTGAGAAACTCGTTTTTAAATCTCAGTTTGTAAGTTGGAAATGGTCATTGTTTTAGATCAATATTAAAGAGTTAGGTTGAAGATCCACCGTTGAATTTTTAATAGGTAATAGATGGATATATGTAGTTTACTGTGTTAACAATTGAGAATAAATGAATGGTCGGATTAGAAGTTATAAGGTTCCAAAGTAGGTAGTTGAGTTGTTTTTCCAACAGTGAAATTTGGCTAAGTATAGAAAATTCTAAGTGTTGTAACCACCTTTAGAGATTTTTGTAGAAGTGATGGTTGAACAGTTTTAAGAAATTCTTGCTCCTATAAGTAGATTGGATATCATAGATGATCTAGAGAATTATTTCGGAATTTTTATAAATTTATTCGAGTTTCATATGTGAAGCCAAAGTTGGACCTTAATGACTTTTCGGAAAATAGGAAAAAGGTGTAGTTTTTCTACTTTTACCCAAACTCATCCTTGAGAGTTAGAATATGGCATTTTAGTCTCAAATAAGAGTTTAGGCATAAATTATGGGATTTTTGAAAGTTTTGGGACCAAGGGGGAAATCGTCATTTTTCCTTAAATGAGTACTGTAATAAATTCCGTACTAATGAGATCTCCTATCTTAGAAGTCTTAGACTTCTCATTACCTAGGAAGTGTGCTGACGCATTTGCCTCCTTTGACAGGCCACTGGGTCCTACAGTTATAGATCGAATTGTGATTAAGAGAGTCGAGATATGATTCAGGTAAGTCCTTTGGGCTTATTTAGCTAGTTGTCAGATATGAGTGTGAATGATGATAGTGGTGTCTAAATGATGTGTGTATTAGTGTACTTCATAGTAATCTTCAACCGACTTACATATCTGGCCTAAGAGTAATGGGAGGTGGCATTCTGCTCAGTTAGCCCGAGGGCGCTGGGGGGGTTTTTCGGGACTAGTCCATACTTGGTTTGCGGGGATGCCACCGGCGGAGGTGTGCCAAACCATCACCAGTTGGATAAGGAACAGAGGCGAGAATCTTAATATCTCTCATGCTACAAATTTTAAATGGGATGAAGTGAATCATATAAGTTATCAGATAATAATCGGTTTGTGTGTCAGCATGTTGAGTATTTATATTTTTTCTTCCATATGTTTGTGCTATTTATCATTCTGATTATATTTGATTAGTTATCTAACTGTTTTATTGTTGTTTAGACTTGCTATAGGTTAGAGCAGTTGCCGAGTGATACGAATGGTAGTGGTCAACCGGGGTGTCGTACTCCTTAGGACGGATCGTAGTTTCTTTTTACTGTTGGTCTTTTAGTTATGACTTTTCCTTTCTTCTCAGTTCATGAGATGTTGTATTCCGGCTGTAGTATGTTGGTCACATTTATGACTTTGTTAAAACTTAATTTATGATTTCTGATGTTTTCCTTATTTGTGCCTTGTTGTAAGATCTAGTTAAGTTGTTGTCAAACTAAGGTCGGGACTCACTGTGAGGTCCTAACCAGTAGCTCCCCGAGTTTTGAAACTTGGGGTGTTACACTTACTAAGGATCCGGTGGGCAAGCTTAAAAGCTAAATTGTATACATTCTTCTCTTTAGAATCACCGGTCTGCCACAATTAAGGCAATATTCTCCCAAAACAACCTTGGTTTCATCCCCGTAGGAAAGGTATATATAGTGGACTCGGGGAAACCAAAAATACCACCAAACATATTTATTGCCATGTCCTAGTTCTTATTCATGATCATTAATTTCACCCCACTAGCTTCCAACACATAAGTGAAAGAACTCTAAAACTCATACGTCATCTTAACATAAGCAGGTTCTTTTATCAAAACAAATTGCTTAAAACCAACACGATCAATCATCAGGCGTAGATCATCAACAACATTCAGACAAGAAAAATCATTAAAATCCAAAAAACTATGAGCGACTATGGGACACTCACAAATGTGATCGTACCTTGTTCGATGACGTTCTTGAATAACTGGAAGTGCCGAAGGCGGAGGAGGTGGTGAATGAGCTTTTTGGGATCCAGACCCTTTAATAAGGTCGATTGCCCTTAAAGAACGACGAAGCGGCTCCATCTCAGAAAAAATCTCGGACTATTTTTTGGAGAATCTCGGCCGAGATTCCTGCTGCCAACCGAGATCTTACAGTTTTGCATCGAAATTGACATATCTGTAAAGATTTGGTCAAATCGATGATCCCACTAGCTAGATTCTTATGCGTGTTCCAAGCTGTTTCCACTCTACCAAACTAACCACTTCTCCCAAAATCAACCAAATTGAAGCAAAGAGAAGTATGGAGAGTTTGGAATGAGATTATCCTAATTACGCTTGATTTGGTGGAATGTGGTGTTGATTAATTTAGGAAATGAGTTTGTGATGTCTTCTGCTTCAGTTTTGATCCAAGAACGAAGCAAAACGGTTAGGAAACGAGGATTTTGAGAATTTGGGGTTTTTTCGCCATCACGTGTGAGAGGTTAGGGTTGGGGAAGAGAGTGACATAGTTTTTAGATTTTATACCCCACATAGAATTCAAAAAACTCTCGGCCGATTTTCTTGAGCCCAACCGATATTTTCAAACGATATTATCCCCTGTTGTGTTTTCTCGGTTGAATCGGCGTTCTCTTGGTCCAAGATAATGTAGTCTCGGTCTAGATTTTTTTCTTTTTCTCTCCAATGTCTCAACGTCCCTTTTATCTCAAAGTCTAACTCAAAGCGATCTCAACGCATCTTAGTCGTTCATTCTTGTCGGAATATACCTTAGTCCTGCAGCCAAAAACACATATAAAAAGCACATCAAAACAACCAACTATCTATCTAAGAAAGAAAAACTACGAATTACCTTGGGTTGCCTCTTAAGAAGCGCTTGATTTAAGGTCCCTAGCTTGACCGTAATCCTTATTGATCATGTAAGGTGAAGGGGGGCAATCCTCTTAACCGGAGCTTCCGGCGTATATTTCTTTAACCTATGTCCGTTCACCTTAAAGCTTCCGCTAGTCTCACCCCATACTTCAACTACACCATGGGGAAAAACATGTTTCACAATGTAAGGTCCTGTGCATCTAGATTTGAGCTTCCATGAGGAGAGACGGACTCTAGAGTTGAAGAGAAGGACAAGTCTCCTTCTTTCAACTCCTTCGGGATGATATGCTTGTCATGTTACTTATATGTCCACTCTTTGTAAATCCTTGCGTTCCCATAGACGTTCAAGCGAATTTCCTCTATCTCGTTGATGTCTAAGAGCTATTTTCTCCGGCTTCTTTCATGTCAAAATTCAGCCACTTGGCTGCCCAGTACGCCTTGTGCTCCAACTCCATTGGGAGATGGCAAGACTTCCCATATAGAAAACTATAAGGCATTGTAACTATGGGAGTCTTGAATGCCGTCCTATATGCCCAAAGTGCGTCATCCAACTTCATGGACCAATCCTTCCTCGTTCTAGAGACGGTTTTCTCTAGATTTCCCTTGATCTCTCTATTTGATATCTCAACCTATCCACTAGTCTGAGGATGGTAAGGAGTTGCTACCTTGTGTATGACCTCATACTTCAATAGAAGTGCTTGAAAATTCTGGGCGGTGAAGTATTTCCCTCCATTACTAATGATGACTTGAGGCGTCCCAAATCTTGGGAAAATCGTCCTGTTGAAGAATTTCACTACCAATGGGGCGTCATTAGCGGGAGAAAAATTTCAAACTATTTAGAAGGAGGATTCATCTAATAAGCTGCGGTTTTGCATCTTTCTTGGTGAGAAAATATTGAATTGATGCTTGGTCGGTGTAGACAATGACTTTCGCTCCCACAAGGTAGGAACAAAAGCTCCTTTTCTGTGGTAGCGTAGTTCAGATGAGCCTCATCTAGCGTAATAGATAGCCTGAGTACGTCCATCCTTCTTTTGTCCAAGTACGGCTCCTACGGCTACATCGCTAGCATCACATATAATCTTCAATGGTAGATTCCAATCCAGGGGCTGAATAATGGGACAAGATATCAAAGCTTCCTTTAACCTGTAGAAAGCATCTAGACATTCCTTCGAAAACTCAAAAACCAAATCCTTTACCAGTAGGTTAGTCAATGGTTTAGAAATCTTTAAAATGTCTTTAATGAACGTTCTATAAAAATATGCGTGTCCGGGGAAACTTCTTACCCCTTTAACGAATGAAGGTGGGGGTAGCTTCTCAATAGTCTTGATCTTTTCCCTGTCCACCTCAATCCCGCGGTTGGAGATTAAATGACCTAAAACAATCCCTTCACTAACCATAAAGTGACACTTCTCCCAATTTAGGACAAGATTAGTGTCCTCATATCTTTGTAGCACTAGAGAAAAGTTGGCCAAGCAATTATCAAAGGATGAACCATAAACAGAAAAATCATCCATTAATACCTCTATAATCTCTTGAATATACTCGGAGAATATAGCCATCATGCATCGTTGGAATGTAGTAGGTGCGTTGCACAATCCAAAGGGCATTCTCTTGTAAGCAAAGGTACCCCAAAAACACGTAAATATAGTCTTCTCTTGATCATTCGGATGGATAGGGATTTAGAAGAATCCACTCTATCCATCTAAGTAGCAAAAGTGAGAGTGTTGTGCTAGTCTTTCAAGCATCTAATAAATGAAAGGAAGGGGGAAGTGATCCTTCCTCGTTGCTAATTTCAATCTCCTGTAAACAATGAACATTCGTCATCCCGTTACAATCCGTGCAGGAATCAACTTGTTGTTCTTGTTGGTGACAACGGTCATTCCTCCTTTCTTTGGAACAATATCAACGAGACTCACCCACTTGCTATCCGAGATCGGAAAGATAATACCTGCATCAAGCAACTGAAGTAGTTCCTTCTTCACAACCTCTTTCATGATTGGATTTAACAGTCGTTGAGGTTCTCGTGAAGGATTATGATTATCTTCCATGAGAATTTTATGTATGCATAAAGAAGGCTTTATACCTACAAGATCATCAATAGTATATCCTAAAGCTTTCCTATGTAGTTTCAACTCATGCATCAACTTGTAGAGTTCTTCATCATTAAGAGTAGCGCTAACTATGACCGCATAAGTTGAGTTTGGTCCAATAAAACGCTTATCTTAAGTATTGTGAAAGAGGTTTTAGCTCCAAGATGGGAGGTTATTTAAGTGGAGGTTCCGCACCTCGAAAGTCATCTTGTGCAGCTTCTGTAGCTTCAAGAGAGGCATGGTCGCATCCGGGGATGTTCACGTTCGACGTTTGAAGTTGTATCGAAGACTCAAGAATCTCGACTCACCTCAGAAAATATCGACCGAGATTGGTTACTGGAATGCTCATCTCGGCTGACCCCATACTTATCTCGACCGAGATTCTTGAGGGTGACTCGAGATTTTTGCAGATTTACGTGCACTCTTCAAGCTCTTCAAATGTAGCCTTTGGATCCCTCACCAAGGCTTCTAACCCTTGTGCAGCTTCTGTAGCTTCAAGAGAGGCATGGTCGCATCCGGGGATGTTCACTTTCGACGTTTGAAGTTGTATCAAAGACTCAAGAATCTCGACTCACCTCAGAAAATATCGACCGAGATTGGTTACTGGAATGCTCATCTCGGCTGACCCCATACTTATCTCGACCGAGATTCTTGAGGGTGACTCAAGATTTTTGCAGATTTACGTGCACTCTTCAAGCTCTTCAAATGTAGCCTTTGGATCCCTCACCAAGGCTTCTAACCCTTGTATTTCACCATCACAAACTACATCTACTCTCTTCTCCATAATGCTCAAACCCAAGACCTTTTCAAGAGGGTCTTTGATCAAAATCAAACTCACTAACTCCTTTGAATCCTCTTCTTCACAAATGTTGAAAACGTCTTCACCAAGATCTGGTCCCTTAACCATAGTGGACAACATGAACGCAATGTTTTCCCAACCGATGTTGAAGGACAATGTGACGTTCTTGCAATCAACCAAGTTGTAACACCCCAAATTTGCAGGACTCGGATTGCTACTAGGTTACAAAACGAGGCACAGATAGATATAAAACCAAATACATAAAACTATATAAATATATACAACCAAAGGGTTACAGAACACAACCGAGTACAAAACGACAACATCATATACAACATGTACAAAATATCTCCAAAACCCCTTGCACAACCTAGTGTACGGAAGCCCTCAACTGATCACCCATCTGGCTGACGCTATAGTCTTCCAATCTTGCAGAAAATCAAAAACACGGTATAAAACCGTTAGCTAACAGATCATGAATAAGAATAAAGCAGTAGCACATATAACACATCATCACATCACAACATGCTATGCACACACACATATCCGTTTATTATCTTTATTAAGTTATACCATTACTAATTCATTCCTTGTGACACGAGGAGTAAAACTCTCTCGCCTCTGTCCCCGTTTCCCCTCAGGTTTGGAATTAGTGCCAATCACCACCACCTGGAGGACTAGTCGTAGAGAACCTCCTAGCTACCCAATTTTGAGCTACACAAGTTATCACCGCCTGTTATCATACACTTGGGTCAATTAATATACATATACGGTCGTCCTAGTCCGGTTAGGTTATCAATGCAACATACATATGCACACACACCACTAAAGCCAACACTCAAACCCATAACTGCTCACTAAGTAAGTCCCAAGGACTTACCTGTTACAAACGTAATTCATATCAAGTGATCACAATTTTTCCTCGAGGAAACGATCAGTGTCTGCATCAGCAAGGAACAAACAATATCAGACACAAACCAAGGTTAGGAGATTCCACCTCCTAAACCCCATAACCAAACCCAAACCACAACTCGAAACCAAACCGTAATATCTCGCCATACACATCAAATGCCGAAGGCATTATCTCAACATGAACATCACCAGCTCACATACACAACACTAGCCTAGCTACTCTCCCAAGCTAAGCCAAAAGGAAAAGAAAGACACATACCAAGTCTTGGTATGTCAGGGACATGCACCTGTGGAAGCAGGAAGGCGTTGGGGCGACGATACACCGCAGGGGTGGTGACACTCGGCCGCAGGGGCGGCGGCACTAGCCTGGCCGCAAGGGCGGCAACTTCAATCCGCGGGGCGGCTATCTGTACAGAGAGCGATTCTCTACTTCTCTTCGACCCTTCTCTCGATCCTCTTCACTTCTTCATTGCCCCAAAGGCAATCAACATACATATATACATACATATACGCCATCATTGTCCAAGAAAGATCAACACAAGCACATGCTTGTGCAATTCCTAATCTAAAGAAGAAGAAAGGAGGAAAAAAAGAAAGAAAAGGGAAAGAGAGGAGAACTCACCACCACAGCTCAAGAAAGGGAACCACAACCTCAACCTCAACAGCTTGCTATCATCAACATAACCACAACAAGCAACATCACCATCAACTCACAACCAAAGCTCATCTAGGAAAGATCTCCAAAGAAGAAGCCAAGGAAAGAAGAGAAAGAAAGAGAAAGAACGTGAGGAAGATGAAGATGAAGAAGAAAGGGAAACCCTTCATCTGAAGGATAGAGTAAGCTTATAAAGGAAGTAAAGGACAAAAGCACGGGTCAAAAGGTCAAAAAAAGCGGTTGAGGTCGCCATAGCCGCGGGGACGGGTCCTCAGTAACGTTGGGGCGGGTCCTCAGTACCGTTGGGTCCTCAGTACCGTTGGGGCGGCTCGCTGCCATAGCCGCGGAGGTGGCCCAACCGCAGGGCAGGGTCCTAGGAAAATTAATGCTCTTAACCAAGCATCCCGAAATTGCAAGGAAGGTCTCCCAAGTATGATCGCAACTAGATAATCTACAGGAATGTCTAGCACAACAAAATCAATTGGGATATACAATTTACCAAGTTGGACGGGGATATCTTTACTGATCCCCATTCTATGCGTAATGGATCTATCCGCCATATATAAAGTCATCTTGATGAGTCGTGGATCTCAAAGTCCTATCTTCTTGCACAATGCAAGTGGTATGATGCTCACACTTGCTCCTGGATCACACAATGCTTTGTAGGTGACTTCTCCCACGTCTATTGGCACACAAAAAGATCCTGGATCTCTTAGCTTCGGTGGCATCTCCTCCTTCATGATTTGGATAAGTTCGGATGACCTTAGAGTCATCCTCACTTCTCCAACATCTTCTAGCTTTCTTTTGTTAGAGAGAATCTCCTTGAGGAACTTTCCATAGGTGGGCATACCTACAATAGCATCCATAAAAGGGATATTAATATGTATCTTACTCATGAGCTCAAGAAACTTACCAAAGTATTTATCCAATCGCCCTCTAGCTCTTGATTGAGAGAATGGAAGTGTAGGTTTGTACATTGAAGGAGGTACGTAAATCGGTTCCTTCTCCTTCTCTTCTCTATTGATTGTGGATCTTCCTCAACCATCACTTGCTTTCCTTTGTCAACAGTTTTGGGCAATGGCTCATTGATCTTCACGCCGCTTCTAGTTGTGATAGTCATCACTTTCCCCTTAGGATTGTTCTCTATCCTTCCCGGAAGCTTTCCTAGATCTCTATGAGCTTCTCCCGTTTGCTGAACACTTGATTTTCCAAGGCTTTTTGAGCCTTATAAATATAAGTAACGGTACTCTCCAATCCACTTAGCCTTCCCATCAATTGTTCAAATATTGCATCCGTTCGATCGTGAGGAGGTTGATTGAGTCCTGGTGGAGATTCTAATTCTTCGCTGGTGGATCTTGACTAGACGATGCAGGCGGATTGAGTGCGCCATCCGGATTCGAGTATGAAAATTTGGGATGACTTTGATTGGGACGCCAATTACTTCCTCTTTGAAAATTCCTGTTGTTGTTTGAATTCCTTGGCCCTTGATAGTTTTCTCTTCCCATGTAGTTAACATCTTGTTCTTTGGGTGGCAATCTAGCTTGTGCCGGTGCTTGTGTTTGAGCTTTCAGCAACTCCTTCAAAGCTTTAACCTCATTGTTAAGAATATCAAGTTGAGCATTATTAGTAGTAGCAAGAGTTACCTCATGGACTCCGGGTCGCTAGAGTCTATCTCAACTATCCAATGAGAATACTTCTCAATGACTAATGTTTGCTTCTCCACAAACTCCCTTGCTTCATATACTGGTTTCTCCATGAAAGTCCCTCCGGAAAGGGATTGAAGCTTGAATTGAGTTTCCTCATTCAAACCCTTGAAATAGATCTCTAGAAGTTCGATTTTCGGTATCCCGTGATGAGGACAATCTAGCAAAAAGTTCCTTGAACCTTTCCCATGACTTTAATAAACTTCATCACAAAAGCATTTATTTTACCTCTCAGCCCCGTAGTCTTCGATGGTGGGAAATTTGTTGTTGAATTTTGTAGTCATCTCCTCCCAAGTGCTAATCCTTCCAAAAGGTAGTGATTGATACCAAACAAGAGCTTTATCGTTCAAGGAGAAGGAAAAACCTCTCAATTTATGATTATTATTCTCTAAACGTGGAGGCCTCAATGTCTCCATAAGAATCTCGTACTTTTGCAAGTGTAGATGTGGTGACTCCCCCTCCGAACTGATTTTGACGGATCATCAAAGAACTTGAGAGTGGAGCTCGTAATCATATACGGATGGATCTCTTAGATTAATGCCCGGACGGTGCACTCTCTGAGCAGGATCCATCCTTTGTCCCTACGTTTGTGGCTCCCCCACAAACGGATCAATCCTCAGGCGGTGAGGTATAACTAGTGGTACAACGGGTGGTTGTACTTCCATTCTGGCATTGTTCCTTCTATCAAGGAGCAATTGCCTCATAGTATCTTGCATCTCATCCTTCTCAACTCTAATAGCTTCTTCACTCTCATGTTCAGCAACTCTCTCTTCAATGAGAGCATCATCTCGAAGCCTTACTTGTTCCAAGGCATCATCTAATTTAGCGTGAATATATCTTCCTTCTAAAGCCATCTTAGCTTCTCGTAACTTCCTTACGTAAGTCTTTTCCGGTTCAAGATCGTATGGAACTACTTCCTTGCCAACGCGAGATCTTTGCATAAACGTAAGAGAAAAAATCTGCACGAACACTCAAGAAGAAAGATCAATAGTATCTCCCCTAGCAAACCAAATACCGGCTTGGTCTAGACCAAGTCCCCGTTAACGGCGCCAAAAACTTGTTCGCTCCAAAACGTGTGTGTATATGAAGACAAATAGCTTTAAATTTATACCAAGAATAAAAGAAATAGTGAACCCGCAGTGTACGGATCAATCGCAGTAAAGGCAAATACTTCAGGGTCGATCACAAAGACTATGGTGAACTCAAGCAGTATATCAAACTAGAATAGAAACTTGCAAATAACAAAGAACAAAGCGAAGCAATCAACAAAGATATATCAATCAAAGGAGAATGCAGATTCTAGAGATCATAGCGTCAAGTTGTGGTTTATGATTCAAGACTTCTAAAGATCTATGGACAAGGATGGGTTGCAAAGGTAAGGTGTTTCAAAGGTGGGATAGATCACGGGGGAGGTCTCACTATCCACTATCGCTAACCAAAGGTCCTTCTACCGGGTAAGTCTCAAGGATCTAGGGAAAGGAACTATAACTCAAACCAATAACTAGACCTAAGGGAATACAACTAACCATCATCAGGTAAGTCTCAAGTTAACTCACAAAGGCAAGACGAAGGCACACTCAAACCTAACAAAGGATAAACCTTTATTACCTAGAAAACGTCATCATTGGTACTCAAGGGAAGGAATCACCGGGTAGGTCTCTTCCTAGTCTCAAGCGTAAGCTTTAGAGGAATCTAAGGGTATAAAGCTCTCAACAAAGACTAGGATTTGGGCAAACTATAACCTAGGCTTAAGGATAAAACATGATCGGACAAACAGTAACAAATCTCGGATGGATCATACTCACGGTCGATATTCCTTAGATCGGTCCGAGATCGGCAACTGCGTAGGTAAAACTCAACCTTCAAGATCCAATCTAACTTAAAGGGTCATTATATCATCATCTAAACCATAATCATAAACTAGTCACCTAGAATCGCAAGAATTCTAGCCAACAACAATCATATTTGAATCAAATAAGGTATATGATATCAAACAAGACATAAACCAATAAAACCAATGAAAAACTAAGCAGACAATCTTTAATTATCAAAACTAAATCAAAAGCAATAACAAAGGTTCAACCTTTTGTTCAAATAACAGAAACAACAACTAAGTCTATCCTTTCAAGAATACTCATAAAACTCCAAGGCTAACTATGCGAATCTTCAATCTTTCGATGTTGTTCCTTCTTGTCTACCTATTGCCATCTTTTTCTTCCAAACTGATGCAAAAACTGTGTCCGAAAAAGATATCTGAAAATTGGTATGTCGAAGTCTTGCCGCAGCTTCCTATTTACTATTAAAATTAGGGTTTTGACTTTGGGCCGCGGGCCGTTTTTCATGTTAATCTTAGATGAACCCGAAGACAATCTCCGCCGATATAATATCTCTCCATCCGAGACTTCTCTTATGTTACGTACTTTATTCTACTTCTTGCTTCCATTCCAATTGCATCTTCTTCTTTATGATCCTTAGTCTTCTTCAGCACCTCAGTGTACTCACCCATGCCCTCTTCTTGACTCCTTGAATCCTTATGCTCCCTTTTGATCCAAAATGTGCTATATCTCCTGCAATTGCAACAAAATTGTGTGTAGACCTTTGTTCTCGCAAAGTAGGTGAATAGCAACATAATTGATGTGAAAATATGTTTATGGATGCAAATTAAAGGGAAAATCTATCTAAATGCATCCCTAAACTAAGGTCATAATTCATGTCATAAGATATTCTTGGCAAGATTTTTTCGGAAACAAGAAACTAGTGTTCTTGTGCTCTTGCATTCTGCAGCGGTCGTTCATACATGCCGATTTGATCGAAAAATTAGTGTCAACCGATAGATCATCATTTTTTGGGACTTGTTGTTGTTTATGTAGCAGACAACTTGTACTCGTCTAATCTAGATGCATTTTGTCGAGAGTTGCAATGTTCAACTAATTTCCTTTTTGCCAACTACTTCAATGGTGATTTTGTGTTAAAAATCTGGCATAAATAAGTGCGTTCGATCGCAGATAAACTGGTAACTCCGTCCACGTCTTCAAATCAGAAATTTTGGGGCATTGAAACTGCGTAGTTTGTGTTCCAAGTAAGTAGTAAATTGTGATTGTGTTTTGAATCTTGTGTACGCTAGTATGGTTGTGAGTGTTTTTTATATTTTGTACACTAAATGTTGTGTTCTAGAGTTCATTATATGGTTATGTAAGTGTAAAACAATATAGATATGTGGTTGATTAACTCTAAGTGAGTTGCACGTGGTAATATTGTGTACTTATATGTATATCGATATATTATCAAAAAATTTTTAATATTATGTGTTTATGTATTAATTAAAATACATATTTGAATCTCTACATAAACCTTTGCCTTGATTTATCTATGTTATGTACATTATTAAAAACTCAGTCTTCAATTCACTACGTATATGTATCTACAATATTGTTCGCCACTTAGCGTGCGTGCAAATAAGCTTTAAATTTATAAAACTAGAATCAAGCAAGCGAACCCGCAGTGTACGGATCGGCGTAGATTAGCAAGTATTCCAGAGTATCGAACACAGAGATTTGGGGGAAACAAATTCGATTTCAGATTATCAAGCAAGTAAATGTAAGAGCTTTGCAAATTATTGGGAAAACAACAATCCTAAAAATCCAAGAATCCAGCTGTGGCAATCGATTCAAGATATACTAATGATATAAGGACAAAGTTAAGATATGCAAAGGTATGCTAATGTAAGGTAATCGTACGGTGAAGTTCCAAAAACCTTATATGACTCACCTACAAGACACTCTCTATAAAGGTTGTTGAGACTTTAATATAGAAAGGTTCTAAAGATGAGAATTAATGTTAAATACCCAAACTTGTAATCCAAGGATCAAGACTAACTAAATCGATTAAGGTTGCGACACTCACAATCGAGATAGAGGTTGTTGAGGCTTCACTACCACCTAGAAAAGGCAAGCCTAAACTAAGTTAAAGCAAATATTTAACTTTGGATTAAAGTAAAAGCAAGTTCGTAAACTTAAGGGAAATCACGGTTAGTTCTTGAGGTTCCACGGCCGTGGACTCAAGAACAGGCCGTAATTTAGGGTTCGTCGGCGATTCTCTCTAACTCTCAAGGTCCAATCTGTTTACGATCGATCTATCATCATCTAAGCCACAACTATCAACCCTTCACCTTAGAATTGTTAAGGGTTTTTAGCCAACAATAGTCATATTGATATCAAATTCAAAGATTAAAAAATTGAAAGATGAAAACTTCCGAAAACTTTCAATAAATTTCAAACCAATCTCAAAGTCACAATCAAGAATAAATATCGTCACTAGATTCGGAATAGAACAAACAAACACAATCTTAGATAAGAAGGAAGAACGGGATGTCAATCCGTCTTCTAAATCAAACCTAAACAAGAAGAGAAATCTTCTTGCGAACAATCTTCCGAATCTTCGATCTTCCGTCAATCCGGAAATCTCAATCACAATCTCCACCAAAGTGCGAGATTAGGGCAACTCCAAGGATGAGCGCAAAATACGTCTTTTGCAAAAGTCGCCAAAAATCTCTAGGTCACGGCGTAGGCGAAAGTGTAAAGCGAGGTCGCAAAAGTCTCTAAGCGGAGGTGACGGAATCTCTCTTCGTCCGTCCTTTTATAGGGCAAGATAAAATATCGGCCCGGCCCAATCTTTTAAAAGATCGTGGCTTAAAGTGTGGCGAAAAGAATCGCCAAGATCACGGTCGTGGAAGGTTCCACGACCGTAATTTAGAGCGTGGAAATCAACACGGTTTGAACACATGATTCCACGACCGTAGAAGCTACTGGAATGAATCACGCTTCCCTTGCATGGTTCCACGGTCGTGGACTTGAACGTGGAATGTAGTACGGCCGTATTTTAGAGCGTGGTTTAGGGCAAGAACGTGATTCTTCCCTAGCCTCGTGCATTCCTCAAGTTGAACTCCTTTTTGCTTCTAAGAATGCCCTCAATCCATGGACATACTCAATCAACTCATCCTTGCTCAATTCCGTTCGGAAATGGCTCTCAATCACCTATAATCAACATAAAGCTAGTGTAGACATCCATATCGACAATATAGGCAAACTAGCTCACAAATGCAACAATGCTCAATCAATGACTATCAATATGAATCAAATACACTTAGAAAACGTGTCTAAAATATCACAATATTTCATGCTAACAAATAACCCCATACTTGCAACTTGCTTGTCCCTAAGCAAGGTCTCTCAAAAGCTTTAAAACAAGAGTTAGGATGAAATATGTGTACCTTCTCAAAGCAATACTTCTTTTGGATGAATGTGCCTTCTAAGCAATAGATCATTCTCAAATCTTGCTTCAATCGTTTATAGGACTTTCATACACTTAATCAAAGAGTAAAGGGCAAAGAAAGCTCATGAATCAATTAAACTTCTATACAAGCATCATAACCTTCAAACATTATTAAAATCAATCATAATAAACTTCAATTTAGATCACCAAGCCATATAGCATTCTTTTGATCTTAAGGACTTTCAAAGAAAAAGGTCTAGAACGTGGAAAGGGAAGGAAACTTTAAGGAATGTGGTGCTTGAATCCGGGAAAGTGGACAATTACTCTTTCTTCTTCTCTTGCGGTTTCCGCACACTTTCAACTTAGAGCTTCGCTCTTTTCCTTTCATTTTTCGACTTTACTTTCGGAGTTATGGATAGAGGTGCACAAAAACCGAAGCCTAGGAGATTGGCGTTTCTCAATTTTTATGAGATGCCTCAAACCCTTAGCGCACATACCATAATCCGCTAGGAATATCGCTCAATCCGACTTTGGCAAGACACAAACACCCGGCTATGTGAATGGTGCCGAGTTACTCATCGTCATGATTGACTTCCCCAAACCTACAATTTCTTTCTATTCTTTTGATTGCAAATAATTGCTCTCATGGCCCTCCCACATCAAACATGCCTTTTTCATTCACTTCTCCAAATTCCCGGATAGGTAAAGGAGGTCAATATTTCAATGAGGAGCTAAATGATCAAAGAAAGAAGAAAGAAATATATCGAATTGCCTTAATCATCTCAACAAGAAGTATAAGAACTTATAGTGTGATTTCAACTTCAATTCCTCAACATGATTTAAGTAACATTCATCACATTATGAAACTTGCAAAAGAGGTATAATCAACTCATTCAATTCCTTTTCAATTCACTATTCGTTTAAGCATGCAATTGTCATCAAACTCAATTCACAAGTAGCGATTATCATAGAAATCATCTCAATTCCTTAGAAGCACAAAATTTTCAAAATTTTTCAATTTTTATGGGTTTTTCAAGTTCTTTTTCATGCAATGCAATAATAAAACGTGCAACAATATAATGAACATGCAAGATAGTCTCGAATAGAAGCAAACATAGTGAGTAAGAGTTATTACAAACTTTTAGTCACCCCACCCCATACTTGGCACAAACATTGTCCCTAATGTTCAAATAAAAGAGAGAAAAGAAGAAAAGAAAAAAAAACTCACAAAATGGCGGTGGAGCGGCTAAAGCAATCGGTCATGCAAATCATCACTGCGGCGCTGGTGGAGGCGGGAATGGAGAGAAGCTAGGATCATAAAACCGCCCAAACTGTTGGCGGTAGACATCTCTCATCATGTGATCGAGGTCGTCCAAGCGTCCATCTCTAGCATCAGCTCGAATCTCCAATGCTCCCACTCTCTCTGAAAGACCAGTAGCCCAATCCGGCATCTGCTCATACCATCCTGGAGCCTGGTTGTACCATGCTGGAGCGTCGGATGGTGTTGGTGCTGGTGCTGATGCAGATGGTACCTGTGTAGACCATGGAGGTGGAGCTCCATACCATGCAGGAGGTGTCGTAGCCCATGTGGGTCTCTCACTCACGCTGGCGCGGCGAGAAGACGAGCCTGAAGCTCTAGCTGGACGTGGAGAACGTCTAGGCACATCGGGGGCCTCATCCGGCTGATCCGGAAACGTGCCAAACTCCTTCTCTGCTCCTCCTCCACCCTCAAACTGATCTCTTATCTCCTCCTCCTCAACTACTGGCGGTGGTGGGACATATGGGGGAGCTGCAATCCTGTTCGCATGCATGGCAGCGAACGTCTCCTTCCAATTATGGCGTCCAGACATAATGGAGTACTCCTGTAGCCACTCAATACCCCTACCCGTCCTGCTCTCCCAAGTAATGGCCGCATAAGGCGGACCTCTATGTGTGGGGAAGATGAGACCTCTAGTCATGAAGGCATGAAGTCCTAAGGGTACGGCTGGTATGCGGGTACATGCAGAAAAATCAACTCCCAAACTCCTAGCAAGGTGGGTAACTATCCCACCGTATCCAATGTTGCCCTTCCTCTTGTTCTTAAGCTTGCTCATAGTAGCAGCTAAGAGGGTGGCACAGTCAGCTCGGCGCCCATACAACATAGAATATAGCAGAAAGAGCTCATCCTTCTTGATCTTTTGGGGCATCTCCGTCCGAGGGAAGAGACACTCCGAAAGAACACGGTGAGCAATCTTCAAGGCTAAATGGTACATCAACTTAGCCTTGGTGTCAGCAGGTTGCCAACGGTCCTCGTTGGCGTAGATCATAGCAACTTCCTCCCAAAAGTCTTTGGTGTAAACGCCACTAGGAAGACGACCATTGAAGGCCTCATGGAACCCAAATGTAACGACCAGTTTTTTTTTTTTTTTCGTTACGCTTTGATAGAGTTAGATAAGTTTAGGAAACGAATAAAAATTTAGTGAGACTAGGACAGACCAGTTTAATTATGGAAGTCGTTTAATTAAGTACCTTGTCCTAAGTTTCGGGACGAAACTTATTTTAAGGGGGTACTGATGTAATATCCGGAATTTTTATTCCGTCTAATTCCGCCGTTGACGGTTTCCCCTTTCTATCTAGTATCTCTTCCTTCACAAATTTCATTATTTTATGTAGAATTTAATTCACATAAAATGATAAAATTATATCAATATCTAATCTTTATAATTATTTATTATTTTATGTGAATAAAATTCTACATAAAATAATAAATAATTATAAAGATTAGATCTTGATATAATTTTATCATTTTATGTGAATTAAATTCTACATAAAATAATGAAATTTGTGAAGGAAGAGATACTAGATAGAAAGGGGAAACCGTCAACGGCGGAATTAGACGGAATAAAAATTCCGGATATTACATCAGTACCCCCTTAAAATAAGTTTCGTCCCGAAACTTAGGACAAGGTACTTAATTAAACGACTTCCATAATTAAACTGGTCTGTCCTAGTCTCACTAAATTTTTATTCGTTTCCTAAACTTATCTAACTCTATCAAAGCGTAACGAAAAAAAAAAAAAAAAACTGGTCGTTACATCAGATCTCCCTCAAAATAAGTTTCGTCCCGAAACTTAGGGTTAGAAAATCCTGATCGGCCTTTAAGGCACCAAAAGGGTGTGTTTGGTCACTACACAAAAGTCTTGTCGTTTCCACATCTAAGTATCCCGCACATCAAGGTTACCAAAAGAACACATCACTGACTAAACACTAAGTCATGGAATAACAAGCAATCAACCAATATCACACATACAAGGTCAAGACCTAACTAGTCACTCCCGAGGTTACAACTATCGCTACATGGGTCTTTGAAAGGTTATGTCTCTTACTATCTCCAATCTTAGGTAGCCTTATCGGATTTTCATAAAACCACTAAATCTTAAATCTTTTCAGGTACTTAGATCACAAGCGTATATTACCACGTTCTAGAGTGGTTACCGGATGTCTCACCGATATCATCCGGCTCAACTGTCTAATCCTCTAATCTGATGACCTAACTCGTGTCTGGTAATATCCGGAATTTTTATTCCGTCTAATTCCGCCGTTGACGGTTTCCCCTTTCTATCTAGTATCTCTTCCTTCACAAATTTCATTATTTTATGTAGAATTTAATTCACATAAAATGATAAAATTATATCAAGATCTAATCTTTATAATTATTTATTATTTTATGTAGAATTTTATTCACATAAAATGATAGATTTATACTAAACCCTAGTTATTATAATTCATGATTTTATGTAGAATTTAATTCACATAAAATGATAAAATTATAGCAAGCTCTAATTCCTATAATTATTTATCATTTTATGTAGAATTTAATTTACATAAAATGATAGAATTATATCAAATCCTAATTCTTATAATTATTTATCATTTTATGTAGAATTTAATTCACATAAAATGATAGAATTATATCAAACCCTAACTCTTATAATTAATTCGTAACGATGACTTTAGACGAGATCATGACAAGGCTGAGACGAGATTTCGACAAGGCTGAGACGAGACCATGACAAGGCCAGGACACGTTTTGACAAGGCTGTGACAAAGCCAAGACAACTCTTTCAGCCCACTATCCCTACCTTGTTTTCAGCCCAGTTCGCAACCCACTCTTTCTCTGCTGCAGCCAGAAGCAGCCCAAACTCATGCCCATCCTTGCTCAGCTCCAGCGCCAGCCCACTCCTTGTTGCAGCCCATACAACAACTTACAGCCCTGGACGTTGCCTTGCTGATTGCTGCTTCGCCCCAGCCCATATGTGCAGCCCAGAATGGTGCATTGCTGCTTCGCTCCAGCCCAGGGACAGACGGTCTCTTCTCCTTCTGCTTCCCAGCAACACGCCAGATCCACTCTACGCTCTCTCCTATCTCATTTATACCCGCAATTAATGGAGCAGCTCCCCACCTTCCTTCCACGTTTACAGATGTTAGCCTGCTGCGTGCCTCCCCCTGATCTTCCGCCTTACCTCACGCCTCACTTCTGGATTCCTTCCTTCTGTTGCCTTTTATTCCCGTCAGCCAGTGAGGACCTGCTACCTTGCATCTCCCCTCGTTTCTGTCGAACAACCACACAGCAGCACAACCATCTGCGTACACACTGAAACCCGGGAGTCTTCCACCCTGGAGTCGTGCACAACAGCCTCCCATTGGACCTCTTCAGTTTCCGACAAGGCTATGAACGTGAGAGCCTTGTAGATGAGTAAGACCTCACTACTTCTTCCTTGCTTTACTTCAGCCATATATGTGCTTATAACTGGTACAAAACCCTCTAGGAAATTATATATTCCAGCCAAAGGAACAGCTGCAGAGGGGCTGTTACATCTTCCAATTTTCCAACTGTGACGAACAGCCAACTTTGGACTCCGATTTAGGTATGCTAAACTCATTCTTTTTGGCTGGTTTTCGGATATGTCATATACAGTAGTACATTGTATAACATACTAAAATTTGGGAAGAATCGGAGTTACGGTTTGAGAGTTATTGTGTTTCAAAGTTGACGTTTTTATATATGTGCTGAGTGTTGGGGAAAACAGCAAGTGATGCTGTTTTGTGAGATGGTTTTGAATAAGCTCTTGATCTCCGTTGGGCTTGAATTTTGGATATGATATAGTTTACATATTGTTGTAGAACATATTAAAATTTGAGAGGAATCCAGCGAGTGGTTTGAGGTGTATGATTTTTCAAAGATTGAGTCGTAAGCAGTTTTTCGGTTGTGCTGAAATTCGGTTTTGTGAGATAGTTTTAAATAGGATTTTGATCTCCTTTGCAGCTGAATTTTATATATATTATAGATAAGATTTTATATTAGAACATATCAAAATTTGGGATAAATCCAGCGAGTAGTTTAGGAGTTATGATTTTTCAAAGTTAAGACAATGTGCTGTTTGTTAAGTGTTGTGACCAACTTTGGAAATTTTTGTAGAAGTGATGGTTGAACAGTTTTAAGAAATTCTTGCTCCTAGGAGTAGATGAGATATCATAGATGATATAGGGAATTATTTCGGAATTTTTATAAGATTATTCGAATTTTATATTTGAAGCTGTAGTTGGACTTTAGTGACTTTTCGGGAAATAGAAAATAGGTAGTTTTTCTAGTTGTTACCTAAAATCATCCTAGGGAGTAGAATATGGTTAGTTAGCCGCAAATTATAATTTAAGTACATATTCTGAGTTTTTGGAAGTTCCGGGACTAAGGGTAAAATAGTCATTTTACCTTAAATAAACACTGTAATAACTTCTGCACATGGAATTGTACATCTTAGGAGTTTTATACTTCTAAGTACACCGGGATAATGTGTTGACCCACGTGCCTCCTTTGACAGGCAACTGAGTTCCTGCCGTTACTGATTGAGTGTTGTTAAGAGAGACGAGATTGAATTCTGGTAAGTCCACGGACTTACTTATCTGGCTTTCTTGTATGAGTGTAATGTGTATGAGTGGTGTTTGCTAGTTATGATAAACAACGAAACCGGATTAGGCCGACTTTATTATTTACGTAATTGACCCAAGTGTATGATAACGGGTCGTGACATCATCGGCCTAGCTCTTGCGAGAGTCTAGGAGGTTCCCTGCGACCAGCCCAGTCCGGTAGACGGTCAGATGCATTAGTACCATTCCGCGTTGGTAAACGGGGACAGGGGCGAGGTTTGGGAATCCCTTGTGTCACAAAATAAGTATCATTAGTAATAACCTATCACCTAATTAAAGATAATAAAAGGATTGAGTGTTGCATGTTGATTGTGTATGTTGTGTGTTTGTGCTTTTACCTTTATACTTATGCATAGAATGTTAGCTAACGGTTTTATACCGCTTGTAGATGTCTTGCAGGTTAAAACAGTTGTAGAGAGATCCGAAGGGAATGGTCAGCCGGGTCCACGTACTTAGTTAGTTGGGGACGGGATGTCTTTTGTTCTTCTTATGTGTCGTTTTGGTACCTTTGCTTTGTAAGGCTGATACATATTCTTCATGTAAATATTGTTTAAAGTTTTCAAATGATTTAAATACTTTTGTGCCTTGTTGTAAGATCCAAGTTAAATTGTTGTCAAACTAAGGTCGGGACCCATTGTGAGGTCCTAACCAGTAGCTCCCCGAGTTCTCAGAATTTGGGGTGTTACACCAAAGAAGGTCCCGAACTCACGGATGGAAAAATCATAGTTTCTTTCCATAAGACAGAAAGAAACGGTCCTATCCACATGGCTGTGCTGAAAAGACGTCACAACCTCCCTCGTAATCTCCTCATAAGCGTCTTCTCGGATAGCCAAGAAGACAACTAGTCCGGCTCTATCCAAGAGCCAAGTAAGGTCCTCTATGATGTTAAGAGGAGCTAGATCCTCTAACAATAAGTACCTAGGTCCAATCACAGCTCTCTCTTGGATCCTCTCGAATGCATCGAGGTGATCCTCATGAATGGTCGGTATTCTAGGGCTAGGAGGTGAGGGTGAAGAAGGTGATGATGGAGGTGAAGAGGAAGAAGGTGGTGGTGCTCTAGAGGATGAAGAAGAAGAGGGATTTACCCTTCCTCTTCTTGTTTTGGTCATTCTTCTTCTCCTTGATTCTCCCAGAAACTCTCCTCACAAAGTCCATCACTATTAAGAATCACGGTTTGTTCTTGCCTTTCCACGGCCGTGGAACTTCCAGGAACCGTGATTCGTCTCAGTTTTTCTCAAATCTCAACAATCAACACTCAAATTCAGCAATCAGGCAGCCCTAGTCTAATTCCTTCCAATTTCAATCAGTTCTTCCTAAAATTGCTAACAAAAACGAACCAAATTGACAAAGATCAAGAAGAGTGGAAAAACCTAGGGTTCGGATTTTAAAATCCGAATTGTGCGTTCCATGGTGAATTGCCGCTCGATTCGTCGCTTGGATCTTGTTGGTGGTTGATTTTGCTTCAATTTGGGAAGAAGAATCGTTGAAAACGATTAACGAACAAAGATTTGGGAGGAGGGTCGTGGATTCGGCGTTTTGGGTCGTGGAAGGGGTTTTTGTGAGTGAATTTTGTGAAGAACGTGGTTTATATAGTGACAGGCAAAATTTTGAAAATCACGGTCTGTCGGGGTGTTCCACGGCCATGGAATTGTACGGAACCGTGGTTTTGGTGATTTTTCAAAGGCTTTTGGAAATTACGGTCACTGTAGCTTTCACGACCGTGGTTTAGGCCGTGGAACTCCCTGTAAAGCTCCAAAGTCCAAGTTTCGTCACTTTTCTTCAACCTTATCCTTCCCTTTTCCTTTTCCATCGTTCCTACATCCAAAAACATGAACATACCGGAAGAAATCGAAGGCAAAATAAAGCGAAAAACGTCTAAACTAAGCTAAACTATGAATCGAAAACAAAAACAAAAATGCAATACCTTGGGTTTCCTCCCAAGAAGCGCTTTGTTTAAGGTCCGTAGCTAGACCAATCTCGCACTTATTCGAGTGCGGTAGGCGCGAACTCCTCAGCTTGGAGTTCCGGCGTATACTTCTTGAGTCTAGGCCGTTCACCTTAAAGCTTCCGCCCGCTTCACCCCATACTTCAACTGCACCATGGGGGAAAATACGCTTAATTAGAAAAGGTCCGGTCCAACGAGATTTAAGCTTACCTGGAAAGAGACGAAGCCTTGAATTGAAGAGGAGAACTTGATCTCCTTCTTTGAAGTCCTTTGGAATGATATGCTTATCATGCCAACGCTTTGCTCTCTCCTTATAGATCTTAGCGTTTTCATAAGCGTTCAAGCGGAGTTCGTCCAGCTCATTAAGGTCTAGGAGACGCTTCTCTCCCGCTTCCTTCATGCTGAAATTCAACCACTTGATAGCCCAAAACGCCTTGTGTTCCAACTCCACCGGTAAGTGACAAGACTTCCCATACACAAGGTTGTATGGTGTGGTTCCTATGGGTGTCTTGTACGCAGTCCGGTATGCCTACAATGCGTCATCAAGCTTCAAAGACCAATCCTTCCTAGTCCTTGAAACCGTCTTCTCTAAGATTCCTTTGATCTCCCTATTTGAGATCTCAACTTGTCCACTTGTTTGTGGATGATAGGGGGTGGCGATCTTGTGAGTAACCCCATACTTAGCTAGAAGAGCTTCAAAGCGCCGGGCAATGAAGTGAGAACCTCCATCACTAATGATAGTCCTTGGCGTCCCAAATCGTGGGAAAATGGTCTTGTTGAAGAACTTAACCACAACCATGGCATCATTGGTGGGAGAGGCAATTGCTTCCACCCATCTAGAAACGTAATCCACCGCCAATAGTATGTATTGGTTTCCACAAGAGGATGGGAACGGTCCCATGAAGTCCACTCCCCAAACATCGAAAATCTCCACCTCTTGGATGTTGTTGAGGGGCATCTCATTCCTCCTAGAGATATTACCTGTTCTTTGACAAGCATCGCATCAAGAAACAAAGGATTGCACATCTCTAAATAAAGTAGGCCAAAAGAATCCAGATTGCAATACCTTTGCGCTAGTCTTGTTCGAACTAGCGTGTCCTCCACAAGGTAGTGAATGACAATGGCGGATGATACTTTGCATCTCATCTTCTGGCATACATCGCCGAATGATGCCATCCGGACCTCTCTTAAAGAGGAGAGGTTCGTTCCAAAAGTATTCCCGGACATCCTTAAAGAACTTCTTTCTTTGTGCGTAGGATAGTCCGGGCGGTATCTCCTGACAAACCAAATAGTTAACAAAATCAGCAAACCATGGTTCGTTACCTTTGGAGATCACGTCGATGCACTCCTCTATAATGTGTAGGTGTTCGTCCGGGAAGGAGTCATCGATGGGTAAATGGTCGTCCTCTAGATGTGTTAGGCGACTCAAATGATCCGCAACAGAATTTTCTGAACCTTTCTTGTCGCGGATCTCAAGATCGAATTCTTGTAGGAGAAGAATCCATCTAATTAGCCTTGGCTTCGCATCTTTCTTCGCAAGGAGGTACCGGATCGCAGCATGATCCGTGTAGACAATCACCTTTGCACCTACAAGATAAGAGCGAAACTTGTCAATAGCATAGACAATGGCTAAAAACTCTTTCTCGGTAGTGGCGTAGTTGAGCTGCGCTTCATCTAGCGTCTTGCTAGCATAGTATATGGCAAGGGTTCGTCCTTCCTTTCGTTGTCCAAGAACAGCTCCTATAGCTACGTCACTAGCATCGCACATAACCTCAAAGGGAAGAGTCCAATCCGGAGGTTGGATAATAGGTGCTGAAATTAGAGCTTGCCGAATTGTGTTAAACGCATCCAAACATTCCTGCGAAAACTCAAAAACTGCATCCTTCATCAATAGATTAGTGAGCGGTTTTGATATTTTAGAGAAGTCTTTAATGAAACGTCTATAAAATCCAGCATGTCCTAGGAAACTTCTTATCCCTTTCACCGAAGTTGGGGGAGGAAGCTTCTCTATGGTCTCTATCTTAGCTTTATCTACTTCTATCCCTCTATTAGAGATTAAGTGACCTAATACAATTCCTTCCTTAACCATAAATTGACACTTCTCCCAATTTAGAACTAGGTTAGTGTCTTCACACCTTTGTAAAACAAGAGAAAGGTTAGAAAGGCAATCGTTAAAAGAGGAACCGTATACGGAGAAGTCATCCATGAAGACTTCCATGATTTCCTCTATGTATTCGGAGAAGATGGCCATCACGCACCATTGAAAGGTGGTTGGGGCGTTGCAAAGCCCGAACGGCATTCTCCTATAAGCAAACGTACCCCATGGGCACGTAAATGTGGTCTTCTCTTGATCATCCGGGTGTATCGGGATCTGAAAGAAACCACTATAACCGTCAAGATAGCAAAAATGTGAATGTTGCGCTAACCTTTCAAGCATTTGATCGATGAATGGCAATGGGAAGTGATCCTTCCTCGTTGCATTGTTGAGCTTGCGGTAGTCTATGCACATCCGCCATCCCGTTACGGTTCGGGTAGGAATGAGTTCGTTGTTCTTGTTGGTGATGACCGTCATTCCTCCCTTCTTCGGAACTACTTGAACCGGACTCACCCACTTACTATCGGAGATATGATAGATGATACCTGCATCAAGAAGTTTAACAATTTCTTTCTTGACAACCTCCTTCATGGTCGGATTCAACCGCCTTTGAGGTTGTCTTGAAGTTCTAAAATCTTCCTCCATTAGTATCTTATGCATGCATAGGGAGGGTTTAATTCCTACTAAGTCCTCAATAGTGTAGCCTAGGGCTTTCCTATGTTTCCTAAGGACAATCATGAGCTGATTATGTTCATCTATGCTTAGATCGGAACTAACAATAACCGGAAAGGTAGAATTAGGTCCTAGAAAAGCGTACCTTAGATGAGTAGGAAGTGGTTTTAGTTCCATCGATTTCGGAGCTTCCAATGATCCTTAAGGAGCATCCGATGTCTCCTTAGAAGTTTCTAAGGGTGTTGAATGTGTGGGAGAAGAATCAAAGGAAGTTGAAGAAGTGTCTCGATCACCCCTTTCCACGGCCAAAATTACGGTTTCCCCATGTCCTCCACGGCCGTGGTTTAGGGCGTGGAAGGGAAATACGGTTGTTCCAATTTCTCCACGACCGTATAACTCTCTGGAGTGGGACACGGTTTTGTTTGTAAAATCCACGGCCGTGGAATATAGTGTATGGCCGTGGATTCTCACGTTTTCTGCCTCATCGTGGAGTTTTTCAAACTCCACTTCACACATCTCTTCTTGTGCTTCTAAGGCTTCAATTGCCTCATTGCACTCCTCGTCTTCCCCTACATTTGTTAGACTCATAGTGATAACCTTTTGTAAAGGATCGTTGAAGAGAATAGCACTTACCTCCTCCCTAGACAACCCTTCTTCATCTTGGATATTGAATATATCCTCATCAAAGATTGGCTCCTTCACTAGAGTGGAAAGAACGAACTCTACCTTCTCTTCTCCTATATCAAAAGCGAGTCTACCATTCTTGCAATCGACTATGCAGCCGGAAGTTGCAAGAAACGGTCTTCCGAGTATGATCGGGACCGGACTATCTGCAGGAATGTCAAGCACGACAAAATCAATGGGGACAAAGAATTTACCTAGCTTGACCGGGACGTCTTCTACGATACCGACGGGGCGAGTAATGGATTGATCCGCCATGTACAACGTCATCTTCACCGGTTTAGGGTCGCCTAAACCGATCTTCCTACATAATGCAAGTGGTATGATGCTCACACTTGCTCCCAAGTCACATAACGCATCGTATATGACATCTCCCACTCCTATGGGAACGCAAAACGACCCCGGATCCTTCAGCTTTGGGGGCATTTTCTCCTTCATGGTCTTGATGAGGTCCGAAGAATCCGAACTCATCTTAACCTCACCGAAATCTTCTAGCTTCCTCTTGTTAGAGAGGAGCTCCTTCAAGAACTTGCCATAAGCCGGCATACCTACAATAGCATCGATAAAGGGTATATTAATATGCAGCTTGCTCATGAGTTCTATAAACTTACCAAATTGTTTATCTAGGCGCGCTCTCGCTCTAGATTGAGGAAATGGTAGGGGAGGTTTGTAAGCTGGAGGAGGAATGTAGACATCTTCCTTCTCCTTCCCCTTCTCTTTGTCTTTCTCAACGGAGACTTCAACAAACTTAGGCTGCAGATCGGTGGTAGTCACTCCGCTCCTAGTTGTGATTGCCATCATCCTTCCCTTAGGGTTGTCCTCCGTCTTTCCTGGAAGTTTCCCTTGATTCCTAGGAACTTCCTCCGCATGGCTGAACATTTGGTTTTCTAAAACCTTTTGGGCTTTATCAACCTTAGAAATTTGATCATCAACCTTAATGATGCGGTTCTCCAACCCTTGAAGCTTTCCCAAAATCGTTTCCAACATGGGATCGGGCTTCTCCTTTCCCGAAGTGCTTCCTCCATTAGATGCTTGCCCTTGGCTTTTCAAAGGAGTAGAGGAAGAGGAAGGTGGAGTTAGTGAATTAGAATTGGAAGGATAAGAGTTACCGGAATTTTGTTGATTGGAGCGCCAATTGTTGTTGTTTGAACCCCTATTGTTGTTCCAATTGTTGTTCCGGTTGTTGTTGTTTCCATTCCAATTGTTCCGGTTGTTGTTCCGGTTATTGTTGTTGTTGTTGCGGTTTGTGTTATCACCGCCATTATTGTTGTTGCCCAAATAACCAACATCCTTTCCTTGTTGCTTGGGAAAGTTGGTCTTGATAGCCTCCTTCAACTCTTTGATCTCATTGTTGAGGGAGAAAATCTGATTTTGAGCTTCATGTGTGAGCTTTGCTCCTTGCTCCACACGATTTCCCTCCACTTTCCGGTGGGAATACTTCTCAATGACTCTTGCTTGCTTCTCAATGAAGTCCCAAGCGTCATCTTCTCTCATGTCCATGAATGTACCACATGAGAGGGATTGGAGCTTGAATTGTGTCTCCACATCCAGCCCCTTATAGTAAATCTCCAGCAATGCAAGCTTGGATATGCCATGATGAGGGCAATCCAATAACAAGTCCTGAAACCTTTCCCATGATTGAAACAAACTTTCGTTAGATCTCATGGAAAATGCATTAATCTTACCTCTAAGTTCCGCCGTTTTGGATGGCGGAAAGAATTTGGTGAGGAACTCCGCGGAAAGGTCTTCCCACGTGTCTAGTTTCCCACTAGGAAGAGCTTGGTACCAAGACAACGCTTTCCCCTTCAAGGAGAAGAAGAAAGGCTTGAGCTTATAGTTGTTGGTAGTAGCATTCTTCGGCCTCATTGTCTCCATCATACACTCAAAGTTTTGCAAGTGTTGGTGTGGAGATTCAGCGCTTGTCTCGCCAAATTGGTTTTGGTGAATAAGAGTAATAACTTGAGGGTTGAAGCTAAACCCTTGTACATCATCGGCATCAAAATTCACGCCCAAGCGGCGCGGTTGTTGTGTTGGATCCATCCTTTGGCCAAGAGTTCTTAGCTCATCATCTACACGTTCGATCCTCGCATTCCTAGGTGGAATGCGGCGATTAGCAGCTCCCCGTGGATGGAAAGGATTCACATTGATCGTGGGATCAATTATCTCTAGCGGTGGCATGGAAGAATCACTATCATCAGCGGATGAATGACTTCTTCTTCTTGATCTTGATGCCCTTCTTGAGGATTTCTTGCTCCCTTTATTCTTCAGGTTGCTTAGTTCTATCCTCATCTGGAACATCATATCTTTTAGATCGTTAACTTGAGATTGATGACGATCCATTTCATCCCGGCGGATATTCTCATTCCATTGGAGTTGAGCTTCTTTCTCCGCCAACTCCGCTTGAAGATCACGTTCGTGTTCTTCAGCCATCTTCTTTTCCTTACGCTTTTGTCTTAGAGTCCTCTCAAGCTCTTGATCAAGAGGTAAGAGGTCTTCGGTGTTCCTAGACCTGCGCATGCACTCAAAAAGATATCAAATAACGAGAGCAAGCTCCCAAGCTCGACAACCGGCTACCAAATTCGGCCTAGACCAAATCCCCGGCAGCGGCGCCAAAAACTTGTTCGCCACTTAGCGTGCGTGCAAATAAGCTTTAAATTTATAAAACTAGAATCAAGCAAGCGAACCCGCAGTGTACGGATCGGCGTAGATTAGCAAGTATTCCAGAGTATCGAACACAGGGATTTGGGGGAAACAAATTCGATTTCAGATTATCAAGCAAGTAAATGTAAGAGCTTTGCAAATTATTGGGAAAACAACAATCCTAAAGATCCAAGTATCCAGCTGTGGCAATCGATTCAAGATATACTAATGATATAAGGACAGAGTTAAGATATGCAAAGGTATGCTAATGTAAGGTAATCGTACGGTGAAGTTCCAAAAACCTTATATGACTCACCTACAAGACACTCTCTATAAAGGTTGTTGAGACTTCAATATAGAAAGGTTCTAAAGATGAGAATTAATGTTAAATACCCAAACTTGTAATCCAAGGATCAAGACTAACTAAATCGATTAAGGTTGCGACACTCACAATCGAGGTAGAGGTTGTTGAGGCTTCACTACCACCTAGAAAAGGCAAGCCTAAACTAAGTTAAAGCAAATCTTTAACTTTGGATTAAAGTAAAAGCAAGTTCGTAAACTTAAGGGAAATCACGGTTAGTTCTTGAGGTTCCACGGCCGTGGACTCAAGAACAGGCCGTAATTTAGGGTTCGTCGGCGATTCTCTCTAACTCTCAGGGTCCAATCTGTTTACGATCGATCTATCATCATCTAAGCCACAACTATCAACCCTTCACCTTAGAATTGTTAAGGGTTTTTAGCCAACAATAGTCATATTGATATCAAATTCAAAGATTAAAAGATTGAAAGATGAAAACTTCCGAAAACTTTCAATAAACTTCAAACCAATCTCAAAGTCACAATCAAGAATAAATATCGTCACTAGATTCGGAATAGAACAAACAAACACAATCTTAGATAAGAAGGAAGAACGGGATGTCAATCCGTCTTCTAAATCAAACCTAAACAAGAAGAGAAATCTTCTTGCGAACAATCTTCCGAATCTTCGATCTTCCGTCAATCCGGAAATCTCAATCACAATCTCCACCAAAGTGCGAGATTAGGCCAACTCCAAGGATGAGCGCAAAATACGTCTTCTGCAAAAGTCGCCAAAAATCTCTAGGTCGCGGCGTAGGTGAAAGTGTAAAGCAAGGTCGCAAAAGTCTCTAAGCGGAGGTGACGGAATCTCTCTTCGTCCGTCCTTTTATAGGGCAAGATAAAATATCGGCCCGGCCCAATCTTTTAAAAGATCGTGGCTTAAAGTGTGGCGAAAAGAATCGCCAAGATCACGGTCGTGGAAGGTTCCACGACCGTAATTTAGAGCGTGGAAATCAACACGGTTTGAACACATGATTCCACGACCGTAGAAGCTACTGGAATGAATCACGCTTCCCTTGCATGGTTCCACGGCCATGGACTTGAACGTGGAATGTAGTACGGCCGTATTTTAGAGCGTGGTTTAGGGCAAGAACGTGATTCTTCCCTAGCCTCGTGCATTCTTCAAGTTGAACTCCTTTTTGCTCCTAAGAATGCCCTCAATCCATGGACATACTCAATCAACTCATCATTGCTCAATTCCGTTCGGAAATGGCTCTCAATCACCTATAATCAACATAAAGCTAGTGTAGACATCCATATCGACAATATAGGCAAACTAGCTCACAAATGCAACAATGCTCAATCAATGACTATCAATATGAATCAAATACACTTAGAAAACGTGCCTAAAATATCACAATATTTCATGCTAACAAATATGTACATTTATATATAAGTTTTGTGCTTGTTTTGACTGTAACATATATGTATCTACAATATGTTGATTAACTTTAAGAGAGTGTCACGTGGTGATGTTGTGTACTGAAACTCTACATAAACTTTTGTGCTTGTTTTGACTGTAACATATATGTATCTACAATATGTACATTTGTATATAAGTTATGTATTATGTGTGTTTATGTATCAATATATTACTAATTTGTGTAACAGTTGGTTTGTGTATTTGTGTATCAAGAATGACATCTGTGTTCGTCACCTATATTACGGGGAGAATGGAAGCGGAACAAACAGTAGAAGACGACGATTGAAGACGATTGTGAAAGACGAAGGTTGAAGACGAAGGTTGAAGATGAATGTTGAAGATGAAGGTTGAAGATGAAGGTTAATGACGAAGGTTGAAGGGTCGGTTTCTCTGTCGTTGATGAGAGAAGGCGGTTGATTTGATTTGCGAGATTTTAGCGTCCGATGGATAGTAGGCGCTTAAATAGATTCACCAAATCTTCAATATTCGATTGCCAAAAAATTAAAAAGGTTTCTCTTTTGGCAATTTATTATATCCAATTTTAAATAGCTTCCCCCAAACTCTTTCATTTATATCATCCTTAAATCACTCATTGTAGCCACGATAAAAAAAGGTCTTTCTACACCAATATTCTCTAAATTTATTGACCTTTAACACATTGACATGGAAAGCTTTAAGATTTTTGGTTGATAGAAAAACTCTATTAAGAAGAAAGGGTCTCTTTTGCATCTGAATTTTCTTGAGAAAAACCGGCGTGTACAACGCGTTATTTGGTGTTTGAGAGGGGTTTGCGTAGTTTGTTATTTCTCTATGTTATTTGAATATAAAATTTGATGTTTTATGTTTATAATATATATATGGGTTATTTACATAAATCTCTTTAAACATCACTTGAACATGAACTATTTAATTAAGCATTCTTTAGATGTCTCAATGATATTTAAATTAATTTTGATATACTAATAAGTTTAATGTCTAAATGGTTTTTCTAAAAGTATTAGGAGTCATAAAGGTCGTGATGGGAGAGTACTTGAGCCAACATGTTGAGACGTCCTTTAGGTAATGATTAGTTAAGTTATGGGCCAAATTCACTAACTAGGCATTTTTCAATTATTGTTCTAATAACTAGACTCATACCATAAACCCATTTAGTAAATGTATCCTTAATTTCTGTTATTGTTCAAAAGCTAGGTTTTGTCTACTATTGCTTGCCACCACCGCCAACTCTCGGCAAAGTACACCTTGAAATTGGGCGATCCATCCATGCGCCTCATTCTCTCATTTCAACTTCCACCAATTGATTCAAACCAAAATTTCCATCTTCATCTTGATCTGACGGTAACTTCAAGCATTGGATCCTTGCTATCCTTACAATTCCGAACACATTCATAGCCTTCAACTGAAGTCTCGATTAAAATTACTGAGGTACGATTGAAGAAGATCTTTGCTAGGTTTATTCTCGCCGGCGGCCTCCTTAAGTTATTGAGCACATGTGTTATTTATCTTAAGATCATCGGTTGATTAGGAAAGTAGGTCATGTATTTATATATTTGTTTTAAGCATTAGTTGTACAAACTTTCATATATTTGTGAAAACATACATCAAATTGTTTTGTTTTAAATATATAATAGCTTATTTAAACAATTTAATTATTATGAATTTAATCTAGGGATGATATATAAATATACAGATTTTAAATATAATAATATAGATGCACTTTTTGATATTATCTTTTATAATCAACAATAAAACATAACCCATGTTTGAAGCGGGAACTACACTAGTTTAAAATAATTTTTATATACTAGTTTATAGATTAATTTTTTTAGGAAAAAATCTCAAATTTTACTTTTTTTTTCTTTTTCGAAAGTTTCACCCAAATGCTTTCGAGTATTGTGATGGTTTTGGCCCGGGGGATTTTGATTTTGGATTATTTTGGTGTAGATAAATCCGTACGTCGGTTTTAAAACTAGTCTTATTATAGATATGTCCAAGAACGGATTTCTATTGGGTTCGGGCTATTTTGAACTAACGCTTCATCTAGTTGGCTCAATCTAGTATATAATTTTTTTTCCCTCTTTTGGTGTTGTTGGATTGAGCAAAATCGGTTAGATCTATTTTGTCAAATCGGACCAGATTTTGACAATTCTAGTCAAACGGATAACGATGTGTAGTAGCGAAGAGGATGAGACGGGATGAGACGGATTGAGGTCGTCTCATCCCGACTATCATATTGTAATACTCGAAAATTTAATTTCCGGTATTTTTCCGAATCAACATAAACTTCATCATTTTATGTGACCTTAGATGATGCTATCACCCACATAAGATCAAAAATCTCATATAATTATGTCTCTTCCAAGCCTAGGAGCCCCATGTCATTGGACAAGATCCCCAACCCATTTTCTATGCCGATGGGCTCATTAGAAGAGCTGTTACATGCTGACGGGGCCAATAGGAGAGCTGCTCTCCCTCTCTTCTTTACCTTAGCCAAAATAACAGTCTAGTCGGCCCACATGACCTTCATTCTCCTTGGCCAGCTGATTCACACTAGTTTCTCTCTCCTAGCACATTCAACTCCTTCTACGGGAGCAATATCTACACGTAACAACCGGAGCAATATCTACACGTAACAACCTCCCTTAATTAGCGAGTTGTTACTACTCTGTACTGCAATCCAATTTTTTTTGATTCAGTTACCTACCTCTCTTCTGTCTACATATCTCCCATATCTCCGGCGCTGGCCCAAGAACAATCTCGTCGGCAACACCCTCTCGTACGACAGTGACCATCTACACCAAAGAGGCTGGAGAAGACTGAAAGTCACAATAGGTAAAGATATGATACAACATAATCTCGTCAACACGTCTTCAACGAGATCTTGCCGTTGCGACCCTTCTACACACCAAACCGGACACCTAGAATCTTTGTTTCTGCACGTAGTAGCCATCTTCATAGATGACTCTCGATCACTTCTTTCCCTCTTACTATTTGTAACACCCCGAATTCGCGGGATATCGGGATGCTACGGGCGAGACCTCACGATGGGTCTCGACCCTTAGCTTGACAACAATTTCACCAGACCTTTCCAACATGGCACAAATAAAGGCAAAAATGTAAATCATTTTTAATGCAAATGATGAGAAACCCGAAAGAATGCAACAATAAACTTCAGCCGAGGTACAACTCAAACCAAACGCCAAACAAGCGGCACACGAAACGTAATAACCGAAAGACAAAACACAAGACAACTCCAACTCATAACCCTTCCTAAAATGTACGGACCCCGGCTGTCCATCCTTCCGGATCTCTCGGAGCATGTCTAACCTGTAAGGCAAACTACAACATTCAGTATAAAACCGTTAGCTCACATTCGAAGCATTAGAATTAATGGGAAAGGTACAAACACAAGTAAATCATCATAGTCAAACAACATACTCAAAAGCACACAAATCCGGTTTATTATCTTTATTATTATTAAGTCATATCTAGTTCTAATTCAACTTCTTTTGTGACACGAGAATCTCCCGAAACTCGCCTCGGTCCCTTCTTCCAGCCATGGAACGGTGCGGATGCCTCCGACCGTCTAACCAGCACGGGCCAGTCACCGAGAACCTCCTAGCTCTCGCAAGAGCTAGGCAGTGATGTCACCGTCCATTATCATACACTTGGGCCAAACAATATAAAGGTCGGTAATCCTATTTCCGGTTTAGTTGTTATAAACAATAAATAATAAACACACACCACCCAACACACATCAACGCTAATACAAAGAATGCAAGCTAAGTAAGTCCGGAGACTTACCTTATCGTCACACTCAACTCACAACCCTCTCGCTTCCTTAGAGAGGAAGCACACAACCTGCTCACACAAGAATACACGTATCAACACATGCTCACGCTCAAGAAGTCTTAGACTTCACTCTAGTGATCTAAGCAAGATCACCTAACCCTTAAGCTAGGAATGCATCCTAGGATCCAAGATACTCGCAACACTCTCTACATGTAAATGAAACTCACAACAACCTATACCCTCACAAAAACCTAAACCACATTCAAGAAGGAACAAGCTAGCCTAGAAGGTCCATCATCCTCAACATACTCCAAGCCATCAACTACATCGAGCCTTAAGGGCTCCTAGGTTCTAAACCACTAGGTGGCATTCACCACTACCCTAGGTCCATCCTAGGCATGATACTAACATGAAACAACCTCACAACTAAGGAAGGAACGAAGAGGAAGGGAGAAGAAGAGCCTACTGTTAAAGAAACGCAGCCGCGGAAAAAAAAACGCGACCGCGTGCTGAAGGTCACGGCCCCCGCGGCGCTTCTCTCTGCCCCCGCGGCTGGCTAAAATCCGCCCCCGCGGCGCCTGATGCCGCCCCGTGGGAGAACTTCAGAAACAACGTATTCTTCGTCTTCGACTGTGGATCTTGATCTTTAATGGCCTCCTTCTCTTGCTTGGTCTTCTTCAAACATCATCCACGGTATATAGGCTCTCCCCCATGACCTAATCGAGCCAAGAACACACATATGCAATGGATTCAACAAGTACCCTCTTCTAGAGCTTCATCCATGGCAATGGAGAAGAAGAGGAGAAGAAGAAGAAGGTATCAGCTGGAAAGAAGGGAGAAGGGAGGAGAGAAAGCTTACCCAAATTGAACCAAAGCTTTCCATTGCTGCACATCACAAGCCAAGAGTTCCAAGGAGAAGGTAGAGAAAAGGGCACCAAGAAGGGAGGGTGTGAGAGAGAGTAACGTGAAATGAAAAGTGAGGAGTGAGAGGATGGTCACAAGGCTGCACAAAGGGAGAGGGAAACAAGGGGTCAGCTGACCTCTTGTTCCTTGTGCTAGAACCGGATGGTCCACAAGCAAAAGGTGGAAAATGGAAGGTCGGAACGGGATTTGTGAAGAATCTCATTACTCAGCACCTCGTGCTTGCGGGGAAACTGAGCCGCCAACGCGGAAAGGTCGATAAACCGCTCAAAGATCGGAATAAAAATTCCGGATGTTACAACTAATCCCCCTAAAAATAAGTTTTGTCCCGAAACTTGCTAACGCAAAACTCTCAGTATAAGAACTCGGTAACCACTCAAAATCGTAATGTGCAAACTCCCTAATCGATAACCATCACACACTCGTGTAGCCACGTCAAGACCTCACAAGGCCTGCACACATACTCGTATGAACCACTTAGCGCATAAAAGACAAAACCTAACCAATCATACACACATTCCCGCTCGGGGCACAGAACACATAAGTTTGCACATGCACACAATATCTAACCCATCGTCTAACTCGACGTAACGAGATCGTCGTAAAAACCCCAACATATATACTATCTCACCTCCTATCGATAGCTTCATCGGCTCCTCGTCCATCCCTAGATCATCACAACTAAGATGATATCTCGATCCATACACGTCTTCCATCGACCGTTAAACCTGAAATTTGGTGAACATCCTCCACTCTAGGTGGCCACCCCAACTGGTAAACCACTTCCCAACACGCGTCAATATTCCTCCAAAAAGGTCTAATATACTGGAACCCAACTCCCTTCTAGTAGCCAACACGTATGACGCCTAGCATCCGTGACACTCTTATATCGACTCATTCCGTATCCGAACGTTCGGATACGGAATGGGTTAACCCATAGTCTCCGTCGGTAGGTCTATGCGACTCAGACTCGTCACCACTGTCACAAGGTCTGAAACCAGTACGAATCTCTCTCGAGGTATCTTACCATTCCCACTGCCTATCTCGCGGTGGTAAAGTCTTCCTCCTCGCCATATGGTGATCTACTCATTTGGATGACGGTTTACATAAGGGCTATGTACTTAGCCACCCCGGCCTTAAGCTCGTCTCACTACTGTGAACGTCATAAACCAGCTATCTCTTACCAACACCATGGTCTTAACAAACCATCAACCCATAAAGGTAACTATGGGGTCTCTCCTCGTAACCTTCTATCCCGGATCCTTCTCAAAGCCCTTCAAAGACCATCTTCGACTAACGTCCTTAACCATATCTAATTGTCACCTTTGCGGGGTACTCAACTCTTGCTGAGTGGGTATACATACACATATCATACTCTTATTGTTCATACATACCTGGCATGTTACTCCGTAGCCAACCGACATCACCATAAGCACGCGTCCTAAAGCGGCTAACTTTCGACCTTTAGTCGGTCATTATTCTTACATACCCGCAAATGTCTACGTACACACGAAACCTTGCTTGTTACCTCATACGCATCCCAAGCCCCGCTTGGGTCTATCCATAATATCATACAGTCCCCATAACTCGATGTTTGTTTCAAAGAAAGCAAGATGGAGGTCACTCACATCTTCTGCCTCTATCAAAACTTCACGGGTACGTCTCGGATCCCACAACCCATACACTTCTTTAGAAGGGAAGGAAGTGTCAAAATCATCCCGCAACTTGGCGTTTATGGCCCACCCATTTATATGCTTCATATCTTCTCCACATACTTGGAAAGTATCACCGAAACTATCATCTCGTTCTCAGCTGATCTACCGGATCTTCTCAACCCACTACGTCTCTTAGGAGGTCACCTTGGACGCCCAACCCATCTAGATAACTCTAGTTATCCTCTTATCCTTCATAACCGATATCCTTGTCGTCCCATGTCAAGCTCATTCCTCTCAATTTTGAGAGTACAACAAGGCGTCGTCAAGTCCAATCATAAGAATCATTAGCGCAATTCAAGTATCATATTTGCCATAACTCCCTTAGGTTAGGGTCCATCTTGGAGCCGTCCGAACAACACAAATGCTGACTTCATCATAACACGATCCCGAAACCAATGGGTACTCATCTGTGTAAACTCTCACTCCTCAATTGCACTTGCAACTTCAAATGGCTTCACTACACTTGTATCAACCATATTGGCCCTGAATGCCGCCTCATGAAGGTTCTTTCTTATCTTCATCCAAAACTGATGTGGTCTCGACTCTAAGTCGATCTAATCAAATATCGCACTCACATGCCACTAGTCTAAACGAGTCATCCACTACAAAGAGGATACCCTTCTTCGCCGTTCACCATACACATCTCTTGGAAGTCAAAGTGCAACTTTTCCGACTTGTACATTTACTCAAAACTCGTACCAGAATGCCTTGAGGGAAAGACCGGAAGAATTCTCCATTCCTACCAAAAACTTCTGACTCATGATTCCTCAGTTACTACCACCTTAAACTTAATGCCTACAACGCTACCATAGCTTCGGTCCCTCGTTTCACACCGTGGCTCTCATGGCTCCTTTGGGTGAGTCTAACCACTTCGACTCATTTCTTGTTCACGAAAATTTATCGTTTGTTTCAAAAGGACAAAATACCATGCATCTCCTTCTCATTTCTTCCTTTGCTCAAAGCAACTCGGGAACTTCACTTTCCTCTAGATCCCACTAGGTCTTTATGTGCTTAAACCCTTAAGGTTCTAATCCGCGCCATTCCTCCATATGCCAAATCTCGAGACCTATAAAGGTCGCCAAAAAGGGTCATTCCATCCCTCTGCGGGAGGTCTATTACCGTTACTTGCTAAACCACTTAATGTTATATTGCTCAAAACAATCACGATTCTGCTTACCATTGGCATCTAACCATAGGAAAAACTCCCAGCTTTGTTATTGTTCCTTTGTAGTCTCCACTTGAGGTTATACCCCCCGTCTACAACTTTTCCATGGTAACCTGCATTTAATGCGTTCTCAGTCATCACCGATAACCTTGTGGTTGGCCTTCTCTAAGGTCAAGGACTTACCAATTCTTAATACTTTATGTCACTATTCTCATGATGGCTACCCTCCTTGTGGTATTCTACCTCATCTCCGTTAGCTCCTACCACGTTCCGTGCTTTCTTCCTTTTCCATTATGTAATCACACTCTTATAGGCCTCACATCTCGTATAACTCGTCTTCAAAAGCTTAACCGCACCTCGTAACATCTCGTAAGCGTGTCTCTTGGTCGTTGTCTTAAGTCCTTTCCCACTAAAGCTCCTTGTCACGTCATTCTTCGTCTCGGGGTCACATCTATTCACACTTTTATCTCCTTGGCGTTTCCTAGCCTTATCAACATAACGAAAGTCGGTTAAATCCACGTGAATCTTCTCGTTACTCTCGTAATTTTGACTCTCCCCTTAACGGTACCTCGTAAGCTTAACTTACGGTATCCTCCATTTTACACACTGGGTTCGATCATTCTTCACATCTTGACTTCAAATCTTAGGAGCGTCTAAGGGAAACTTCACTTATCATAATGGGACATTGTCTTTAACCTTGTTAGAATGCTCCCATCTCTGCCTTGACTCGCATCTTCAGTGGTCCCTGCATGTTCTTGAAAAACTCATATACGTTAACTCCATAGGTCTTGTTATCCTTCCATTCGCGCCTTCTTTGGTAACCACTTCACATCTTCATGTTACTCTCTTAAGTTGTCTCGTTTTCTTCTCTTGCTTGGTTGGCCTTCCTTGGCATGGTCACCAATCCTTCTCTCCGACATCCTTAAAAGGAATTCGAGATCGTCGTTGTGTTCGTTAGCACGAAATGACCAACTCGATACTTGAGCGTCTTCTTCTACTTATGAACATCATCATAAGCTACATCATCATCTTAAAGGTGATGATATCGTATCATCATCTTAGCTCAAAGGTCTTATAGCTCTACATACTACTATATGTATAAGTCTACATATATATAACTATATAAGTCCTAAGTCCATATCTCTACTAACATAAACATCCAACATGCCATCATATAAATACAAAGTCTAATACACATCATCATCCATATATAAAACTATACACAAATCATGTCCATCATACAACTACAATCTCATATCCATCACTATATATATACATATATATACCAAGTCCAATAAAGTAAGCTGCCGAGATCCGCGGAAGAGGTGGTGGTCCGTACATTCTACCCCGACTCATGCATGTGATTTTGAAAACGAAAACTCAGAACCCGTGGGGTTCCGTTTATTCCTTATTCAGCCTTTAGAAGATTGCGAGTGCCATTGTTGTCAACCTAGGGCTCTGATACCACTTTGTAACCCCCCGAATCCGCGGGATATCGGGATACTACGGGCAAGACCTCACAATGGGTCCCGACCCTTAGCTTGACAACAATTTCACTAGACCTTTCCAACATGACACAAATAAAGGCAAAAACGTAAATCATTTTTAATGCAAATGATGAGAAACGCGAAAGAATGCAACAACAAACTTCAGCTGAGGTACAACTCAAACTAAACGCCAAACAAGCGGCACATAAAATGTAATAACCGAAAGACAAAACACAAGGTAACTCCAACTCAAAACCCTTCCTAAAATGTACGGACCCCGGCTGCCCACCCTTCCGGATCTCTCGGAGAATTAATGGGAAAGACACAAACACAAGTAAATCATCATAGTCACACAACATACTCAAAAGCACACAAATCCGGTTTATCATCTTTAATATTATTAAGTCATATCCCGTTCTAATTCAACTTCTTTTGTGACATGAGAATATCCCGAAACTCGCCTCGGTCCCTTCTTCCGGCAATGGAACGGTGCGGATGCCTCCGACCGTCTAACCAGCACGGGCCAGTCGCCGAGAACCTCCTAGCTCTCGCAAGAGCTAGGCAGTGATGTCACCGCCCGTTATCATACACTTGGGCCAAACAATATAAAGGTCGGTAATCCTATTTCCGGTTTAGTTGTTATAAATAATAAATAATAAACACAAACCATCCAACACACATCAACGCTAATACAAAGAATGCGAGCTAAGTAAGTCCGGAGACTTGCCTTATCGCCACACTCAACTCACAACCCTCTCGCTTCCTTAGAGAGGAAGCACACAACCTGCTCACACAAGAATACACGTATCAATACATGTTCACGCTCAAGAAGTCTTAGACTTCACTCTAGTGATCTAAGCAAGATCACCTAACTCTCAAGCTAGGAATGCATCCTAGGATCCAAGATACTCGCAACACTCTTTACATGTAAATGAAACTCACAACAGCCTATACCCTCACAAAAACCTAAACCACATTCAAGAAGGAACAAGCTAGCCTAGAAGGTCCATCATGCTCAACATACTCCAAGCCATCAACTACATCGAGCCTTAAGGGCTCCTAGGTTCTCAACCACTAGGTGGCATTCACCACTACCCTAGGTCCATCCTAGGCATGATACTAACATGAAACAACCTCACAACTAAGGAAGGAATGAAGAGGAAGGGAGAAGAAGAGCCTACTGTTGAAGAAACGCAGCCGGGGAAACAAAAGGCGCGGCTGCGTGCTGAAGGTCACGGCCCTCGCGGCGCCAGTAGCCGCCCCCGCGGCGCCAGTAGCCGCCCCCGCGGCGCCAGTAGCCGCCCCCGCGGCGCCAGTAGCCGCCCCCGCGGCGCCAGTAGCCGCCCCCGCGGCGCCTGAAAACTCTGATGCCGCCCCCGCGGCGCTTCTCTACGCCCTCGCGGCTGGCTAAGATCCGCCCCCGCGGCGCCTGATGCCGCCCCGCGGGAGAACTCCAGAAACAGCGTCTTCTTCGTCTTCGACTGTGGATCTTGATCTTCAATGGTCTCCTTCTCTTGCTGGGTCTTCTTCAAACATCATCCACGGTATATAGGCTCTCCCACATGACCTAATCGAGCCAAGAACACACACATGCAATAGATTCAACAAGGACCCTCTTCTAGAGCTTCATCCATGGCAATGGAGAAGAAGAGGAGAAGAAGAAGAAGAAGAAGAAGGTATCAGCTGGAAAGAAGGGAGAAGGGAGGAGAGAAAGCTTACCCAAATTAAATCCAAAGCTTTCCATTACTGCACATCATAAGCCAAGAGTTCCATGGAGAAGGTAGAGAAAAGGGCACCAAGAAGGGAGGGTGTGAGAGAGAGTAATGTGAAATGAAAAGTGAGGAGTGAGAGGATGGTCACAAGGTTGCACAAAGGGAGAGGGAAACAAGGGGTCAAATGACCTCTTGTCCCTTGTGCTAGAACCGGAAGGTCCACAAGCAAAAGGCGGAAAACGGAAGGTCGGAACGGGATTTGTGAAGAATCCCATTACTCAGCACCTCGTGCCTGCGGGGAAACTGAGCCGCTAATGCGGGAAGATCGATAAACCGCTCAAAGATCGGAATAAAAATTCCGGATGTTACACTATTTTTCTTGGATTTCAGTCTTCTTGATCGACTCCCTTTCTCCATTTCTGACTCACGAAAACAGACATCAACACCAGCAAGCACATGCCCTTCGTTCCCTCTACTACACGAGACAACAACATCAGCAGCAAGAGCCTCCCTTTCTAGTCTTGCACACAGGGCCGTAGGCACATCGAATCTTGTAAGTCGAGTAAGATCCACACCACTCTTCGTTGTCTTTTCCTCCATTTATATGTGTTGATGGGTACTCCAAAACTGTCATAACTCACACATAACAGCCCAGAGAAACCGCAAGGTCTGCTGCATTTTTAGAGTTTTCAAAAATTGACGAGCATCCAACTTCGGGGCAACATATGGGCATGCAAGACTCACTCGCTTTGGCTGACTTTTTGATATAATATAGTTGGCATATTTTTTAAGAACATATCAAAATCTGAGAGGAATCCAGCTAGTGGGTTAGGAGTTATGATTTTTCAAAGTTGGGACCTTTAAAGTTTTTCTGTTGTTGCTGAAATATTCTTAGTGTTGGAAACACTATGTTAAAGTAGAGTTTGGATCTAGATTTGAATGAGTTAGATAATTCTGATGAACATGAAATTTTGATGGATTATAGTTCATATGTTTTAGTTTATCTTGTCAAGTTTTGAGGACAATCTAACGGTTAGTTTCGGACTTATGATGTTCCGAAGTAGGGTAGTAACGCAGTTTTTGGGAAAAGAAGTGATTATTTGGCTAAGTATGAAACTTCTGGATTTTGGAACCATCTTTGGAGATTTGTGTAGGAGTTGTGGTTGGGTAGTTTGAGGAATTATTTGCTTCTATCAGTAGAGTGCATAGCATAGAAGACCTAGAATATTTTTGTGAAATTTTTATATTTTTATTTGTGTTTCATATCTTAAACCAAAGTTGGACCCTGGTGACTTTGCTTGAAAGTCAAGAATTTTGGTAATCTTCCACTTTCTACCAAAACTTCTTCTTGAGAGTTAGATTGTGGTTTAGGTTCCAAAGGAGAGTTTGGAACTATGTGTTGGAATTTTCTAGAGTTTCGGGACTAGGGGTAAAATGATCATTTACCCTTATGAGGGTATTTTAGTACATTCTCTTGATCGATTTGAGTATCTTAGAAGTTGGAAACTTCTAAGAAAGTGGTATACATTATTGATCCGCTTGCCTATTATAACAGGCGGTTGAGTTTCTACGGTTGCAGACCGAGTTGAGATTTCGAGAGTTGAGATTTGATTCAGGTAAATCATTTGGACTTACTTCGTTGGCTTCTAGATGTTTAGTTAAATGTTGATGGTTGTGTGTTTATGTGTTTAATAGTTATAACATGCATATCACGACCTTATTGTTATATGGCCCAATATAACGGGCGGTGACATCATTGTCCATCTCTCCGGAGACTGGGAGGTTCTCTATACCCAGACCAGACAGGTAAATGGGGAGTTGCATCGGATCCACTCCTGTTGGTTACACAGGGGCAGAGGCGAGGTTTGGGAATCCCTCGTGTCACAAAAATAAGTTGCAATAGTAAAATGTATGACTTAATTAAAGATAATAAATGGAATTCTCTAAAAGCATGATGAGTGTTTTATTTTGGTATTGTGTGTGTGTGCGCTATTATCATTTTTCTAACTTTTGGGTAGTTAGATAATGGTTGTTTACTTTTGTTGTTTCCACTTACCACGAGTTAGAGCAGCAGCTGAGTGATCCGGAAGTAATTGTCAGCCGGGTCTCCGTACTCCTAAGATGGGGTTGGATAATTTTATTATTTTATTTCTTTTTAAGTACATTATTGGTTGTTAGTATCATGTCGTTACATTCATGACATTACAACATCGTTTTATAAATTTCGATTTTCTTATTTGTGTCTTGTTGTAAGATCCTTGTAAAGTTGTTCTCAAACTAAGGTCGGGACCCATTGTGAGGTTCTAACCAGTAGCTTCCCGAGTTTTGGGAATTTGGAGTGTTACACATATATGGGACGAGATCGGGTCTTGTGTTTTTAAACTGAAATCCGTTGGGTGTTATCCCGGTTGGGACCGAGACGGGATGGGATCAATCCTACTTGACTTATATATTATTTGTTTATTGTTTAACCTTTACAATTCATGCAAAAATATATATTCGTTGATATCGTGCTTATTTTTATAACCATTTACAGAACTAGTAATGAGAATTATTAAAAAAAAATGTAGTTTCTTTTATTTCACTTCCCCATTTGAATCATTTTGGACATCTTATTTTAGTTTTGATTCGGGATTGTTATTCAATCGGGTGGAAGAAGGCAACACGTTCACACTGCGAGTGTGCCTCCCAGACGCACTGCGAGTGTATCTGTCGGACGCAATGTGTCCCGTATTTCGCATTGCAATTGCACTTCTCACTCGAGTAGGTAAAAGTCTGAATGCATAGTGTGTCTATTTACCGGACGCAATGTGTCCCGTATTTCACATTGCAATTGCACTTCACACTCGAATAGGTAAAATTCCGAATGCATAGATAAATCTACAAGTACTGCACAAAATTTCTTAGCTAACAAAATTTGGCAAGTAGAAATTCTTAGCCATTCAGAATTTGACAAGTACAAATTTCTTAGCCAACAAAATGTTCAAAATACACCATTCTTCCAACTACATGTGACTGAAAATAAAACATCATTTTCCAACTACATAGATTTCATTTGTTACTGGAAACAAATTTTGTCCACGTACATGTTATTGGACAAAATTTAAGGTAGCACGCTTAATAATTAGAACAAAAGTAGCGTGTCACAGTTTTGCAACTCTAAAGAGTTTCCATATACCTATGATCCTTTTAGCTTTTGCACTAGGTGTAAAATTGATTCATTCTGGATGTTATAAGCAGCCAGGGTCCGCCCATCTTCCAACTGCTTACCACTGCAAATTAGCCTTTGCTCGTCAGCTGGAATGCACTGTATCTTCTCAAGTTCGGTCTTAATATCTTCAACTGAGTCACAGCTTTTAACCTCAAGGCAGATGCTCTTGCCAGTGAGAGTCTTCACAAAGATCTGCATTGTGCCACTGCAACTGAGCAGCAAGAGGATGGTGGAATCATTCTTGATGTTACAGTCATCCAGGATCATCATATCTTTCAACTGCATACTACCAAATATTAGCTTCTGATGGTACACTGGAATGCCTTCTTTCTCCTGAATTTTAGCCTTCACATTTTCAATTGTGTCTGAACCTTTCACCTCAAGGCTCACTTCCTTGCCCTTTAGGGTCTTCACTGAGATCTTCATAGCTCCCCTGGAACCGACCAATAGGTAAATGTTGGATTCCTCGTCGATGTTATAGTCAGCCAAGGTCTTGCCGTCTTCCAACTGCTTACTGCCAGACATTAGCCACTGTTGGTCAGTTGGGATACATTCTTTACTCCAAATCATGGTCTTCACGTATTTAATAGTGTCTGAACTCTCGACCTTGAGGGTTATTGTCTTCCCAGTCACTGTCTTAACGGAGATGCGTAAACCGCGCCTGAAACGTGGCAACAGGAGGACTACAGAATCATTTTGGATGTTATAGTGAGCCAGGGTCTTGCCATCTTTCAAATGCTTACTGCCAAAAACTAGCATCTGTTCAAGAGGTTGAATGCCCTTTATGGCATTGATTTTGGCCTTCACATATCCAACTGTGTTGAAGCCTTCTGCTTCTACCACGATAGTGATCTTGCCCATGAGGGTCTTCACAAATATCTTCATCACAAGGAATTCCAAGTTGCTTACAACCTTACATAAAGATAATAAAATCTGCAAGAACAACATAAAACAATGAACTTATAAATACCAAATCAGGACTTTCACGGCTTCAATTCCTCAATTGCCTTAAAGGCCTCTGAGATGGACTTATTCCTTGCTCATATTCAAGTTATGGCTATAACTCAAGTGAAATCAAGCATATACGGCAGCAAAATCACAGTTCCGCCGCTCTAGCATACACAAATATGACTAAATAACACGCCACTTTTGCAAACATCTAAAATAGTAGAAATCGGCGAAAAACTGGAGACAATCTAGCTAAACATTGATTATGTGTGAAACACAACCATCACGAAAACAAACGATTCGTATGAATTTGAATGCGACGTCAACTGCACAGCTCGTACGATAATAAACACCCAACAGACTAAAAAAACCTAAATTGCATAGCATCATGGAAGTAAAGAGCAGAACTAAAGACGACGAACAATGCTACGAACTCACACCGGGAAAACTGGAAATAGAATGGGAGAAACGTCGTCGCTAGGAAAACCTAGAAGATGATTCCTGAGAGTACCACCGTATGCCACTATGCTCCCCCCACTTCAAAATTTTCTCTATTTTATCACCTTATTTCCTACGTTTTGGTTATTTAGAAAAAGAAACATTCTGGACAAACCGAAAAAATTATATCAAGTAATTTTTCCTCCTTGATTATAGGTGATTTTAATGACTTGAGGCTCATGAGTTAACTCAACAATGCAATCTTACTGACCTAAAGACTAAAGGAAATGATTTCACTTGGAGGAAACGCAGAGAAGGTGTTGATAATACATTTAAAAAACTTGTCAACGCAGAGAAGGGGTTGATAATACATTTAAAAAACTTGACAAGGCTCTCGCCCACCAGAAAGTATCCAAGCATATCCACAAATTTTTACATGGAATCATGCATTTACTACCTCAGATCATTGTCGTATTTCGATAAATCTCCAAAATCCTGGACAACAAACTAGGAATAAACCTTTTCGATTTGAAATGATGTGGACGCAAAGAAAAGAATGTGAGAATCTAATCAAACAAACTTTGAGAACACAATACCATGGGACACATATGTATAACTTTGTCAAAAAGATAAACCTACTTAAGGTTAAGTTGAAAGCATGGAGTAAAATAAATTTTGGCAACATCAACAAACAAGTGGGCAAAGTGGAAATTGCCTTAGAAAAATAGCAAAGTATGATTATCACAAATTATTCTTTGCAAAGCGAACCAAGCTGAATAGATTAAACAAAAAAAGAGAATGTATCATTAACCACCAACACAAGTATTGGACCCAACGAGCAAAATCAAGTTATCTAAGATTGGGTGACAAAAATACAAAATCTCACCACCGTAGAGCAACAAGAAGAAGAAATCACAAAAACATAACGGTAATTAGCACCAGCAATGAGATGGTGCTAACTTCGGAAGAAGAAATTGAGAATGAATTTCTCTTGGACTATGAAACTAGATTTAAGGCTTCAAATATAAATACAGTTGAGCTCCAAAAACAACTCGAAATTATGCAAAATAAAATTACAGAGAGCGACAATACTATGCTGACTGGACCCTTCACAAACGAGGATATCAGAACGGCAACCTTTGAGATCGGATGTGACAAATCCACGGGGCCTGATGGTATACCAACGGGCTTCTTCCACAAGTATCGGCACATTGTGGGCCCCGCAGTCACTCGGGCAGTTAAGAGTTTCTATAGAATTAGAAAATTTGTTAAACAAATTAATCATGTTCATTGCACTAATCCCAAAAATTGGCAACTCATCACTAACAACACGTTACAGACCTTTCAATCTATGCTCAGCGTTATATAAAATCATCGCAAAGATCCTAACAAATAGACTCGAGCAAATCCTCCCTAAGCTAATCAACCCGTTTCAGGGTGCTTTTACCCAAAAAAAATCAATCCATGACAACATTTTGATTGCCCATGAAATATTTCATGGCTTCAAATCACAGAAAGGTAAGGAAGGCTATGTGGCCATCAAACTTGATATGGAAAAAGCATATGATAGGGTGGAATGTAACGCCCGAAATTTTGGTTCCCTTTACGAGAGGCGTTAGAAGCCTTGAACAAGGGCTACTGCCCTTGCGGCTTGGACGTCCCGCGGGGACGGTGACACGTTAGAGCGGGAGTTATTTTCTCTTGGTATTCATGAATTTTTAAATCTCACATTTTTTCTCATATTAAATCTTTTACCAAATTACAAATTATGCCAATAAATCTTTTCTACTAAAGCTATTTTTTTAAAACTAACTAGATCACATTCTTTATAAATCGGAACATGATCAGTTGGAACTAACATATCTAATTTGTTTTATCGACTAATCTATAACTGAATTACGACTAGTTTAATACTTTTTTAAAAACTAACTAAATCACAATTTTTATAAATCGGAACATTATCAATTATTTCTAACATATCTAATTTGTTTTATTTTAAAACTAACTGTAATAGCTAGGATTTCCGAATTCTAATTAATGTTGATTAACTTAATCGTTGATAGTAATTGACATATAACTTGCGAAGATTTCCCAAGTGATGAGTATGAGTCCTACCGTTATGTTCCTCGCGTAATTTTGGACGTTTGGGGAAATTTTTACTTTTCCCCCGGGTAATTATTTTTACCCTCCGGTGTTATTTGGAGCATTTCGGAGCTCCAATTAATAAAAAATGCAGTTGAGAGAAATGATCAGGACATCGGATATGTCTTAGATATGAAATAACATGGAGAGGCAAGACGGCCAAAAGAGTCGCTATTTCGTTTCTTAACGGCTAAGAAAGACGGCTTAGGAATACACGTTTTCCTAGGCAGTTGTGTAATAATTATCCCTACAATATTCCAGATTTAATATTCCAATCTCGGTAAGTTTGGAGAAGGAGGTTCGACCCGCCTTTGGATCGGTTAAAGGATAATTATCGACTTTGCTAAAAGATAATTATCGTCAAGACTATAAATAGCGGAAAATCCTTTATTAATTCATTTCCTTTCACGTTTCCTCGTAAAAGGTCTAATTTCTCTCAACCTTCAAACTCAGATCTACTCTCCGTTTCTAATCCGATTTCAATTCCGTTTGAGTTTTTGGATTCCTCTCTTCATTCTCTTCATATCGGTACCGAGTTTCTGCATTTCCATGTATATGGAGGGCTGGTCGAGCATATATGTCACCAGGACGGTTCCGTTGCTTAGATTCCGATGAATTTGATGTTGTCCATACGTAGCATGCGTCGTTGTGATTCCGAATCTTCTTTCAGATCGTCAATCGGGTTAGTAACGAATAAGTTATGAATTTACTCGTTTTCCGTACTGCGATTTGGCCTAAATTGACTTTAGGCTTGTCAAAATGGATAATTAGAAATTCCATTATGATCGTTATATTATTCTGGTGATTATGGATAGTTTGTTTGATGAAATCTGATGACAGGGGGTTTAGAAATTGTCTGCGGGCAAAACGTTATTCTGGCGAAATCTAATTAATTAATTAAAGGTTAATTAATTAAATTAGGATTAGAATTGAGATTGAGGAATGTTGATTGGATACTACCTTGAGATTTGAGGAATTATGAGTTATGCTGAGATATTGAGGTTTAGTTGGTTGTGAGGCTCATAAATTGAGTATGATCCTTATGGATCCCTTTGGGTCTAGGTGTGACCCCTTTGATGAATAGAGTTTGATATATCTTTATGCCTTGTTATTAGGCAGTGCCCCTCTCTCAGGATTGGAGGTTGTTGTGCCCCTCTCTCAGGATTGTAGAATCTTTGAGACATCTTATAAAGGGATAATGGTACCCGAAAAATCAAAATAAAGCTTCTTCATCTTCTCCATTGATTACCGTCAACACAGATTGCCCATTAACTTAGCAACTTTGAAGCTCGCCATCGTCGTATTCTTCGACTCTTTATCGACTCTTTTTCTGCCTACTTCGTCTTTGAAAACCGCCGATTCATCTCCTACATCGCGTCTTTGAGAAGAATTGGAGATATCGCCGTCCATCTTGAACGAGAACAGAACATTGTTGTTGTTGTTAACCTACGTTCATCAACCGACAATCTGACAAGGAGAATGGATTAGTAATTGTCTTCGATTCGCTATATAAGCAGAAAATCGGTATTTTTTTGTTTCTGAGATTGACATTTTGTTCTTTCATCGATTGTTTATGCTTCAATGGTACTCGATTTTACTGCTTCAACGGTGTGTGGTTGTCAGATAATTCGTGTACATAAATGTTGTATGCTTGTATAGTTTGTGTACGTAGACTATTTTGTTTAATGTACACATTACTTGTGTGAGTGGCTTCGGATTATGTTTATGTGTTTGTGTTTGGTAATCTATGTAGCATATGTACATGTTTGCTTATATTATGTACATGTTTGCTTATATTATGTACATGATAATCAGTGTAGGATATATATAGTTTGTGTACGTTGACTATTTTTATGTGATTGTGTATGGTAATCTATGTAGGATATGTACATGTTTGCTTATACTATTTTGTTTAATGTACACATTACTTGTGTGGCTAACATCACATAATGTAATAGTTCTTGTATCAACAATTATGTATTATGTGTGTTTAACGTATGTAAACGATTTTATTTTGATATGTACATAAATATATATTTTCTTTCTGTGTTACATTTAATGCAAGAGTCGAAGAAGATGACGATGACGAGATTAGAGATGATGGATGCAACTGTTTCTTTATTAAACGGCTATTATCATCAATTAGTCCATTTAATTTTGAAAATTAATAATTGTATATTGGAGAGAGAAAGATATGAAATCTTAATTTTCTTTCTTATTAAATCTTTTCTTTTCATAATTTAGTGGCCTATTTTGTCAACTAAAACACATAAGGGCCTACTTTGTACACAATAATACAAAAAACTACCTACTTAACTATTTTACCTAGATTTTTTTTATCGATTAAGCGGTAACTAGATTACAATTTTTAAAAACATTTTTTTATAAATCGGAACAAGATCAGTTGCAACTAACATATATAATTAGTTTTTATAAAAAAATTATCGGTTTTATCCTTTTAAAATCAAAGCAATATCTACACGGTTATTCGGTAAACGTATTTGGTAAACTTCGTCGGATTTCCTTTCTCATTGTTATATACTTAATCCCAAAGAGTTTAACCCCCTTCATATCATTGATTTTTTTACTTGTTGTGACTTTCAGGCATAGGCGCAAAATCCACCTTCGATCATGAGGTTATTGATTGTTGTTCATCTAAAGATTCTAAACACAAATACGGCGCGGGGTATGTTACTTTTTACTCAACGTTTTGTTAATTGATTCAATGTTTCACATTCGATTATTTGCTACTGGAATGAGGCTAATAAACGATTATTTTCATATTGGAATGAGTTTGTTAGTCCGGTCGGTTTTGCACATTTATTCACTTTTTCATATTTGAGATTTGTTTTTGTTGTCGAAATATCGATTACAAAGCTAGAATTTTTATATTAACGGGAATATTTTTATTCAAAAAATAAACACCATCTAATAAGCATGAGATAGTTTTAAATGCCCTAATTTTATGATTAGATTTGTTTTTTTAAATGCCCAAAAAATAAAAATTTTGATAAGATTTCAGTCGGCCTAAATTAAACACCATCAATAAGCAAGAGATAGTTTTTAAAAAAATTTGATCAAATTCGTTTTTTAAAATCCATATTTTATTTTTGCTTTATTTTTAGAAACATCTTTTGCAAAAACTAAATTCTATTTTTTCTTTTTCTTTACAAAAATTTTGTTAGTGATAAATTAAAAGATTTGCAAATCATTTTTTTTCATAAAAGATATTCGTTGTTATCTTTAATTTTTTTTCAACATAATCTTTTTTCAACAAAATTTTGATTAGATTTGATTTTTTTTAAAAAGTCAATTTTTTTAAAAAACAATCGATCAGATTTCGATCGGACTAAACATCATCTTATAAGCAACAAACTATTTTAAAAATCTTTTTGTTAGTGATAAATCAAAATAAATATATAAATTCATTCTTTTTTTCATATATATCATTAGTTCCTACATACACAAGTTGATGACATTTTATTCAAAAAAATCAAATATTTAAAGATACCCCCACAAGGTGCGGGATATGAACTAGTTACTTAGTATATTTTATTAGAAATGTCATAATAGTTTTTTATAAAAATTAAGTAAATTGAAGGTTTCCTCTTGATGATTTTTGTTGATTTTATTTTTATAATCATTTACGGAACTAGTAATGATAATTGTTAAAAAGAATACAGTTTCTTTTATTTCACATTCCCATTTTGAATCACATTTGACATTTATTTTAGTTTTGATTCGGAATTGCTATTAGGTCAGATGTAAGAATGCAACATGCTCGCACTGCGAGTGTACTTTCCGGACTCATAGCGAGTGTACCTACCGGGCGTATTACAATTATGTCCCGTATTCTGCATTGCAATTGCGCTCCACACTTCTACAAGATGCGCTCCTAAAATAAATTTTGGAAAAAGATAAACTTCGGCTGAAGCCGAGTGCGATCCGGACGATATCAAATATACAAGTACTACACAAAATTTCTTAGCTAACAAAATTTAACAAGTAGAAATTCTTAGTCATTCAGAATTTGACTAGTACAAAATTTTCAAAAACATCATTCTTCCAACTACATATTACTGGAAATAAAACATCAATTTTCCAACTACATGGATTTCATTTGTCACTGGAAATAAATTTTGTCCAGTTACATGTTATTGGACAAAATTTAAGGTAGCACGGTTAATAATTAGAACAAAAAGTAGTGTGTCACAGTTTTGCAGCTCTAAAGAGTTTCCATATCCCTATGAGCCTGTTAGCTTGAGAATATAATTAGAATATAATTATTTACTTAATTAAACAAGTCTTATTAATAGACTTTAACCAACAATCCCCACTAAGTCTATAAATCAGACTTTTGTTTTAATGTGATACATAATGAAAGTGTTTTTCAACTTAAACTTTCAATTAGTACAACTCTATCAAAGAGCCAACAAATTCAACGGTGGTCACTGGTCAAGTCCTTAAACCATCTTTCTTTTATCAACACCGTATAGAGCATACATATAACATTTTCCAGCTTCTTCACTTAATGTAAAACTTGCTATTAAGCCTTGAGTTCACCCCAAATTCATGGAAAACTTACAAAACAACTGTTTTGTTTAAGAGCAACTCCACTCTTATGTTATCTACATAGGTAAGATTCACTAACCCCATTAAAGTCTTGTAAACTTTTAGAACCTTATAAAGAGTATCAACACTCAACCTCCTTCTCTGCATTTGCATCTAAGCTTTTAGAAATGCAGTAATCAAGTCACTAATCGCCAACTTGTTATTACCCTTTAAACTTCGTAACTAGAACTCTAGAAAGAAGTTGGGTTCCTGTTGTGATAACTTAGTTTAATTTCAATCCCATTGCAATAGAGGTTTTTCTTACCACTTCTCTCGAGAGTGCCTTTGTAAAAGAATCAGCCAAATTCTCACAAGATTTGACATAAGTAATGGTAATAACCCCTTCTTCAACTAATTGTGTAACATAAGCATGCCTCAAGCTTATATGTCTAGATTTTCCGTTGTAAATTTTATTATATGCTCTAGACATTGTAGCAGCACTATCACAAAACGCAGAAATGGCTGGCATCAGTTGTGGCCACAACTTTATATCCAATAGAAAATTTCTCAGTCATTCTGCTTCTTTTCCCGCTGCACCAAGGGCTACAAACTCATATTCCATTGTTGAATGAGTTATGCATGTTTGCTTCTTTGAAGCCCATGAAATAGCCCCTCCTGCTAGTGTAGAAATCCATCCACTAGTCGACTTATTTTCATATGTACTAGATATCCAACTTGCATCTGTAAAACCTTCCAAAACTGCTGGAAAGCCATTGTAGGATAATTTCATATCCCCTGTCCTCTTTAAATATCCTAGAACTCGAGTAATTTCCTTCCAATGTTCAATTCCAAGATTACTAGTATATCTAGACAGCTTGAAGACCGCAAATGCAATGTCTGGTCTTGTACAATGCATTGCATACATTAAACTCCCAATTGCACTTGCATAATCTGTTTGGGAATTTGATTTGCCTTCATTTTTAAATAACTTACATGAGGGATCATATGGAGTGTTTGCTTCTTTAATTATAAGATGCTTAAACTTTTCTAACATCTTATGAATGTAATGAGACTGAGTAAGGTTATACTCCCCACTATTTCTGAGTATTTTAATACCTAGAATAGTGTCGACTTTTCCCAAATCTTTCATTTTGAATTTTGACTTCAAGTAATCTTTAGTCTCATTTACTCCATTCATATTATTGCTTAATATTAAGATGTCATCGACAAGACATATTATAACACTGTAGTTTTCAGCAAACTTGGTGTAAACACATTTATCTGCCCCATTGTGTTTAAAACCATAAGACGAGATGGCTGAATCAAATTTCTCATGCTATTGTTTTGGAGCCTATTTTAATCCATACAAGGATTTTACTAGTTTGCATACTTTCTTTTCTTTACGAGGAATTACAAATCCTTCTGGTTACTCCATGTACAACTCTTCATCCAAATCTCCATTCAAAAATGCCGTTTTAACATCCATTTGACGCACCATTAATTTATACAACGAAGCAAGTGCTAAAAGCACTCTAATTGATGTTATTCTTGCTACCGGTGCATATGTTTCGAAGTAATCAATACCTTCCTTTTGCCTATACTCCTTGGCAACTAATATGGCCTTGAAGGTCTGTATTGTTCCATCGTATTTTTTCTTGAATACCCATTTGCTGGATATTGGTTTCGATCCCTTAGGCAAGTCCACAAGAATCCAAGTGTTATTGGATATAATTGAATCCATTTCATCATTTACAACTTCTTTCCAATATGTTACATCTTTTGAAGACATAGCTTCTTTAAAAGTCTTAGGATCTCCATCTACTTGGTCAACTTGAAAGACTATAGGTATTTCAGTCAACAATTCATTTCTAGAACCTTCGACTAGGAGCAATAAATCATTTGGTAATGAAAAACCAGAACCAAATTGTTGTTGAATTCTGACCCTTTAACTTCTTCTTTGCTCTATGGGTTCATTAACTTGTGTCTTTCTTGAAGAAGAGGTTGATGGATCCATACTTGTAGTATTTTCAGCAATGTCACAAGTTGAATCCCCACTGAATTTTGTCTCAAAAAATTCAGCATCCCTGGATTCAGTTATCAAGTTTGATTCTACATCCAAAAATCTGTAGCCTTAGAATTTTTTGCATAACCTAGAAAAATACTTTTCAATGCCCTAGGACCCAACTTAGTCCTCTTAGGATCTGGAATTCTGTAGTAGGCTATACAACCCCATACTTTCAGATAACTTAAGTTCGGTTGTCTACCATTTCAGGTTTCGTATGGTGACACCTTAGTTCTCCTTGAAGGTATTTTGTTGTGTAAATGATATGTTGTCAGTACAGCTTCTCCCCATATTTGAGGGAACTTTTGCATTCAACATCATTGCATTAACCATATCACAAAGTGTTCTATTTTTTCTTTCAGCCAAACCATTTTGTTGTGGCGTGTAAGGAGCAATTCTTTGATGAATAATGCCATTGATTTCACAGAATTCATTGAATTCATATGAGAAGTATTCACCACCCCTGTCATTTCTTAAAATCTTAATTCTCTTCTCCTTCTGATTTTTTACTGCAGCTTTATATATTTTAAACTTTTTGAATGCCTCGTCCTTTTTCTTCATTAAATACACATGAGTGTATCTAGACTTTTCATCAGTAAAAGTAATAAAATATATATTTCCTTCTCTAGTCAATACACCATTTAATTCACAAATATCGGAATGAACAAGGTCTAAGATTTCATTTGACTTCTCTACCGTAGGAAAAGGTCTTTTTGACATTTTTGCTTGAACACAAATTTCACAATCCTTATTTGTAGAATTAAAATCTCCATTAATCATACCATTTTTGGACATAAATTTAAGTGTTCTATAATTAACATGGGCACATCTTAAATGCCACAAATTAGAAGACATAACAGAATAAACGAACTATCAATTTTATTAATAATACCGAGTTTAAACATTCCATTACAAGAGTATCCTTTGCCTATGAACATCCCACCCTTAGTTAAAATCAGTTTATCTAATTCTAAAACAACCTTTTACCGGCCTTACATAGCAAAGATGTTGAAATCAGATTCTTTCTAATTTCAGGAACATGTAAAACATTTGATAATTTCACTCTTTTTCCAAAACTGAATTGAATGTGAATATCTCTTATTCCCATAACTTTAGACACATTATTATTGCCCATTAGAACACCATCATCCTTCTTGGAAGCCTTGTAATCTGTAAATTGAGAGAGATCATTACATACATGGACTGTACCGCCAGAATCATACCACCAATCCTTGGTGATCACTGCTGCAGCCATGTTCAATTCAGTACCATGCCAATATGTAAGTTAGAAACCATTGCAACAATTTCATGAACTTCTTTGTCCATCATGTTGGCTTGTTTGTTTCCGTTTTCTAGCTGTTTTTTCTTTCAGATTCTGCACTCCCTTTTAAAGTGACCTGGTTTATGACAAAAGTGGCATTTGGGTCTGTTATCGTTGCCTTCCTTCTTTGATCTTTTGTTGTTGTGGTCGTTCCCTTCGTAGGGTTTTTTCCTTTTATTTCCTACATTCTTTCAGAACACTCACCAAAAACATTATGAACCTTTGAGTCAGATTCCACTTGTTGATTGTATTGCTTCCTAGTTTCTTCTTCTATCCTTAAATGTTTTTGAAGTTGCTCTAAAGAGAGTGCCTCAGTGGTATGCAAAAGTTTCTTCCTGTAATTATTCCAAGAGGCAGGAAGTTTTGCAATTATGGCTCCCACTTGTAATGGTTCAAAAATATCTATTTTCAATTCCTTAAGCCTGCTGACTATACTTTGCAGATCATTAACTTGATCCATCACAAGTGTATCAGTTTTCATGGAAAATTCAAAATACTTCATAATAAGAAACTTATCTGCTCCTTGTTTCTCATTGTTGTATCTGGTTTCAAGCGTCGCCCATATCTCCTTAGGAGATTTGATAATAGTGAATAGATTGTATAGTTTGTGTGAGAGTCCGTTCAAGATGTGGCCTCTGCACAAGACTTCATCTTCTTCTTTTTTTCTTTTTTGTTCCTTAATTTCCTGGCTTTTTTCTTATGTTGGAACGTCGTAGACCTCCGATGCATCTTCCAACACATAAGAAATCTTCAAGGCTGTTAGTAAGAACATCATCCGGTCCTTCCAGCGGTTGTAGTTAGTTCCATCAAATCAATCAAGTTTAAAGAAATCTTGATTCATTAACGTTAGGCTGCTGCTTGTGATCCAGCCTCATGACAGAATATCACTTTAAAATTGTTGGTATATTAGGGTCTAGAAATTGCTTTGAGGCGTGAAAGATCACTATCTTTAAAGTGATATTTGTCCCCTTTATAATTGTTGTAGGGTTTCAAACAAATTTACCTCCTAGGATACAACAAAGTCCTCTAAGAAATCTGACAGCAAATTTAATTTCTTTCTTATCTTTTCTTTGTGAAGATTATTCTCTATATATAGAGAAGTTTCTGAATTGTCAGCGACAGTTAATTCATAAATTACAGTTATGATACAGTTAGGAAAGTTATATGTCAGCGACAATTAATATGTTTACTCCCTTTTCAATAATAGAATATAATTATTTACTTAATTAAACAAGTCTTATTAATAGACTTTTACCAACAATCCCCACTAAGTCTATAAATCAGACTTTTGTTTATAATGTCATACATAGTGAAAGTGTTTTTCAACTTAAACTTTCAATTAGTACAACTCTATCAAAGTGCCAACATATTCAATGGTGGTCAAGTCCTTTTTATCAACACCGGATAGAGCATACATATAACATTTTCCAACTTCTTCACTTAATGTAAAACTTGCTATTAAGCCTTGAGTTCACCCTAGATTCTTAGAAAACTTACAAAACAAATGTTTTGTTTAAGAGCAATTCCGCTCTTATGTTATCTACATAGGTAAGATTCACTAACACCATTAAAGTCTTGTAAACTTTTAGAACCTTATAAAAAGTATCAACACTCAACCTCCTTCTCTCCCTTAATTAATATGATTGTTTTTAATTAAATAAGGAAAATGAGAGTGGTTCTCTACCATTAAGGAATCAGTTTCAACCCGCACATCCTGTTTCAACGTCATTCTAAATTCACGATATCCACCATTTTTTAGGGCGATAACCACCATTTTTCACAAAGAATCGATCATCGTCATCAAAAAATCCTTGTTTCTGTGCGATTGTTAGTGACTTCAGTATATGAATTGACAAACATCGTTGAGGATCGAAATCGACAAACATATCATTCAATTTAAGGGCGATCGGTTTCTGCAATCTGCTTCAATTTAGTGTCCCAAATCATTTGATTGTTGTTCTTTGCGTCCAGATCTGTAAGGTGAGTATTTTATTTCATATTATGTATCACGATAAAGGTTGTTCAACCTTTTCTCTTTTTTTTTCATGGGTGGATTCGGAACTGTATTTGTGTTGTGTGTGAAAATTTTGTACATAATTTTCACAAACAACACAAATTGTGTACATAATTCTCATAGACAACACAAATTATGTATATAATTTTACAGACAACACAAATTTTGTACATAATTTTCACAGACATCACAAATTCTATACATAATTTTCACACATAACACAAATTTTGTACATAATTTTCACTAACAACACAAATTATGTACATAATTTTCGTGGAGATTTGTGTTGTCTATGTATAAATTTGTGTTGTGTGTGAAAATTATGTACAAAATTTGTGTTGTCTGTAAAAATTATGTACAAAATTTTTGCTCCAATTTTTGCTCAGAAACCGTATCCCGAAAAATTTATGTACAAATTTATGCTCCGATGGCAGGTTGAAGACGAAGAAGACGAAAAAGACGAGTGTTGTTGGATTTGCGTTTGAAGAATCTCCACGAAAACAATTACGCTTATTTTTCGGAAGGAGTTGAGAGTGGAAGTTGAAGATGAAGATAAGATTCCCATATCTTCAATTAATATTCAATTACCATTTTAATTTCGTTTATCTTTTTAATTTTTGACAATTATTTATTCTTCTTAATAAAACACTCTTAAATAGATTCTCTTATTTAAGAAAATTTTAATTTCATTTACTTTTATTTTTTGCCTTGAAATTGGAAGGGCCAAAATTGTATCTATGATACAGAAAAGGCTTCTACACCAATTTTCTCAAATCTTTTTTATTTTCAATTATCTTTTCTTGAGTTTGATTTTTCTAGAAAAATTTTTGAACTTCACCTAAAGTAATTATAGGGAAAACAACACCCAAAAGGTTGTTTTATATAGTTACTTTATCAAAATTAATCTCCCAAAAAAGCAATCCATAAACTCAATCCCATACCAAACAACTCCCAAATTTCCACCCCAACAATTCCAAAAATATAATTTAAATGAATCCCCAAGAATCTCATACCAAACAGACCCTAAGTATACGGCTACCGATTGACTAAATGCAAATCTAAAGCGCATTCTAGATGCGCATTGCGTCTGAGTATTTTATTTTCTTTGTGAATTCTACTCAAAAGAGAAACAAAAAATAAAATTTCGTGTTGACGCATAGTTACAATGCGCGCGTCAGCACGTCAATTATTTTTAAAGAATGTTTACCCGTGACTGTGCATCGGGCTGGTATACAATAAATGTATCGCCGTGCGAATAAAATCCTCATTTTTAGTAAGTGTATAAGATAGGACTTTTAAATACATGCGAATTCGGTAACTAGGCCTTTTTGAAAGAATTAATTGGAAGAATAGGGTCTCATATTTATGCTCTTTGTGTATAGGATCTCAACTTTTCCATTCATATTTGCAGGCCAAAAAAAAAGAAAAGGATAAAGTGTTGGGTCAAATCATGCAGTATTTACTGTTCTCTTTTTTTGTTACAGAGAGGTCACTTTATTACTCAATTAGAGCAGTCACATCATTTGTTAATTAAGTATGATATTACATATATACTATTCTCCAAAAAGAAAAGACTATGTATTTTGGGTATGTATTTCTATGTTAATTAGGTATGCACATTATCCAAGTATTTATTTGGGTATGTATTTTGTGTATGTATTTATTTGTTAATCGAGTAAGTATGATATTACATATATACTATTACCCAAGTATGATATTTTTCGGGTATGTATCTATATGTTAATTAAGTATGTAGTTTACCCAACAGTGAACTGGGTACGTATTTATTTGTTGGGTATGATATTTTTGAGTATGTATTTCTACGTTAATTGGGTATGTATTTTACCCAAATAGGTAATTTAGTATGTTTTTTGAGTATGTATTTATTTATTAATTGGGTATGTAGTTTATCAAAGTAATAATTGGAGTCCGTTTTTTTTTTTTGTTAAATGGGAAACTTTTTTGGGTATGTATATATTGTTACCCAAGTATTTAGGTATTTCTACCTTACCCACTTTTTTTACGTTTGAAGAAAAGAAGAAGAAGAGAATGAGTTTGCTTATAAATAGAAATAAGAGACATGAGTTTCCATCCAACATGTCCATCAACAATGTCAGCCATCAAATCACATGAATACCCACTTTTTTTTTTACTTTTTCTGATTTTATCTACAATATAGGAGCCCATTTTCTAAACAAAAAATTGGGAGGCACTAATTCTAAACTTAATAATGTAAAAGGCCTACATTGCTAATTCCTCCTTTTTGAAATTACTATCTACTAACTAGCCCATTACGTTTTTTTAATTAGGTAAATGTACCCTCAGAGCTCAAACCCTAAAATTTTCCCTCATTCGTCCCTCTCTGCTTCTCTCAAACTCGCTCTCACGAGTCACGACTCCCAGCTTCTCTTCCTCCCCGTTTTCCTGCAACACCATCGGAAAGCACACCGCCGAGGACCACCCTGCTCCTCCTGCAGCCTCACCTTCTCCTGCTCTGGCTTGCTCTTCACCACCGGACTTGGTGCTTTTTTTTTCTTCCTGTTTTGTGTTCTTTCATTTTCAGATTTGCTGGTTTAGAATCCGTTCTTTCATTTGTTCATGGAATAAACTATTTGAATGAGCTTCAGGTTAATATCTTTGGTTTTTGACAGATTTGCTTTGTAATTTTTAAAGACTTTGCAAGAAATTCTTACCCATGGCTTCATGCTTGACATTGGAGTTCGCTGCTAGTTTTTTGGTTCGATTGATGTTCGTGTTTTGATGGAAAAAGTCGATTGTTGTTGGTTCCATTGCTGCTGGTTTCATTGCTGATTTTAGAGGCCATTCGAGACCTGCTGAAGATGCTAAACTCAAATACAACAACGTGATTCAGCAATCCAGGACTTGCATATTGCTATTATCATCTTTTCTCTTTTGGTGGTATAGCATGATATGAGACCTTATATTTCATGAATTTGGAAAAGTAAGAACAAAAATGGGTTCTTCAATACCTACGGAGCAATTGCTCTTGGTCAATTCCTATCGAATTGAGGAAACATGCATATTGTCTTTTGATTTCAAATTTCCGTATGCCTTTGCTCTTGGATTTTGGATTTACAACTGCTTATTATTCTTGCTCACTACAAACCTTCATTGTGGTGAATAGACTAGTAATAGTAATGTGACATACATTGTTCGAAGGCTAGACTTGTGAATTGTGATAATGGGTAAACGAGGTGTATCGCCTCGGATTCATTGGAGAAGCTAGTATGAAAATTTCTATAATCCCTCTACTCTCTCTAGCTTCTTCTTTCTACAAGCTCTCTATTTCCATGCGTTCTTCAATTTTCAAGTTCCTTTAAAATTTGTTATATTTCTCTGAGATTATTACGTTGACTGATTTTGAAGGTTGCTTGTATCAATGATTAGTGTGGGGAATTTGACCTGGGAATAAAGGCCATTGTTGGAATCGTTGAAGAGCCCTATGAACTCGCTTGCTGTTGCGTGATTGAAGTCCTTGGATGATGAGATTTTCATACCAAAAGTTATGTTCCGACTTCAGATGGAGTTCAGGACCCTTCTTGACCAAGACAGCGACTCATTCGACCTCACTCGCAGCTCGTAAGTAATGATTCATTCAATGTTGAGTTTGTTCCAAACATGGGTTTGTTAGCACATGCTATTTACATGTTTTGAGTTCTAGAGAGGAATTACTGATGTATACATGAATCATATGGGATGTTTTTACTATTTGAGTCCATTGAAGTCTGTTGTAAAATTAGAATATTAAAGCTTCATGAATTGGATGAAAAAAATCACTCTTGAAACACATATTAATTTCTGGTATTACTTTTCATGCCAGAACTTTTGGTATTATGAAATTTTGGTATGATAAAAAAATTATGGTATTAAAAAACTCTAGTATTATAAATTTCTGGTATTATGAAAAACTCTAGTATTATAAAATTCTGGTATGATGAAAAATTCAGGTATTATGAAATTCTAGTATGATGAAAATTTCGGTATGATGAAAATTTCGGTATGATGAAAATTTCGGTATGATGAAAAATTGTGGTATGATGAAAAATTTTGGTATAATGAAAAATTCAGGTATTACGAAATTCTAGTATAATGAAAATTTCGGTATGATGAAAAATTGTGGTATGATGAAAAATTCTGGTATGATACCAGAAATTCATTCCGGAAAATAAAAAAAGAAAATAATAAAGAAAAAAATTAAAAAAAAAAAAAATTCAGTGATTAGAGATACATAACAACTAAAAACATCTATTTTTTTTAATTAAAATGGAGGGGTTAATTAATTTTACCTACCATTAAATGAAAGTGGTACAACATTATGGGGTTAACCTTACTAAACACACAAAAAAACCCTAATGATGTCTTCTGCGGTGCCTCCTGAAGCGACAAATCCCCCCCCCAGGCGCGGCACCAGATCTCGAAGTAAGCATTGCTATTCCCTCTTTCATCGCAGCGACACAACCCTGTGATCTTGTCTCCCCTATTCCTGTCCAAGATCCGGATACCCAGGAACAACCAAACGCCAACAAGTGACCATCTTGGAGTGAGATGTTATTCGGCGAAGATGCTTGGAAGAGATCACCTATTCTACTGGATAATTTGGTTGAATTAGGAAAGATACAAATAGCTTAGCCGAAGGGAACTGACTCAACACCAGTTATTAATATCGATCATGATATTATTCAAGTCTTAAATGCTCCTTGGAGGAATTCTATCGCGGTGAAGTTACTGGGTAGAATGATAACGCTCCCATCACTTGAAAGATCCATCAGGCAAATGTGGAATGTCACCGGGAGATGGACGGTGTTAGATTTACCGAATGAGTTCTTCTGCGCTTTGAAAAGGAATCAAATATGCTGAATATTCTTACAGGAGGACCATGGAAAGTTTTCGGACATTACCTTATAATGCAGAAATGGGATGAAAGCTTCGATCCTATGAGCTCGATCCTGAACTCAATCAACCCGGTTATTATAGGAGGAGATCTGAACGTGATTGGGTCGTTGGAGGAGAGTAAAGGTGGTTCTACCAGACTTTCTCAACATGCGGCAGAAATTACTAATTGGATCGAACACAACATCCTTATTGACTTGGGATATATCGGATCACCATGCACCTGGGCTCGAGGTAAGGAGGTGGAGACAAGAGTTATGAAGAGGCTGGATAGGATCCTTGTGAGCTCTAGTGGAAAATTGAGATGACCCATGGCTTCGGTTAGACATCTCCCTCGTCTTTCATCGGATCACAACCCATTGTTGCTTAACCTTGAGGGCGTTCAACCGGGGAACCCTAAAAGAAGGCCCTTTAGATTCCAAGCCGCTTGGCTCACTCATCCGGAATTCGAAGATCTCGTGAAGGGAGCTTGGGAGACGTTGAGCGGGCTCCCTGAGGCGCTTAATAAGCTCCAACAAGTGCTGAAAATCTGGAACAGGAAAAGCTTTGGCAATATCCAGAAACGGAAGGAGGATTTGATGAAACAACTAGAGGAACTGGCCGAGGACCTGGCTAGAAACCCCACTAATGTACTTTTACAGAAAGAAGCTGAAGTTTCCCTAGAATTAGATACGACTCTTGAACAAGAGGAATTGTTGTGGTATCAAAAGTCGAGACAATTGTGGCTTAGGGACGGCATACTTCCATTTATCCACGCTGATTCGGAGACAGAAAAACAAGATTGAAGCACTGAGACTCGATAGTGGTGAATAGTGCCTAAGCGTTGAGATGCTAGAGAAACAAGCTACTGCCTTTTTTAAGTCACTCTACGGACCGGATGACTTAACTCCCCTTCATTGCCTGCCTAGAGGGTGCTTCCCTTCTCTCACCAGGGAGCAAGAAGGATCCTTGATTCGTCCGTTCTCGGATCTGGATATTGTTGAAGCGCGGAGAAGTATGGGAGCCCTGAAAGCTCCCGGACGGGTTCCATCCCATCTTCTACCAAAAGTTATGGGGAACGGTTGGTCAATCACTTATCAACCTTATCCGGAACTTTTGGGCCATGGGGGACCTCCCTGACTCTATTAACGAAACTCTGATTGTTCTTATAGGCAAAGTGGCTAAGCTGGAGATGATACAACAATTCCAGCCCATTAGCTTGTGTAATGTGTCTTACAAGGTGATTATTAAGATGCTCACCAATCGGCTCAAACCTATTATAAACTCCCTTGTCGGACCGGTGCAATCTAGCTTTATTCCGGGAAGACTGATTTCAGATAATATTATCCTGGCCCAAGAAGCTGTCCACTCGATGAAAAGAAAGCGGGGAAGAAATGGATGAATGGTTCTTAAAATGGACCTCGAAAATGCGTATGATAGATTGAGGTGTCATCAAGTACGATGTGAGTGCTTTGGAATGGTGAAAGTACGGATAAGTTCCGAATGTCGAGAGGATTGATGCAAGGTGACCCTATCTCTCCATACATCTTTGTTCTATGCTTAGAACGGCTGAGGCACTTAATTGAGAATGCAGTTGACAAGGGAGAATGGAAACCCATGGTTATGTCTAGAGGGGGCCTTTCTTTATCCCATTTATTTTTCGCAGATGATATTCTTCTTTTTGCGGAGGCTTCGGTGACTCAAATGAGAACTATAAAACGTATTCTTGATGAATTTTGTGGTGCTTCTGGGCAGAAAGTGAGTCTTAGCAAATCCAAAATTTTTGTGTCGCACAATGTGAGAGGTAACCTGGAAACACAGCGTAGCGATGCCTGTGGTATCCCTTTTACACGTAATCAGGGGCATTATCTTGGCATTCCCCTTTTGCATGACACTGTTTCAAGGGTTACCTTCAACTCTCTGATCGAAAGGGTTAGCGCGAGACTTGCTGGTTGGCTAGTAAACTTAGCCTTGCAGGAAGAGTTACCCTAGTCAAATTTGTCCTTTTTTTTGTTCCTTTAACATGAACGTTTTAAACCTTCCGGTTAGTGTGACGAACTTTTTAGACAGGCTGACTCGTAATTTTATCTAGGGATCGAAGGATGAGAGTAGGAAGACCCACCTGGTCAGCTGGAGTAAGGTCTGTAAACCGAAGGACCTCGGTGGACTAGGGATAAGACATGCTTCGGACTGGAATCTAGCTGGAGTTAGGAAGATCGCATGGCGGCTCTATCATAATCAAAACCAGGCATGTGCTAGCGTCCTCATCCGGAAATATGCAGGGGGTGGCTCGGAGTGGCCGACTCATCTTTTTTTCAAAGTGGCTCCTCATACATTTGGAAAGGGATTGTGAAAGCATATAATCAGATTATCATTCCTAATATGGGGTGGAATGTGAGAGATGGTACGAGGGCAAGATTCTGGAGTGATGCTTGGTTAACTCTGGAACCACTTGTTCGAACATGCCAATTTCAGCTCTCAGACCAAGAGCTCGAGATGAGGGTTCGTGATGTCTGGCCAGAGGAGAATGCATGTGACACTCAATATCTTGCTTGTCGGGTTAATAATTTATGCCTCTTGAAGCTGCTGTCAACTAGCTTGTGGGAACAGAAAGAAGGTGATGTCTGGATGCATACAAAGGATGGACTCTACTCTATAGCATCTGCAGTTGAGCAACTTCGAATGGCTCGTCCAGTTATTCATGTTAGAAAGGAGTTGTTTGCACATGTGTGGTCACTGAAGGTGCAGGAGCGTGTTCGGGTATTCTACTGGCAGTTTGCATGAAATGCTCCATTGACTAATGCAGAAAGATGTAGACGGAAGATGGCTTCCTCCCATTTCTGCCTGGCCTGTCCGGAAGAGGAGGAGAGCTTACTTCATGTGTTGCTTGATTGTAGGTACACAAAGAGCATATGGCATGTCCTGGTTCCGGTAGGACTCCAAGACTCGTTCTTCATGCTGGATTGGGAAAGTTGTTTTTTTTGAAAACATCAGCGTTGGAATGGTCACAAGTCTCGGGAAGGTCTGGAGAGATCTATTTGCTATCGCAGTTTGGTTCATCTAGAAATGGAGAAACAATCGGGTTTTCGAAGAGGGTAGAATCCCAAAGGCTAAGGCGGAGATGATAATTAGACGGTATGAAGAGTGTAAGATTGCTATGTCAAGAAAAGAGAGATCGATACAGAATTAAAAAAGGGAGGTCAAAGTGGGCTGGTGCAGACCCATAAGTGGATGGATAAAGCTTAACAGTGATGGAGCGTCCAGAGGAAGCCAGAGTTTGGCGTCTACAGGGGCTATCATTAGAGATGTTAATGGAAACTGGGTACAGGGAGTGCTGGCTAACTTAGGAGCCTGTTCAACACCGGCAGCTGAGTTGTGGGGAGTGATTAATGGGCTCGAGCTGGCTTGGGACATGGGGTATCGCAATGTAGAGGTCGAGATTGACTCTCTACTGGTGATTGGTTTTATCGAGAAGGGAGTGGGTGCCGCACATCCTCTTGCTAGCCTGGTGGCGCGCTGCCAAGGCTTTATCGTTCGGGATTGGAGTATATGCTTCAACCACATTTTCAGGGAAGGTAATCGAGTCGCCAACTCTTTGGCAAATCTAGCCTTCTCCTACGAGTTTGGTATTCATCGTTTGCAATTGCCTTCGCTTTGTATTAAAGCTTTTATTTCCGAGGACATGAGGGGGTGTCTTTTCCCCGGATCACTCGTTTGTAACTCGTCTTTCTCTCAATAAAGGCCTTCGGGCGGGAGTTAATCACTCCTTTCATAAAAAAAAAACTTACTAAACACACAACTAAAAAAGGCCTAGTAGGCCAACATTTTTCTTTAAATATTAGTTAAAAAAATCACATCCAACTTTACATTTTTAGTTATCCGATTTTAGTTATTAGATTTCAGTCATTCGATTTTTCTTACTCGATTTTACTTATCTGGTTTTACTTACTTGGTTTTACTTATTTGATGTTGCTCATTCGATTGAATGTGGTTATCAAATGTTTGAACAAGCGGATTTTAGTTACCCAAATTCTATTATCCAATTACTTACCAATTTTACTTACTCCATTTCAGTTACTCAGTTTCACATGCTCAATTTGAGTTACCCAATTTTACTTAACTGATTTTAATTATCCAATTTCAATTACCCTATATTACTTACCGGATTTACATAACTGATTTTTACTTACCCGGATTTACATACCCGGTTTTACTTACTCATTGTTAGTTACTCAATTTCAATTATCCAAATTTACTTACCGGATTATATATACCCGATTTTACTTACCTAATGTTACTTGGCTGATTTTAGTTATCTGTTTCACCTACCCGTTTAGTAACCCGACCCTACATTGTTGAGGGTCTTACATCATCAAGATGAATGCACCGATTTTATCCAGATAACCATACCAAATTTTATTAAACATAAACAACTAATAATACAACAAGGATCTACAATGTTAATTATTGGGTAAAAACTGAATATCTAACTTTTAATATTAAACTCAAAATAAAATCAATTTTAAAATTATCCCCGGATGATTTTAATTTTTAATATTCATAGTTTTTTTTAATGATGAAAAGCGGTTCGATCCCATAGACGGCGCGCCGACTATTGGATCGAAAGGCCGAAAATGATCGGTAGACGGACTAACCGTCATGAAAGACCACAACAAAGGAGAAAAAGAAAACACAAAAATACATCATAAAAACACGTAAACAGGGACGTCTCTAGGGAAAAGTAGAATGATCCAATCAGCCGGAAGCGACAAACATGAACGTTCATCTTCGAAGAAAGTACAAATGTAGAAAGCATGGGGAGCAGTTCTGGACACCTCAGATTTGGACTACAACAACAAAGCCGTCAGGAGTCGATCACACGTCCACGCCCCCTTCTCGACAAACACTCGAACCTCCACCAAAGACAATATCAAAACAGAGAAGACGAAGCAGCAACACACGGGTATCGTGATATAAAAATGTGTTCAACTTTGATGGTTTAAAGATTAGCGATTTACAAGGGGTACATTGTTCGATAAGAGTTGGTAACCAACACTAAATCTTTGGTGGTTTGTGATATTGAGTCTAAATTCACTCGATATTGAATCAACTTTAGTGTTATTGGGGCTGTTATGCCGATATTGGAGCCGTTGGGCCACAAGCGAGAAGGCCTTAGGACGGGATATACCTCCTCTGAAAATACCCTAAAAATTTCGTGTAAATTGATAACTAAATATTGGTTAGGGCTTGTTTTCATCATCTTTCCGAAAATTTTTAAAGTTGAACCTTTGTTTAAAGGATTAGATTGAAAATATTGGCCGATAAAGACATGAGTCTTGATTCGGCCGCCCTTAATTTAATTTTTTCATTTCATTTTAGGATTTCTGTTTTCATTTTGGAGTGTATTTGGTGCCGTTAGGCCGAGAATGGTATCATTAGGCCGCGAAATTGGTTTTTATTTTTCCTTTACATATTTGGAATTTTGTTTTATTTAAATGTGTTTTTGGTGTCGTTGTGCCTAGAGCGGATCGTTAGGCCGCGAGATTGGTGTTTGGATCTCATCTTTTTTCAGACTACTTTAACTCATTATATTATTTTTCAATCAACTAGTTGTTCGACACTAAGCGTGCGTGCACAAAGTCTTAAATTTACAAAACTAGAATAAAAGCAAGCGAACCCGCAGTGTACGGATCGATGTAGATTAGCAAGTATTCCAGAGTATCGAACACAGGGATTTGGTGAAACAAAATCCAATTTCAAGTTGTCAAGCAAATAAAGATGTAAAGCTTTGCAAATATTGGGAAAACAACAACCCTAAAGATCCAAGTATCAAATTGTGGCAATCGATTCAAGATATACTAAAGAATTAAGGACAGAGTCAAGAATTGCAAAGGTATACTAAAGTAAGGTAATGTACGATGAAGTTCCAAAACCTTATATAATTCACCCAGACACTCTCTATAAAGGTTGTTGAGGCTGTAGTATAGAAAGGATGTAAGGACAAGAATTGATCTCAAATACCCAAACTTGTAACCCAAGGATCAAGATAAACTCAAACGGTTAAGGTTGTGACACTCGAAACCGAAATAGAGGATGTTGAGTCTCACTACTACCTAGGAAAGGCAAGCCAAGACTAGGTTAAAACAAATCCTTAACTTTGGATTAAAGTAAAAGCAAAGTTCGTAAACTGGGGTAAATCACGGTTGGTTCTTGAGAATCACAGCCGTGGAAACCTAAGAACAGACCGTGATTTAGGTTGTCGACGATGTTTCTCGCACTCTCAGGGTCCAATCTGTTTACGATCGATCTATCATCATCTAAGCCACAACTATCAACCCTTCACCTTAGAATTGATAAAAGGTTTTAGCCAATAACCATTGTCATGATATCAATATTCAAGTTAAGAAGAATGAAAGATGAAAACCCTCGAAAACTCCAATAAAACTCAAAACTAATTCTCAAATCCGAAACACAAGAGGAAATGTTAATGGATTCAGAATATATAACACAAAACCTCACAATAATCTTAGGTAAGAACGAAGAACGGGATGTCAATCCGTCTTCAATATCAAAACCTATGAGAAGGGCTAAACTTCCGCCACAAGCAATCTCCAAATCTCCAAATTGCCGGCGCTTCCGTAACTCTCGCGGTCTCTATCAACCCTAAGCAATGCTCGTCACAAGGGTAAACAGCCGTCTCTCCAACTCTAAGCGACCGTCCCGAAAACTCTCTTTTCCAGCCTTTTTATAAGGTGAGAAAAAGATACCGTCAAGGCCCAATACGTAGATGACGTGGCAAATAATGACTCGTCAAAAGATTGCCTAAATCACGGTCTCACAAGATTCCACGACCGTGGTTTAGAGCGTGGAAATGGATTACGGTGTCAATTTCTTTCCACGACCGTAATTTATACCGTGTAACTTACTGGAGTGCTCCAAACTCAAGTCCACGTTCATGATGCTAAGTCCACGGCCGTGGTTTTGGGCGTGGTCTTCAAATCAACTTTTCCACGACCGTAATTCAGGGCGTGGAAGTGAATAATGCTCGTTTTTGCCTTTGTCTCGTGCCATTCTTCATCCTAGCTCCTTCCTTAGCTTCCTCGATGTATCTCCTCATCCTCGAACATGATTGATCACTCCCTTTTTTTTTCATCAAACGATCCGATTCCATCTCTTATTCACCTACAATCAACACAAAGCTAGTGTAGACCTCTATATCGAAAATATAGATGAACAAGCTAACAATTGCTTCAATAACTTATCCATGAACATAATAATGAGTGAAAATCAACGAAAATAAGTGCCTAGAATATTGCAATATTTCATGCTAACACTAGTTGAATAATTGTGGGGGGTAACCGATTCGCCAAAACGAAGACATTCATTCAGGTAGAAAGCATGGGAATATCCAAATCCGACCGAGTCAACACCGAAGATTGGTAAGATACGAGGATGAACATCCCAACAAAATACATTGGTTGAGACAAGAAAATTGGGTTGTAGTCCAAGGTTAAAGGGTTATATCCCAAGTGATTGTTTGTAAGAGCCTTAGTCTTCGAGAGATCCCGCACCTGCGCCCCTGGCTGTCCGCCCCCGCGGTCCTGTGAGCCGCCCCAGCAACCAGGCTAGCCGCCACTGTGGTTTGTGGTCGGCTGCAGCCGTCTTCTTTGACCCGAGCTTTGATTTTGACCCTTTCCTTTATATCTTCTTCTTCTTCTTCTTCTTCTTCTTCTCCAGATGAGGGTTACCTCATTCTCTCTCCTGCTCTACCTCTCCCTACGTACTTCATCTTCTCCTTTCTTCTCCCTTGGATCATCTTGATCTTCTTTGAGCTTGGTTGAGTTTGTGAGAGATCCTTGATGGCTTTGCTTATTGTTGTTGATGGTTTTTGCTGTTGTGCTTGTTGATAGCCAGCCTTGAGATTTTGGGTTGGTGTTCTGTTCTGAGTTAAGCTCAGCTTGGTAAGCTTCTATGGTTTCCCCTCTTTCTTTCTTCTTTCCCTAATTTTTCCCCTCTTTCCTTAGCCTAGCTTAGATCCCTTAGGTTTGGATCTTGTTCCAGCCTTAATTGGCTTATGTTGATGTATATATATATATATATATATATATATGTATATGTATGTTTCTGTATGTATGTGTGTTGGACGAAGAAGAAGTGAAGGATTCGAAGGAAGGAGTGAAGAAGGAGCTGAAGTGGTGTGTCTCTGCACACCAGCCGCCCTTGCGCCATCTCTGGACCGTCCCTGCGCCAGCAGTGAGCCACCCCTACGCCATCCCCTAGCCGCCCCTGCAGCCACCTGCACCAGCTTGTGTTGCACTTGGTTCTGCAGGTGTGTGTTGCTTCTTGGCCTTCCTTAGGGTGCCTTTGTTCCCTCCTTTCCTAATATGAGTGTATAGGATCATGCTAGATGTGTGATGATGTGTTTGGTTGAGGTTATGATAGGTTTATGCCTTGTACGGCTTTACAGACTTAGGTTGATGTTGATTGAGGTTGTGAGGTTGAGTATGATCCTCATGGATCCCTTTGGCTCTAGGTGTGACCCCTTTGATGAATAGAGTTTGATATATCTTTATGCCTTGTTATTAGGCAGTGCCCCTCTCTCATGATTAGAGGTTGTTGTGGTTGAGCTGTGTACGAGGTTGAGGTAAGTCCGTAGGACTTACTTAGCTACCATCCCTATATTGGGTGTTTGCATGAGTAATGTGTGCATTATATGTTGCTATGATAGCAAGAGATGTCTTTTATACCGACCTATGTTTTATTGATTGCCCCGCATGCGTGGCTGTGATAACCTTTCCCTTTCATCCCGCCGTGGAGTCTAGGAGGTTTTCTTGAGTTAAGCCAGACCTGGTATACGGGGACGGCACAACACCACTCCCATAGGGTACACGGGTTGTGTGACCGATTCCACTCCAGATGGCTAGCAGGCTCAAAGGCGAGGATGTATCTGTCCTCGTGTCTCATATTTTCATTTATATATATATATATATATATATATATATATATATATATATATATATATATACGTTTTGAGTGAATGACCATTATATAAAGATGATAAAATGGGTAAGTGTGTGATATCATGCTGATGTGTTTATCTTTTATGATTGTGTTTGTACTTATGCATTACCTCATATATGTATGGTTAGCTAACAGTTTCATACCGTGTTGTATATATTTACAGGTTAGGCGCTGCTGAGTGATCTGACAGGGTGACATGCCGAGGACTCTCGTACATTAGGTGATTGGTTGGGGTTTGTTGTGTTTCCCTCATGCGTGAGGATGATCTTTTGTACTTCCTGTGTGAGGATGTCGTTTTATATACTCGGCTATGTTGTCGTTTACTTTGAGTCGTACAATTTATACTGTTTTATGTATTTGTTTTATATCTGTTAGTGTCATGTTGTAAGGTCCAGTGAACTTGTTGTCAGGCTAGGGTCAGGATCCATTGTGAGATCCTAGCCCAATGTGACATCCCGAGTCCCGCGGATTCGGGGTGTTACAGAGTTGGTATCAGAGCCCACGTTGACAACAATGACACTTGCTACCTGCAATAAGATCTGATAGGTCAAATAAACAGAACCCACATGGGATCTGACGTTTTAAAACGTTTTTTTGTTTTAAGTGTGGTTTTGGGAGAGAATGTACGAGAAGTCGTCACCTTTGCCATGGATCTCTACAGCGTAGATATGTATATATATATATGTGTACTATGGATTATGTGGATGTGTTATATATATATATATATATATATATATATATATATATATATTGATACATATGGCATATATATAGCCTTATAAGATTAGGTGCGTATATCCTACAAATGGCTCAAACTAGAGTTGTACCTGTAGTCGGACGAGGTAGGGGTACACCCCCTCTTCCTCCAGTGGTTATAAGTTAGGGACCAGTTTCCGCTGTTGTACCGTCTATGGTAGAGAACAAGTTTGAAGAGGCTGATCATGTCTCCATGAGTAGACTGGAGTTTCAAGAATATATACGCCAAGTATATGAGGCTGTAAAGGCAGGTAGACCTACACCATAATTACCAATATCGGTGAGATCAACTAAAGTTTCCAGATCAAAGAAGAAACAACAAGTTGAATCACTGAAAGATGAGGTTGGGTTTTCAGGTGGCAAACCGAGTCCGATTTGTGGACGATTGAGTACTTCTCGTTTCACACGGACTCCTGGTGAGACGAGGACCTGTGGACATATACGACCCCAGTGTCCAAGCTCGCTAGTGACTTGCTTTACCTGTGGAAGACAGGGTCATAAAGCTACCTTTTGTAGGCAAACTGGAGTGGCATCACAACGGGGTTTTTCTTCTGCCAGTGTGACAGGAGGTGGTCAGAAGACACCTCAGCAGCAAACGCGGGGACACTAGAGAGTCCCAGATCGTCCTTCTACTCAGGGATCCGTTTCCAAGCTGAGTAGAGATAGAGGTCGTGGCGGAAGTACCATGGACACCAGAAGAGCTCAAGGTAGAGCCTTTGAGCTGAGTAGTGTAAAGGAGTCACCAGTACTAGTTGTAGGGATGGGACGTTTATGTCTCAACTGTGGCTATCCAGGTCATTTGCGCTCTGTGTGCCCTTTGACACCGATAGCTTGTTTCACATGTGGTGAACTAGGCCATCTGGCCCCTTTCTGCCAGCAAGGTAGTGTTTCTTCTCAACAAGACCTTCCTCTATCCGGTGTAGAAAGAGTAGAAGTGGAGACTATGACGATGATCTCAGTGATACCTGATGAGCATAGGTCTGAGGTTGAGGGATGAGATGTAGTGGAGCTGTTGGCGTTAGCTGCTACAGGTACCATTCTTTTTAATGGTTTACCTAGTGGAGTTCTGTTTGTTGTGATTACTATGCACTTCTTATCTTTCGATGCATGCGTTAATGGCTGACCTTTGATATAGTAGAAGGTGGACTTTCCTTTACAAGATTACTAGTTAGGGGTTTGAGATACCCGCGAGATATGTGTTTGTCCCCTTTATTCAGGGACCTGTGTATGGTTTGCAAACTTCTTTGTCATGCCGTAGGTGCATGAGGAAGTCATTATGTGTATAGATTGATGTTTGCTCCAAACGGTGTGTGCAAGCTTTAAATTTATAACCGAGGAAATAAGCTTAAACAAGGATGCGAACCCGCAGTGTACGGGTCAATTGTAGTAAAAGCAAGAAATTCCAGGGGTTGATCACAAGGACTTAGTGAAACAAAGGAGGTATAGGTAGTCTATTAATTACTAACCACGAAAGCAATTAAAGCAATCAAAGATGATAAAAAGTCAATTAAAGGAATATGCAATTCTAGGGATTAAAGCGTCTAGTTGTGGTTCCAACTCAAGATCTAAAGATAAGCGGACAAAGCTGAGATTTTGCAAAGGGAAGGTGTTTCTAAAGGGGAATAGATCACCGGGTAAGTCTCACTACTCACAATCCCAAACCATAACTCCTATTACCGGGTAAGTCTCAAGGAAATTAAGGTAAAGAAGTATAACCTCAAAATAACACACCACCTAAGGGAATATAATCAACCTTTACCGGATAAGTCTCAGGCTAACTCACAAAGATGGGATGAAGGCACACTCAAACCCCAATAAAGGATAAACCTTTATTACCTATTGCTTATGATCTTAGGTAAACAAGCAAAGGAATTACCGGGTAAGTCTCATCCTAGGCTTGCATTGAACCAGGAAAGGTATAATAAGAATAAGATTTGGCAAACTCTAACACTTAACTCTCAGTTTTGGATCAAAGGTCACCTCGGTCAGACGAATTCCACCTCGTCCGGGGTGTTCATCGGCTGAACGAGATGTTCTAGGGTTAAGGTTAAAGACTCGAGCTTTCAGGGTCCTATTGTGATTAAGATCATTCTATCATCGTCTTTCCCACAACTTTCACCCAATCACCCTAGAATCACACAAAGAAATTAGCCACTCATCATCATGAAAGCAATAATCAAATTTATGGGAAGAAAGTGAATATCTGAACACAAAGACCTTAAGAATAAGGTTTTAATAACTGAATCAAATATCACACAAATAAGCGTTCCTTAAACACAAACCAAACAAGACAACAAACCAAGAAAATAGCCTAAGGAAATCTCACAAACTCCTTCAAAGCTATCTTCCAACAAGGAAATCTTCCTTCTTCCTTCAATCTTGAAGGGAAATCTTCTGCAACTGCAAGAATCCGGATGCAGCGGCTGTTTCAGCACAACTAAGTATTCAAGCTTCTCAGCCTTCAAGCATGCTTCAACTTGTGGAAAATCCAACCCTTTTTATAGGAAAATTGCCTCTCCAAAGATAAAATATCTTAGAAAGATATTTTCCATAAAATAGGTAAAAATATATCAGCTGAATATCTTCTTCCTTTCAGAAATCTAGGCCAAAAATATAAGATCTTCTTTCCATAATTAAAAGATCTCAGCCAAATAAAATATATCTCGCCGCGTCCAGGGTGTTCGCCTCGGTCGGGGAGCTCCTCAAAATCACCTCGGTCGAGGTGGTACTGTAGCTGACCGAGGTGAATCACAACTGAATGTGAAATCTCTTAAATCTAGTCCAAAGTAAATCTTAAATCCATTTCCATGCTTCCTGGGTCTTTCCTTAAGCTCCTGAATGTAGCTCCTATGACTCCTTAGCTCCTTTAGCTCTATTTTAGTCCAAAATGTGCCGTTTTACCTACGATTGCAACGAAAATAGGTGTAGACCTCAATTCCCGCAAAAGTAGATGAAACAACAATATAATCACAGAATATACATCCAAACATGCAGATTATTGAAGATAAAACGTCTAAACAAGTCCCAAAATATAGACTATAATTCATGCTATCAATTGAATGAATAGATATCATGTTGTGTTAGATATTAGTAGGAAGGCTATTATAGTCTTCATTGAGATGGTAAGTAGAGGTCTTCTGAGGTTAAGACCTTTGAAGAGTCGGGTTTGTCATCAGGGTTGTACGAGCAGGGAGTTGATAGCACAGGGATGTGACACCTTCTAGTGTTATACTATGAAGGAGCGAGATAGTCTAACATTGGAAGGTATTCCAGTTGTTTATGAGTTTATAGACGTGTTACTGAACCGTCTAGTTGCCACCTCAGCGGAGTGTGGACATTGTTATCGAGTTGAAGTATGATACGAGACTGATTGGGAAGGCACATAGTATATGGCGCCTGTTGAGATGTTGTAGCTGACGGGCTTCCTTCACTCTAGTGTATTCATTGTTTTGTATTGATGACTTGTTGGGTCAGCTTCAAGAAGCAATTATGTTTTCAAGATTTCCTTGCGCTCAGATTACCCCCAATTGAGGGTGAGAGAGCAGGATGTGCATAGGATAGCCCTTTGTACCCGTTATGGACACTACGAGTTGTAGTGATGCCATTTAGGCTGATGGATGCCTTAATAGCCTTCAAAGAATTAATGAATAGCATCTTTATCAATTTCCTTGATCTTGCTGTGGTGATCTTCATTGGTGACATATCGGTATACTCTCATAGCATAGAGTAGCAGACCGATCGTCCAAGGACCGTTCTGCAGATTTTGAGGGATAAAGGGGTTGTATGCTACGCTCTCTAATTGTGATTCGAGATGCTAGTGATAGCCTTCTTAAGCCGTATTGTCTCTGTTAGTGGGATCATGGTTAACCTGACGAGGATTAAGTATGTTGTAACATGGAAGATACTGATGAACATTAAGGAATGCATAGTTTTGTCGGCCCAGCCGATTACTACCAATACTTTGAGGAAGAGTTTTGTGCATGTGCATCTATTTATGAGTTTTAAGGAAGACCACCAGAATTGCATTGTTAAGCAGTATACTGGAACTTTGAAGAATTGAAGAGGCACTTGACCTCTACTTTCATTCTGTTATAGTAAGAAGATTCAGGGGATCCCGTGATTTACGGTGATACATCCCAACTAAGTCTGAGATGTGTATTACTACAGAGGAGTAGAGTTATTGATATGTGTGTTTACAACTAGAGACGGATGAGAATACTACCTGACTCATGATCTAGAGTTAGTAATAGTAGTTTAAGCCTTTATGATTGAAGATAATACTTGGGAGATATTTCATGTCAAGTTTCCACAGACCATAGGAGTCTGAGGTACGTTTTACGCTGTGGGAATTGAATAATCACCAACATTAAAGGCTCGAGTTGATCGAGACTATAACTTGGAGATTCCATATCATTCAGAGAAGTTGAACGTTATCGCCGACAACTTGAACAGAAAGATGCCTCAAGAGAAGACTATTGCGAGGCTGACAGTTCAACCACAACTTTAGAGAGATCCAGCTTGGCTGGAGTTGGACAATTAGTTCCTTGATGAGAATATCCAGTTATGCCTTAAAGGTTCTACCTGGTCTGTTGGATGAGGTCCAACAGAAATAGGGGACCTGCCCGACCTTGTTGAAGATGGGAGAGAAGATGTCTCGTAATGAGGCACCACAGTTCTCCATGGGAGTAGATGGACTGATGAAGAGTCATGACCGCTTTTGTGTACCTGCTGATGCAGAGTGAGACAGAGAATTTTACAGTACATTCACTGTATACCTTACTTTGTACATTCAGGTACGAGTAAGAGGTACCATGAGGTGAGACGATTATATTGATGGAGAAGATGGAAACTGCTGTAATTAGATTTGTGACACAGTGTGTGACCTATCAGCAGGTCAAGATAGAATATTTCCGACCTAGAGATGAGCTCCATCCACTACCAATGCAGTAGTGGAAGTGGTAGGACATCTCTATGGACTTTGTGATGGGATTGAGGCCCAGTGGGAATTTTGATGTATTTGGATTGTTGGTGACAGATTAACGGAGCCGGCACATTTCATTCTTATCAAAGAGACGTGGCTAGTGAATGCATTGGCTGAGGAGTACACTAGACATATAGTGAGACTCCATGGGGTACCGAGAACGATCATCTCTGATCGAGAGAGACGTTTTACCTTGAGATTTTGGGCAGCAGATACAGACTACATTGAGTGATGAGTTTACATTTTATGGTTGCGTTTCACCTTCAGATAGATGGTCAGTCAAAGATAACCATCTAAATCCTTGAGAGATGTTATGAGCTTATGTATTGAACGGGAAACATGGATGGATAAATTACCTCCATTAATGGATTTATGATATGATAATGATTAACGCGCATCTCTTGGGATGGTTTCTATGAAGCATTATACAAATATAGATGTCGTATACCTTTATGCTAGAATCTACCTAGCAGTAGTAGTGGAATAGCACCTGATCCGATTCATGATTTTATAGTTCAAGTAACACTGATTAAAGGAAGAATGATGATTGTACAGAGTCGCCAGATATCATATGTAGACAAGAGGCGTTAACCTCTAAAGTTCAATCGAGAGTTCATGTCCGGCTGAAAGTATCTCAGTTGTGAGACGTTAGACGTGTTAATATGAAAAGGGAAACTGAGTTTCCAATATGTTGGTTTACTTGAGATCTTGATCAGTATTGTGAAGGCAGCATCATGTTTAGCTTTGTCTCTGAGGTTAGAGGATGTTCACCTAGTGTTTCTTGTGTCTCAACTAAGGAATTATATACCAGGTTTGAGACACTTTGTGAGTTATGATAATCTAGTGGTTAAGCCGAACCACATCTTTTTTGAGCATCTAGTTATATTCTTGGAATGAGATATAAGACGCTTGCATTCGAAAGACATTCCCATATTGAGGATATAGTGGTCAAGATGAGGACCTGAGGAGGCCACGCGAAAGACTGAGGATAGTATCCTAGTGAACTATCCAGAGTTATGTCGGAATAGATCCATCTGTGAGAGCACAAGTAGATTTTAGTGCCATCTTGATGAATGTTGTGCTTATGTGCTTATATTCCCTGATGCGTTTATTCCATGCTAGCTATAATGTGATTTATGATCTTAGTAGATCTTGATGTGCTAGCGTGATGTATGCTATAGTTGGAGATGATTACTTCCTCCACGCTACCTGAGTATGATCTATATTTAAGGCTGGAGATGGTTCTTTCCTCCAAGCTATTTGAGTGTGATTAGGATTCAGCTGGAGATGGTTCTTTCCTCCATGCTACCTTGATGGACATAGTTTAGTGCAGATGTGATTCCTCCATGCGATATATATGTTTATGGTGGCTAGAGGTGTATTTCCTCTATGCATGTGATATGTTTTGGCTAGAGATGTGCTTCCTCTATGCCTTGTGATGTGATATGGCGAGAGACGTAATTCCTCTATGCCTTTGGGTAGCGTTATGGCCCTGTTTTCTAGAGATGATGATTCCTCCATGTTGATATTTGAGGTTATAGATTGTTATAGGTTGTGATCTTTTGAACGGAGAGGTGATACCTCCGATAGAAAGAGTGAGAGTTATACCTCGGCTTATGGATCCGAGAGACTTTGGGATTTTGCAAGTTCCGGGACGAAACTTGTTTTTATGGGGGGTGAAATGTAAGAGGCTTAGTCTTCGAGAGATCCCGCACCTGCGCTTCAGCTAAGACGCAGCTGCTTTCCTTTGTTGGAGCTGCAAGGGGCCGTGATAGCATGTATTATTGTCTATATTTTGGGGCTTGTTTAGACGTTTTATCTTCAATAATCTGCATGTTTGGATGTATATTATGTGATTATATTGTCGTTTCATCTACCTTTGCGGGAATCGAGGTCTACACCTAGTTTCGTTGTAATCGTAGGTAAAATGACACATTTTGGATCGAAATGGAGCTAAGAAGCAAAGGAGTCATGGGAGCTACATTTAGGAGCTTAAAAAGGGACTAAGGAAGCAAGGAATTAACAGAGAGGATTTACTTTGGACCAGATTTGAGAGATTTCACATTCAGCTGAGAGTCACCTCGGTCAGCTACAGTACCATCTTGACCGAGGTGATCTTGAGGAGCGCCCCGACTGAGGCGAATACCCTGACGCGGCGAGATCATTTATTCTTGGCTGAGATCTTTTATTTTTGGAAGGAGAGATCTTATATTTTTGGGCTGGATTTCTGGAAGGAAGATCATATATTTTGGAGATCTATTTTAGAGATTGAGATATATTTTATTAGGAAAATATATTTTCAAGATATTTTATCTTTGGAGAGTAATTCTCCTATATAAAGGGCTGGATTTTCCACAAATTGGGCAACCCGCTACCATCATAACAGTTGGGGATTGAAGAAGCTGCAATTAGGAAGGATTTTTGGAAGGTTGAAGGAAGGAAGTTAATAACTTTATAGCTTTTATGAAGGGTTTTTGTAAGACTTTCTTAGATTCCCTTTTGTTTGATTGTCTTGTTGGATTTGTGATCCAAGGAACACTATTTGTTTGATATTTGATTCAGTTATTGAAGCCTTGTTCTTAAGGTTATTGTGTTCAAATATTCATTCTCTTCCCATATATTTGATTATTGCTTTCATGATGATGAGTGGCTAATTTCTTTGTATGATTCTAGGGTGATTGGCTGAAGGTTGTGGGAATAACAATGATAGAATAATCTTAAATTCCATAAGGACCCTGAAAGCTCGAGTCTTTATCCTTAACCTTAGAACATCTCGTACAGTCGATGAACATCTCGGCCGGGGTAGAATTTGATTGACCGAGGTGACTTATCTAATCCGAAACTGAGAGTTAAGTGTTAGAGTTTGCGAAATCCTATTCTTATTACACCTTTCCTGGTTCAATGCAAGCTTAGGATGAGACTTACCCGGTAATTCCTTTGTTTGTTTACCCAAAATCATAAGTGTAGGTAATAAAGGTTTATCCTTTATTAGGGTTTGAGTGTGCTTTCATCCCATCTTTGTGAGTTAGCCTGAGACTTACCCAGTAAAGTTTGATTCTATTCCCTTAGTTAGTGTGTTGGTTTGAGATTATAGTTCCTTTCCTTAGTACCTTGAGACTTACCCGGTAATAGGTTCTTTAGGTTTGGAGTTTGTGAGTAGTGAGACTTACCCGGTGATCTATTCCACTTTAGTAACACCTTTCCTTAAAATCTCAACTTTGTCCGCTTATCTTGAGATCTTGAGTTGGACCCACAACTAGATGCTTTAATCCCTAGAATTGCATGTTCCTTTAATTGACTTTCTATCTTTGATTACTTTAATCACTTTTGTGGTTATTAGTTACATTGACTACCTATATTGGTTTTGTTTCACCTTAGTCCCTGAGATCGACACCCCAGAATTCTTGCTTTTACTACGATTGACCCGTACACTGCGGGTTCGCATCCTTGTTTTAAGCATACATCTTGGGATATAAATTTAAGGCCTGCACACACCATTTGGAGCGAACAAGTTTTTGGCGCCGTTGCCGGGGACTTGGTCTAGACCGAGCCGGTTGCGGTAGTCTTTCGGGGCACTTGCCCCTGTTTCTACTAACCACTCTACTTGAGTGACTTTTGCAGGTTCTTTCTTTTAGGTTTATGCGAAGAACCCGCTGGGAAGGAAATCGTTCCTTACGATCCCGAACCAGAAAAGACATACAAAAGACGCTTGAAAGAAGCTAAGATGACCAATCAAGAGAATCACGATCTTGAGGCCAAATTGAAGGAGGCATTGGAACAACTACGCCTCAACAAAGAAGAATTGCGACTGGAAAAGGAGGAAACTCGCGCAAGGACGGAAGCGATCGAAGCAGATATGGCGACTTTACGGGCCCAATATCTACCTCGACCAGTTCCAGATCCTCGACCAAGGCAGGATCCAGCTCTAGCTGCCCCGGCCGAGATACTTCCACCTCGGATGCCAGTCTGAGATGCTCTTTTTGCAGGTATTCCACAGACCCTAGGGCAGAGGATGGACCCCAACCAGCAACTGAGGCGTCCAGGAGTCAACCTAGGTGATCCAACGGACCATTATTATGAGCTTCAACCCCAAGTTCTTTCCATGATTCGCCAATGCCAGTTTGGAGGGCTAGAGAGGGAGTCTCCGCATCAAAATCTACAAAACTATGAGATCTTGATGGAGACCTTGAGACCTTTAAGGCTGGAAAACAACAATTACAAGCTAAGGCCTTTCTACTTCTCTTTGAAAGATAGGGCGCTTACTTGGTATCAATCTCTCCCTCCAGGAAAAATCAACACTTGGGAAGAGATAACGACGGAGTTCTTGACTAAATTCTTTCCCCCCTCAAAGACCGCTGAAATGAGAGTGAAAATCAATGCATTTATCATGAAGGACAAGGAGAGCTTGTCCAAGTCATGGAAGAGATTTAAAGACATTCTTTTGGATTGCCCATATCATTGGATTCTAAAGATAGAGTTGTTGAAGATATACTTCAAGGGACTGGACGGAAAGACCCAGTTCAACTTCCAACTACTATCCGCCGGCACGTTCATGGACATGCCAATTGACGAAGCTTGGGAGTTCGTAGAGAAACAAGCTTTGCACATGGAGAAATACTCCCACCAAGGAGCTGAAGGTGGAGTTAAAAGAGTTAACTTTCAAGAAGCTCCATCAAACAATGATCAACTCACCTCTTTGAAGAATGATGTGAAGCAATTGAAAGACCTTTTGTTTGCTCAAACCCAAAAGGAAGAGGGAGGATATCAAGGGTCAACGAACAACAATCAAGGTTCCCGAAACAACAACTACAACAATAGAGGATCCAACAACAACAATTGGAGATCCAACAATCAAAAATCGGGTAACTCTTACTCTAACTCAAATTCAAACAATTCTTCTAACCCTTTCCTCTCTTCTTCTTCTTCTTCTTCTTCTACTCCATTGAAGAGCCAGGAGCAAGGATCAAGTTTGTCCCAGCCGGAAAAGAAAGATGCGGTGCTGGAGGCCATCTTGATCAAGCTCAGCTCTATGGAGACATCAATGACTTTATTTTCGAAGGCACAAAAAGCCTTAGAACAACAATTCTTTAATAAAGCAAATGAAGCACTCAGAGATCCAGGGAAGCTTCCAACAAGGACGGAAAGCAACCCCAAGGGACAAATCATGGCAATAACGACGAAAAGTGGACTGAAAACTGCAGATCCAGTACCTCGGTCGATGCCAGTACAGACGAAGAACACCTCGTTCCAGGCACAGTCGAAGAACACTTCGGCCGAGATGCCAACCGAGGTCGAACCTCAGAGAGCATCAGACAAAACTAAAGTTTATGTTCCACCTCCTGCATATAAACCACCACTTTCATTCCCCCAGTCAAGGGCCAGAGCACATCTAGACAAGCATTTTGGTAAGTTCCTTGACTTGATGAATAAACTAAATATTAATATCCCTTTCCTTGATGCTATTCTAGGGATGCCCGCATATGGGAAGTTCTTAAAAGAGATTCTATCAAGGAAGAGGAAGTTGGAAGATTTTGGTGAAGTAAGGATGACATCTAAATCCTCAGAGCTTATTCAAATCATGAAGGAGAAGATGCCGCCCAAATTGAGAGATCCCGGCTCATTTTGCATTCCCATTCAAGTCGGGGATGTCACTTGTGAGCATTGTGTGATCTAGGAGCCAACGTGAGCATCATCCCACTGGAGCTATGTGTTAGGATCGGACTTGAAGAGCCCAAGCCGGTGAAGATACGGTTATACATGGCGGACCGCTCCATTACCCATCCCGTGGGAATTTTGGAAGATATTCCGGTTAAGTTAGGTAACTTCTATTTACCTATAGACTTTGTTGTGCTTGATATTCCCGCAGATTACCCCGTTCCTATCATTCTCGGGAGACCATTTCTGGCAACTTCGGGTTGTAATGTGGATTGTAAGAACGCCAAGTTAAAATTCAACATTGGCGGAGATGAAGTGGAATTTGCATTGCTTGCAGCAATGAAGGGAGAGCAGCTAGGAGATGATATCTTCAACATCTATGATGAAGAAGAATCAAGAGAATTGGTGAGCTCTATCCTTATTAAAGATCCACTTGAAAAAGTTATTAGCTCTAGCTTAATGGAGGAAGGTATAGATGCTTCTTGTGATGCAGATATACGGAGCTTAAAGGCGCTGGAAGAAGATCCAAGAGCTAAAATTGAAAAATTAATCCATGAGAAGAAAATCTCTAGTTTCGGTCCCAGTTGCAGTACCTCGACCGAGGCACCTTCTGGACAAAGCGAGGTGTTCTTGACTGAAGAACATCTCGGTCACCCTCTCTGGATCTCGACCGAGGTCGAAAGCGAGATGATGTCAACTAAGAATAACAAACTTCTTACCCCCCTTTCTGACATTCATCCTCAGTTGGTGGAACACTTTCTTCACCATACTTCTGATAATAAAGGGCCTTGGTATGCTGACATAGTTAATTATCTTGTTTGCCAGGAAATACCGCCCGGATTGACGTACGCTCAAAGGAAGAAATTCTTTAAAGACGTACGCCATTACTATTGGGATGAACCTCTACTATTTAAGAGAAGTCCGGATGGGATGCTTCGAAGATGCATTCCGGAAGATGAAGTTACTAGTGTCATACGGCATTGTCACTCGCTTCCTTGTGGAGGGCATGCTAGCGCTCACAACACATGCGCCAAGGTATTACGTTCCGGTTTCTTTTGGCCTACGTTATTTAAGGATGTGCAAACGTTTGTTGTCTCTTGTGATGCATGCCAAAGAACAGGGAACTTATCTAGGAGGAATGAGATGCCACTCAATAACATACAGGAGGTTGAAATCTTTGATGTATGGGGAGTAGATTTCATGGGACCTTTCCCATCATTCGGAGGAAACCTCTACATCCTTCTAGCTGTCGACTACGTCTCTAGATGAGTTGAAGCAATTGCCTCTCCCACTAACGACGCCATGGTGGTCGTGAAGTTCTTTAACAGGACTATCTTCCCACGTTTTGGGACTCCACGCATCATCATCAGCGATGGAGGGACACATTTCATCAACCGGAAGCTCAAAGCACTTCTATCGAAGTATGGGGTAACCCACAAGGTAGCAACCCCTTATCACCCTCAAACTAGTGGACAGGTCGAGATCTCAAATAGAGAAATTAAAGCAATCTTGGAGAAGACCGTCTCTAGGACGAGGAAGGATTGGTCCATGAAGTTGGACGACGCTCTTTGGGCCTACAGGACCGCATTCAAGACTCCCATTGGTACCACCCCTTATAATTTGGTATATGGGAAGTTTTGTCATTTACCCGTTGAGCTGGAACATAAAGCATATTGGGCGATCAAATGGTTGAACTTCGATATCAAAAACGCCGGTGAAAAGCGGCTATTAGACATCAACGAGCTGGAGGAGCTGGTTTGAACGCTTATGAGAATGCCAAGATCTATAAAGAAAGGACGAAGAAATGGCATGACAAGCGTATCATTCCTAAGGAGCTTAAAGAAGGAGACTTAGTTCTACTCTTCAACTCCCGCCTCCGCCTCTTTCCATGTAAGTTGAAATCTAGATGGACCGGACCTTATGTTGTGAAACATGTTTTCCCTTATGGTGCAGTTGAGATTTGGGGAGAAACGAGCGGAAGCTTCAAGGTCAATGGTCATAGACTTAAGAAATACAAACCGGAAGTCCCGGTTGAGGAAGTTGCACCACTATACCTTGTTTGAGGACACCGTACGGTCCAACTAGCGACCTTAAATCAAGCGCTTCTTGGGAGGCAACCCAAGGTATTATTTTCTTTTCTCTTTTCTAGTCTAGCTTTAGATAGTTTGCTTCTGCTTTGCTTTGCTTGTTTTTGGCGTCCTGGACAGACAACAAATGACATCTAAGGAAGGAATACAACCTAGGAGCAACACTGGAAGGACAAAAGTTCGAGAATTTGAGAAGACGGAGTTTGACCGAGACACATCTCGGTTGCTATCACAGTACCTCGACCGAGATGATTATTGAGAAACCGAGGCGCCTAAGGTTACTGAAGATCCACCTCGGTCAGTACTACCTCGGTCCAGTCGAGACCATCTTGACCGAGGTGACAGCAGTTCCAGAAAAGGGTATAAAAGGGGGCTGAGATTTCTCTCTCTTCCCTCTCTCACCTTCTCGACCGCGGCACCCTAAATCACCTCGTTCTCCAATATTCGATCGTTTTCGATGATTCTTGCTTCCAAACTGCAAGGAAAGGGTAGAGGATCGGTTTGCAAGCGACAATCTGCAACAAAAACGCTCCAAATCGGCCAAATCTGGGGTAATTCGAAAAAACCCTAACTCCCTCTTCTTCCACTGTTTTCGATCGATTTGGGCTTTGGTTGCCCTTGCATTGTGCTGAAAAAGGATTAAGTACCCCATAGGAACCATTGGTAGTGATATCGGGGGAAAAGAACTGGATTTCTGAGAGTTTTGATCGAACAGCACATCGTCTCGGTCCAGTCGACTTGTGCCTCGGCCGAGGTGTTCTTGAGAGTTGTCAGGGCAACCAAGGTGGTCTGACAGTGAGAGAGAAAGATGAGTTCCGACAGACAGCTAGTTCTGAGAGATAGATCCTCTCCTTATCCTTCTTCTTCTTCTCACCGCTCCATGCCGGTGATCCACGAGCGTCACCAGGTAGATTATGACTGTATTTCTGCACGTCCAGTGGTTGCACCGCGGTTTCTGGACATTTCTGCTTTTGATTACCTTCACGTAGATGATGATTTTAGGCGGATGATAGCTATGGTGGGACTGGAGCAGTTTACTGAGATTAGAGCTCCGGCTTACCTCGAGCCCACCTTGGAGTTTGTGAGCTCCGTGACCTACCTGCCTACTGAGCGTGCCATCAAGTACCGGTTGATGAACCGGAACTACTTAGTTCCGATGGATCATTGGAGGGATATTTTCAGCTTCCCGGCTCCTACAGTTTCTGACTTTCCTTCTCGAGCCGTGGCTCGAGAGTTTTGGGGACAGATAGCTCACGTGGTTGAGCATGCTGATAGGTGGAGACCTGGAGATTCCAGGGAGCGGATTATCTTCCATCTAGCCTTTAGACTTGCTCACCGGATCTTCAGCGAGACACTTCTGGCGCGTAATGAGACGCCCCAGAAGATTAGACAGGGGAGCTGCTGAGTCTATACTGTATGGTGACCGGAGGAGTTCCGGACTTTGGAGTGATGCTGGCGGAGGATCTTCACAGAATCAAGGCAAAGGCGAAGGGAGATATATGTTGCGGCGGTCTAGTGACTCACATCGCGAGTTACATGGACTTAGACTTGAGTGCTTGTACTATGGTGGCGGCTGCCAAGCCGCTTGGGCTGCAGGAGATGATTATGAGGAGGATCTTGGTTCCTCGCGGACTTACTACGCCGTATGTGGCGATGCCCTGGGAGCAGACTGCACCGCAGGGTATTAGATGGTCATCTCAGTTTTCAGTTTATGACCCGCAGTACTGGTACACAGCGTGGATTCCTCTTATGGAGGACGCTAGGGACGCAACAACAACAACTTAGGGGCAGGATGAGGAGGAGGCTGATGAGCAGGATGATGAGGATGATGATGGCGGTGCTGCCATGGATACAGGGACCGATATAGCTGGGACCAGTATACCAGTCGTCGATCTGGACGACGAGGAGACAGAGGGCGAGCCAGCTGCAGCACCAACACGACCTGCTAGACGTAGAGTACGCAGGCAGAGGGATCCCTTAGCTCACCGCCGGATCGACGATCTGACAGAGCAGATGATTGATTCCTACGCAGCCATGACCGTCGATTTAGGAGGACGTTTGGATGGCCTTCACAGAGAGTTGGATAGCCGGACTCATCAGATTCTGGAGAGTCAGCACTATCAGCGCCGGATGATGGAGATCCAGTTCCAACATATCATGGGACATCCATTCGACCCGTCTCAACATCCGTACATACCTTATCCTCCACCACCACCAGCAGATCAGGATTAGAGCTTGCAGGATTTCTTTTCTTTATTTATTATGCAGCTCAGCTTTGTCCGGTGAGTATTCTGCTCTTAGACTTATTTGACCCATTGGGACAATGTGTCCCAAGTATGGGGTATTTGGATGTATTTATATGACTTATGTGTATGCTTGTATGACTCGGTTCGGATATTTATGATTTTCTTTATGCTCTATGTGTTTATCTGAGACTACATGCATGTATACATGTTATTTGATTGAGAAAAACGTCAAAAAAAAAACTAGTTAAGAAAAAAAATTTATGACCTCGACCGATGTGATTCTGACCAATCGAGGTGCAGTACCTCGGTTGACTTAGAACATCTCGACGAGGTGGTTTAACTGAGACAGTTTTCGAAACGATATTTGTGCTTCTTATTTGGATATGACCTCAGTGATGATTTTGTTTGCTGACTGGTTTTGAAATCTTTATATGTTTGAAAGGTTTTATAATATGTTTAAGTTGCTAAATGCTTTGTTTGAAATTTTGGCATGTTTAATACTTTGTTTTTATCCAAATTATGTTGAATTTGAAGGTTGACACCACATGATGAGTTCTCTCACTTTCTTCCTGGGATGATTAAGGCAATTCATTCTCTTCTCTTCTTCTTCTTGATCATGCTTTAGCCCCTCATATACATATTTGCCTCCCTTTACCTATCCGGGAATTTGAAAGCAAGCAAGTGAAAAGTAAGTAAAAGAAAAGTTGAGATGTTGGCTGGAAGTTCTAGAAAGAAACAAATAGGTTTGGGGAAGTCAATCATGATGATGAGTAACTCGACACCATTCACATAGCCGGGTGTTTGTGTCTTGCCAAAGTCGGATTGAGCGATATTCCTAACGGGTCATGGTATATGCATCAAGGGTTTGAGACATCTCGAGAAATTGATGATTGCTGATCTGCTAGGCTTCAGTTATTGTGCACCTCTGTCCATGCATCCCAAAAAGTAAAAAAGTGAAAATAAGCAAAGCTTATTGGTGGAAGATGTTGAATTTCAAAAGCAAGTGAAGTGAAGATCCTTTTCCTGGATTCTAGCACCACATTTCCTAAATACATCCCACCCTTACACGTTTCTTGACCTTCTTATGAAAAGCCCTTGAGACCTCGAGCTTGTTGATTGACTTGGTGGTTTAAACTTGATTATACATGATTAATTTCGATAATTATGATTTATTATGCATTCTATAATTTTATGCAAAAATGAACAACTTTCTTATATTTATAAAATGTTTTGATCATATTTTGATTTTAATTGTCATGAAGCATTCTCTTAGAGCGATCTATGAGTGGAGCACACCATTAAAATGTTTTAAAATACTTTTCATTGATCTTTATGACTTATAATCCATTCTATCTTGTATTTTAGATTTGGAACTTGCTTGGGGACAAGCAAGGGACAAGTATGAGGTATTTTGATAGCATGTATTATTGTCTATATTTTGGGGCTTGTTTAGACGTTTTATCTTCAATAATCTGCATGTTTGGATGTATATTATGTGATTATATTGTCGTTTCATCTACCTTTGCGGGAATCGAGGTCTACACCTAGTTTCGTTGTAATCGTAGGTAAAATGGCACATTTTGGATCATAATGGAGCTAAGAAGCAAATGAGTCATGGGAGCTACATTTAGGAGCTTAAAAAGGGACTAAGGAAGCAAGGAATTAACAGAGAGGATTTACTTTGGACCATATTTGAGAGATTTCACATTCAGCTGAGAGACACCTCGGTCAGCTACAGTACCATCTCGACCGAGGTGATCTTGAGGAGCGCCCCGACTGAGGCGAATACCCTGACGCGGCGAGATCATTTATTCTTGGCTGAGATCTTTTATTTTTGGAAGGAGAGATCTTATATTTTTGGGCTGGATTTCTGGAAGGAAGATCATATATTTTAGAGATCTATTTTAGAGATTGAGATATATTTTATTAGGAAAATATCTTTTCAAGATATTTTATCTTTGGAGGGTAATTCTCCTATATAAAGGGCTGGATTTTCCACAAATTGGGCAACCCGCTACCATCATAATAGCTGGGGATTGAAGAAGCTGCAGCTAGGAAGGATTTTTGGAAGGTTGAAGGAAGGAAGTTAATATCTTTTATAGCTTTTGTGAAGGGTTTTTATAAGACTTTCTTAGATTCCCTTTTGTTTGATTGTCTTGTTGGATTTGTGATCCAAGGGACGCTATTTGTTTGATATTTGATTCAGTTATTGAAGCCTTGTTCTTAAGGTTTTTGTGTTCAAATATTCATTCTCTTCCCATATATTTGATTATTGCTTTCATGATGATGAGTGGCTAATTTCTTTGTGTGATTCTAGATGATTGGTTGAAGGTTGTGGGAAAAACAATGATAGAATAATCTTAAATTCCATTAGGACCCTGAAAGCTCGAGTCTTTATCCTTAACCTCAGAACATCTCGTTCAGTCGATGAACATCTCGGCCGGGGTGGAATTTGATTGACCGAGGTGACTTATCTGGTCCGAAACTGAGAGTTAAGTGTTAGAGTTTGCCAAATCCTATTCTTATTACACCTTTCCTGGTATAATGCAAGCTTAGGATGAGACTTACCCGGTAATTCCTTTGTTTGTTTACCCAAGATCATAAGTGTAGGTAATAAAGGTTTATCCTTTTATTAGGGTTTGAGTGTGCTTTCATCCCATCTTTGTGAGTTAGCCTGAGACTTACCCGGTAAAGGTTGATTCTATTCCCTTAGTTGGTGTGTTGGTTTGAGATTATAGTTCCTTTCCTTAGTACCTTGAGACTTACCCGGTAATAGGTTCTTTAGGTTTGGAGTTTGTGAGTAGTGAGACTTACCCGGTGATCTATTCCACTTTAGTAACACCTTTCCTTTGCAAAATCTCAGCTTTGTCCGCTTATCTTGAGATCTTGAGTTGGACCCACAACTAGATGCTTTAATCCCTAGAATTGCATATTCCTTTAATTGACTTTTTATCATCTTTGATTGCTTTAATCGCTTTTGTGTTTATTAGTTGCATTGACTACCTATATTGGTTTTGTTTCACCTAAGTCCCTAAGATCGACACCCCGGAATTCTTGCTTTTACTACGATTGACCCGTACACTGCGGGTTCGCATCCTTGTTTTAAGCATATATCTTGGGTTATAAATTTAAAGCTTGCACACACCATTTGGAGCGAACAGGCCGCCCCTGCGCCCGTGACTGGCTGCCCCTGCGGTTTTGTGAGCCGCCCCAGCGGCCAGGCTAGCCGCCCTTGCGGTTTGTGGTGGTTGCAACCGTCTTCTTTGACCCGAGCTTTGCTTTTGACCCTCTTTCCTTTATACATTCTTCTTCTTCTCCTCCAGATGAGGGTTGCCTTATTCTCTCTCCTGCTCTACCTCTCCCTACGTACTTCATCTTCTCCTCTCTTCTCCCCTGGATCATCTTGATCTTCTTTGAGCTTGGTTGAGTTTGTGAGAGATCCTTGATGGCTTTGCTTGCTGTTGTTGATGGTTTTTGCTGCTGTGCTTGTTAATAGCCAGCCTTGAGGTTTTGGGTTGGTGTTCTGTTCTGAGTTAAGCTCAACTTGGTAAGCTTCTATGGTTTCCCTCTTTCTTTCTTTTTTCCCTCATCTTTTCCCTCTTTCCTTAGCCTAGCTTAGATCCCTTAGGTTTGGATCTTGTTCCAGCCTTGATTGGCTTATGTTGATGTATATATATATATATATATATATGTTTCTGTATGTATGTGTGTTGGAAAAAGAAGAAGTGAAGGAATCGAAGGAAGGAGTGAAGAAGGAGGTGAAGTGGTGTGTCTCTGCACATCAGCCGCACCTGTGCCATCTCTGGACCGCCCCTACGCCAGCAGTGAGCCGCCCCTGCGCCATCCCCTGCGGCCACCTGCACCAGCTTGGTGTTGCACTTGGTTCTGCAGGTGTGTGTTGCTTCTTGGCCTTCCTTAGGGTGCCTTTGTTCCCTCCTTTCCTAGTATGAGTGTATTGGATCATGCTAGATGTGTAAGGATGTGTTTGGTTGAGGTTATGATTGGTTTATGCCTTGTACGACTTTAAGGACTTAAGTTGATGTTGATTGAGGGTGTGAGGTTGAGTATGATCCTCATGGATCCCTTTGGATCTACGTGTGACCCCTTTGATGAATAGAGTTTGATATATATTTATGTCTTGTTATTAGGCAGTGCCCCTCTCTCAGGATTGGAGGTTGTTGTGGTTGAGCTGTGTACGAGGTTGAGGTAAGTCCGTAGGACTTACTTAGCTACCATCCCTATATTGGGTGTTTGCATGAGTGATGTGTGCGTTATATGTTGCTATGATAGCATGAGATGTCGTTTATACCGACCTATGTTTTATTGATTGCCCCGTATGCGTGGCTGTGATAACCTTTCCCTTTCGTCCCGCCGTGGAGTTTGGGAGATTTTCTTGAGTTAGGCCAGACCTAGTATACGGGGAGGGCAATTACACCACTCCCATAGGGTACACGGGTTGTGTGACCGATTCCACTCCAGATGGCTAGCAGGCTCAGAGGCGAGGATGTATCGGTCCTCGTGTCCTATTTTTTCATTTATGTATATATATATATATATATATATATATATATATATATATATATATATATATATATATATATATATATATATATTTATACGATTTGAGTGAATGACCATTATATAACGATGATAAAATGGGTAAATGTGTGATAGCATGCTGATGTGTTTATCTTTCATGATTGTGTTTGTACTTATGCATTACCTCATATATGTATGGTTAGCTAACGGTTTCATACCGTGTTGTAGATGTTTACAGGTTAGGCACTGCTGAGTGATCTGGTAGGGTGACAGGCCGAGGACTCTCGTACATTAGGTGATTGGTTGGGGTTTGTTGTGTTTCCCTCCTGTGTGAGGATGATCTTTTGTACCTCCTGTGTGAGGATGTCGTTTTATATACTCGGCTATGTTGTTGTTTACTTTGGGTCGTACAGTTTATATTGTTTTATGTATTTGTTTTATATCTGTCAGTGCCATGTTGTATGGTCCAGTGAACTTGTTGTCAGGCTAGAGTCAGGATCCATTGGTGATCCTAGCCCAATGTGACATCTCGAGTCTCGCGGATTCGGGGTGTTACATTGTTACCAAGATTATAGGATGCACAATCCTTGCAAATTGTATAAGAAGTATGGCCTTAATCCCAAGTGAGGGGGAAAATTTGATGAAGCCTAAATACAAAAGAACATGGATTACATGTTCTGATGGGTAAACAATTCATTTGTTCTAGCTAGGTAAACTAGCCATGGGTAACATACATCCATTGTTTACAGAAAACACAAAAAACCATATGATATGGAGAGCTAATAGCCAACAATGTTCTTTTCAATATCATAGTTCGTGAAAAATGCTATTTTTGTGATAGGAGAACACCACAAAATCAAAAGTCATGTTTTTTAGCAGAATAATTACAACAAAACAGACATAACAACAATGTCATAAACATCACAAGGAAAAGAGATCGGTCTTAGATTTCAAACAATCTTCAAAGGGTAGATAACCCCCTTGACTTTTAGGGGTTTAGTGGTGGTGTCTCCCTTACCGTGTTTGTTGGTATGTTTGGGTGTATCATTTATTGGCTTTTCGGCCTCATGAGGGTAGTCTGTTATCTTAGAGACGACTAGTAGATCAATACCTTTGTCGTTCTTAAAACCCGAGAGTTATTGGAAAATTTTAAAAACTCATGTTTGAACAACATTGGGATAACCATACTCGAGAGTAACGATCCCTTGTGAGGGGCAGTGAGGATTTGTTTGTTGGGCTTTATGGCCTTAAAAATCAGCCTTTAGCGGCAATCGTTGGATACAGATCATACAAGCATTGTGAGGAATCAACAAACAAAACAATAACACAAGAGCACTGCTTGTATAGAGAGAAGAAAGAAGAGTCAAGGGAGCCATTGTTAGGAGAAACAAATGAAACTCTTTTCCAGACGAGTAGAGCTATCCTTTCCAGACGAGTAGAGTCATCCACAGTTTAAGGACAAAACTTGGGACTCAAAAAAGCTCGAGGAGATCAATTCGACCCTTCCTCGCAGAAATCATGATGGATAGATGAGAATCGAACCTTGAGCCAAGGCCTCTCTTCATCCCATCTCTTGTAAGCTTGTTGCGCTTACAAAAACCGTAACCGCAACCTTCATGGCATGAAGCGTACAATCGAGAGAATCTGATTCTCCAAGATCTTCATTTCAAGAGAAGCTTTAGAAGTGGAGGGTCGATTTGTGGTGAGAAGACTTTAGTCTTCCTGCAGAAAAAAAAAAGAGATTTGGGTAGAGGTATTTGAGGAGATCCTGTTGAAATCTATGGTTTCGGAAAGGCGACGGATTTCATCCGAAGGTGGTAGAAGGAATCCGGCGGCGGCTAAAGACTAGGATTTTTCCATGCTCTCAACCGAGAGAGTGTTTTCCCCTGTCATCTTCCCCTGTCATCTAATTGTGATAAGTAAACGACATATCAAGCTAGGGACCTAATTGATGGTTTTTTAATATTCACAGTTAGTTCTATTTAGAATTATTTTCCTGAAATTAAATTATACATATACATGTATCCTAATGGTTTGATGAGTGGTGGTCAAGGACGACCCGATGGATTCAAATTTTTTTACATAATTCAGTATCATAAATACTAATTTAATTACATAAATGTATAAAATTAAACGAATATTGTCATCCTACACTTCCTTCCACTTAAACAATTAGAACAAACTCCACCCAAAGAAATAATTAGAACAAAAGTAGTGTGCCACAGTTTTGCAAGTGAAAAGAGGTGCCATATACCTATGAGCCTCTCATAACGAGATATAGGTCTAAAGTCGATCTATTCTGGATTTTATAATCAGCCAGGGTCCACCCATCTTCCAAATGCTTACCGTCAAAAAGAAGATAAATCTGGTCAGGTGGAATTCTCTGTAATACCTCTAATATCTCCACAACTTTGGTCTTAATACTTCCAATGGAGTTTTACACCAAAAAAAAAAAAATACTTCCAATGGAGTTACAGCATTTAACCACAAAACAGAAGGAATTGCCATCGGGTGCATCCACAAAGATCTGAATAGTGCCATTGAAACTGAGCAGCAAGAGGATGGCGGAATCATTCTTGATGTTACACTCATCCAGGCTCATCCTATCTTTCAACTGCATACTACCAAATATTAGCCTCTGATGGTACAGTGGAATGCCTTCTTTCTCCTCAATTTTAGCCTTCACATTACCAACTGTGTCTGAGCCTTTCACCTCAAGGCTCATCTCCTTGCCCTTCAGGGTCTTCACTGAGATCTTCATAGCTTCCCTGAAACGGACCAATAGGTAAATGTTCGATTCCTCGTTGATGTTATAGTCACCCAAGGTCTTGCCATCTTCCAACTGCCTACTGCCAGACATTAACCACTGTTGGTCAGTTGGGATACATTCTTTACTCCAAATCATGGTCTTCATGTATTCAATAGTGTCTGAACTCTCGACCTTGAGGGCTATTGTCTTCCCAGTCACTGCCTTAACGGAGATGCATAAACCGCGCCTGAATCGTGGCAGCAGGAGGACTACAGAATCATTTTGGATGTTATAGTGAGCCAGGGTCTTGCCATCTTTCAAATTCTTACTGCCGAAAACTAGCATCTGTTCAAGAGGTTGAATGCCTTTTATTGCATTGATTTTGGCCTTCACATCTCCAACTGTGTTGAACCCTTCTGCTTCGACGACGATAGTGATCTTGCCCATGAGGGTCTTCACAAATATCTTCATCATATAAAGATAATCAAATCTGCAAGAACAAAACAAAATCAATGACCTTATAAATTCCAAATCAGGACCTTCGCGGCTTCAATTCTTCAATAGCCGTGGTTCAATACTAAAGGCCACTGAAATGGACTCATTTCCTTGCTCATATTCAAGTTACGACTATTATTCAAGTGAAATCAAGCATATAAGCCAGCAAAATCACAATTCCGCCCCTCTAGCTTACACAAATTTGACGCTTATACCTGAAAGGAGCAGCAACGATTTAGAAATCCACAAGGACTGCACAAAATCAGTGAAATTAAGATTATAAGACAGAAAATTCAGAATTCCACCTCTCTAACATAAAAACTAACGGCAAAACAACTGACTGAGCGAACAAAGGAAGAAGGGGCGACAATCCAGATAAGCATTGACTGTGTGTGAAACACAAAGATCGACAACTTTTAACAAACAAACGATTCGTAAGAACTAGAACGCGACGTTAACCGAACAATCGTACAATAATAGAAACCTAACACTAATTCAAAGAGACAAAGAAAACCTAAATTTATTGCTATCAGGGAAGTCAAGAGAAGAATTGATGACAATGAACAATGCTAGTGACACACACCGAGAAAATCTGGCAATAGATGGAAAGAAAATCGGAGAGAGTTGTCGTCAATAGGAAAACCCTACAAAATCCTTAGAGCACCATCATACAATAAAGGCTCACTTACAAGTTAAAACTAGTGTAATACCCGCACTGTGTGCGGATTTTGAACAATATTGAATTATTTATAATATTATGTTATTTTTAAAATTTTTAAATCCATACATAGGTGTATGGATAAAAGATCACTACTTATTAATTTTTATGGAAAATTGGACAAACAATAGATGATATTTATAGGTAAAAAAAGTGAATATATAATGATATTCTACAAATAAATATTATTATAGTCGCAAATTTTTTTTTATATTAAAGAAGTTTAGTTTACGACATTTCATAAGTAAAGTTGAACTTTTTTAAATATTTAATAAATTTTAACATACAAACTGTAATTACATTTTTAATTTATTTTGTAAAATCTACTATCAAAACAAAATCTATTTAAATCTTAGAATTTGATTAGCTAATATGAATTTTTAAAAACAATAAAATTACAATTTTTGTTTAAATCAAGTATCCAATAAATTTTCTAAAGATAATTATTTTTTAATATTTTAGTAAATCTTCTAATTATTTAACTTTTAATTATTTAACTTATTAAAAATAATTTTTTGAACTTCGATAAATGTGGTGTTGACACGTGGCAAAAAGAGTCTCTCCTTTAATACTTATATAAGATAAGATGGCTGAAATTGGAAAGGTTTGTTTTTTAAACCGGCTACTAGGAGTATCATGTGTTTTTTTTTAAAACAATTTGGTTTGCTAGGTTTTTTCTATTTTTGTGTTTAGTAAATATACCTCTTGAGAAAAGAGTTTGAGAATAAATACAAAAAGTTTGAGTATATTTACTTAATTGAAACATTAAAAAGCCTAGTTACTACTATAGTTTTTTAAAAAGGCCTAGTTACCAAAATTGCCCTTTTTTTAGAAGATTTAGTTATTAGGGTAATTTTTGGTTAGTGAATACTAACTACGTCCTTAGCTAATTTCTATTTAAAAATAAAGATAAAATAAAGATAAAATGCTGAATTTTAGGAGGAAGTTATGGCGGTTATTGTAATTTAGTTTATTAGAAACTTCTTTTAATTCAAAAACCGGCTGATTAAAATGGGAAACTGTATATCAAAGATTTGTAGAATCTTTGAGACATCCTTTATTGGTACCCGAAAAATCAAAATAAAGCTTCTTCATCTTCTCCATTGATTACCGTAAATACAGATTTGTCATCGCTGCCCATTAACTTAGCAACTTCGAAGCTCGCCATCGTCGTATTCTTCAACTCATTATAGACTCTTCTTCTACCTACTTCGTCTTTAAAAACCGCCGATTCATCTCCTACATCGCGTCTTAGAGATGAATCGGATATCGCTGTCCATCTTGAACGAGAACAGAAGACAGTTTTTGTTGTTAACCTACGTTCATCAACCGACAATCTGACAAGAAGAATGGATCAATAATTGTCTTTGATTCGCTATATAAGCAGAAAAATCGGTAATTTTTGTTTGTGAGATTGGCGTTCTATTCTTTCATCGATTGTTTATGCTTCAATGGTGTTCGATTTTACTGCTTCAATGGTGTGTGGATGTCAGATAAATCGTTGTATAGTTTGTGTACGTAGGCTATTTTGTTTAATGTACACATTACTTGTGTTGGTGGCTTCAGATTATGTTTGTGTTTGTGTATGGTAATCTGTGTAGCATATGTACATGCTTGCTTATATTATGTACATGTTTACTTATATTATGTACATGGTAATCTGTGTAGGATATGTATAGTTTGTGTACGTAGACTATTTTTATGTGATTGTGTATGGTGATCTGTGTAGGATATGTACATGTTTGCTTATACTATTTTGTTTAATGTACACATTGCTTGTATGGCAGGCATCAAATAATGTAACAGTTCTTGTATCAACAATTATGTATTATGTGTATTTAACGAATGTAAACGATGTTATTATGATATGTACATAAATATACTTTTTTTCTTTTAGTGCTATATTTAGTGCAAGAGTCATAGAAGATGACGATGACGAGATTAGAGATGATGGATGCAACTATTTCCTTATTAAACGGTTATTATCATCAATTAGCCCATTTAATTTTGAAATTAATAATTGTAAATTGGAGAGAGAAAGATATGAAATCTTAATTTTCTTTCTTATTAAATCTTTTCTTTTCATAATTTAGGGGCCTAGTTTGTAAACTAAAACACGTAAGGGTCTACTTTGTACACAATAATACAAAACTACCTATTTAACCATTTTACCTTTTTTTTATTCTCATACCTACTTAACCATTTTACCCTTTTTTTTATTGTGGGCATGGAAGTTGTTGGTATTGTGGTAGAATTAGGCCCAGATGGTTTTTTTAATTGTGGGAATGGAAGTTGTTTGTGGTAGAATTAGGCCCTGTTTAGTTTGAGTTTCTTCTTCATCATTTAGTTTCAGTTTTTAGAGAAAAAAACAGAAAGAGGCGTTTAGTAACAGTTTTTGCGTTTCACTCAGCATTTGTGGTTGTGGTTAACTAGGGTTTCAACCCTCTAATTTCAAAAACTAGTCAACGAAGGTTTTGGGAGTTTCATCGAGAGTTTTTCCATTCATGCCCTCAAATATATATCTCTCTCATTCACATCTCCACACTCATCAGCACTCCTTGCACAGCTTGGCGATTCTTCTCCCAAAACTAGTCAATGAGGGTTTGACGGAAATGACGACCGGAAAGAGGAGTAGACGACGCCCAGGAAAAGCTTCATCGTCGGTGATCTGCAAAGCTACTCCCGAAATCATGCATTCACTGAGGTTAGGGTTCTTCTTCTCTTATCCAATATAGATCCAAAAGTCTTGTTCTTTTTCTAGATCGAGGTTATGGTGGTGATTATGGGCATCTTCTGTCAATTACTGATCCTTATCTTTGTTTCATAGATAACAAAACCGGTAGCATTAGCAGTGCTTCCACATTGTTCACACATTGGGCATATTTGGAAATTGTAAATTCAAAATTTCATACTCATTTAGGATCTTCTTCTAACAATTTTTGTTTGAAATGGTGTTACTTTGTTGAGGTTTACTTGTAATAAATTATGCAGAAGCTTTTTGAATTGAGAATGTGAGGATCTTTTGTCAACAATTATGCAAAAGCTTTTTTTATTAATTGAATTTGGGCATCTTCTGCCAATTTTTGTGTTTAGTTGATACACTCTAACTTACAGTGGGCATCTCCTTGCTGCTTACTTCATTGTTGGAACTTACACAACTGCAAATGCATCCTATGCACAAACATAAAGCTTTACAACAGTTAAAAAAAGAGATGGAAGATCATGAATGTAAAACCGTCAGTGAATTTCATGCATAAAAACAAAGATAGGAATAACCATGCTTACCAATAAAATTCCTTGTACTGTATTTTGTTTTTTTAGGCTGAAGCATTATATGCTTTATTATTCTGCTATGTTTTTAGATCATATTTTGGTATTAGGTTATGTTATCTAGGCTATTGTCCTTCATACTCTATCGTGTGGGTTTCCTTTACTGTTGTATTTGTTCTCTGCACTACCATTGTAATATAAACACATAAAACTGTTAGATTTCCCTCTCATGCTTACTAACATCACTTTTTGATGTAACCTTCATGGAAGAACTTCAGAAATAACAGTAGATTTCATGCATAAAAACAAAGATAGGAATAACCATACTTACCATCTAAAAACTTTAGCAATATGTGATGCACCTAACATGCAAAATTTACAGAAAACAAACTGTAGTTGTAGACAGTATTTATATGATATTTAAGAACAGTAAATAGCTTAAAGTAATCCTCATCGAGTTTAATATTCATCTAAAAACCGATATACATTTTGTTCACTAACCCACCTTTGTATATGTCATTGTTGATCACAAGGGTACCTAAGCTCCGTATGGTCGAGGAGGCAAGAAAGTTGATAGAGAAGCTTGTATGGGATGTAGAACCACCTACAAAATATGAATGGGTTTGGGACTCTAACTCACCTTTTGTACAGAAACTTCCGCAGGTAATGAGCTTCTCATGCGTATGTGGTGTCATATTCTTCAGTTTGGATTGCATAATGACAACTTTGTTGTGATGTGTACAATTCTATGGTCAAAGAAGGGACAACTATTTACCATGGCCAATCAAGTGGGTGTGTGGGGACCTATGAAAAAATGTGAACATGCCGTACGCTTGGTAGCTATCAATAAGCGTAAGGAGATAAAGATTGATGCCCTTGAATGTTGCAACAATACCTTGGTTTACCAAGTTGCAGATATTACAACCAAGTACTGCATCCCCGGAGTTGAGCATTCAGCTTCAAAGGCCCTTAACAAGAGACTGATTTGCGTCATAGTTTGTATTGTCTTGATTTTCTTCATGTGTTTGGTGTCTCAGTATATTTGTCAGGGTTAGAATTAACTTGTAATAGTTAGGTGTTAACAGTACTGATCGTTTGGCTTATGTGATGCTTCCGGCAATATGTAAGGGATTGTAGTGTCTGCTGACTTTGGTTATGTACCAACCTTAGTATAGTTTCTTTCTATTTTTGATGACTTTTGTAATATCTCTATTAGGTAAAACACTTGGTATTGTTGACTTTTGTAATATCTCTATTTGTAATGCGGCAATATGTGTAAGGGTTAGAATTAACTTGTTATTTATGTATGTGTTTTGAACTTTTTGCTAGTTTTTATTGGCGTTTTTTGTACTTGGTTATAGATGTTGGTTTGTAATATCTCTATCATGGAAGATGCTGCTGGTTATAGATTCTAGTTTTTTTATTGGCATTATTACTGCCTCTCTATTTTGAATTTTTGCAGGCTTAAGTATCGACTCTGAAATGGTATTTTTTGTTATTGTGATGAATTAAGGACAAAAGTGTGGTCAATCTTGAAAGATGGCCATTGCTGATTTTTCTGTTGATATTTTGATCAGGTTTATAGAATACAAATTTTGTCTATTGGCTGTTTGAGCTTAATTTTTTGTTGATACAAATTTTGTCTGTTGAATTTTTTCAGGCTTAAGTCTTGAATCTGAAATGGTATTCTTTGTTTTCTGTTGATACAAATTTTGTTTGTTGAAAGATGGCCACTATAGACGTTTCGAATGCGACTTTCTGGCTTAATTTTTCCAGCATATACAATCACGGTTATTGGTTGTCTGAGCTTACCATAGCTAGAAATAATTCAAGAGGCTAAACATATACAGTCACGGTTATTGGTTGTCTTGAATCTGAAATGGTATTCTTTGTTATTTCTTATTCTATGTTTTTACCTATTTCACAATAGTTGCTTCTCTGTTTTCTACTTCTTGTAGTTCTTCATATTTCTATCCTGCATGATCGCTGACTAGCGGTATTTCTATGGTCGTCTATACCCTATCAAAAATATAATCCCGACTTAGCACTAAAACAAGTATAGTGGTTAAGTAAGGGTCGAACCCAAGAGAGTTAAGGTATTTTTATTAAAAGCAATTATTGATTATAGAAACGAGTAACAAAGGGGAGGTTTTGGTTGAATTGATGCACACAAAAACTTATGAAAACGAATAACGCAGCAAGTAAGACAATAATGGATGAATCTACACTAGGTTGATTCTTAGCATGCAAATGCTACTTTGGTGAGTTCCTTTTACAAGTTTTAAGTAATCTTCCGTCTTGTTCATATATATGTGTTGAGCCAACCGGCATCAACACAACTTAACAGGTTAGTGTTCCGTAAACCTACAAGAACAGGTAACAAGTTAGCTTTCAAGCAAAGACTAAGGGATATAAAGAAAAGATTAAAACCGTTAAACTTATCTTTATATTTGTGTTCCTTTTCTTTAAGCAATTACAACCCGTTATTACTTAAAGTTTACTACTAGATTAAAGACCCGAACCCGAAATCTATTAATCCTAGTTCTTTGCATGCACTTTAGGACCTAAGGTGATCAATCTCAAGTAATAGTAAAACATGCAATTAGACAATGGAGATCAAGGAAACACAAAGCATTACTGACTGAAAACTTATATTAAAGAAAACTTACAACCAAAGTAACAACGCAACTTCAAACCAACCCAATGTAGCAAGAGAGTTAGCAACTCATTACAATGGAAATGATGAGAAAATTGGATTTTAAGTGGATAATGATTCGTCATTCTAGCAATCAACCAAGGGCTATTTATACTGTTACGCTCAGGATGTGTGATACGCAATAGGTTTTAAATTTGTAAACTCGTTATATTTCTCCTAACTCCTAGCGAACCCGCAGTGTACGGGACGTTTGTAGTAAGGATAGTATTCCGAGGTCGAACACAAAGACTAAGGTGAAATCAAGTCAAACAATGGTCATAGATAGTGTGGATCTAGTCTAAGAAAAGGTCAAGGAACAAAGAAATGAAAATCTCGATATTTTTGGTTGGTTTTTGTGGTGATCAAGCAAAGATCACAAATCAAACAAGATAATAAAACAAACTAACAACTCAAGCTAGCAAGGTAAACAAGTAACACAAGCACAAAATATGTGATAAAAGAGAAAAAAGTGGATTCTAGAGGTCAAGATTTCCGGTTATGGCATTGGACTCAAGGTTCTAAAGATTCTAAGGACAAGGCTGCGGTGTTGGGAAAGGGTGTTTCAGTAATGGAAACAATTACCGGGTAGGTCTCTTACTTCACTAATCCCGCATCAAACTCCTATTACCGGGTAAGTCTCAAGGAGGTAGAGTAGGGAATTCTACACAAACCGGACACTACTTAAGTGGCAAACCTCTCCTTACCGGGTAAGTCTCGGAAAAAGTAAGTCTCAAGCAATAATCCTAGCACACTCAATCCAATAGCGGCTTGTGAGGCTCACTACTACCTAGAATTCATCATCTTAGGTATCTAAGATCGGAAATCATCGGGTAGATCTCTTCCCTCACTTAGGTTGATAGCATTAGGTGATCCTAAGCTAAATTAAGCTTAATAAACACTAGGATTTCAACAACCTAACACCCTAACATACAGATTCATCAATTAAAGAGCAACAGAGAGAAAAATCGGATGGATCTTAGATAAATCGGCCGATCTGGCTGATGAACAACCCGATTTTTCTTCCTGGGTTAGGTTTCGTGCATACAAATCATCCTAAACTAACATATAAGTCCATCCTATCATCATCCAAGCCATAACTGTCAATCCATCACTCCAGAATCACAATAAACTAGCCAATAATATGCATATCAAGATCCAAAATCATCACACAAGCATACATGGTTTTCATAGATGGAAGATGAAAGATAAGCAAGTAAAAACAATAAATCTCAGCTGAATCTAAGTTTTAGCAAGACTTACAACCCTTCAAATGAAGTTCCAAAACGTTCCTAACAATCCTTGCAATAGTTCTTCAATCAAAGACTCCAAAAATCACTCAAAATCACTCAAAACCTCACTATCACTCTTAGATTGGTGTTCTTCTTCTTCCTTCAATTTGAGAGAGTTTTCCTCTTCTCCAAGTCTATCCCCAATCCAATGAGCTGTGAATGAGAGAATGTGGGAGAGGAGAGATGCTCAGCAATAGCTTGCAGGACCACTTATATTCTCCACCAAGAGCAAGGCCGGGCAAAGAGATTGTGGGACACGTGGCTTAAGCTGTTGAAGGCCAAAAATCGACCCAGTCAGGAAAATTGGCTGATTTTCCTGAGTGATGGTCCGATTTTCTTCAACAGAGGGATGTTATGATCGTCTAGCCATGAGTTGCTCCATTGCTTGCACCAATTAGGGTCCTTGTGTCCTTTGTTGCTCCAATCATGTTCCTTTTAAGCCTTGGATGTGTACCACCATGAGGCTTGACCCTCGAATGTATCGATTAATGTCCAATAGATCCCCGATTTACCTACAAAACCGATAAAAGGTCGTGTAGACGTCTTTTCTAGAAATATGCATGAATTGAGCGAAAACGTCATGAACTAATGTCAAACCGTGCATGAATAACGGGAAAAACTATCTAATTAAGTGCCTAAACTAACGTCATAAATTACGTTATCATATACTACCAAAGACACTAAATAGGAGTAAATGGCCGGCCCAAAACAGCCACCTTTAATGCCATAAAGGTGGTGTAAACAGCCGGAGTAAAGCTTCTGTCGTTGAACCGCAAGGGCCGCCTTCAGCTCCGCAGGGGCGGTGAAGGCAAAAACGCTTGATCTTCTTCATAGCCGCAGGGGCGGCTAGGCAATTCCGCAGGGGCGGACCTTTAATGCTCTTCAAATATCTGACTCTTCAACTTCCTGCCGTTTCTGATGCCAAGCCGCCGGGGCGTCCCAGTGTCGACGCAGGGGCGGTGACATAGACTCTTCATCTTCCAGCTCCTAGGTTGAGGCGCAGGGGAAGGCGCAGGGGCGCTGGTCTTTGCTTCTTCATGACAAGTCACCGTAGGGGCGCCAGGGGTTGACGCAGGTGCGGTGACAGTCTTCGTGGCTAGCGCTGGCGAAGGCGCATGGGGCGCTCCGGAGTGTGGTGTCACCCGCAAGGGCGGTGGCAAGGCTCCGCGGGGGCGGTGAAGCAACAGAAGCTTTGCTTTGTGAACGAACTTCACTCCTAAGTGCTTATAACTCCTTCCTTAGCTTCTTTTAGTCTTCTTCTTCTGGACCAAGGAGTTAGTAGCATAAACCGACACTAATGCAATAAAAAGACTCTAAAAACTATCCTAAATGATAGTGATTCCATCACCTATCAAACTCCCCCATACTTAGACCTTTTACTCGTCCCGAGTAAAACATATGACAGCAAACTAGACTCAAAGGCCTCAGGAAGCATGGACAAACAGAAAAGACAATGAAAACAAAAGAAAAGCCAAGAAAGAAAGAAGGAAAAGAGAGAAAATGTGAGAAAAAGGTGAGAAACTACCATCCTTATTGCTCCAAGAGTGACCTACCCAGACAACCTCCTTATGACTCTCCTCCTTATGTCGCCCAACGCCGGAAAGGGATCCTACACTCGGTGCCGCTCATTTTGCCAAGGTGCCCTTTCAGGTTTTCACCTTGCCACTCTTCTTCTTTTTCTTTGATGATCTCACTTTGAACTCACATCCCTCAAGTCCAACTTTGCACCAACCTAAGGTTGGTCGAACTACCTTCTTTTTGCCTAAACTGCCCTTTTGGGTTTTCGGTTTATCCAAGGATTTTTCATGCCTTTTTTCATTTTCTTTGGATTTTTTTTGAACTACAAACTGAATTACAATTCATAAGACTCGATGAAAAACAACTCAAAACAAACTGTACATACAATGATATGTCTCTCCCCCATACTTGAAGATCACTTTGCCCTCAAAGTGGAAATGAAGCAAAGATAAATGTGGGAAAGGGAAGAGAAAATATACCACTACTGGGATGGTCCTGCTGGACCATCCGGACCCTCCTCTAGTGGGTATGGAAAGTGGCGGAAGAAATGCTCCTGTCGGCGGTAGAGCGTGTCGATGCGGTCCTCCTGAGCATCCAACCTCTCTCTAAATAAAGTCTCATAGCTAGCTTGCCAAGCCAGCTGCTGAGTCTCTAATTGCTGCTGATATGCCGCTTGCCAAGCATCTTGCCGACGGTCAAAATGGGTGGTCATGGAGGAAGCGAATCTGGACTGCCACACCTGCTGCTGCTCAAGAATGGACCGCTGGTACTCGGTCTGCCATGCCTGATGTTGGGTGGTCAGGGCGGCCATCTGAGCCTGAAGGCTCTCAAGAGCCGGATCCTCCTCCGGTGTTGTAGGAGGCATCTCCTCATCAGTAATAGGAGCCCGGCTGGAACCCGCATCATATCTCTCAACAATGTCCCCCTGAGGCCGTCTCAAAGCAAAGGGGTCAGCTGGTATGTATAACTCGGAGAGCTCGTCTCCAAGTGGAAGTGGTCGGGGGAGGTATGTGATGTGACTCCCATCTGCCAAAGAGAGCCAAAAGAGGTTCTCCCTATTTCTCCTGAGGAGCCTGCACCTCCTCATTATCCCTCCGTATACAGTGGGCCTTTAAAACTTCCTCCAAGTCAGGGAGATCCATCACTTGTGCAGCCAATAAGGAGATCACCCCACCTCCCACAATGTCTCGGGACTCATTCTTCCTAATCCACTTCAAAGCGGTAAGGAAGAGGTATGGCCAATCTGGTACCCAGTCGTTCGTGGGGAGGCAGACATATAACAGTGGAAGGTCCTTGAGGGCGACCTTGTTTTCTTCCTTGTGTCCACAGAAGACACTCATGAAGATCTTGGAGATGAGCCTCAAATAGGGGTGAGTAAATTTGTTGGAATACTCACCCCTTGCATGAAATTCGGATCTAGTGGTGCCCTACCAAAACTCGCATAAGTCGGGTGTCGGGATGGGTTCCCACTAGTCTTCGGAGGCGCAAATAGTCACCCCTAATGCCTCCTGCAGTTGGGTGTAGTCCAATGTGTACTTTCTCTTGTTGAACTTGAATGAAAGTCCAACACACATGTGGTCCACCGTTTCCATGTTGAATGTGGAAATGAATTGGCGGCTGAGGTCAGGGTATGTTGGAGCATTCATTTCCAGAAAATCGCCGAGCCCAGCATTGTTGAGGAATGCCTGCATGCTCTTCAACATGCCCAATTTTTCCAGAGTAGGAACGTGCAGAAATCGAGTTGTATACACGTCCCAACCTTGCACGATCCTATACCGCTCCTTCTCAGCTTCCGATAACTTGTATTTCTTCTGTTTTTCCATCTCTTGCAAGTAAACAAGGAAAGGAATCAGAAAGTTCAAAAGTTGGTTTAAGAGACGAACCCTCTGTTGTGTTTTTCGTAGGGGCGGCTGAAGCTTGCGCAGGGGCGCCAACTTGCAAGCGTAGGGGCGGGAGAAGAGCAGAGGGCGATTTTGGGAGCCTACAAAGGTTGTGGTGCTGGGGCTGTTCCGGCGACTTCTTGTTGGTGGGGATGTTTTCGGCGGTGATAAGCGGTGGAGGGACGAGAGTGTGAGGGGCGAGGGTGTTGTAGAGTGAGAGGTTTGAGAGGATGTAGGGTGTGTGTGGTGGTGGCAAGGGCCGGTGTCGCAGGGGGCGGTTGTGGCTAGGTCGTCGGAGGTGGCGCGGGGGCGTTTGCACAAGACGGCGTGTGAGAGCTTCCGGAGGGCGCAGGGGCGGGGGCTTGCCGCCGCAGGGGCAGTGACAAGGGAGAGGGGCCACACAGGCTTAGTGCCGGGGGCGGCGCTGAGGATGCGTGTCAAGGATGGACGCCGCAGGGGCGTGGGGATCACCGCGGGAGCGGTGACCAGTATGTTGCAGACGCTGGCCCAGCGCCGGGGGCGGCGCTGGCCCTGGGTGTCACCGTGGGGGCGGGGACACTGAGCCGCAGGGGCGGTTTTCTTGACGAAGACTCTTCTTCTTATTCCTTCGGGTTGCCTCCCGAGCAGCGCCTTTGTTTTACGTCATTAGCTCGACGTAAGGACTCTACCACTATGATTGAGCCTCCTTCAACATCACCTTGGGGTTTATAACCGTCTGTGAAGGTAATCCTCCGGAGGACCTAGTTTCAATCCTTGTAATGGCTTCCGCCATTTGACCAACCTGTTTTTCAAGGTTCTTGATGGTGGATTCTGTTGTTTGGACATGAGTAGCAAAGTGTTTAGTCAAAACCTGCAACATATCTTCAGTGGTTTGATACTTACCTTGTCGGGGTTGTTGCTGTTGGTTTTGTTGATCCCTCCAACGAAAGTTTTGTTGATCACGCTAGTTTGGCATGAAATTCTGTGCATAAGGATCGTTTCTAGGCCTTTGCTGTTGTGGTTGTCCATAACCCATCGCGTTTACCTCAACATCATCATCCTGGACTTGAGGACACATGTCCGTTGGATGGTATGGGTCAGCACACACTCTGCATGCCTTCAGCTGTTGTGGGGTTCCCGTAAGTGTTAATCTCTTCACCATTTCGTTCAGCTACGCGAGCTCAGAGGAGATCTCACTCTTCCCGGAATTCACAGGATGAACACCTCTCTTGGAAGGAGTCCTTCCAAAGTTCCGGGTCCCTTCAGCTAGTTCTTGTATTTTTTTCAAAAGCAAGATCAGGGGTAAAGTTAAGAATGTTACCTCCACAAGCAGCATCGACGATCCTCCTTTCATTGTCTAGCAAGCTATTGTACAAGTACAAGACTAGATCTTGAGTCGAATATCCGTGGAAAGGAAAGCTGGATCGGAGGCGTGCGAATCTTTCGAAGTACTCATAGAGCGCTTCGTCCGCCTCTTGCTCGATGTTGCTTATAGCTTTCTTCAAGTTATTTGCCTTCTTGGCTGGGAAGTATTTCTCCAAAAACGCCTTGTGGAGGTTCTCCCAAGTGTCGATACTCCCGGATGGAAGGTGGTAATACCAATCATCCGCTGAATCTTTGAGTGTGAAGCCGAATGCCCTCATCTTGATTTGTTCTTCAGTAATGTTGGCCGGCTTCATACTCATACACACGATATGGAACTTCCCAAGGTGTTTGATGGGATCTTCACCACTTAGCCCATGGAAAGATGGAAGCAAGTGGATGAGACCCGACTTGAGCTCAAAGTTGATTCCTTCCCCTAATGCCGGTATGGTAACCGCAAGAGGGTGTTTGAGCCAAAGTGGGCTGAGTAAGTTGACAAAGAGTACGATCAGCCATTTCTTGTTGGAGTTGTTGTTGTCTTCATTTCCGGATGTGCGTCCTCTCAATTTCTAGATCAAAAGAAGCAAAGCCGGAGTTAGTAGCACGGGTTTGAACCATAAAAATGGTTCAAACCAATAATCAATAATAACAATAGAATAAAAACACTAAACTCCCCGGCAACAGCGCCAAAATTTGACTAGCAGTATTTCTATGGTCGTCTATACCCTAAAAAAAATATAATCCCGACTTAGCACTAAAACAAGTATAGTGGTTAAGTAAGGGTCGACCCCAAGAGAGTTAAGGTATTTTTATTAAATGCAATTATTGATTATAGAAACGAGTAACAAAGGGGGGGGGGGTTGGTTGAATTGATGCACACAAAAACTTATGAAAACGAATAACGCAGCAAGTAAGACAATAATGGATGAATCTACACTAGGTTGATTCTTAGCATGCAAATGCTACTTTGGTGAGTTCCTTTTACAAGTTTTAAGTAATCTCCCGTCTCGATCATATATATGTGTTGAACCAACCGGCATCAACACAACTTAACAGGTTAGTGTTCCGTAAACCTACAAGAACAGGTAACAAGTTAGCTTTCAAACAAAGACTAAGGGATATAAAGAAAAGATTAAAACCGTTAAACTTATCTTTATATATGTGTTCCTTTTCTTTAAGCAATAAAAACCCGTTATTACTTAAAGTTTACTACTAGATTAAAGACCCAAACCCGGAATCTATTAATCCTAGTTCTTTGCATGCACTTTAGGACCTAAGGTGATCAATCTCAAGTAATAGTAAAACATGCAATTAGACAATGGAGATCAAGGAAACACAAAGCATTACTGAATGAAAACTTATATTAAAGAAAACTTACAACCAAAGTAACAACGCAGCTTCAAAGCAACCCAATGTAGCAAGGGAGTTAGCAACTCATTACAATAGAAAATGATTTAAAAATTGGATTTTAAGTGGTTAATGATTCGTCATTCTAACAATCAACCAAAGACTATTTATACTACCAAAGACACTAAATAGGAGTAAATGGCCGGCCCAAAACAGTCACCTTTAATGCCATAAATATGGTGTAAACAGCCAGAGTAAAGCTTCTGTCGTTGAACCGCAGGGGCGGCCTTCAGCTCCGCAGGGGCGGTGAAGGCAAAAACGCTTGTTCTTCTTCATAGCCGCAGGGGCGGCTAGGTGGCAATTCCGCAGGGGCGGATCTTTAATGCTGTTCAAACATCCGACTCTTCAATTTCCTGCCGTTTCTGATGCCAAGCCGCCGGGGCGTCCTTGTGTTGACGCAGGGGTAGTGACACAAACTCTTGATCTTCCAGCTCCCAGGTTGAGGCGCAGGCAGAGGCGCAGGGGAAGGCGCAGGGGCGCTGGTCTTCGCTTCTTCAGGGCAAGTCACCGCAGGGGCGCTAGGGGTTGACGCAAGTGTGGTGACAGTCTTCGTGGCTGGCGCTGGCGAAGGCGCAAGAGGATCTCCGGAGTGTGGTGTCACCCGCAGGGGCGGTGACAAGGCTCCGCGGGGGCGGTGAAGCAACAGAAGCTTTCCTTCGTGAACGAACTTCACTCCTAAGTGCTTATAACTCCTTCCTTAACTTCTTTTAGTCTTCTTTTTCTGGACTAAGGAGTTAGTAGCATAAACCGACACTGATGCAATAAAAAGACTCTAAAAATTATCCTAAATGATAGTGATTCCATCACCTATCAATCGCTATAGGAACCAACCTAGGCCTGTTCATCTGCATTGGCCGATTTTCTACACTGACCTTCCAAGTGCTTGGCCACATGAAAACAATTTTTGTGTTAATTTTGGGATTTATGTTCTTCGGAAAGGAGGGCCTGAATTTACATCGTCAAAACCAGGAGGCAAAGAACCTTGGCGCGCACTTGTATCGGAAACAAAATTGGATGAGCAAGATATCACAAAAATATGTCAACTTTACAATTAGAAGCATTGATGGGTTGTAATTATACACAGGTCAAGGAAATGCATACAAGATGTCAAGATGTCAAAATGTAATTCATAATGTAGAACATATTTTGCTCATCCAGAACAACAATGTTTAGAAGTATACTTTCATTATTTTTTCAGGTTGCATCTGTTTAAAAGCTGATTATGGATTTGTAATGGGGACATGTATTGAAACTTGACAGATGTTTTTAAGTGTTTGGTTAGATTTATGAATTCAATTGGAAGGCCACTAGAGTAAACTTATCGTCGGTATCACCATCTGTTTTTAAGGCAGCTATGGGAGACCCATTTTAGGGTTAGTGGAATTGGGTTCAAAACTCAAAAAAACCCAAAACGGACGCAACAAACTGGATTTTGAACCCTCAAACTCATTCAGGAGACCAATTTCCGCAAATCAAATGGCCCCTTGAAGATTTTATACAAAAATAGCTAAACATGCAATTATCCATGTTATGATGTATAGGGGGAAAATACAAATCTCAGTTTGCAGAATTTCCACTCTCAATGCACTATAATCACAATAATCACCAAATGGTATACAAAAATAGCTAAACATGCAATGCAAGCAATTGGTTCAATCTAGGTTCCTAGTTCCACTATTTGGCATTGCTTTATTTCCATTCTCAATGCACTATAATCACCAAAGGATGTACAAAAGGCTACATAATAAATCCCATAGCTCCTGGAGGGAAATGCATACCTCCTGTTCGTCTAGCCTCATTTATTAGGCAATCAATGATCGAAGATGAACTATTGCTGTCACGAAACACTCTTCCTGTCAGCAACCTATTGCCCTCTTAAAGTACGCCGAGTACCTACTAATGGTCAACGGAAGTAATATTACAATATGAACATTTTCAATAGTAAAACATAATGTAGAAAGCGGTACAAACATGTTCAACACATTCATTGGAAAGCTGAAATCGGGTTCACTCAATAAATAGAAATTGAAATAAAACACACTCAAATGAAACTAATGGTCAACGGAAAAAACTGAGGTAAAACATTGCCCATGAAAATCATCCCTCTAATCATCTGGCAAGAGACCTTTCTTTGCATCCTTCCTAAACTCCCACTTAAGCCATGTCAGTCGTCCCTCATTGTTAGGTAGCTAGGTGAACAAGGCACGTTGACTTTCTATTGATCCCACTAATGAAACAACAAAACACCAAAGAGATGATCCCTGTGAAATAAACCCTTCATCAACCATCAACGCAATAATCTCCAAGGCATCTGGGTAATCATGTTTAGCCTTTCTTGATGCCCCTTTGAGCTGTTGAGTTTGCCTCTGCCTCTAACATTGTTGCCATTGCCTTATTAACTTGTAATGACGCAACCAGATTGTCTTGGTACAAACTAGATCCAGTACTCTTCCAGATATTTCTTTTTTCAACTCCGGGTAAAGAAATATTTCCAATCCTTTTTTTCGCTTTGTCACGCGATGGAAGTGGGCAGGAGAGAAAATCCCCATTTGTAAAAGAACCTCCAAATGGCGTCTCGAACTCGTCAATAGTGGCATCTCTTAACAGCTCATCTACGTACGCAGATGGAACCATATCATCATCTTGACCTGTTAAATCCTGGATAAGAGCGTTCGGAATAACTACAATCGGAGCCATAGAGGGGGCAACACAATGAGAACCCGTGGCAATAGTCCCATGGAAAAGTAATTCCATTATCGACTTCATCTCGGGTTTGAAAGCATTCTTCTTGAAAACCCTATATTCCTCATTATCCTATGTAGTCAATTAAAAAAAACATTTATTATAAAATTTGTTAATCAAAGATATAAATAATCAAATCACAACATTAGACCCGTACCTGCAGTTTTTGTGACCACCATTACGGACTTGCAAAAATGCATTGTTTCTCACAGTCTCATCCCAATCCGGTCTCTCCATGCTTCAGATTTAACCATAGCTTCCAAACAGATCTCAAATTATTATACTTGTTCTTCGATGTGTCTTTCTTGCATATCATGTTTATTTTCTGCTCAAACGAATTTGTTAAGTGTTTCCAACTGAATCCATTTTTCTCATTTTCTCGTTGGTAATCGCTCAACAAGTCCAACAAGACTCTAGTGAGAGCATCAGTCCATATGAAACACTTTTCCTTACTCTTGTATAACGTTTTAGTAGTATTCTCATCCATTTTTATTCTAGACCAATGCACAATATTAATCATACAAGAAACTCAAATGCAACTTCACCAATATTCATAATTAGTGCAGTATTATACAAAAGGATGCGTATAAGAATGTAATTGCAAATCTCTCATGGCAAAGGCTCTACAGTTTAAATTTCAGAATATCTAGGGATGATCATTTAATTCAAGAAAATATTGTTGTACTACAATCCAATTTCAAAAAAATTTTAGTCAATAAAACTCTTTCATGAGATTTAATTTTAAATCTTTTAGCATGTCATGACTAAAATTCATAAAGACAAACTAGTCACACACAAAAGGACTATCAACACTTATTGAGGCTCACAGTTCCAACTTTAGATAATTCAGGAAAATACGGCCTATTCACCAGCAGCAATGTGTGAGTGTCAAAGCTCACAGTTCCAACTTTAGATAATCTCATTTAGTTTTTGTAGTGTGGATCATGTACGAGACGTGACTGATCTTAGAGCATCCTCAAAGCTCATTCATTGACTAACCAAAATAGACAGCTAGACATAATCTCCCCATTCGACTATGGTCCGTGCCTTCCTATCCTAAATCTCGGAAATTTATTGTGAAGTCTAGAGAGAAAAGAATGAAAGTTTTGCACCTAATTAAAAAGCATCGACAGATTGGAGTATAGTGCAATGTACTCACACAATTCAGCCTGTAGGTTGTATAGAAGAAAAGCATAGAAGTGTAAATTGGAGTCAGCTGCAAAATCACTGAAATAACTAGCAAATTGGAGTATAGTACACAATACTTGATAGCATGAATTATTGTCTATATTTTGGGGCCGGTTTAGACGTTTTATCTTCAATAATCTGCATGTTTGAATGTATATTATGTGATTATATGGTCGTTTCATCTACCTTTGCGGGAATCGAGGTCTACACCAAGTTTCGTTGTAATCGTAGGTAAAATGGCACGTTTTACATCAAAATGGAGCAAAAGGAGCTAAGGAGTCATTGGAGCTACATTCAGGAGCTTAAGGAAGAATCCAGGAATCATGAAAATGGAATGAAGATTCACTTTGGACCAGATTTGAGAGATTTCACATTCAGTTGTGATTCACCTCGGTTGACTACACAGTCACCTCGACCGAGGTGATCCAGAGGAGCTGACTCGACCGAGGCGAACACCTTGGACACGACAAGGATATTTTATTCTTGGCTGAGATCTTTTATTTTTGGAAAGAGGATCTTATATTTTTAGGCTGGATTCCTGGAAGGAAGAAGATAATTTAGCCCATATATTTTACCTATTTTTATGGGAAAAGATCTTTCTAAGATATCTTATCTTTGGAGGGTAATTTTCCTATAAAAAGGGTTGGATTTTCCACAAATCGAGATCCCGCTTACCACGCAAAGATCGTGCTTAGACATCCGCTATCACCCGGAAGACGCTTAGAGCAGCCGTTTTACCCCACTATAGTTGGGAGATTTGAAGAACCTTTTTGAAGGTTGAAGGAAGATTGAAGGAAGAAAGTTGATAGCTTTTATAGCTTTTGTGAAGGGTTTTGTAAGACTTTCTTAGATTCCCTTCTTTGTTGATTGTCTTTGTTGGATTATGATCCAAGGAAGGCTTGTTTGATTGATAATTGATCAAGTTATTGAAGCCTTTCTCTTAAGGTTTTCTTGTTCGATTATTCTCTTTCTTCCCTTATATTTGATTATTGCTTTCATAATGATGATTGGCTAATTTCTTTGTGTGATTCTAGGGTGATTGGCTGAAGGTTGTGGGAAACACAATGATAGAATAATCTTAATCACAGTAGGACCCTGAAAGTTCGAGCCTTTAACTTTAACCCTAAAGCATCTCGCTCAGTCGATGAACATCTCGGCCGGGGTGGAATTCTTCTGACCGAGGTGACTTATCTGATCCGAAACTGAGAGTTAAGTGTTAGAGTTTGCCAAATCCTATTCTTATTACACATTTCCTGGTTCAATGCAAGCCTAGGATGAGACTTACCCGGTAATTCCTTTGTTTGTTTACCCAAGATCATAAGTATAGGTAATAAAGGTTTATCCTTTATTGGGGTTTAAGTGTGCTTTCATTCTATCTTTGTGAGTTAGCCTGAGACTTACCCGGTAAAGGTTGATTCCATTCCCTTAGTTGGAGTGTTAGTTTGAGGTTATGATTCTTTTCCTTAATTCCTTGAGACTTACCCAGTGATAGGAGTTACGGTTTGGGATTAGTGAGTAGTGAGAGTTACCCGGTGATCTATTCCACTTTAGTAACACCTTCCCTATGCAGATATCTCAGCTTTGTCCACTTTATCTTTAGATCTTGAGTTGGAACCACAACTAGATGCTTTAATCCCTAGAATGACATATTTCCTTAATTGACTTTTTTTATCATCTTTGATTGTTTTAATCACTTTTGTGGTTAGTAGTTGCATTGACAACCTATACCTGTTTTGTTTCACTAAGTCCCTGTGATCGACCCCTGGAATTTCTTGCTTTTTACTACGATTGACCCGTACACTACGGGTTCGCATCCTTGTTTTAAGCTTACATCTAGGGTTATAAATTTAAAGCTTGCACACACCGTTTGGAGCGAACAAGTTTTTGGCGCCTTTGCCGGGGACTTGGTCTAGACCGAGCCGGTTGCGGTTGTCTTTCGGGGCTATTGCCCTTGTTGCTATTAACTACTCTTTCTATGAGTTTTGTAGTTTTCATGATTTCCGATGACTACATTTGATCCAGCCTGGATAGCAAGACAAAATGCTAGGGCGGACCATTATGAATACTTGGAGGAGAAATATGTTAGCATGGAATATTGTGATATTTTAGGCACGTTTTCTAGATGTATTTCATTCATATTAGTGTTCATTGATAAAGCATTGAAGCAATTTTGAGCTAGTTTATTTATATTGTCGATATAGAGGTCTACATAAGCTTTGTGTTGATTGTAGACAAATAAGAGCTAAAAACCGAACGAATCAAGGGAGAATGGAGATGGATTGAGCATGTCCAACGATTGAGGACACCACAAAGGAGCTAAGGAAGATGCTAGAATGAAGAATGGCACAAAACAAAGTGAATTACGAGCTACTTATGTTTCCACGCTCTAAAATACGGCCGTAATGAAGTCCACGCTCTAAACCACGGCCGTGGAACTTTGGCAACATGAGCGTGGAGCATTCTAGTAAGTTACACGGCCGTGGAAGTTGTGAAGCATCGTAATCAAATTCCACGCTCTAAACTAGGGGCGTGGAATCCTCTATGACCGTGATTTAGGCGATCTTTTAACGTACAAATTAAAGCCATGATCTTTTACATATGGGCCAGAGAGAGACATTTTATCTTGCCCTATAAAAGGACTGAAGGAAGGAGAATTTAGGATCACCGCTTACCTTCGCTTACGCCCTCGTATAGAGCATCATCGCTTGGAGATTCGCTTCCGCACATTGAGGGTATTATTGGACGTACGGAGATTACGTCTTTTGTCCTTAGGTTTGATTAGAAGACGGATTGACATCCCGTTCTTTGTTCTTATCAAGGATTGTGATTGTTTGTGTTATTCCGAATCTGATATACATCATTATCATTGTTTGTGGATTTGAGATTGATTTGAAGTTTATTGAAGGTTTTCGAAGGTTTTCATCTTTCATTCTTTTAAATCTTGAATTTGATATCATAAGGACTGTTGTTGGCTAAAACCCTTTAGCAATTCTAAGGTGAAGGGTTGATAGTTGTGGCTTAGATGTGATAGATCGATTGTAAACAGATTGGACCCTGAGAGTTAGAGAGATTCACCGACGAAGCCAGAATCACGGTGTGTTCTTGAGTTCCACGGCCGTGGAATCTCAAGATCCACCCGTAATTTCCCTTAGTTTACGAACTTTGCTTTTACTTTAATCCAAAGTTAAAGATTTGCTTTAACTTAGTCTTGGCTTTCCTTTTCTAGGTGGTAGTGAAGCCTCAACAACCTCTACTTCGATTTCGAGTGTCACAACCTTAATCGGTTTAGTTAGTCGTGATCCTTGGGTTACAAGTTTGGGTATTTGATATTAATTCTTGTCTTTAGATTCTTTCTATACTGAAGCCTCAACAACCTTTATAGAGAGTATTTCTAGATAAGTCATATAAAGCCTTGGAACTTCACCGTATATTGCTTTGCATTAGTATACCTTTGCAACTCTTAACTCTGTCCTTATATCTTTAGTATATCCTGAATCAATTGCCACAGCTGGATTCCTGGATCTTTAGGATTGTTGTTTTCCCAATATTTACAAAGCTTCATACATTTACTTGCTTGACAATTCTATAGCTGGATTTAACCCCCAAATCCCTGTGTTCGATACTCTAGAATTCTTGCTTAACTACATTGATCAGTACACTGCGGGTTCGCTTGCTTGATTTCTAGTTTTATAATTTTAAAGCTTATTTGCACGCACGCTAAGTGGCGAACAAGTTTTTGGCGCCGTTGCCGGAGATTTGGTTTAGGCCGAATTCGGTTATCGGTTGTCAAGCTTTGGAGCTTTTCCCTTGTTATTTGATGTCTTTTCAAGTGTATGCGCAGGTCTAGGAACAACGAAGACCTCTTACCTCTTGATCAAGAGCTTGAGAGGACTTTGAGGAGAAAGCTTAAGGAAAGAAAGATGGCTGAAGAAAGAGAACGTGATTACCAAACGGAGTTGGCGGAAAAAGAAGCTCAACTCCAATGGAGTGAGAAGACTCGCAGGAAGGAAATGGATCGTCATCAAACGAAGGTTGATGATCTAACGGACATGATGTTTCAAATGAGGCTGGAAATAAACAACCTCAAGAAGACAAAGAGAAGAAGGAGGCCATCAAGATCGGTTAGAACCAACTCATCCAATGAGGATAGCGACTCTTCCATGCCACCACTAGAGGAAATTGATCCAACGATCAATGTGAACCTGTTCGTTCCACGGGCAGCTGCCAATCGCCGTGCCCCAGCTAGAGGTGCGAGAGTCGATCGTGTGGATGAGGAGCCAAGAACTCTTGGCCAAAGGATGGATCCAACGCAACAACCACGCCGCTTGGGTGTGAACTTTGATGCTGATGATACACAAGGGTTTAGCTTCAACCCGCAAGTTATTACCATTGCCCGCCAAAATCAATTTGGGGGAATAAGCGCTGAATCTTCACATCAACATCTACAAAATTTTGAGATCATGATGGAGACAATGAAGCCAAAGAATGCAACTACCAAGAGCTATAAACTCAAGCCTTTCTTCTTCTCCTTGAAAGGGAAATCATTGTCTTGGTATCAAGCTCTTCCAAGTGGGAAACTAGACACATGGGAGGATCTTTCTGCAGAATTCCTCACTAAGTTCTTTCCGCCATCCAAGACGGCGGAGTTGAGAGGTAAGATTAATGCATTTTCTATGAGATCTAACGAAAGTTTGTTTCAATCTTGGGAAAGATTTCAGGATTTGCTATTAGATTGCCCACATCATGGCATATCTAAATTGGCGCTATTGGAGATATACTATAAGGGGCTGGATGTGGAGACACAATTCAAGCTCCAATCCCTCTCATGTGGTACATTCATAAACATGAGGGAAGATGACGCTTGGGACTTCATTGAGAAGCAAGCGCGAGTCATTGAGAAGTATTCTCACCGGAAAGTAGAGGTAAATCAAGTGGAGCAAGGAGCAAAGCTATCACAAGCAGCTCAAACTCAAATCTTTTCTCTCAATACGGAGATTAAAGAGTTGAAGGAAGCCATCAAAACCAACTTTCCAAAGCAAAAGGAACAAGATGTAGGTTATTTGGGCAACAACAATAACCACAACGGGAATGAGAATACAAACCGCAACAACCGGAACAACAACCGGAACAATTGGAACAACAACAACAACAACCGGAACAACAATTGGAACAACAATAGGGGTTCAAACAACAACAATTGGCGTCCCAACCAACAAAATTCCGGTAATTCTTATTCCAATTCTGGAAATTCACTAACTCCACCTTCCTCTTCTTCCACTCCTTTGAAAAGCCAAGGGCAAACATCTAATGGTGGAAGTACTTCGGGGAAAGAGAAGCCCGATCCCATGTTGGAAACAATTTTGGGCAAGCTTCAAGGATTGGAGACTCGCATCATCAAGGTTGATGATCACATAACTAAGGTTGATAAAGCCCAAAAGGTTTTAGAAAACCAAATGTTTAGCCATGCGGAGGAAGTTCCTAGGAATCAAGGAAAACTTCCAGGAAAGACGGAGGACAACCCAAAAGGAAGGGTAATGGCAATCACAACTAGGAGCGGAGTAACAACTACCGACCCGCAACCTAAGTTTGTAGAAGTCCCCGTTGAGAAGGAGAAAGAAAGGGGGAAGGAGAAGGAAGATGTCTACGTTCCTCCTCCAGCTTACAAAGCTCCCCTACCATTCCTGCAATCTAGAGCAAGAACGCGTCTAGACAAACAATTCGGTAAGTTTATTGAACTCATGAGTAAACTGCATATTAATATACCTTTCATTGATGCAATTGTAGGTATGCCAGCTTATGGAAAGTTCCTAAAGGAGATCCTCTCCAACAAAAGAAAGCTAGAGGATTTTGGAGAGGTTAAGACGAGTTCGGATTCATCGGATCTCATCAAAACCATGAAAGAGAAGATGCCCCCAAAGCTGAAGGATCCGGGGTCATTTTGTATTCCCATAGGAGTGGGAGATGTCACATATGATGCATTATGTGATTTAGGAGCAAGCGTTAGCATCATTCCGCTTGCCTTATGCATGAAGATCGGTTTAGGCGATCCTAAACCGGTGAAGATGACATTGTACATGGCGGATCGATCCATAACTCGTCCCGTCGGTATAGCTGAAGACGTCCCGGTCAAGCTTGGTAAGTTCTATGTTCCTATAGACTTTGTTGTGCTTGACATTCCTGCAGATAGTCCGGTCCCGATCATTCTCACAAGACCGTTTCTTACAACATCCGGCTGTATAGTCGATTGCAAGAATGCTAGACTCGCCTTTGACATAGGAGAAGAGAAGGTAGAGTTCGTCCTTTCCACTTTAGTGAAGGAACCAGCCTTCAATGAGGATATATTCAATATCCATGACGAAGAGCTATCTAAAGAGGAGGTAAGTTCTATTCTCTTCAAAGATCCCTTGCAAAAAGTTCTTTCTATGAGCATTATGGATATAGGGGAACAAGAGGAGTGCAATGAGGCAGTTGAAGCCTTAGAGAAACAAAAAGAAGTGTGTGAAGAAGAGTTCGAGAAACTCCACGATGAGGCAGAAAACGTACGGATCCACGGTCAGACAGCCTATTCTACGGCCGTGGAATTCACCAACACAAGCGTGGAGCATTCTAGTAAGTTACACGGCCGTGGAGGAAACAGAGGCACAATAATTACTTTCCACGCCCAAAATCACGGCCGTGGAGAAGGCAGGGGTGCCGTAATTTTGGGTGAATCCGAAGGAAATTGTGTTTCATCCACAACTTCTCTTGATTCTTCTCCAACACCTTCTACTTCCTTAGACACTTCTAAGGTACCATCGGATATTCCTCAAGAGCCATTGGAGACTCCTATGGTGATGGAATTGAAACCACTTCCTACACATCTAAGGTACGCATTTCTAGGATCTAATTCTACCTTTCCGGTAATTGTTAGTTCAGATTTAAGTATAGATGAACATAGTAAGCTTATGGTTGTCCTTAAGAAACATAGGAAAGCCTTAGGATATACTATAGAGGATTTAGTAGGAATCAAACCTTCCCTATGCATGCATAAGATTTTATTGGAAGAGGACTTTAGAACTTCGCGACAACCTCAAAGGCGGTTAAATCCGACCATGAAGGAGGTTGTCAAGAAGGAAATTCTTAAACTACTTGATGCAGGTATCATCTACCCTATCTCCGATAGCAAGTGGGTGAGCCCCGTATAGGTGGTTCCGAAGAAGGGAGGAATGACGGTCATCACCAACAAAAACAATGAACTCATTCCTACACAAACCGTAACAGGATGGCGGATGTGTATAGACTACCGCAAGCTGAACAACGCGACGAGGAAGGATCACTTCCCACTACCCTTCATCGACCAAATGCTTGAAAGGTTAGCACAACATTCACACTTTTTCTATCTTGACGGTTATAGTGGTTTCTTTCAGATCCCGATACACCCGGATGATCAAGAGAAGACCACGTTCACGTGCCCGTGGGGTACGTTTGCCTATAGGAGGATGCCGTTCGGGCTTTGCAACGCCCCAGCCACCTTTCAAAGGTGCATGATGGCCATCTTCTCGGAATATATAGAGGAAATCATGGAGGTTTTTATGGATGACTTCTCCGTTTATGGTTCCTCTTTTGACAATTGTCTTTCTAACCTTGCTCTTGTGTTACAAAAGTGTGAAGACACTAACCTAGTTCTTAATTGGGAGAAGTGTCAATTTATGGTGAAGGAGGGCATTGTATTAGGACACTTAATCTCTAGTAGAGGGATTGAGGTGGATAAAGCTAAGATAGAGACAATAGAAAAGCTTCCTCCCCTAACTTCGGTGAAAGGGATAAGAAGTTTTCTAGGACATGCTGGATTTTATAGGCGTTTCATAAAGGATTTCTCTAAGATATCAAAGCCGCTTACTAATCTATTGATGAAGGATGCAGTTTTTGATTTTTCACAGGAATGTTTAGATGCGTTCAATAAGATTCGGGAAGCTCTAATCTCAGCCCCGATTATCCAACCTCCGGATTGGAATCTTCCCTTTGAGGTTATGTGTGATGCAAATGACGTAGCTATAGGAGCTGTTCTTGGGCAAAGAAAGGAAGGACGAACCCACGCTATCTACTACGCTAGCAAGACGCTAGATGAAGCACATCTCAACTACGTCACTACAGAAAAAGAATTCTTAGCAATTGTATATGCAATTGACAAATTTCGCTCTTATCTTGTAGGTGCAAAGGTGATTGTATACACGGATCATGCTGCGATCCGGTATCTACTTGCAAAGAAGGATGCGAAGCCAAGGCTAATTAGATGGATTATTCTCCTACAAGAATTTGATCTAGAGATCCGCGACAAGAAGGGTTCGGAAAATTCTGTTGCGGATCATTTGACTCGCCTAACACATCTAGAGGACGACCATCTACCTATAGATGACTCCTTTCCGGACGAGCATTTACATATCATAGAGGAGTGCATCGACATGATCACCAAAGGTAACGAACCATGGTTTGCTGATTTTGTTAACTATTTGGTTTGTCAGGAATTACCACCCGGATTATCCTACGCACAAAGAAAGAAGTTCTTTAAGGATATTCGGGAATACTTTTGGAATGAACCTCTCCTCTTTAAGGGAGGTCCGGACGGCATTATTCGACGATGTGTGCCTGAAGATGAGATGCAAAGTGTCATCCGTCATTGTCATTCACTACCTTGTGGAGGACACGCTAGTTCGAACAAGACTAGCGCTAAGGTATTGCAATCTGGATTCTTTTGGCCTACTCTATTTAAAGATGTGCAAACCTTTGTTTCCTGCTGCGATGCTTGTCAAAGAATAGGGAATATATCTAGGAGGAATGAGATGCCTCTCAACAACATCCAAGAGGTGGAGATCTTTGACGTTTGGGGAGTAGACTTTATGGGACCTTTCCCATCATCTTGTGGAAACCAATACATACTTTTAGCGGTGGATTATGTTTCGAGATGGGTTGAAGCAATTGCCTCTCCCACCAATGATGCCATGGTAGTTGTTAAGTTCTTTAACAAGACCATCTTCCCACGATTTGGGACACCACGGACTATCATTAGTGATGGAGGTTCTCACTTTATTGTCCGGCGCTTTGAAGGTCTTTTAGCTAAGTATGGGGTGACTCACAAGATCGCCACCCCTTATCATCCACAAACTAGTGGACAAGTGGAGATCTCAAACCGGGAGATCAAAGGAAGCCTAGAGAAGACGGTTTCAAGGACTAGGAAGGATTGATCTTTGAAGTTAGATGATGCATTGTGGGCGTACCAGACTGCATATAAGACTCCCATCGGAACAACACCATACAATCTTGTGTATGGGAAGTCTTGTCACTTACCGGTAGAGTTGGAGCACAAGGCGTATTGGGCAATAAAGTGGTTGAACTTCAGCATGAAGGAAGCGGGAGAGAAGCGTCTCTTGGACCTCAATGAGCTTGAAGAACTTCGCTTGAACGTCTACGAAAACGCCAAGATCAATAAAGAAAGAGCGAAGCGTTGGCATGATAAGCATATCATCCCAAAGGACCTCAAAGAAGGAGATCAAGTTCTCCTCTTCAATTCAAGGCTTCGTTTCTTTCCAGGTAAGCTTAAATCTCGTTGGACTAGACCTTTTCTAATCAAACGTGTTTTTCCCCATGGTGCAGTTGAAGTATGGGGTGAAAAGAAGCTTTAAGGTGAACGGTCAACGACTCAAGAAGTATACACCGGAACTCCAAGCTGAAGAGTTCGCGCCCACCGCACTCGAATAAGTGCGAATTTGGTCTAGCTACGGACCTTAAACAAAGCGCTTCTTGGGAGGTAACCCAAGGTATTGCATTTACGTTTTTTGTTTTTGATTCATAGATTAGAATAGTATAGACGATTTGTTTTGTTTTGCCTTCGATGCCTTCCGGTATGTTCGTGTTTTTGAATGTAGGATTAGTGGAAAAGAAAGGGGGAATGAAAAGTTTGAAGAAAATAGACGAAACTTGGACTTTGGCACATTACAGAGAGTTCCACGGCCAAAACCACGGCCGTGCTACAGTGACCGTAATTTTCAAAAGCCTGAGAAAAATCACCAAACCACGGTTCCGTACAAAACCATGGCCGTGGAAACCCCCGATAGACCGTGATTTTCAAAAATTTTTATGGCCACTATAAAAACCACGTTTCTTCACAAACACCACAAAAATTCCCAATTCCACGCCCAAAACGCCGATTGCCTTCCGCCTCTCTCAATTTCTCGTTCGTTAATCGTTTTTAACGATTCTTTGGCCAAAACTGAAGCAATTTCCGTCACCTACAAGATCCAAGCAACGATTCGAGCGGCAATTCACCGGAGAAGACAAAATTCGGATTCCAAAATCCGAAAACCTAGGTTTTTCACCCCTTCTTTCTCTTTGTCGATTCGGCTTCGTTTTTGCTAGAATTTTTAGGAGAACTGATTGGAATTGGACTGAAATTAGTCTAGGGCTGCTTGCTATTGAGTTTGGTGTGATTCTACTGAGTTTTGAGAATTTGCGTAACGAACCACGGTCTCTGGGCATTCCACGGCCGTGGAATTTGAAGAACAGACCGTGGTTTCTAACAGAAATGGATCTCGTTAGGAGAATGTCTCAGAGAAACAAAAAGAGGAAAGACAATACTTCTTCCTCTTCTAGAGCACCACCAACTGAGCCCCCATCACCCCCATCATCACCATCACCACCTCCTCCTAGGATCCCTACTATCCATGAGGATCATCTCGATGCTTTAGAGAGGATCCATAAGCGAGTTGTCATAGGACCTAGGTATCTACTACTTGAGGAGTTAGGGCCTTTGCATGTCGTAGGGGATCTCACTTGGCTACTAGATAGAGCCGGATTGGTCGTCTTCTCCGCTATTCGAGAAGACGCTTATGAGGAGATCACTAGGGAGTTCGTGGTCTCGTTTGAGCATAGCCACGTTGACAGGACCGTTTCTTTCCGACTGATGGAGAGAAACTATGAGTTTTCTATTAGAGAGTTTGGAGCCTTCTTTGGGTTCCATGAGACCTTCAATGGTCGATTCCCTAGTGGCGTATACGCCAAGGATTTCTGGGAGGAGATAGCTATGATATACGCCAGCGAGGACCGCTGGCAACCTGCTGATACCAAGGCTAGGTTGATCTACCACCTAGCCTTGAAGATTGCAAATAGAGTGCTTTCTGAGTGTCTCTTCCCTAGGACGGAGACACCTCTGAAGATTAAGATGGACGAGTTGTTTTTTCTCTGCTGTATGTTATACGGTAGGCCAGCTGATTGTGCCACCCTCTTAGTTGCTACTATGAGCAAGCTAAAGAACAAGAGGGCTGGCAACATTGGATATGGTGGGATGGTCACCCACCTTGCTAGGCAGTTAAGGATAGACTTCTCCACGTGCACCCGCATTGCAGCTAGACCTCTAGGACTTCAGAGCCTCATGACTAGAGGCATCATCTTCCCTACACATAGAGGTCCACCTACAGCTGCCATGCCTTGGGAGAGTAGGACAGGTAGAGGGATTGCTTGGCTTCCTGAGTATTTCATTATGGCTGGACGCCATAACTGGAAGAAGACGTTCGCTGCCATGCATGCGAACAGACTTGTAGCACCGCCCTACGTTCCCCCTGAGCCACCAGTTGTAGAGGAGGAGGAGATGAGAGGAGGTGATGAGTATGAGGGAGGAGGAGGAGAGCATGACTTTGGTACCTTTCCGGATCAACCGGATGCAGTTCCCGACCCTCCTAGACACTCTCCACGTCCTACTAGAGCTTCTGGTTCTTCCTCTCGCCGCGCCAGCGTGAGCGAGAGACCGACGTGGATGGCGGATCCTCCTACTTGGTATAGTACACAGCCGGAGTAGATGGGAGCTCCACCACCTTGGCATGCACAGCCACCATCTGCACCAGCACCGTCAGACGCACCGGCATGGTACAGCCAGCCGTCCGGATGGTATGAGCAGCTGCCGGAGTGGGCCACCGATCTTTCCAGCAGGGTCGGAGCCTTGGAGATCCGTGCAGATGCTAGGGATGCACGAGCCGCCGATCATGACCGCATGATGAGAGACATATACCGCCAGTAGTTTGGGCGGAACTATGATCCCGGCTTCTTCCCGTTTCCACCTCCACCGGCACCTCAGTGAGGATGATTGATGATCCACCACTTTAGCCGCTCCACCACCGTTTTGTGAGTTCTTTTTCTTTCTTTCTTTTCTTTATTTTTTCTTTTTGAACATTAGGGACAATGTTTGCTCGAAGTATGGGGTGGGGTGTGACTAATCGTTTGTAATAACTCTTACTCACTTTGTATGCTTTTATCGAGAACACCGTGCATGTTTCATTCTATTGTTACATGTTTCATTATTGCATTGCATGAAAAAGCTTTTGAAAAACCCATAAAAAATTTTTGAAAATTTTGTGCTTCTAAGGATAGAGATGACTTCTATGATAATCACTACTTGTGAATTGAGTTTTGATGACAATCGCATGCTTAAACAAATAGTGAATTGAAAAGAAATTGAATGAGTTGATTATTCCTCTTTTGCAAGTTTCATAATGTGAAGAACGTTACTTAAATCATATTAGGAAATCAAGGTTGAAATCACATGATAAGTTCTTATACTTTTTGTTGAAATGATTAAGGCAATTCGATTTTCTTTCTTCTTTCTTTGATCATTTAGCCCCTCAATGAAATAATGGCCTCCTTTACCTATCCGGGAATTTGGAGGAGTTGATATTTGGCATGTTTGATGTGGGAGGGCCATGAAAGCAAAATTTTGCATTCAAAGAATAGAAAGAACTTATAGGTTTGGGGAAGTCAATCATGACGATGAGTAACTCGGCACAATTCACATAGCCGGGTGTTTGTGTCTTGCCAAAGTCGGATTGAGCGATATTCCTAGCGGATTATGGTATGTGCATCAAGGGTTTGAGGCATCTCGCAAAAATGAGAACCGTCAATCTCCTAGGCTTCGGTTTTTGTGCACCTCTGTCCATAACTCCAAAAGTAAAGTCGAAAAATGAATTGAAAAGAAGAGAGTGAAGCTCTAAGTTGAAAGTGTTGCAAAACCGCAAGAGAAAAAAAAGAGAAGAGTTAGTTATCCACTTTCCCGGATTCATGCACCACATTCCTTAAAGTTTTCCTTCCCTTTCCGCATTCTAGACCTTGTTTGAAAGTCCTTAAGATCAAGAGAATGATATATGACTTGGTGATCTAAATTGAAGTTTCTTATGATTGATTTTGATAATGTTTGAAGGTTATGATGTTTACATGGAAGTTTGATCAATTCATGAGTTTTCTTTACTCTTTACTCTTTGATTTTGTATATGAAAGTATTATGAACGAATGAAGCAAGATTTGAGGATGATCTATTGACTAGAAAGCACCTTCATCTAAAAGAAGTTTTGTTTTTGAGAGTATATCCATATTTCATCCTAACTTGAGTTTTGAAGCTTTTGAAAGACCTTGCTTGGGGACAAGCAAGTGGCAAGTATAGGGTTATTTGTTAGCATGAAATATTGTAATATTTTAGGCACATTTTCTAGATGTATTTCATCCATATTAGTGTTCATTGATAAAGCATTGAAGCAATTTTGAGCTAGTTTATTTATATTGTCGATATAGAGGTCTACATAAGCTTTGTGTTGATTGTAGGCAAATAAGAGCTAAAAACTGAACGAATCAAGGGAGAATGGAGATGGATTGAGCATGTCCAAGGATTGAGGACACCACAAAGGAGCTAAGGAAGATGCTAGGATGAAGAATGGCACAAAACAAAGTGAATTACGAGCTACTTATGTTTCCACGCTCTAAAATACGGCCGTAATGAAGTCCACGCTCTAAACCACGACCGTGGAACTTTGGCAACATGAGCGTGGAGCATTCCAGTAAGTTACACAGCCGTGGAAGTTGAGAAGCACCGTAATCAAATTCCACGCTCTAAACCACGGGCGTGGAATCCTCTATGACCGTGATTTAGGCGATCTTTTAACGTACAAATTAAAGCCACGATCTTTTACATATGGGCCAGAGAGAGACATTTTATCTTGCCCTATAAAAGGACTGAAGGAAGGAGAATTTAGGATCACCGCTTACCTTCTCTTATGCCCTCGTATAGAGCATCATCGCTTGGAGATTCGCTTCCGCACATTGAGGGTATTATTGGACGTACGGAGATTACGTCTTTTGTCCTTAGGTTTGATTAGAAGACGGATTGACATCCCGTTCTTCGTTCTTATCAAGGATTGTGATTGTTTGTGTTATTCCGAATCTGATATACATCATTATCATTGTTTGTGGATTTGAGATTGATTCGAAGTTTATTGAAGGTTTTCGAAGGTTTTCATCTTTCATTCTTTTAAATCTTGAATTTGATATCATAATGACTGCTGTTGGCTAAAACCCTTTAGCAATTCTAAGGTGAAGGGTTGATAGTTGTGCCTTAGATGATGATAGATCGATTGTAAACAGATTGGACCCTGAGAGTTAGAGAGATTCGCCGATGAAGCCAGAATCACGGTGTGTTCTTGAGTTCCACGGCCGTGGAATCTCAAGATCCACCCGTAATTTCCCTTAGTTTACGAACTTTGCTTTTACTTTAATCCAAAGTTAAAGATTTGCTTTAACTTAGTCTTGGCTTGCCTTTTCTAGGTGGTAGTGAAGCCTCAACAACCTCTACTTCGATTTCGAGTGTCACAACCTTAATCGGTTTAGTTAGTCTTGATCCTTGGGTTACAAGTTTGGGTATTTGATATTAATTCTTGTCTTTAGATTCTTTCTATACTGAAGCCTCAACAACCTTTATAGAGAGTATTTCTAGATAAGTCATATAAAGCCTTGGAACTTCACCGTATATTGCTTTGCATTAGTATACCTTTGCAACTCTTAACTCTATCCTTATATCTTTAGTATATATCTTGAATCGATTACCACAGCTGGATTCCTGGATCTTTAGGATTGTTGTTTTCCCAATATTTACAAATCTTCATACATTTACTTGCTTGACAATTCTATAACTGGATGTAATCCCCCAAATCCCTGTGTTCGATACTTTGGAATTCTTTCTTAACTACATTGATCCGTACACTGCGGGTTTGCTTGCTTGATTTCAAGTTTTATAAATTTAAAGCTTATTTGCACGCACGCTAAGTGGCGAACAAAATACTCCTTCAATTGGTTCAACAATGAAAGGGAAAGAGAAGAGGCCATTAAGCATGAACTTGCGATGTGGGATGAACTGAATGTCCCTAAAAAGATTTGTGAGGAGCCCCTTGAAGATTTGTTCGCCCCTAAAGGTGTGTGCAAATAAGCTTTAAATTTATAAAACTAGAATCAAGCAAGCGAACCCGCAGTGTACGGATCGACGTAGTTAAGCAAGAATTTCAGAGTATCGAACACAGGGATTTGGGTGGGAACAAATTCAATTGCAGGTTATCAAGCGAGTAAATATGAGAGTTTTGCAAATATTGGGAAAACAACAATCCTAAAGATCCAAGTATCCAGCTGTGGCAATCGATTCAAGATATACTAATGATATAAAGACAGAGTTGAGGTATGCAAAGGTATGCTAATGTAAGGTAATCGTACGGTGAAGTTCCAAAAACCTTATATGACTCACCTACAAGACACTCTCTATACAGGTTGTTGAGGCTCAATATAGAAAGGTTCTAAAGGCAAGAATCAATGTCAAATACCCAAACTTGTAATCCAAGGATCAAGACTAACTTAGCCGATTACGGTTATGACACTCACAATCGAGGTAGAGGTTGTTGAGGCTTCACTACTACCTAGAAAAGGCAAGCCTAAACTAAGTTAAAGCAAATCTTTAACTTTGGATTAAAGTAAAAGCAGGTTCGTAAACTTAAGGGAAATTACGGGCAGATCTTGAGACTCCACGGCCGTGGAACTCAAGAACAAACCGTAATTTAGGGTTCGTCGACGATTCTCTCTAACTCTCAGGGTCTAATCTGTTTACGATCGATCTATCATCATCTAAGCCACAACTATAAACCCTTCACCTTAGAATTGTTAAGGGTTTTTAGCCAATAACCGTCATGTTGATATCAATTCAAGAATTAAAAGATAGAAAGATGAAAACTTCCGAAAACTTTCAATAAACTTCGAACCAATCTCAAAGTCACAACCGAGAACAAATATTGTTAATGGATTCAGAATAAAGCAAACAATCACAATCTTAGGAAAGAGGGGAAAACGGGATGTCAATCCGTTTTCCAAATCAAACCTAAACAAGAAGAGAGGTCTTCTTGCAACAATCTTCCAAAAGCTTCGATCTTCCGCCAATCCGGAGATCTCAACAGCAATCTCCACCAAGAGTGCGAGATTAGGGCAAATCCCAAACACGTACTTCGATCTCCAATGAGATGTCAATGCCTCCAATCGAGGGCTAAACTGGCGTTCAAATTCTCTAAGCGGAGATGAAGCGTAGATTGCCAAAAATCCCTCTAAGCGAAGATCTCTACGAGGTGTAGGCGTCGATGAATGCCGCTAAGCGAGGATCTCTACGAGGTGTAGGCGTCGATGAATGCCGCTAAGCGAGGATCTCTACGAGGTGTAGGCGTCGATGAATGCCGCTAAGCGAGGATGACGGAATCTTGCTTTGTCCGTCTTTTTATAGGGCAAGATAAAATATCGGCCCGGCCCAAATCTTCAAAAGATCGTGGCTTCAAAGTGTGGCGAAAAAGATCGCCAAGATCACGGTCGTGGAAGATTCCACGACCGTAATTTAGAGCGTGGATTGTGTCACGGTTTGGACCATATGTTCCACGACCGTAATAGTTACTGGAATGCATCACGCCTCTCTTTGCAGGGTTCCACGGCCGTGGAACTAAACGTGGTTTGTAGTACGGCCGTATTTTAGAGCGTGGTTTAGGGCAAGAACGTGATTCTTCCCTAGCCTCGTGCATTCCTCAAGTTGAACTCCAATTTGCTCCTAAGAATGCCCTCAATCCATGGACATACTTGATCAACTCTTCTTTGCTCGATTCCGTTCGGAAATGACTCTCAATCACCTATATTTCAACATAAAGCTAGTGTAGACATCCATATCGACAATATAGGCAAACTAGCTCACATATGCAACATTGCTAAATCAAAGACTATCAATATGAATCAAATACACTTAGAAAACGTGTCTAAAATATCACAATATTTCATGCTAACAAATAACCCCATACTTAACACTTGCTTGTCCCTAAGCAAGGTCTTTCAAAAAGCTTTAAACAAAAGTTAGGATGAAATATGTGTACCTTCTCAAAGCAATACTTCTTTTGGAGGAATGTGCCTTCTAAAGAATAGATCATTCTCAAACCTTGCTTCAATCGTTTATTAGACTTTCATACACTTAATCAAAGAATAAAAAGAAAAGAAAACTCATGAATCAATTTAACTTCTAAACAAGCATCATAACCTTCAAACATTATCAAAATCAATCATAAGAAACTTCAATCTAGATCACCAAGTCATATAACATTCTTTTGATCTTAAGGACTTTCAAAGAAGAGGTCTAGAATGTGGAAGGGAAGGGAAAACTTTAAGGGAATGTGGTGCATGAATCCGGGAAAGTGGACAACTACCTTCTTCTTCTTTTGCGGTTTCCGCAACACTTCAACTTAGAGCTTCGCTCTCTTCTTTTCATTTTTCGACTTTACTTTTGGAGTTATGGACAGAGGTGCACAAAAACCGAAGCCTAGGAGATTGGCGTTTCTCAATTTTTATGAGATGCCTCAAACCCTTAGCGCACATACCATAATCCGCTAGGAATATCGCTCAATCCGACTTTGGCAAGACACAAACACCCGGCTATGTGAATGGTGCCGAGTTACTCATCGTCATGATTGACTTCCCCAAACCTATAATTTCTTTCTATTCTTTTGATTGCAAATAATTGCTCTCATGGCCCTCCCACATCAAACATGCCTTTTTCATTCACTTCTCCAAGTTCCCGGATAGGTAAAGGAGGCTAATATTTCAATGAGGAGCTAAAATGGTCAAAAGAAAGAAGAAAGAAAGATCGAATTGCCTTAATCATCTCAACAAGAAGTATAAGAACTTATAGTATGATTTCAACTTCAATTTCTCAACATGATTTAGGTAACATTTATCATATTATGAAACTTGCAAAAGAGGTAAAATTCATTCATTCAAATTCTTTTCAATTCACAATTCTTTTAAGCATGCAATTGTCATCAAACTCAATTCACAAGTAGTGATTATCATAGAAATCATCTCAATTCATTAGAAGCACAAAAATTTCAAAATTTTTCAATTTTTATGGGTTTTTCAAGTTCTTTTTCATGCAATGCGATAATGAAACGTGAAACACATAATGAACATGCACTGATAGTCTCGAATAAAAGTAAACATAGTAAGTAGAGTTATTACAAACTTTTTAGTACATCCCACCCCATACTTAGGACGAACATTGTCCCTAATGTTCAAAAAGAAAGAGAGAAAAGAAGAAAAGAAAAAGAAACTCACAAAGTGGTGGCGGGAATGTCTAAAACGAACGGTCATGCATCAAATCACTGTGGTGCCGGCGGAGGCGGGAATGGAGAGAAGCTCGGATCATAGAACCGCCCAAACTGCTGGCGGTAGACGTCCCTCATCATGTGGTCAAGGTCGTCTAGGCGTCCGTCTCTAGCATTGGCTCGGATCTCCAATGCTCCTACTCTCTCTGAAAGTCCGGTAGCCCAATCCGGCATCTGCTCGTACCATCCCGGGGCCTGACTATACCATGCTGGAGCGTCGGATGGTGCTGGTGCTGGTGGAGGTGCTGCTGGCTGCTCTGTAGACGAAGGAGGCGGAACGCCATACCATGCGGGAGGTGTGGTCATCCACGTGGGCCTCTCACTCACGCTAGCGTGGCGAGATGACGAGCCTGAGGCTCTAGCTGGACGTGGAGAGCGTCTAGGTACATCTGGGGCCGCCTCCGGCTGATCCGGAAACGTGCCAAACTCCTGCTCGGCTCCTCCTCCACTCTCAAACTGATCTCCCATATCCTCCTCCTCAACAACTGGTGGTGGGACATAAGGGGGAGCTACTATCCTGTTCGCATGCATAGCAGCGAACGTCTCCTTCCAATTATGGCGTCCCGTCATAATGGAGTACTGCGGCAGCCACTCTATACCCCTACCCGTCCTACTCTCCCAAGGCATGCCCGCATAAGGCGGACCTCTATGTGTGGGGAAGATGAGACCCCTAACCATGAAAGCATGTAGCCCTAAAGGAACGGCCAGTATGCGGGTGCAAGCAGAAAAGTCGACACCAAAACTCCTAGCAATGTGGGTAACTATCCCACCATATCCGATGTTTCCCTTCTTCTTGTTCTTGAGCTTGCTCATCGTAGCAGCCAAGAGAGTAGCACAATCTGCACGGCGTCCATAAAGCATGGAGTAAAGCAAGAATAGCTCATCTGTCTTGATCTTTTGGGGCGTCTCCGTCCTAGGAAAGAGACACTCCGAAAGAACACGGTGAGCTATCTTCAAGGCTAGATGGTACATCAATCTAGCCTTGGTATCAGCGGGTTGCCAATGGTCCTCGTCGGCGTATATCATCGCAACCTCCTTCCAAAAGTCCTTGGCGTAAACGCCACTCGGAAATCGACCATTAAAGGTCTCATGGAACCCGAAAATGGTCCCAAACTCACGGATACTCAAATGGTAGTCTCTCTCCATGAGGCGGAAAGAGACGGTCCTATCTACGTGGTTGTGCTCAAAGGATGTCACAACCTCCCGTGTAATCTCCTCATATGCGTCTTCTCGGATAGCCGAGAAGACAACTAATCCGGCTCTATCCAAGAGCCAAGTAAGGTCATCAACAATGTTGAGAGGAGCTAGATCCTCCAACAACAAATATCTAGGGCCAATCACTGCCCTCTCCTTGATCCTATCAAGTGCATCAAGATGATCGTCGTGTATGGTCGGGACTCTAGGGTGAGGGGGTGAAGATGGAGGTGAAGGTGAGGATGGAGGTGAAGGTGAAGAGGGTGGTGGTGCCCTAGAGGATGAGGAGGAGGAGGGATTACCCTTCCTTTTCTTATTCTGCTCATTCTTCTTCTCTTTTATCCTCCCTGAAACTCTTCTCACGAAATCCATTCTGCTCAAAATTACGGTCTGTTCTTCAGCAAACCACGGCCGTAATTTACCCAGAGACCGTGATTCGTCTCAGAAAATCACAAATCTCAGCAAATCAGCAATCAATCTCCACAACAGGCAGTCCTAGTCTAATTTCCTCCAATTTCAATCAGTTCTTCCTAAAAATCTCTAACAAAAACAACCAAATCGGCAAGAATCAAGAAGGGAGAAGAAAACCTCTTTTTCGGATTGAAAAACCCGAAATGCGCGTTCGTTGGTGAATTTCCGTTCGATTCGTCGCTTGGATCTTGTTTGTGGTTGAATTTGCTTCAGTTTAGGAGGAAGAATCGTTGAAAACGATTAGGAAACGAAGAATTGAGAGAGGGTCGTGGGTTTTCGGCACTTAGGTCGTGGAAAGAGGGGTTTTGGGTGGTTTTTGTGAAGAATGTGGCTTATATAGTCGCAGGCAAAATTTTGAAAATCACGGTCTGTCAGGGTATTCCACGGCCATGGAAGTGTACGGAACCGTGGTAGTGGTGATTTTTCAAAGGCTTTTGGAAATTACGGGTACTGTAGCTATGACGTCCGTAATTTAGACCGTGGAACCCTCTGTAAAGCTCCAAAGTCCAAATTTCGTCACTTTTCTTCGACATCGTCCTCCTCTTTTCCTTTTCCATCGATCCTACATCCAAAAACACGAACATACCGGAAGAAATCGAGGCAAAAACAAAGCAAACAAACGTCTATACTAAGCTAATCTATGAATCGAAAATAAAAACAAAAATGCAATACCTTGGGTTGCCTCCCAAGAAGCGCTTTGTTTAAGGTCCGTAGCTAGACCATTCTCGCACTTATTCGAGTGCGGTAGGCGCAAACTCCTCAGCTTGGAGTTCCGGCGTATACTTCTTGAGTCGTTGGCCGTTCACCTTAAAAGTTCCGCTCGCTTCACCCTATACTTCAACTGCACCATGGGGGAAAATACGCTTAATTAGAAAAGGCCCGGTCCAACGGGATTTAAGCTTACCTGGAAAGAGGCGAAGTCTTGAATTGAAGAGGAGAACTTGATCTCCTTCTTTGAAGTCCTTTGGAATGATATGCTTATCATGCCAACGCTTTGCTCTTTCCTTGTAGATCTTAGCGTTTTCATAAGCGTTCAAGCGGAGTTCATCCAGCTCATTGATGTCTAGGAGACGCTTCTCTCCCGCTTCTTTCATGCTGAAGTTCAACCACTTGATAGCCCAAAACGCTTTGTGCTCCAACTCTACCGGCAAGTGACAAGACTTCCCATACACAAGGTTGTATGGTGTGGTTCCTATGGGAGTCTTGAATGCAGTCCGGTATGCCCACAATGCATCGTCAAGCTTCAAAGACCAATCCTTCCTAGTCCTTGAAACCGTCTTCTCTAGGATTCCTTTGATCTCCCTATTTGAGATCTCAACTTGTCCACTCGTTTGTGGATGGTAAGGGGTAGCGATCTTGTGAGTAACCCCATACTTAGCTAGAAGAGCTTCAAAGCGCCGGGCAATGAAGTGAGAACCTCCATCACTAATGATCGTCCTCGGTGTCCCAAATCGCGGGAAAATGGTCTTGTTGAAGAACTTAACCACCACCATGGCATCATTGGTGGGGGAGGCAATTGCTTCCACCCATCTAGAAACGTAATCCACCGCCAATAGTATGTATTGGTTTCCACAAGAGGATGGGAATGGTCCCATGAAATCGACTCCCCAAACGTCGAAAATCTCCACCTCTTGGATGTTGTTGAGGGACATCTCATTCCTTCTAGAAACATTGCCTGTTCTTTGACAAGCATCACAGCAAGAAACAAAGGATTGCACATCTCTAAACAAAGTAGGCCAAAAGAATCCAGATTGCAATACCTTTGCGCTAGTCTTGTTCGAACTAGCGTGTCCTCCACAAGGTAGTGAATGACAATGACGGATGACACTTTGCATCTCATCTTCCGGCACACATCGCCGAATGATGCCATCCGGACCTCTCTTGAAGAGGAGAGGCTCATTCCAATAGTACTCCCGGACGTCCTTAAAGAACTTCTTCCTTTGTGCGTAGGATAGTCCGGGTGGTATCTCTTGGCAAACCAAATAGTTAACAAAATCAGCAAACCATGGTTCGTTACCTTTGGAGATCACGTTGATGCACTCCTCTATGATATGTAGGTGTTCGTCCGGAAAGGAGTCATCAATGGGTAGATGGTCGTCCTCTAGATGTGTTAGACGACTCAAGTGATCCGCAACAGAATTTTCTGAACCTTTCTTGTCGCGGATCTCAAGATCGAATTCTTGTAGGAGAAGAATCCATCTAATCAGCCTTGGCTTCGCATCTTTCTTCGCAAGGAGGTACCGGATCGCAGCATGATCCGTGTAGACAATCACCTTTACACCTACAAGATAAGAGCGAAACTTGTCAATAGCATAGACAATGGCTAAAAACTCTTTCTCGGTAGTGGCGTAGTTGAGTTGCGCTTCATCTAGCGTCTTGCTAGCATAGTATATGGCATGGGTTCTCCCTTCCTTTCGTTGTCCAAGAACAGCTCCAATAGCTACGTCACTAGCATCGCACATAATCTCAAAGGGTAGAGTCCAATCCGGAGGTTGGATAATAGGTGCTGAGATTAGAGCTTGCCGAATGGTGTTAAACGCATCCAAACATTCCTGCGAAAACTCAAAAACCGCATCCTTCATCAATAGATTAGTGAGAGGTTTTGATATCTTAGAAAAGTCCTTGATGAAACGTCTATAAAATCCAGCATGTCCTAGGAAACTTCTTATCCCTTTCACCGAAATTGGGGGAGGAAGTTTCTCTATGGTCTCTATCTTAGCCTTGTCTACCTCTATCCCTCTACTAGATACTAAGTGACCTAATACAATTCCTTCCTTAACCATGAATTGACACTTCTCCCAATTAAGAACTAGGTTAGTGTCTTCACACCTTTGCAAAACAAGAGAAAGGTTAGAAAGGCAATCGTTAAAAGAGGAACCGTATACGGAGAAGTCGTCCATGAAGACTTCCATGATTTCCTCTATGTATTCGGAGAAGATGGCCATCATGCACCGTTGGAAGGTGGTTGGGGCGTTGCAAAGCCCGAACAGCATTCTCCTATAAGCAAACGTACCCCAAGGGCACGTGAATGTGGTCTTCTCCTGATCGTCCGGATGTATCGGAATCTGAAAGAAACCACTATAGCCGTCAAGGTAGCAAAAATGTGAATGTTGCGCTAACCTTTCAAGCATTTGATCAATGAATGGCAATGGAAAATGATCCTTCCGCGTTGCGTTGTTGAGCTTGCGGTAGTCTATGCACATCCGCCATCCAGTTACGGTTCGGGTAGGAATGAGTTCGTTGTTCTTGTTGGTGATGACCGTCATTCCTCCCTTCTTCGGAACTACTTGAACTGGACTCACCCACTTGCTATCGGAGATAGGGTAGATGATACCTGCATCAAGAAGCTTAAGAATTTCCTTCTTGACAACCTCCTTCATGGTCGGATTCAACCACCTTTGTGGTTGTCTTGAAGTTCTAAAATCTTCCTCCATTAGTATCTTATGCATGCATAGGGAGGGTTTAATTCCTACTAAGTCCTCGATAGTATAGCCTATAGCTTTCCTATGTTTCCTAAGGACAATCATGAGCTGTTCATGTTCATCTATGCTTAGATCGGAACTAACAATAACCGGAAAGGTCGAATTAGATCCTAGAAAAGCGTACCTTAGATGAGTAGGAAGTGGTTTGAGTTCCATTGCTTTTGGAGCTTCCAACGATCTTTGAGAAGCATCCGACATCTCCTTAGAAGTCTCTAAGGGTGTTGAGTGTGTTGGAGAAGAATCAGAAGAAGTTGAAGAATTGCCTCGATCACTCTCTTCCACGGCCAAAATTACGGGTGGATCTTGTCCTCCACGGCCGTGGTTTAGGGCGTGGAAGGGAAATACGGTTGTCACATCTTCTCCACGACTGTATAATCCCCTGGAATGAGGCATGATTTTGGTTGTGGAATCCACGGTCGTGGAATACAAGGTATGACCGTGGATTTTGACATTCTCAGCCTCATCGTGGAGTTTCTCAAACTCCTCTTCATGCATCTCTTCTTGTGCTTCTAAGGCTTCAATTGCCTCATTGCACTCTTCATCTTCCCCTACATTGGTTAGACTCATAGTGATAACTTTTTGTAAAGGATCGTTAAAAAGAATTGCACTTACCTCCTCTCTAGACAAACCTTCTTCATCTTGGATATCGTAGATATCCTCATCAAAGATTGGCTCCTTCACTAGAGTGGAAAGAACGAACTATACTTTCTCTTCTCCTATATCAAAAGCGAGTCTACCATTCTTGCAATCGACTATGCAGCCGGAAGTTGCAAGAAACGGTCTTCCGAGTATGATCGGGACCGGACTATCTGCAGGAATGTCAAGCACGACAAAATCAATGGGAACAAAGAATTTACCTAGCTTGACCGGGACGTCTTCTACAATACCGACGGGGCGAGTGATGGATCGATCCGCCATGTATAACGTCATCTTCACCGGTTTAGGGTCTCCTAAACCGATCTTCCTACACAATGCAAGTGGTATGATGCTCACACTTGCTCCTAAGTCACATAACGCATCGTATGTGACATCTCCCACTCCAATGGGAATGCAAAATGACCCCGGATCCTTCAGCTTTGGGGGCATTTTCTCCTTCATGGTCTTGATGAGATCCGAAGAATCCGAACTCATCTTGACCTCACCGAAGTCCTCTAGCTTCCTCTTGTTGGAGAGGAGCTCCTTCAAGAACTTGCCATAAGCCGGCATACCTACAATAGCATCAATAAATGGTATATTAATATGCAGCTTGCTCATGAGTTCTATGAACTTACCGAATTGTTTGTCTAGGCGCGCTCGCGCTCTAGATTGAGGAAATGGTAGGGGAGGTTTATAAGCTGGAGGAGGAACATAGACATCTCCCTTCTCCTTCCCCTTCTCCTTGTCCTTCTCTACGGGGACTTCAACGAACGTAGGTTGCGGATCGGTAGTAGTCACTCCGCTCCTAGTCGTAATCGCCATCACCCTTCCTTTAGGGTTGTCCTCCGTCTTTCCTGGAAGCTTCCCTTGATTTCTAGGAACTTCCTCCGCATGGTTGAACATTTGGTTTTCCAGAACTTTTTGAGCTTTGTCAACCTTAGAAACTTGATCATCAACCTTGATGAGGCGGTTCTCTAACCCTTGAAGCTTTCCCAAAATCGTCTCCAATATGGGATCGGGCTTCTCCTTCCCCGAAGTGTTTCCTCCATTAGATGATTGCCCCTGGCTTTTCAAAGGAGTAGAGGAAGAGGAAGGTGGAGTTAGTGAATTAGAATTGGAAGGGTAAGAGTTACCGGAATTTTGTTGATTGGAGCGCCAATTGTTGTTGTTTGAACCCTATTATTGTTCCAATCGTTGTTCCGGTTGTTGTTGTTTCCATTCCAATTGTTATTCCGGTTGTTGTTCCGGTTATTGTTGTTGCCGCCATTGTTGTTGCCCAAATAACCAACATCCTTCCCTTGTTGCTTTGGGAAGTTGGTCTTGATAGCCTCCTTCAACTCTTTGATCTCATTGTTGAGGGAGAAAATCTGATTTTGAGCTTCGTGTGTGAGTTTTGTTCCTTGCTCCACACGATTTCCTTCCACTTTCCGGTGGGAATACTTCTCTATGACCCTTGCTTGCTTCTCAATGAAGTCCCAAGCGTCATCTTCTCTCATGTCCATGAACGTTCCACATGAGAGGGATTGGAGGTTGAATTGCGTTCCCGCATCTAGCCCCTTGTAGTAAATCTCCAGCAAGGCAAGTTTGGATATGCCATGATGAGGGCAATTCAAGAGCAAATCCTGAAACCTTTCCCAAGATTGAAACAAACTTTCGTTAGATCTCATGGAAAAAGCATTAATCTTACCTCTAAGTTCCGCCGTTTTGGAAGGCGGAAAGAATTTGGTGAGGAACTCTGCGGAAAGGTCTTCCCACGTATCTAGTTTCCCACTAGGAAGAGCTTGGTACCAAGACAACGCTTTTCCCTTCAAAGAGAAGAAGAAAGGCTTGAGCTTATAGTTGTTGGTAGTAGCGCCCTTCGGTCTCATTGTCTCCATCATACACTCAAAGTTTTGCAAGTGTTGGTGCGGAGATTCAGCGCATGTTCCGCCAAATTGGTTTTGGCGAACAAGAGTAATGACTTGAGGGTTGAAGCTAAACCCTTGCACATCATCAGCATCAAAGTTCACGCCCAAACGGCGTGGTTGTTGTGTTGGATCCATCCGCTGGCCAAGAGTTCTTGGCTCATTATCTACACGTTCGACCCTCACGTTCCTAGGTGGAATGCGGCGATTAGCAGCTCCTTGTGGATAGAAACGATTTACATTGATCGTGGGATCAATCTCCTCTAGCGGTGGCATGGAAGAATCACTATCATCGGCGGACGAGTGACTTTTTCTTCTAGACCTTGATGCTTTCCTTGAGGATTTCTTGCTTCCCTTATTCTTAAGGTCGCTCATCTCTACCCTCATCTGGAAGATCATGTCTTGTAGATTGTTAACTTGAGATTGATGACGATCCATCTCATCCTGGCGGAGGGTCTCATTCCATTGGAGTTGAGCTTCCTTCTCTGCCAACTCCGCTTGAAGATCACGTTCGTGTTCTTCAGCCATCTTCTTTTCCTTGCGCTTTTGCCTTAAAGTTTTCTCTAGCTCTTGATCAAGAGGCAAGAGATCTTCGGTGTTCCTAGACCTTCGCATGCACTCAAAGTAATATCAAATAACGAGAGCAAGCTCTCAAGCTTGACAACCGGTTACCAAATTCGGCCGAAACCAAATCCCCGGCAACGGCGCCAAAAACTTGTTCGCCCCTAAAGGTGTGTGCAAATAAGCTTTAAATTTATAAAACTAGAATCAAGCAAGCGAACCCGCAGTGTACGGATCGACGTAGTTAAGCAAGAATTCCAGAGTATCGAACACAGGGATTTGGGTGAGAACAAATTCAATTGCAGGTTATCAAGCGAGTAAATATGAGAGTTTTACAAATATTGGGAAAACAACAATCCTAAAGATCCAAGTATCCAGCTGTGGCAATCGATTCAAGATATACTAATGATATAAAGACAAAGTTGAGATTTGCAAAGGTATGCTAATGTAAGGTAATCGTACGGTGAAGTTCCAAAAACCTTATATGACTCACCTACAAGACACTCTCTATACAGGTTGTTGAGGCTCAATATAGAAAGGTTCTAAAGGCAAGAATCAATGTCAAATACCCAAACTTGTAATCCAAGGATCAAGACTAACTTAGCCGATTACGGTTATGACACTCACAATCGAGGTAGAGGTTGTTGAGGCTTCACTACCACCTAGAAAAGGCAAGCCTAAACTAAGTTAAAGCAAATCTTTAACTTTGGATTAAAGTAAAAGCAGGTTCGTAAACTTAAGGGAAATTACGGGCAGATCTTGAGACTCCACGGCCGTGGAACTCAAGAACAAACCGTAATTTAGGGTTCGTCGACGATTCTCTCTAACTCTCAGGGTCTAATCTGTTTACGATCGATCTATCATCATCTAAGCCACAACTATAAACCCTTCACCTTAGAATTGTTAAGGGTTTTTAGCCAATAACCGTCATGTTGATATCAATTCAAGAATTAAAAGATAGAAAGATGAAAACTTCCGAAAACTTTCAATAAACTTCGAACCAATCTCAAAGTCACAACCGAGAACAAATATTATTAATGGATTCAGAATAAAACAAACAATCACAATCTTAGGAAAGAGGGGAAAACGGGATGTCAATCCGTTTTCCAAATCAAACCTAAACAAGAAGAGAGGTCTTCTTGCAACAATCTTCCAAAAGCTTCGATCTTCCGCCAATCCGGAGATCTCAACAGCAATCTCCACCAAGAGTGCGAGATTAGGGCAAATCCCAAACACGTACTTCGATCTCCAATGAGATGTCAATGCCTCCAATCGAGGGCTAAACGGGCGTTCAAATTCTCTAAGCGGAGATGAAGCGTAGATTGCCAAAAATCCCTCTAAGCGAAGATCTCTACGAGGTGTAGGCGTCGATGAATGCCGCTAAGCGAGGATCTCTACGAGGTGTAGGCGTCGATGAATGCCGCTAAGCGAGGATCTCTACGAGGTGTAGGCGTCGATGAATGCCGCTAAGCGAGGATGACGGAATCTTGCTTTGTCCGTCTTTTTATAGGGCAAGATAAAATATCGGCCCGGCCCAAATCTTCAAAAGATCGTGGCTTCAAAGTGTGGCGAAAAAGATCGCCAAGATCACGGTCGTGGAAGATTCCACGACCGTAATTTAGAGCGTGGATTGTGTCACGGTTTGGACCATATGTTCCACGACCGTAATAGTTACTGGAATGCATCACGCCTCTCTTTGCAGGGTTCCACGGCCGTGGAACTAAACGTGGTTTGTAGTACGGCCGTATTTTAGAGCGTGGTTTAGGGCAAGAACGTGATTCTTCTCTAGCCTCGTGCATTCCTCAAGTTGAACTCCAATTTGCTCCTAATAATGCCCTCAATCCATGGACATACTTGATCAACTCTTCTTTGCTCGATTCCGTTCGGAAATGACTCTCAATCACCTATATTTCAACATAAAGCTAGTGTAGACATCCATATCGACAATATAGGCAAACTAGCTCACATATGCAACATTGCTAAATCAAAGACTATCAATATGAATCAAATACACTTAGAAAACGTGCCTAAAATATCACAATATTTCATGCTAACAAGATTCTCTTGAATCAAGATGGGAGAAGTTGATGAAGAAGGTGGAGGAGCTCAAGGAAAGCACCCTATCTTATGCTAAGCCGGAAGAGGAGCATAAGGAAGTGCTGCAAGTTTCAAGCATTCCTCCAATCAAACCAGAAGTTTCTCCTGAAGCTTTTGAGGGAGAAGAAGATGTGGAAAATTTCGATCTAACTGTTGAGACCTCGGCCGAGGTGAAAGAGAGATCGGCCAAGGTGGAAGAAAAATCTGTAGAATTGGAAGAGGAAGATGCAGAGAACTTTGGCCAAACTACTGAGACTGTGGTCAAGGTGGAAGAAAGATCAGCTGAGTTGGGAGGAATTTCGTGTGTGAATTATCAGCCCGACATGAAACTTGTCCCAAGCTTTGGAGAATTGTACAAGGTACATTCTCCTACTTCATTTAAAATCCCTATTAAAATTTTTGATTTTTTCAGGAATGCACCGGAGAGTTGGAGGTCTCTTCCGAAAGAACCTCCTAAGATCAAGATGAAACCTCCCTTGAAATTGTTAGAAAATGCTCCTTGGATTATAAGGAGTGGATCGGAGTTTGCAAGCACTACACCGTTAAGGCGATGAAGTGTCTCTTGTTAAAGTATGGGGTCCCTCGCATGCTAAGGACCTTGTACCATCCCCAAGCTAAAGATGGGGAAGCTACTAGGATTCTCGAGAAGCTGTTTTCTCGATCGAGGAAAGGATGAGACGAAAGACTAAGTTATGTCCCACAGAAAAAGAGGAAGACCGGTAGGATTCCGGTGAGAACCAATCCGTACAAGCTTGTACGTAGGAGATCCTACCATTTGCCGGTGAAGTTAGGAACCGGAACCTTTTCGGGAGAGTTTTATTATGGATGTGATGAGAAATCCATGATATTCGAGGTACATTGAGTAATTCCATGCCGTACGGTCCAGCTAGCGACCTTAAATCAAGCGCTTCTTGGGAGGCAACCCAAGGTATTGCTTTCTTTTCCCTTTTTCTAGTCTAGCTTTAGATAGTTTGCTTTTGCTTTGCTTTGTTTTGTTTTTGGCGTCCTAGACAGACAACAAGTGACATCTAAGGAAGGAATACAACCCAGGAACACAACTGAAAGGACAGAAGTTCGAGAATTTGAGAAGACGGAATTAGACTTAGACACATCTCGGTTGCTGTCACAGCACCTCGACCGAGATGATTCTTGACCAACCGAGGCGATTAGGGTTTCTAAAGACTCACCTCGGTCCGTACACCTTGGTCTAGTCGAGACCATCTCGACCGAGGTGACAACAGTTCCAGAAAAGGGTATAAAAGGGGCTGAAGATTTCTCTCTCTTCTCTTTACCCTCTTCTCGACCGCGGCGTAAATCTCACCTTGCTTCTTCATTCTTCGCTCGTTTCGACGATTCTTGCTTCTAAACTGAGAGGAAAGGATAGAGGATCGCATTGCAAGCACCAATCTGCAGAAAGAACGAACCGAATCGACCGAATCGGGGTAAAAATCGAAAAAACCCTATTTTCCTTTTCCCCACTGTTTCCTTTCGATTTGGGCTTTGGTTGCCCCTACATTTGCTGAGAAAAGAATGAAGTACCCCATAGGAGCCTTTGGTAGTGATTTTGGGGGAAAAGAACTGGATTTTTGAGGAAAACGATCGCCCAGTTTTTCGCCTTGGTCCAGTCGGCCTGCGCCTCGGCCGAGGTGTTCTACAGAGTTGTCAGGGCAACCGAGGTGGTCTGACAGGTCACAGAAATTATGAGTTCTGACAGGCAGTTGGTCCTGAGGGACAGATCTTCTCCTTCCCCTTCTTCTTCTTCCCGCCGTACTAGACCGGTGATCCACGAGAGACACCAGGTCGATTATGACCGCATAGCGGCCCGTCCAGTCATTGCACCACGCTTCCTAAACATACCTGCTTTCGATTGCCTCCATGTCAATGATGATTTGAGGCGTATGATTTCTGCTGCGGGGCTGGAGCAGTTCACAGAGATTAGAGCTCCGGCCTATCTAGAGCCGACCCTGGAGTTTGTCAGCTCCTTTACCTACTTGCCTACCGAGCGTGCCGTAAAGTACCGGTTGATGAACCGGAATTATCTAGTTCCCTTGGATCACTGGCGGGATATCTTTGGCTTCCCGATTCCTACAGTTGCTGATTTTCCCTCTCGAGCTGTAGCTCGAGAGTTCTGGGGACAGATTGCTCACGTGGTTGAGCACGCTGATAGATGGAGACCTGGAGATTCCAGGGAGCGGATCATTTTCCATCTTGCTTTTAGATTAGCCCACAGAATTTTCAGTGAGACTCTTCAGGCGTGTACTGAGACGCCCCAGAAGGTCAGACAGGGCGAGCTTCTTAGTTTATACTGCATGGTGACCGGAGGAGTTCCGGACTTTGGGATGATGCTGGCAGAGGATCTGCATAAGATCAAGGCAAAGGCGAAGGGCGACATTTGCTGTGGAGGTATTGTGACTCATATAGCGAGTTACATGGATATGGACCTCAGTGCTTGTACCATGGTGGCGGCTGCCAAGCCGCTTGGACTTCAGAAGATGATCACTCGGAGGATACTAGTTCCCCGAGGACTTACTACGCCATATGTGGCGATGCCATGGGAGCCGACTGCGCCTCAGGGGATCAGATGGTCAGCTCAGTTCTCAGTGTTTGATCCACATTACTAGCAGACTGCATGGATCCCACTGATGGAGGATGCTAGAGAGGCAACAGCTGCAGCAGCTCAGGGGCCAGCTGAGGAGGACGAGGACGAGGCTGAGGATGATGATGATGATGATGATGATGTTGCTGAGGATGGTGGCGTTCCTATGGATACGGGCACGGATACAGTTGGGACTAGTGCGCCGGTCATTGATTTAGATGATGACGAGACTGAGGAGAAGCCGGCTGTAGCACCAGCACGTCCCGCTAGGCGTAGGGTACGTAGGCAGAGGGATCCACTTGCTCACCGTCGGATCGATGATCTGACGGATCAGATGATAGATTCATATGCTGCCATGTCCCTGGAGATCAGAGAGATGCGGGAGAGACTACACTACCAGCACGTGATGGCTGAGATTCAGTTTCAGCATGTCATGGGCTATCCTTTCGACCCATCTCAGCACCCATATATGCCACCACCACCACCACCGGATCGTGATTATTGAGAGCTTGCAGGATTTTCTTTCTTTAGTTATTATGCAGCTCAGCTATTTCTAGTGAGTACTTTATTTTCTAGACTTATTTTGACCCATTGGGACAATGTGTCCCAAGTATGGGGTATTTGGTGTATTATTTGACTATGGATGTATGACTTGACTCTATCAGATATTTACGTTTTATTTTGCTTATTTGAGATTACATGCATGCATACAAGTTATTTGATTGAGAAAAACGTCAAAAACTGGAAAGAAAAAAAATTTATGACCTCGACCGAAGTAATTCTGGCCGAACGAGGTACTTCACCTCGGTTGACTAGAACTTCTCGACCGAGGCGTTTTAACTGAAAGGAATTTTTCGAAAACGATTTTTGTGCTTCTTATCTGGATATGACCTCAGTGAAGATTTTGTCTGCAGATTGGTTTTGAAATCTTTATATGTTTGAAAGGTTTTATGATATGTTTAAGTTGCTAAATGCTTTGTTTGAAATTTGTGGCATGTTTAATACTTTGTTTTTATCAAAATTATGTTGAATTTGAAGGTTAACACCACATTATGAGTTCTCTCACTTTCTTCCTGGAAAGACCAAGGCAATTCATTCTTTTCTCTTCTTCTTCTTGATCATGCTTAGCCCCTCATATACATATTTGCCTTCCTCTACCTATCCGGGAATTTGGAAGCAAGCAAGTGAAAAGCAGGTGAAAGAAAAGTTGAAAAGTTGGTTGGAAGTGAAAGTGTTAGAAAGAAACAAATAGGTTTGGGGAAGTCAATCATGATGATGAGTAACTCGGCACCATTCACATAGTCGGGTGTTTGTGTCTTTCCAAAGTCGGATTGAGCAATATTCCTAACGGGTCATGGTATGTGCATCAAGGGTTTGATGCATCTCAAGAAATTGATGATTGCTGATTTTCTAGGCTTCGGTTATTGTGCACCTCTGTCCATGCATCCCAAAAAGTAAAGTAAAAAAGAAAAGTGTGAAATAAGCAAAGCTTATTGGTGGATGATGTTGAAAGTCAAGTGGAAGTGAAGTGATATCATTTTCCCAGATTCTAGCACCACATTACCTTCTATACATCCCTACCCTACACGTTTCTTGACCTTTCTTTTGGGAAGCCCTTGAGACATCGAGCTTGTTGATTGACTTAGTGGTTTAAACTGGATTATACATGATTAATTTCGATGATTATGATTTATTATGCATTCTATGATTTTATGCAAAGATGAACAACTTTCTCAAATTTATAAAATGTTTTGATCATATTTTGATTTTAAATTCCATGAAGTACTCTCTTAGAGTGATCTATGATTGTAGCACACCATCAAAAATGTTTTGAAAGACTTTTTCATTGATTCTTCATGACTTATAATCCATTCTATCTTGTATTTTATATTCGGAACTTGCTTGGGGACAAGCAAGGGCTAAGTATGGGGTATTTTGATAGCATGAATTATTGTCTATATTTTGGGGCCTGTTTAGACGTTTTATCTTCAATAATCTGCATGTTTGAATGTATATTATGTGATTATATGGTCGTTTCATCTACCTTTGCGGGAATCGAGGTCTACACCAAGTTTCGTTGTAATCGTAGGTAAAATGGCACGTTTTACATCAAAATGGAGCAAAAGGAGCTAAGGAGTCATTGGAGCTACATTCAGGAGCTTAAGGAAGAATCCAGGAATCATGAAAATGGATTGAAGATTCACTTTGGACCAGATTTGAGAGATTTCACATTCAGTTGTGATTCACCTCGGTTGACTACAGAGTCACCTCGACCGAGGTGATCCAGAGGAGCTGACTCGACCGAGGTGATCCAGAGGAGCTGACTCGACCGAGGCGAACACCTTGGACGCGGCAAGGATATTTTATTCTTGGCTGAGATCTTTTATTTTTGGAAAGAGGATCTTATATTTTTAGGCTGGATTCCTGGAAGGAAGAAGATAATTTAGCCCATATATTTTACCTATTTTTATGAGAAAAGATCTTTCTAAGATATCTTATCTTTGGAGGGTAATTTTCCTATAAAAAGGTTTGGATTTTCCACAAATCGAGATCCCGCTTACCACGCGAAGATCGTGCTTAGACATCCGCTATCACCCGGAAGACGCTTAGAGCAGCCGTTTTACCCCACTATAGTAGGGAGATTTGAAGAACCTTTTTGAAGGTTGAAGGAAGATTGAAGGAAAAAAGTTGATAGCTTTTATAGCTTTTGTGAAGGGTTTTGTAAGACTTTCTTAGATTCCCTTCTTTGTTGATTGTCTTTGTTGGATTATGATCCAAGGAACGCTTGTTTGATTGATAATTGATCCAGTTATTGAAGCCTTTCTCTTAAGGTTTTCTTGTTCGATTATTCTCTTTCTTCCCTTATATTTGATTATTGCTTTCATAATGATGATTGGCTAATTTCTTTGTGTGATTCTAGGGTGATTGGCTGAAGGTTGTGGGAACCACAATGATAGAATAATCTTAATCACAGTAGGACCCTGAAAGTTCGAGCCTTTAACTTTAACCCTAAAGAATCTCGCTCAGTCGATGAACATCTCGGCCGGGGTGGAATTCTTCTGACCGAGGTGACTTATCTGATCCGAAACTGAGAGTTGCCAAATCCTATTCTTATTACACATTTCCTGGTTCAATGCAAGCCTAGGATGAGACTTACCCGGTAATTCCTTTGTTTGTTTACCCAAGATCATAAGTATAGGTAATAAAGGTTTATCCTTTATTGGGGTTTGAGTGTGCTTTCATTCCATCTTTGTGAGTTAGCCTGAGACTTAGCCGGTAAAGGTTGATTCTATTCCCTTAGTTGGAGTGTTAGTTTGAGGTTATGATTCTTTTCCTTAATTCCTTGAGACTTACCCAGTGATAGGAGTTACGGTTTGGGATTAGTGAGTAGTGAGACTTACCCGGTGATCTATTCCACTTTAGTAACACCTTCCCTATGCAGATATCTCAGCTTTGTCCACTTTATCTTTAGATCTTGAGTTGGAACCACAACTAGATGCTTTAATCCCTAGAATTACATATTTTCTTAATTGACTTTTTATCATCTTTGATTGTTTTAATCGCTTTTGTGGTTAGTAGTTACATTGACAACCTATACCTGCTTTGTTTCACTAAGTCCCTGTGATCGATCCCTGGAATTTCTTGCTTTTTACTACGATTGACCCGTACACTGCGGGTTCGCATCCTTGTTTTAAGCTTACATCTAGGGTTATAAATTTAAAGCTTGCACACACCGTTTGGAGCGAACAGTACTGAAGATGATAGTAAGCATAGACAGATTTAGGGGAGAGTTTCATCGACAAATTTGGGGAGAATAACAACAACAAATCAAACCATGAAAAGAAAGAAGACTAACCTCAGTAATCGATCCCGTAGTGCTCACAATTGAATGGATGAACAACCATAGATCTCAGAAGAGCTTCGCATGGTCGTCTAGGGTTCTTTAGTTCGGGCCCTTGGATTTTGACTAGTGAGAACTGAGAAGCACAAATCTTCTTAAGTTTGTGTAAAAAGTTAACAAGTTGAATCTTTGTAATTTGTTACTTTTAGCGGGGTATATACGTCTTTTTATCATATCGAAAACTAGTGTCAACCACCTAAGTAAAGACGTCAAGCAGTTTCGTAAACAAAACCGTAATCTACCAAAAACTCGTACTACAACCACAACCACAACCACAACCATGAAACCGATTTTACTAAACACTCCGTGGAGATGGTTAGATATTGTAAATTGTTGTAGATGGTTAGATATTGTAACTTTATGTGTTTGGCATATTTTTATTGGGTGAGATTATTTGTTAATATTTTATTAAAATATTTTTATAGGTATTGCTATTAATCCCTCCGGTCTCCCCAAATCTCCATCTATTTTCCATACTTATGAACCTAGAAATTCCCCTCTATATCCATGTATCTTTACTCTAACCCTAAACAATGGCGTTATCTGCTCCATTAATGGCAACTTCTCCTAAGGCAATGTCCAAGAAATTGAAGAATTAGGGATTTGATTGTAATTGGAAAATTTGGATATAGTACATCTCTAAATTCTAACCTCTACATCCATGTTTCGTTGTTGGTGAATCTAGGAGTTCTCCTCTAGTGTCCTTGTTAGTGTCGATCCTAATCTGCCCGATTGCACCATACTTGCTGAAGATAATGTACATCTCTTTGTAGGTGATGTTGAACGGCAGATTACGAATGTAGAGAACTCTATTCACCTCCGGTGGGAGCATAGTGTTCCCCTTATGTAGAGCTATCGACATTTTGACTACTTCGCGGGTGGTGAAGGCAATTTATGGGAAGAGGAGAGGAGAAAGAGAGTCCGGCAATTGAAGGATTAGGAATTTGATGTTAATTGGGAAATATGAATATCAACAAGGAAAATAACGTTTTTGATAAGATTCACCATGAGACGTTTGAGAAATCTAGACATCGTAAATGGGGAGAAGAGGGGTATCAAGGGCAAACAAAATAAACAATCCCCTACAATCTCCTATAATCTTATACTAGTGTATTATCCGTACAGTTTTAATAAATATTTAATTTAATACTTAGAAATTTATTTGTATATTTTTGTAAAAAAAAATCCGGAGAATGAAATTATAATTATTATTATGATTTTTAATTCTCTTTTAAGTATTTATCTCTTCTAATTAATTATATTTTTAAATTGATTGGTTAAGATATGCTTGTTGTTAAAAAAATCCGTAAAAGTTTAAAACTATTTTTATAAAAATATTTATTTAAATATATTTAAAAAAAATTTCGAAATCAATTTCCAATTTATATTAACATTTAGAAATCACTTTTTAAAATAATTTTTTAGGCTTCGAGAAATATGGCGTTGACACGTGGCAATAAAGGTTTCTGCTTTAATAGATATAAGATCGTCAAAACCAGGAGGTAAAGAACCCTGGAGCGCACCTGTATCGGAAACACAATTGGAGGAGCAAGATATCACAAAAATATGTCAACTTTACAATTAGAAGCGTTGATGGGTTGTAATTGTACACACGTCAAGGAAATGCATACAAGATGTCAAGATGTCAAAATGTAATTCATAATGTAGAACATATTTTGCTCATCCAGAACAACGATGTTCAGAAGTATACTTTCATTATTTTTTCAGGTTGCATTTGTTTAAAAGTTGATTATGGATTTGTAATGGGGATATGTATTGAAACTTGACAGATGTTTTTAAGTGTTTGGTTAGATTTATGAATTCAATTGGAAGGCTGCTAGAGTAAACTTATCGTCGGTATCACCATCTGTTTTTAAGGCAGCTATGGGAGACCCATTTTAGGGTTAGTGGAATTGGGTTCAGAACTCAAAAAAACCCAAAACGGACGCTACAAACTGGATTTTGAACCCTCAAACTCATTCAGGAGACCAATTTCCGCAAATTAAATGGCCCCTTGAAGATTTTATACAAAAATAGCTAAACATGCAATTATCCATGTTATGATGTATAGGGGAAAATACAAATCTCAGTTTGCAGAATTTCCACTCTCAATGCACTATAATCACAATAATCACCAAATGGTATACAAAAATAGCTAAACATGCAATGCAAGCAATTGGTTCAATCTAGGTTCCTAGTTCCACTATTTGGCATTGCTTTATTTCCATTCTCAATGCACTATAATCACCAAAGGATGTACAAAAGGCTACATAATAGATCCCATAGCTCCTGGAGGGAAATGCATACCTCCTGTTCGTCTAGCCTCATTTATTAGGCAATCAATGATCGAAGATGAACTATTGCAGTCACGAAACACTCTTCCTGTCAGCAACCTATTGCCCCCTTAAAGTACGCCGAGTACCTACTATCATCTCTTATATTTTTCGGCACCTCGCCGAACAAAGGGTCCTTTGGTTTTATGTGATCACGTGCCATGTCATTGAATCCATTTTTCCGCCCAACTATGACGTCTAACACCTCATGGAAAATGGTAGAAACCATTGCATTTGATCTTTGAAACCTCTCAGCTACAATTCGATACGTCAAACCCTGTGCAACCGTGTACACAAAAATCCCTAATTTTTTGATTATACGCATTCTTTTGGAGGCTTGAAGGTCATACTTAATGGTTAGTTCCCTACAAAGTTCATGAAATACACGTCTTTCCATTCGAAAGGCGTTCACACACCTCGTCACAGTGTTAGAATTTAGAACCGAATCTATCCACCGTGAACCGGTGAATGATGAATCATAGGCACGTATCTTATGGGCGTGCTTGTGATAGTGTTCTGAATGTTGTTTTTGTTGCATTTGAAGATGAGCCGTAAACAGTGCATGCCACCGCAGCCGCGCACGTCGTGACTCATCAACAAACATGTTGTAGGAAAGATGCACTACACCTACACATAGGTTCGTGAATAGTAAGTACCTTAGCTTGGTGTAATGTACATCATTGAAAAATAAAATTCAACGAAAGTAATATTACAATATAAACATTTTTAATAGTAAAACATAATGTAGAAAGCGGTACAAACATGTTCAACACATTCATTGGAAAGCTGAACTCGGGTTCACTCAAGAAACAGAAATTGAAATAAAACACACTCAAATGAACTAATGGTCAACGGAAAAAACCGAGGTAAAACATTGCCCATGAAAATCATCCCTCTAATCATCTGGCAAGAGACCTTTCTTTGCATCCTTCCTAAACTCCCACTTAAGCCATGCCAGTCGTCCCTCATTGTTAGGTAGCTGGGTGAACAAGGCACAAACACCAAAGAGATGATCCCTGTGAAATAAACCCTTCATCAACCATCAACGCAATAATCTCCAAGGCATCTGTGTAATCATGTTTAGCCTTGCTTGATGCCCCTTTGAGCTGTTGAGTTTGCCTTTGCCTCTAACATTGTTGACATTGCCTTATTAACTTGTAAAGACGCAACCAGATTGTCTTGGTACAAACTAGATCCAGTACTCTTCCGGATATTTCTTTTTTCAACTCCGGGTAAAGAACTGTTTCCAATCCTTTTTTTCCCTTTGCCACGCGGTGGAAGTGGGCAGGAGAGAAAATCCCCATTTGTAAAATAACCTCCAAATGGCGTCTCGAACTCGTCAATAGTGGCATCTCTTAACAGCTCATCTACGTACGCAGATGGAACCATATCATCATCTTGACCTGTTAAATCCTGGATAAGAGCGTTCGGAATAACTACAATCGGAGCCATAGAGGGGGCAACACAATGAGAACCCGTGGCAATAGTCCCATGGAAAAGTAATTCCATTATCGACTTCATCTCGGGTTTGAAAGCATTCTTCTTAAAAACCCTATATTCCTCATTATCCTATGTAGTCAATTAAAAAAACATTTATTATAAAATTTGTTAATCAAAGATATAAATAATCAAATCACAACATTAGACCCGTACCTGCAGTTTTTGTGACCACCATTACGGAGTTGCAAAAATGCATTGTTTCTCATAGTCTCATCCCAATCCGGTCTCTCCATGCTTCAGATTTAACCATAGCTTCCAAACAGATCTCAAATTATTATACTTGTTCTTCGATGTGTCTTTCTTGCATTTCATGTTTGTTTTCTGCTCAAACAAATTTGTTAAGTGTTTCCAACTGAATCCATTTTTCCCATTTTCTCGTTGGTAATCGCTCAACAAGTCCAACAAGACTCTAGTGAGAGCATCAGTCCATATGAAACACTTTTCCTTACTCTTGTATAACGTTTTAGTAGTATTCTCAGCCATTTTTATTCTGGACCAATGCACAATATTATACATACAAGAAACCCAAATGCAACTTCACCAATATTCATAATTAGTGCAGTATTATACAAAAGCATGCGTATAAGAATGTAATTGCAAATCTGTCAGGGTAAAGGCTCTATAGTTTCAATTTCAGAATATCTAGGGATGATCATTTAATTCAAGAAAATACTATTGTACTACAATCCAATTTCAAAAAAATTTCAGTCAATAAAACCCTTTCATGAGATTCAATTTTAAATCTTTTAGCATGTCATGACTGAAATTCATAAAGACAAATTAGTCACACACAAAAGGACTATCAACACTTATTGAGGCTCACAGTTCCAACTTTAGATAATTCAGGAAAATACGGCCTATTTACCAACAGCCATGTGTGAGTGTCAAAGCTCACAGTTCCAACTTTGGATAATCTCATTCAGTTTTTGTAGTGTGGATCATGTACGAGACGTGACTGATCTTAGAGCATCCTCAAAGCTCATTCATTGACTAACCAAAATAGACAGCTAGACATAATCTCCCCATTCGACTATGGTCCGTGCCTTCCTATCCTAAATCTCGGAAATTTATTGTGAAGTCTAGAGAGAAAAGAATGAAAGTTTTGCACCTAATTAAAAAGCATCGACAGATTGGAGTATAGTGCAATGTACTCACACAATTCAGCCTGTAGGTTGTATAGAAGAAAAGCATAGAAGTGTAAATTGGAGTCAGCTGCAAAATCACTGAAATAACTAGCAAATTGGAGTATAGTACACAGTACTGAAGATGATAGCAGGCATAGACAGATTTGGGGGAGAGTTTCATCGACAAATTTGGGGAGAATAACAACAACAAATCAAACCATGAAAAGAAAGGAGACTAACCTCAGTAATCGATCCCGTAGTGCTCACAATTGAACGGATGAACAACCATAGATCTCAGAAGAGCTTCGCGTGGTCGCCTAGGGTTCTTCAGTTCGGGCCCTTGGATGTTTGACTAGTGAGAACTGAGAAGCACAAATCTTCGTACGTTTGGGTAAAAAGTTAACAAGCTGAATCTTTGTAATTTGTTATTTTTAGCGGGGTATATACATCTTTTTATCATATCGAAAACTAGTGTCAACCACCTAACTAAAGACGTCAAGCAGTTACGTAAACAAAACCGTAATCTACCAAAAACTCGTACTACAACCACAACCACAACCATGAAACCGATTTTACTAAACACGCCGTGGAGATATTTAGATATTGTAAATTGTTGTAGATGGTTAGATATTGTAACTTTATGTGTTTGACATATTTTTATTGGGTGAGATTATTTGTTAATATTTTATTAAAATATTTTTATAGGTATTGCTATTAATCCCTCCGGTCTCCCCAAATCTCAATCTATTTTCCATACTTATGAACCTAGAAATTCCCCTCTATATCCATGTATCTTTACTCTAACCCTAAACAATGGCGTTGTCTGCTCCATTAATGGCAACTTCTCCTGAGGCAATGTCCAAGAAATTGAAGAATTAGGGATTTGATTGTAATTGGAAAATTTGGATATAGTACATCTCTAAATTCTAACCTCTACATCCATGTTTCGTTGTTGGTGAATCTAGGAGTTCTCCTCTAGTGTCCTTTTTAGTGCCGATCCTAATCTGCCCGATTGCACCATACTTGCTGAAAATAATGTACATCTCTTTGTAGGTGATGTTGAACGGCAGATTACAAATGTAGAGAACTCTATTCACATCCGGTGGGAGCCTAGTGTTCCCCTTATATAGAGTTATCAACATTTTGATTACTTCGCGGGTGGTGAAGGCAGTTTCTGGAAAGAGGAGAGGAGAAAGCGAGTCCGGCAATTGAAGGATTAGGAATTTGATGTTAATTGGGAATTATGGATATCAACAAGGAAAATAACGTTTTTGATAAGATTCACCATGAGACGTTTGAGAAATCTAGACATCGTAAATGGGGATAAGAGGGGTATCAAGGGCAAACAAAATAAACAATCCCCTACAATCTCCTATAATCTTATACCAGTGTATTACCCGCACAGTATTAGTAAATATTTAATTTAATACTTAAAAATTTATATGTATATTTTTGTAAAAAAAAATCCGGAGAATGAAATTATAATTATTATTATGATTTTTAATTCTCTTTTAAGTATTTATCTCTTCTAATTAATTATATTTTTAAATTGATTGGTTAAGATTTGCTTGTTGTTAAAAAAATCCGTAAAAGTTTAAAACTATTTTTGTAAAAATATTTATTTAAATATATTTTAAAAAAATTTCGAAATCAATTTCCAATTTATATTAACATTTAGAAATCACTTTTTAAAATAATTTTTTAGGCTTCGAGAAATATGGCGTTGGCACGTAGCAATAAAGGCTTCTGCTTTAATAGATATAAGATTGAAAAAAAAAAATATTTTTTAGAGTTATTTAATCAAAATTAATCTCCTAAAAAAATACAATCCATAAACTCAATCTCATACCAAACAACATCAAAATTTTCATCCCCAACGATCCAAAAAAAAAAATCCTCAATGATCTCATACCAAACAGGCCCTAGGTACACGGTTACCGGATTTCACATAGCTGATTTTCACGTACCCGATTTTACATACGCGGTTTTACTTACTCACTGTTAGTTACTCAATTTCAATTATCCAATTGTATTTACCCCATTTTACTTACCCGATTATACATATCCGGATTCACTCACCTGATGCTACTTACCCGATTTTAGTTACTTGTATCACTTACCCGTTTAGTCGCCTGACCCTACATTGTGGAGGGTCTTACATCGTCAATACGAATGCACCGGTTTTATCAGATAACCATACCAAAGTTTATTAAACATAAACAAATCATAATACTATTAATTATTGGGTGAAAACTGAACTAAAATAATATCTAACTTTTAACATTAAACTCAAAATAAATTTAATTTTTTTAAATTATCCCCCGATGAATTTAATTTTCAATATTAATAGTTTGTTGTATTTAGAGTTATTTTTCTTAAATTAGAGTGTATATATATATACATATATCCTAATGGTTTGACGAGTGGTGGTCAAGTAGAGTTGGGTCCGGTTTGAACCAAACCGCCAAACCGGCGGTTTGTGAACCGGCCCAAACCGGCGGTTTAGGTTTGCCGGTTTGGCCAAACCGTGGGTTTACGGTTTAGGTTTGGCCTTTTGCCAAACCTAAACCGGAGGTTAAACCGTCGGTTTGGTTATTTTTTTATTTTTTTTTTAAAAAAAATGGACCAAACCGGCGGTTTGGAGATCAAACCGTCGGTTAACCGCCGGTTTGGTCCGGTTTGGTCCAGTTTTTCAATTTTTTTTTTTTTAATAAACCGGCTAAACCGCCGACCAAACCGGCGGTTTAGGTTAACCTAAACCGCCGGTTTGGATTTTGACGGTTTAGGCCCGAATCCCGAAAACCCGAAACCAAACCGGCGGTTTAGGTTTGCGACCTACCGCTATGGTCAAGGATGACCCGATGGATTCCATTTTTTACATAATTCAGTACCATAAAATCATAAATACTCATTTAAATACATAAGAGCATGAAATTAAACGAATATTGTTATCCTACACTTCCTTCCACCAAAAAAAAAAATAATTAGAACAAAAGTAGTGTGCCACAATTTTGCAAGTGAAAAGAGGTTCCATATACCTATGACCCTCTTTGAGAAACAAGTAGGTCTAAAGTCGATCCATTCTGGATTTTATAATAAGCCAGGGTCCACCCTTCTTCCAACCGCTTACCATCAAAAAGAAGACACATGTCGTCAGGTGGAATGCGCTGTAATATCTCCACAACTTTGGTCTTAATACTTCCAATTGAGTTACAGCATTTAACCAAAAAACTGATGTTATTGCCATCGAGTGCCTCCACAAAGATCTGCATAGTGCCATTGAAACTGAGCAGCAAGAGGATGGCGGAATCATTCTTGATGTTACACTCATCCAGGCTCATCCCATCTTTCAACTGAATACTACCAAATATTAGCCTCTGATGCTCCACCGGAATGCCTTCTTTCTCCTCAATTTTAGTCTTCACATTTCCAACTGTGTCTGAGCCTTTCACCTCAAGGCTCATCTCCTTGCCCTTCAGGGTCTTCACTGAGATCTTCATAGCTCCCCTGAAACGGACCAATAGGTAAATGTTCGATTCCTCGTCGATGTTATAGTCACCCAAGGTCTTGCCATCTTCTAACTGTCTACTGCCACACATCAGCCACTGTTGGTCAGTTGGGATACATTCTTTACTCCAAATCATGGTCTTCACGTATTCAATAGTGTCTGAACTCTCGACCTTGAGGGTTATTGTCTTCCCAGTCACTGTCTTAACGGAGATGCATAAACTGCGCCTGAATCGTGGCAGCAGGAGGACTACAGAATCATTTTGGATTTTATAGTGAGCCAGGGTCTTGCCATCTTTCAAATGCTTACTGCCAAAAACTAGCATCTGTTCAAGAGGTTGAATGCCCTTTATGGAATTGATTTTGGCCTTCACATCTCCAACTGTATTGAACCCTTCTGCTTCTACCACGATAGTGATCTTGCCCATCAGGGTCTTCACAAATATCTTCATCACATAAAGATAATCAAATCTGCAAGAAAAACCCTAAATCAATGAACTTATAAATACCAAATCAGGACCTTCACCGCGGCTTCAATTCTTCACTGAATGGACTTATTCCTTGCTCATATTCAAGTTACGGCTATAACTCAAGTGAAATCAAGCATATAAGCCAGCAAAATCACAATTCCGCCGCTCTTGCATACACAAATTTGACTAAATAACACGGAACGATTGCAAACATCTAAGATACTAGAAATTGAGTATAGGCGAACAAAGGAAGAACTGGAGACAATCTAGTTAAACATTGATTGTGTGTGAAACACAAGCATCACGAAAACAAACGATTCGTATGGATTTGAATGCGACGTCAACTGCACAGCTCGTACGATAATAGACACCCAACACTAGACTATAAAAAACCTAAATTGCATAGCATCATGGAAGTAAAGAGCAGAACTAAAGACGAGGAACAATGGTAGGAACTCACACCCGGAAAACTGGATATAGAATCGGAGAGAGACGTCGTCGTTAGGAAAACCTAGAAGATGATCCCTGAGAGCACCACCGTATGCCGGCCCCACTTCAAAATTTTACCCCCCTATTTCCTACGTTTTGGTAATTTTTTTAAAAAATAACGAAGAATCAAATAACGCTAAAAAAATGAAGGTCGCATCTAGATATGTGTTAAAAATCTAAATAAACTAGTTTATATCCCGTGTCTTGCACGGATATTTGTTAAAAAAATGATTTAAAAGATTCGTATGATAACGAATACAAGGCCAAATGATATTTTACGTATATACTTGGTTCGATATAAGGATATAACAATTTTCTTTATTTTTACAATAACACAAATATAATGAGAATAATAACATGTTTTTTCGCTTTTTATTTAATAAATTTTGGTTGAAAGGGGAGTCGGTGATCTCCGTCGCATCTTAAAAAACATAATAACCAAAAACAAAAAGCTAATCAACACTTAAAACGTAAGTGGGATAGTCATAATTTTAAAAGTATAAAGAATATTAAAAATCAAAATCTCAAAACCATATTACAAATGAAAATATAACATAAACAAAAAAAAATAAATCAGCTTTAACCGAAAATTTTAAAATCGGACAATCTAAATTCCGAGAGATATGGAATGTTAAAAACTTAAAACCATTAAATCATATAAAAGATAACAAAACCCAAAAAATTATAAATTTTATTTTAAGAAATCTGAATATTTACAATTCAATTTTTTAATAGTTTAGAAGTTATCAAAAGTTTGTTATCTAAAATTTGTTAATTAACTTTTTTAAATTGATTAAAAAATTTATTATGATTCTGTAAGATAATCTACTTTTCCGTAACGGTAGATGATGTAAACAATTAAAAAAATATTAAGCTTTAAATTTTTTTAATTAAATATAATAATCCAGGTTGTTGGATTTGTTAGTGCAGGTTTTCGGATAAAATATGGATAACTAACCGATTTTGTAATCTAATTCAACAAGTCTACTATTCCTTTAAATTAGTAAAAGTGAAAATAATTAATTAAGCTTTAGTAAAAAAGATTTTATGGCTTAATTACGAAATTAAAAATTAATTGTTAGAAAAAACGTGAGGATGTCACGTCAAGCTTAGTGTGTTCTGTTTTAGTATAGGTATATATAGATAGGCAAATCGGTTATCTACGTATTTTCTCGGGACCTAATTCTTTTACCTTTGCTCACCTTTTTTTTTCGAACTTTCGAGTTATTTTTGTTACCCCGCTTACTTATATGCCTTGGACTCGAAAGTCGTGTCCGCATCATTGAAATTGGAATCCAATTTTGAGTCATACACAGGACATTATGTTGTTTCCGATTCTCCGTCCTTATCAAATCTTGAATACAAACTTATGTCTCCAACTCTTCCGACTTCAATTGGGTTCTCTTGTAATTGAGCATGCTCTCTCATTGGCTAAATGATTGCTCCACGACAACCGTTGATGCGGGTACGACCATGAGTTGTTCTACAATTTTGACTAAGGTTGGATATTTCATTGCTACTTTCTTCCACGAAACCAAAATTATAAAGAATCTTCACTATCAAAGCTGAAACACCTCCTACAACAATATGATGTATCAACTCTTTTCGAACAATGTTCCCCTTATAAATTGCTACTTTATAAACTATTAAAGTTGTACACTTTTTATATCACGATACCCATGTGTTGCAGTTTCGTCTTCTCTGTTTTGATCTTGTCTGTGGTGGCGTTTTGAGTGTTTGTCGAGAAGGGGGCGTGGATGTGTGATCGACTCCTGGCGGCTCTATTGTACTCCATATCTAAGGTGCCCACAACTGTTCCCCAGGCTTCCCGCCTGTGTAATTTCTCAAAGATGAACGTTCATGCTCGTCGCTTCCGGCTGACTAGATCATTCTGCTTTCTCCTGATGACGTCTTTGCTTTCGGGTTTTTATGATGTATTTTTGTGTTTTCTTTTTCTCGTTTTTTGTGGTCTTTCATGACGGTTAGCCCGTATGTCGATCCTTTTCGACCTTTCGATCCTATAGTCGGCACGCCGTCAATGAGATCGAATCGCTTTCCATTATCAAAAAAATGTTTTTTGGGCAACCCTCATTCCAAAGTTTCTTCTCAATCCAAATCTTCTATTCTCCAAACCTTGCCTTGTCCATTATGTGTCTTGTTTCAAACCTTTTTTTTTAAGGTTTTAAGGCGTTGTCTCCGCTTTTCTCTTTGAGCACACCGGATCCAAATGACAGAACTCACCAAGACCTAATACCGACTAGATCCGCAAGTATATAAGATTCAATTGCAATAAGATTTGGGTGACATGTTGGAGTTTACCTCAAATCCGCACACTCGAGTCATGGAGTTTTATCTACTGACTCATTCTTTCACGAGAATACCGGTTCTTAGCCTTCAACGTTTGCTTTTTTGTCTTCTTGAGCTTGTTTTTAGCTCTCAAGTCTCGACAGTTGCCTCCCTTGTTGTTTGCGTTTTGGTGTTGCCCTAATATTTGTTTGGCTTTTTTCATTTCCTACATTAATTATAAATTAATACAAAACCAACTTATTCTCTTCTTGTGTTTCTTGGGCTTTAGGTTTTTTTTACTTTATTTTAGTTTGGGCTTGGTTTTACATAAGCTACAAACATTTTTTTGAAGATTCTTTACCACACTCTCCGATATAACCTATCGGTTCTGTTTTCACATTAAGGTCTTTACAACCTATAATCTCCAGCATAACCCGCCAAGAACTCATAATTTAAAAAAAAATAAAAATAATAGAAGGGAATTTTAGTATGCCCTTGTGATAGAAATGATCTATTTATATTGCTTAACAGATCATGAGGTATAAGATTTCTGATATAACCCATTGGTTCCATTTTGACTACAAGATCTCCGTAACCTATTACAATCCATGACGTAATCCGTCAAGTCCTCTAAATGAATTAAATCCATTTCTATTAACTTATTTTTTATTAAAAAAATCATTTGTTTCACTTTGTTTGGGCCGATGGTCGCTTTGATTGTGTGAGCTTCTTATGGAAGAAGATGTGATTATGTTCGTGAGAAGGAGTCGTGGACAGGTGATCGAACTCTGAAGGCTGAAAAGAAGAGTTCAAATATGAGGTTTCCACCGGTGGTCCTTGAGAGTTGTACTTTGCGCTGCTTCTGTAACACCCCAAATCCTAGAGGATTCGGAATGCTACGAGCTAGGACCTCACAATGGGTCCCGGCCCTTATCCTGACAACAACTTCATCGGACCTTACAACACGGCACAAATAAAAAGGCAAAATCACATAGTTTTATATCATGAGCGAAAGCAAGCGTACAAACTCAAAACAATCCAGCCAAGTCTCAAAACCAAAATAAGCAACATAAGTCTCAAAGTCATAAAAAGATAACAGTCCCGTCCTATAATGAACGGAACCCCGGCTGCCCACTACCGCCGGATCACTCGATCGCCTCTCTAACCTGCAAGGCATCTACAAGCGGTATAAAATCGTTAGCTAACATTCTATGCATAAGTATAAAGGTAAAAGCACAAACACACAACATACACAATCAACATGCAACACTCAATCCTTTTATTATCTTTAATTAGGTGATAGCCCATTACTAATGATAATTATTTTGTGACACGAGGGATTCCGAAACCTCGCCCCTGATCCCGTTTACCAACGAGGAATGGTGCTAATGCATTTGACCGTCTACCTTCCTGGGCTGGTAGCAGGGAACCTCCTAGCTCTCGCAAGAGCTAGGCAGTGATGTCACGACCCGTTATCATACACTTGGGTCAATTACGTAATATAATTAAGTCAGCCTAATCGGGTTTCGTTATTTATCATAACTAACAAATACCACTCATACACATTACACTCATACAAGAAGCCAACTAAATAAGTCCGTGGACTTACCAGTCTCCGAAGCGCACACGATCACCTCACTCTCAAGTTTCCTCGGGAAAACGTACAACGCCTGTTCAACACAAGGCACACAATCAAGCCACACTCTAGTCCACTAGAAGTCTTTAGACTTCTAGGCTCAACCTCCTCAACCACCTAGTCCAAGAAGACTACACTCTCAGCCCATGACCTTCCCAACTCTCAACATAACGATATACACAAAGGTTGCTTCCACAAAGCTCAAAACGAACCCTCAACAACATACCACCAACGAGACTTACGTAACTCACACTAGACCTCTAAGGTCCAACCACTCTATAGCATTCCAGTTCAACTACTCTAAGCCAGCCTAACATGCTTCTAAGATATATCGAATCTAAGGAATGAAAGAAGGAAAGGAAAGAACAAGATTCGGGACTCACTGGAGCAAAACCGCCCCCCGTGCCTGACTGAGCCCGCCCCTGCGCCTATCTGGGTCCACCCAGCGCCAATCTGGGTCCGCCCCTACGCCTGACTGAAACCGCCCTTTGACACAATTGGAGATGGCAAGACCTTGGCTCACTATAACCTCCGGAATGAATCGGTAGTCTTGCTATTGTCGTGTTTCACGCGCGGTTTGGTCATCTTTATCAAGACAAAGACTGAGAAGAATCACTCTCGAGGTTGAGGATTCCTACACTATCGAATACGTGAAGACCATGATGTGGAAGAAGGAATGTATCCCAACTGACCAGTAGACGCTACCGTTTGGTAGTATTAAGTTGGAAGATTGTAGGACCTTGGTTGATTATAACATCGACAAGGAATCCAACATCTGCCTCACGCTCCATTTGGGTAGTCCTATTATGAACACCTAGTGAAGACCCTCGAGGGCAAGGAAATGAGCCTTGAGGTCATAAAGTTGATAAAGTGAAGACCAAAATGGATAGTTAGAGAGATTCCATGGTGACATATAATTGTTGGAAGTTACACACTCTTGAGAAGTTGCATATTCTTAACGGTCTTATACATGCATTATTAATATAAGTGTTATCATCACTTTAAGCTCAATAACTTATACTATGCTATATATTTCACTAACAAACCCATGCGACCAAGCAACAAACATTTCTTAGAGATTCATTTTTTTACCGTAAGAAAAATTTGATCATAATAAATATAATTGAAGGTATTAAGTACTTTAATTTAACGTGAAATGACTAAACATGGTATGATACAATTGATAGAGATATACAATCCTATTATTTGAGGAGTTACAGTGTTTTGCTACAAGTAAACTACGATTATTGGGGTTACATGGTTTGAATTCGTGACTATTATAAATGGATCCTATGAGGTCACACACTTTGGGTTGACGGACTAAATCAACGAAAATGATGATTTTATTATTATTTACATATATGTTATGTATTATTGTAAGAGGAAATACTATTTATTTATGAAATGAATAAATAGAGTATTTATTGGTGGAAGATAATTAGGTTGTTATATATTCTTAAGGAGTTACATATTTTGACAAGAAATTCATAAATTAATTAATATATAATTATTATAGATTACAAATGGTATGGCTAAGTCTCTTGAAGTCTTCGCTCTCTCTATTCTACTAAAAAACCCTCATTTTCTCTCAAAAATGAAAAACAACCAAAGGTTGGTATTGTGAGAGTCAATTATCATCATCATCATTCGAACCAATTTGACTACATTCCTTTCAATCTCCATCTTGGTAGTTAAAGTCAAATGAGTTCTTGACACCGGGATCATGTGGATCAAGTAGAGAAGTCATACTTTACGTTTTCGTTATCTTTTGTTCATCTCCGAATAGATCCGGTTCACACATCAATATGTATTTCATGTAGACAATATTGATTATAATAATTTCGCGATAGACATCTAGTTTCCTTCTATTAATATAAGAGCGATCTTGCATGAAGTGATAAGATCAATTGATTAATAGTTAATCTTGATGTGGATCTTGATTTAAATTGGTTGTGAATTTCATATGGATTGTTATCCAAGATTAAAATTGAGATTTAAAGATTGACATGGATGGAAATGTATTTTTATACAATGCAAGGCTAATTGCCAAATATTTTAAACAAATTTATGGTATAGACTATGATGAGACATTTCCACCAGTTGTCATAATAATATCCATTATGACAGTTATATCAATTTCCTCTTATTATGATTATTGTATTTGACGAATGGATGTCAAAATTGCTTTTTAAATGTTTTTTTGGAAGAGAATGTGTATATGATACAACTTGAAGATTTTGAATATCCATATGATGTTAGAAAGGTAAGCTTAACAAGTCCATGTATGGAGTACGTAATCAAACATCTAGGATTTAAACTTCGTCTTGATGCAAATGTCAAAGAGTTTGACTTCACTAGATGTGAAGAAGACACTTGTGTATACAAGAAGCTTAGTGGGAGGAAGGTGACAATCCTAGTCTTGTATGGGGATCGGATGACATACTAATTATTGGAAATGTCATTCTGGTTCTAGAGTCCTTTAAGGAAATGATATAAAGAACATTTTTAAATGAAAGACTTGGGAGTAGGTTGAGTACATACTTGGAATAAAGATTTATAGAGATAGGTCTAAAAGACAGTTTGGATTGAGTCAGTAAATTATATAGATAGTATTCTTGATAAATTCAAAATGCAAGATGCTAAAAAAGGGCTTTTACCCATACAACATGGCGTATACCTCAACAAGACGTAGTGTCCTAAAACATTGATAGAGTTTGAGAAGATGAACACGATTCGTTATGCTTTTTCTATAAGATCTATCATGTATGAAATGGTATGCGCACGTCATGACATAGCATTTTCTTTGAGCATTGTTATAGATACCAATCGAGTCCTGAAGAGGCACCTTAGTGTGAAACTAAGAACATCTTGAAGTACTTGAGAAGGATCGATGATGATTTATTAGTATATGGGTGATGAAAAATTGATCGTTCGAGGCTATATAGATGTAAGCTTTCAAGCTAAGCAAGATGACTTTTGAGTCTCAATTGGATATGTGTTCATCCTTAACAAGGGAGTTGTCGGTTTGAAAAGCTCCAAACAAGATACAATAGATGATCATACAACAGAGGTCGAGTATATTGTTGCTAGTGAAGCGGAAAGGAAGTTCCTAAATGAACTCGGTGTTATTCCTAGCATTTCATTGCCTATTGGCATCTATTGTGATTGTAATAGTGCCATCTCCCACGTCATGGAACCGAGTTCAAGCTCCATGTCCAAACACGTTACGAGAAAGTATCACCTTATAGTCATCAAGAGTGACATTACATATCACTGAACAAGCCTATGCCTTAACCCAAGCATGATTATCACACTAGGGTAAAGGTCTTAAACATATTGGAGAATGATTGGTATTGTGAAAGTCAATTATCATCATCATCATCATCATCCTCCCACAATAAAATAAATTATCACCATCATCCGAAGTAATTTGATTTTCCCTTTCGATCTTCGTCCTAACATTCAAAGGCAAAGAAAATCTCGATCCCGTCTTCGTGTGGACCAAGTAAAGAAGCCACTATGAGAATTTCGTTTTCTATTGTTCCTCTTTGAATAACGGTTCACGTATTAAGAAATATTTCTTATAAAGAATATTGGTTCTATTAATTATACATGTAGATTGACAAGACTCTATTTTAGAGGTCGTTTTTATCTTATCAAAGTTATAATCCTGACTTAGCACTAAAGCGAGTATAGTGGTTAAGTAAGGGTCGAACCCAAGAGAGTTTGGTATTTCTATTAAATACAATTATTGATTATAGAAACAAGTAACAAGGGGGGAGGGGTTTGGTTGAATTTATGCACACAAAACTTATGAAAACAAATAACGCAACAAGTAAGACAATGATGGGTGAATCTACATTAGGTTGATTCTAAGCATGCGATTGCTACTTTGGTGAGTTCCTTTTACAAGTTTTCAAGTAATCTCCCGTCTCGATCATATATATGTGTTGAGCCAACCGGCATCAACACAACTTAACAGGTTAGTGTTCCGTAAACCTACAAAAACAAATAACAAGTTAGCTTTCAAATAAAGACTAAGGGATATAAAGAAGAGATTAAAACCGTTAAACTTATCTTTATATTTGTGTTCCTTTTCTTTAAGCAATTACAACCCGTTATTACTTAAAGTTTACTACTAGATTAAAGACCCAAACCCAGAATCTATTAATCCTAGTTCTTTGCATGCACTTTAGGACCTAAGGTGATCAATCTCAAGTAATAGTAAAACATGCAATTAGACAATGGAGATCAAAGAAACACAAAGAATTACTGAATGAAAACTTATATTAGAAAGAACTTACAACCAAGATAACAATGCAGCTTCAAACCAACCCAATGTAGCAAGGGAGTTAGCAACTCATTACAAAGGTAGCAAGAAAGTTTTAATGGAAAAGTGAATTCTAAATTGGATGATAAGTCGATGATTCTAGCAATCAACAAAGGACTATTTATACTACAAAAGACACTAAATAGGAGTAAATGGCCGGTCCAAAATAGCCACCTTTAATGCCATAAAGGTGGTGTAAACATACGGGGTAAAGCTTTTGTCATTGAACCGCTGGGGCGGCCTTCAGCTCCGCAGGGGCGGTGAAGGCAAAAACGCTTGATCTTCTTCATGGCCGCAAGGGCGGCTAGGAAATTCCGCAGGGGCAGATCTTTAATTCTCTTCAAACGTCTGGCTCTTCAACTTCCTGTCGTTTCTGATGCCAAGCCGCCGGGGCGTCTTAGTGTCAACGCAGGGGCAGTGACACTAACTCTTCATCTTCCAGCTCCCAGGTTAAGGCATAGGCAGATGCGCAGGGGAAGGCGCAGGGGCGCTGGTCTTCGCTTCTTCAGGGAAAGTCACCGTAGGGGCGCCAAGGGTTGACGCAGGTGCGATGACAATCTTCGTGGCTGGCGCTGGCGAAGGCGCAGGGGGCGCTCCGGAGTGTGGTGTCACCCGCAGGGGCGGTGACAAGGCTCCGCGATGACGGTGAAGCAACAAAAGCTTTGCTTCGTGAACGATCTTCACTCCTAAGTGCTTATAACTCCTTCTTTATCTTCTTTTAGGCTTCTTCTTCTAGACCAAGGAGTTAGTAGCATAAACCGACACTAATGCAATAAAAAGACTCTAAAAACTATCCTAAATGATAGTGATTCCATCACCTATCAAACTCCCCCATACTTAGACCTTTTACTCATCCCGAGTAAAAAATATGATAGCAAACTAGACTCAAAGGCCTCAGGAAGCATGGACAAGCAGAAAAGACAATGAAAACAAAAGAAAAGCCAAGAAAGAAAGAAAGAAGAGAGAAAATGTGAGAAAAAGGTGAGAAACTACCATCCTTATTGCTCCAAGAGTGACCTACCCGGACAACCTCCTTATGACTCCCCTCCTTATGTCGCCAAACGCCGGAAAGGGAACCTACACTCGGTGTCGCTCATTTTGCCAAGGTGCCCTTTCGGGTTTTCACCTTGCCACTCTTCTTCTTTTCTTTGATGATCTCACTTTGAACTCACATCCCTCAAGTCCAAATTTGCACCAACCTAAGGTTGGTCGGACTACCTTCTTTTTGCATAAACCGCTCTTTCGGGTTTTTGGTTTATCCAAGGATTTTTCATGCCTTTTTTCATTTTCTTTGGCTTTTTCTTTTTTTTTTACTGAATTTGAAACTGAATTTCCAACTACAAAAAACAACTCAAACATACTCAAAACAATTATACATGCAATGATATGTCTCTCCTCCATACTTGAAGTACACTTTGCCCTCAAAGTGAAAAGGAAGCAAAGATAAATGTGGAAAAGGGAAAGATAATGATACCACTAGTGGGATGGTCCGGCTGGACCATCTGGACCCTCCTCTGGTGGGTACGGGAAGTGGCTGAAAAAGTGCTCCTGTCGGCAGTAGATGTCATCGATGCGGGTCTGCTGCGCCTCCATCCGACGGCCAAAAGAGGTCTCAAAGCTGGCCTGTCAAGCCAACTACTGAGCCTCCAACTGCTGCTGCTGGGTCATCTGCCAAGCTTCCTGCCTCTGGTCGAAGTGGGAGGTCATGGAGGTGGCAAAACTCGTATGCCAGCTTTGCTGCTGCTCAAGCATGATCCGCTGGTACTCGGTCTACCATGCTTGATGCTGGGTGGTCAAGGCCGCCATCTGAGCTTGCAGGCTCGCAAGAGCCGGATCCTCCTCCGGTGGTGCAGTAGGCATCTCCTCGTCGTCGGGGATGGACATGTGCTCCTCATGGTGGGCCCGGCTGGAGCTCGCAACATGCCTCTCCATAATGGCTACTAGCGGCCTCCTCGGTACGAAGGGATCTTCCGGGATGTAGATCTCGGAGAGCTCATCCCCGAATGGTAAAGGCTGAGGGAGGTAAGTGAGGTGGCTCCCATCTGGGATGAAGATCCAAAATAGGTTCTCCCCGTCCCGTCGGAGGAGCTTGCACCTCCTCAACATCCCCTCTGTGTAGAGAGGCACCTCCAACCCATCCTCTAGGCTGGAAAGATCCATAACCTGTGAGGCGATCAAGGAGATCACCCCACCTCCAAAAATGTCCCTTGGCTTGTTCTTCCTAATCCGCTTCAAAGCGGCAAGGAAGAGGGACGGCCAATCCATCACCTTCTCGCTCATCGGAAGGCAAGAGTATAGCAGTGGAAGGTCCTTGAGGGCGACCTTGTTCTTCTCTTTGTGTCCACAGAAGACACTCATGAGGATCTTGGAGAGGAGCCTCAAGCTGGGGTGAGTGAGTTTTGTTGGAGTACTCACCCCTGTTCGCTCCAAACGGTGTGTGCAAGCTTTAAATTTATATCCCAAGAAATATGCTTAAACAAGGATGCGAACCCGCAGTGTACGGATCAATTATAGTAAAAGCAAGAATTCCGGAGTGTCAATCTCAGGGACTTAGGTGAAACAAAGCAAGTACAGGTTGTCAATATTGCAAATAACCACAAAAGTGATTAAAACAATCAAAGATGATAATAAGGTCATTTAAGGGGAATATGCAAGTTCTAGGGATTAAAGCATCCAGTTGTGGTTCCAACTCAAGATCTCAAGATAAGCGGACAAAGCTGAGATTTTGCAAATGGAAGATGTTTCTAAAGTGGAATAGATCACCGGGTAAGTCTCACTACTCATTATCCCAAACCAAAAGCTCCTATTACCGTGTAAGTCTCAAGGTACTAAGGAAAGGAATTATAATCTCAAACCAACACACCAACTAAGGGAATAGAATCAACCTTTACCGGGTAAGTCTCAGGCTAACTCACAAAGATGGAATGAAGGCACACTCAAACCCCAATAAAGGATAAACCTTTATTACCTATACTTATGATCATGGGTAAACAAACAAAGGAATCACCGGGTAGGTCTCATCCTAAGCTTGCATTGAACCAGGAAAGGTGTAATAAGAATAGGATTTGGCAAAATCTAACACTTAACTCTCAGTTACGGATTAGAAAAGGTCACCTCGGTCAGTCAAGTTCCACCCCGGCCGAGATGTTCATCGACTGAACGAGATGTTCTAGGGTTAAGGATAAAGACTCGAGCTTTCAGGGTCCTACTGGGATTAAGATTATTCTATCATTGTTTTTCCCACAACTTTCAGCCAATCACCCTAGAATTGCACAAGGAAATTAGCCACTCATCATCATGAAAGCAATAATCAAATATATGGGAAGAGAATGAATATTTGAACACAAAAACTTTAAGAACAAGGCTTCAATAAATGAATCAAATATCAAACAAATCAGCGTTCCTCAATCACAAATCACACAAAGACAACAAACCAAAGGGAATCTAAGAAAGTCTTATAAATCCCCTTAAAAAGCTATCTCAAAGCTATAAACTTCCTTCCTTCAATCTTCAAACTTCCTTCAAGCTTCCTTCCTAATTGCAGCCGGGAGAATATGGTGTAGAGGATAAAAATCCAGAGGTGCAAGATTGTTGAATTGTGGAAAATCCAACCCTTTATATAGGAGAATTATCTTCCAAAGATAATAATACCTTAAAAAGATAATTTCCTAATAAAATATATCCATATCTCTAAAAATAGATCTCCTAAATATATGATCTTCCTTCCAGAAATCCAGCCCAAAAATATAAGATCTCTCCTTCCAAAAATAAAAGATCTCAGCCAAATAAAATATATTTTGCCGCGTCAGGGTATTCGCCTCGGTCGGGGCGCTGCTCTAGATCACCTCGGTCGAGGTGACACTGTAGCTGACCGAGATGAATCTCAGCTGAAGGTGAAATCTCTTAAATCTGGTCCAAAGTAAATCTTCTTTGTTAATTCCATGCTTCCTGGGTTCTCTTTTAAGCTCCTAAATGTAGCTCCAATGACTCCTTTGCTCCTTATCTCCATTTCGATCTAAAATGTGCCATTTTACCTACGATTACAACGAAACTTGGTGTAGACGTCGATTCCCGTAAAGGTAGATAAAACGACAATATAATCACATAATATACATTCAAACATGCAGATTATTGAAGATAAAACGTCTAAACAAGTCCCAAAATATAGACTATAATACATGCTATCAAAATACCCCATACTTGTCCCTTGCTTGTCCCCAAGCAAGTTCCAAATCTTAAGTACAAGATAGAATGGATTATAAGTCATAAAGATCAATGAAAAGTATTTCAAAACATTTTAATGGCGTGCTCCACTCATAGATCACTCTAAGAGAATGCTTCATGGTGTTTAAAATCAAAATATGATCAAAACATTTTGCAAATATGAGAAAGTTGTTCATCTTTGCATCAAAATCATAGAATGCATAATAAATCATAATTATCGAAATTAATCATGTATAATCCAGTTTAAACCACCAAGTCAATCAACAAGCTCGAGGTCTCAAGGGCTTTCCAAGAGAAGGTCAAGAAACGTGTGAGGGTGGGATGTATATAGGGAATGTGGTGCTAGAATCCGGGAAAAAGGATCTTCACTTTACTTGCTTTTGAACTTCAACATCTTCCACCAATAAGCTTTGCTTATTTACTTTTTACTTTTTGGGATGTAAGGACAAAGGTGCACAATAACCGAAGCCTAGGAGATCAGCAATCATCAATTTCTCGAGATGCCTCAAACCCTTAATGCACATACCATGACCCGTTAGGAATATCGCTCAATCCGACTTTGGCAAGACACAAACACCCGGCTATGTGAATAGTGCCGAGTTACTCATCATCATGATTGACTTCCCCAAACCTATTTGTTTCTCTCTAAACTTCCAGCCAACATCTCATCTTTTCTTTCACTTGCTTTTCACTTGCTTGCTTCCAAATTCCCGGATAGGTAAAGGGGGGCAAATATATATATGAGGGGCTAAGCATGATCAAGAAGAAGAAGAAGAAGAAGAGAATGAATTGCCTCAATCTTCCCAGGAAGAAAGTGAGAGAACTCATCATGTGGTGTCAACCTTCAAATTCAACATAATTTTGATAAAAAAATAAAGTATTAAACATGCCAAAATTTCATAAAACCTTTCAAACATATAAAGATTTCAAAACCAATCTGCAAACAAAATCATCACTGAGATCATATCCAAAAAGGAAGCACAAAAATCGTTTCGAAAACTCTTTCAGTTAAACCGCCTCGGTCGAGATGTTCTAAGTCAACCGAGGTGCTTTACCTCGTTTGGCCAGAATCATCCCGGTCGAGGTCCAAATTTTTTTTTTCTTAAACCAGTTTTCGACGTTTTTCTCAAACAAAAACATGTATGTATGCATGTAATGACAGATAAGCATATAGAGCAAGATAAAACAATAATATTCGGTAGAGTCATCCAAGCATACATATAAGGTCACATAAATACATCCAAATGCCCCATACTTGGGACACATTGTCGCAATGGGTCAAAATAAGTCTGAAAATAGAGTACTCACCGGACATAAGCTGAGCTGCATAATAAATAAATAAAAGAAATCCCTGCAAGCTCTAGTCCTGATCTGCTGGTGGTGGTGGTGGATATGGCATGTACGGATGCCGGGATGGGTCAAAAGGATATCCCATCATGTGCTGCAACTGAATCTCCATCATCCGGCGCTGGTAGTGTTGGCTCTTCAGCATCTGATGTGTCCGACTCTCCATCTCTCAACGCTAGTCAGCAAAACGCTCACTGATATCAACTGTCAGGGCAGCATAGGAGTCGATCATCTGATCCGTCAGCTCGTCAATCCGTCTGTGAGCTACGGGATTCCTCTGTCTACGGACTCTGCGCCTGACAGGACGTGATGGTACTATAGCTGCCTCCTCCTCCGTGGCCTCATCGTCTAAGTCGACAACTGGCACGCTGGGACCGGTTGTATCTATCCCTGTCTCCATGGCAGCACCGTCATCGTCCTCCTCATCCTCATCCTCCTGCACCTGAGCTGCTGCATCTATAGCATCCTCAATGTAAGTTATCCATGTAGTGGACCAGTACTGAGAGTCATAGACTGAGAACTGGGATGACCATCTAATACCCTGAGAGGCAGTCTGCTCCCAAGGCATCGCCACATATGGCGTAGTAAGTCCACGAGGAACTAGAATCCTCCTGGTGATCATCTCCTGCAGACCTAGCGGCTTGGCAGCCGCCACCAAGGTACAAACGCTCAGATCCAACTCCATCACTGTAGCTATGTGAGTCACTAGGCCGCCACAACAAATGTCTCCCTTCCCCTTAGCCTTGATCCGGTGCAGATCCTCAGCTAGCATCGCACCAAAATCAGGAACTCCCCCAGTCACCATACAAAACAGACTCAGAAGCTCCCCCTGTCTAATCTTCTGAGGCGTCTCAGTATGCGCCAGAAGTGTCTCGCTAAAAATCCGGTGGGCTAATCTGAAAGCAAGGTGGAAGATAATCCTCTCCATGGAGTCTCCAGGTCTCCACCTATCAGCATGCTCAACAACTTGAGCTATCTGACCCCAAAACTGTCGAGTTGTTCGCCCCTAAACGTGTGTGCAAATAAGTTTTAATTATAAAACTAGAATCAAGCAAGCGAACCCGCAGTGTACGGATCGATATAGTTAAGCAAGGATTCCAGAGTATCGAACACAGGGATTTGGGTGGGAACAAATTCAATTGCAGATTATCAAGCGAGTAAATATGAGAGTTTTTGCAGATATTGGGAAAACAACAATCCTAAAGATCCAAGTATCCAGCTGTGGCAATCGATTCAAGATATTCTTAATGATAATAAGACAGAGTTGAGATATGCAAAGGTATGCTAATGTAAGGTAATCGTACGGTGAAGTTCCAAAAACCTTGTATGACTCACCTACAAGACACTCTCTATAAAGGTTGTTGAGGCTTCAATATAGAAAGGATCTAAAGGTAAGAATTAATGTCAAATACCCAAACTTGCAATCCAAGGATCAAGACTAACTTAACCGATTACGGTTGTGACACTCACAATCGAGGTAGAGGTTGTTGAGGCTTCACTACCACCCAGAAAAGGCAAGCCTAAACTAAGTTAAAGCAAATCTTTAACTTTGGATTTAAGTAAAAGCAGGTTCGTAAACTTAAGGAAAATTACGGTTGGATCTTGAGATTCCACGGTCGTGGAACTCAAGAACAAACCGTGATTTAGGGTTCGTCGACGATTCTCTCTAACTCTCAGGATCTAATCTGTTTACGATCGATCTATCATCATCTAAGCCACAACTATCAACCCTTCACCTTAGAATTGTTAAGGGTTTTTAGCCAATAACAGTCATGTTGATATCAAATTCAAGGATTAAAAGATTAAAAGATGAAAACTTCCAAAAACTTCCAATAAACTTCAAACCGATCTTAATGTCACAATCAAGAATGAATATTGTCAATAGATTCAGAATAAAGCAAACAATCACAATCTTAGGAAAGAAGGAAGAACGGGATGTCAATCCGTCTTCCAAATCAAACCTAAACAAGAAGAGAAATCTTCTTGCAACAATCTTCCAAAAACTTCGATCTTCCGCCAATCCGGAAATCTCAACAGCAATCTTCACCAAAAGTGCGAGATTAGGGCAAATCCAAGTACGAACGTCGATCTCCAACGAGATCTAAATGCTTCTAAGCGAGGGTGTAAACGCGTCTAAGCAGAGGTCGTAAGCGTAAGCCTAAAGCGAGTTGACGGAATCTCTCTTCGTCCGTCCTTTTATAGGGCAAGATAAAATATCGGCCCGGCCCAATCTTCAAAAGATCGTGGCTTCAAAATATGGCGAAAAAGATCGCCAAGATCACGGTCATGGAAGGTTCCACAACCGTAATTTAGAGCGTGGAAAGTGTCACGGTTTGAACCATGGATTCCACGACCGTAATAGTTACTGGAATGCATCACGCCTCTCTTGCAAGGTTCCACGGCCGTGGAACTGAACGTGGTTTGTAGTACGGCCGTATTTTAGAGCGTGGTTTAGGGCAAGAACGTGATTCTTCCCTATCCTCGTGCACTCCTCAAGTTGAACTCCATTTTGCTCCTAAGAATGCCCTCAATCCATGGACATACTCAATCAACTCTTCTTTGCTAAATTCCGTTCGGAAATGACTCTCAATCACCTATAATCAACATAAAGCTTGTGTAGACATCCATATCGATAATATAGGTAAACTAGCTCACAATTGCAACAATGCTCAATCAAAGACTATCAATATGAATCAAATATACTTAGAAAACGTGCCTAGAACGTCACAATATTTCATGCTAACAAATAACCCCATACTTAACACTTGCTTGTCCCTAAGCAAGGTCTTTCAAAAGCTTTTAAAACAAGAGTTAGGATGAAATATGTGTACCTTCTCAAAGCAATACTTCTTTTGGACAAATGTGCCTTCTAAAGAATAGATCATTCTCAAACCTTGCTTCAATCGTTTATCAAACTTTCATACACTTAATCAAAGAGTAAAAAGCAAAGAAAACTCATGAATCAATCAAACTTCTATACAAGCATCATAACCTTCAAACATTATCAAAATCAATCATAAGAAACTTCAATTTAGATCACCAAGTCATATAACATTCTTTTAATCTTAAGGACTTTCAAAGAAAAGGTCTAGAATGTGGAAGGGAAGGGAAAACTTTAAGGAATGTGGTGCATGAATCCGGGAAAGTGGACAACTACTCCTTCTTCTTCTTTTGCGGTTCCCGCACACTTTCAACTTAGAGCTTCGCTCTCTTCCTTTCATTTTTCAACTTTACTTTTGGAGTTTTGGGCAGAGGTGCACAAAAACCGAAGCCTAGGAGATTGGCGTTTCTCAATTTTTATGAGATGCCTCAAACCCTTAGCGCACATACCATAATCCGCTAGGAATATCGCTCAATCCGACTTTGGCAAGACACAAACACCCGGCTATGTGAATGGTGCCGAGTTACTCATCGTCATGATTGACTTCCCCAAACCTACAATTTCTTTCTATTCTTTGGATTGCAAATAATTGCTCTCATGGCCCTCCCACATCAAACATGCCTTTTTCATTCACTTCTCCAAATTCCCGGATAGGTAAAGGAGGCTAATATTTCAATGAGGAGCTAAAATGATCAAAGAAAGAAGAAAGAAAAATCGAATTGCCTTAATCATCTCAACAAGAAGTATAAGAACTCATAGTGTGATTTCAACTTCAATTTCTCAACATGATTTAGACAATATTCATCACATTATGAAACTTGCAAAAGAGGTATAATTCATTCATTCAAATTCTTTTCAATTCACTATTCTTTTAAGCATGCAATTGTCATCAAACTCAATTCACAAGTAGTGATTATCATGGAAATCATCTCAATTCATTAGAAGCACAAAATTTTCAAAATTTTTCAATTTTTATGGGTTTTTTCAAGTTCTTTTTCATACAATGCGGTAATGAAACGTGCAACAATATAATGAACATGCAATGATAGTCTCGAATAAAAGCAAACATAGTGAGTAGAAGTTATTACAAACTTTTAGTACATCCCACCCCATACTTAGGACGAACATTGTCCCTAATGTTCAAAAGAAAGAAAGAAAAGAAGAAAAGAAAAAGAAACTCACAAAGTGGCGGTGGAATGTCTAAAGCGAACGGGCAATCATCAAATCTTCATCACTGCGGCGCTGGTGGAGGCGGGAATGGAGAGAAGCTAGGATCATAGAACCGCCCAAACTGCTGGCGGTAGACGTCTCTCATCATGTGGTCGAGGTCGTCTAAGCGTCCATCTCTAGCATCGGCTCGGATCTCCAATGCTCCCACTCTCTCTGAAAGTCCGGTAGCCCAATCCGGCATCTGCTCATACCATCCCGGAGCCTGACTGTACCATGCTGGAGCGTCGGATGGTGCTGGTGCTGGTGCTGGTGCTGCTGTCTACTCTGTGGACCAAGGAGGAGGAACGCCATACCATGTAGGAGGTGTGGTCATCCACGTAGGCCTCTCACTCACGCTAGCGCGGTGAGAAGACGAGCCTGAAGCTCTAGCTGGACGTGGAGAGCGTCTCGGTACATCGGGGGCCGCCTCCGGCTGATCCGGAAACGTGCCAAACTCCTCCTCAGCTCCTCCTCCACCCTCAAACTGATCTCCCATCTCCTCCTCCTCAACAACTGGTGGTGGGACATATGGGGGAGCTGCTATCCTGTTCGCATGCATAGCAGCGAACGTCTCCTTCCAATTAGGGCGTCCCGCCATAATGGAGTACTCCGGCAGCCACTCTATACCCCTACCCGTCCTGTTCTCCCAAGGCATGCCCGCATAAGGCGGACCTCTATGTGTGGGGAAAATGAGACCCCTAGTCATGAAAGCATGTAGCCCTAAAGGTACGGCCGGTATACGGGTGCAAGCAGAAAAATCAACACCTAAGCTCCTGGCAATGTGGGTAACTATCCCACCATATCCGATGTTGCCCTTCTTCTTGTTCTTGAGCTTGCTCATAGTAGCAGCCAAGAGAGTAGCACAATCAGCACGGCATCCATACAACATAGAGTAAAGCAAAAAGAGCTCATCTGTCTTGATCTTTTGGGGCGTCTCCGTCCTAGGAAAGAGACACTCCGAAAGAACACGATGAGCAATCTTCAAGGCTAGGTGGTACATCAACCTAGCCTTGGTGTCAGCGGGCTGCCAGCGGTCCTCGCTAGCGTAAATCATCGCCACCTCCTCCCAAAAATCCTTGGCGTAAACGCCACTAGGAAAGCGACCGTTAAAGGTCTCCTGAAACCCGAAAATGGTCCCAAACTCACGGATGCTAAAATGATAGTCTCTTTCCATGAGACGGAAAGAGACGGTCCTGTCTACATGGCTGTGCTCGAAAGACGGCACAACCTCCCGTGTAATCTCCTCATAAGCGTCTTCTCGGATAGCCGAGAAGACAACTAGTCCGGCTCTATCCAAGAGCCAAGTAAGATCATCAACTATGTTGAGAGGAGCTAGATCCTCCAACAATAAGTACCTAGGACCAATCACAGCCCTCTCCTTGATCCTCTCGAGTGCAATGAGGTGATCATCATGTATGGTCGGGACTCTAGGGCTAGGTGGTGAGGGTGAGGAAGGTGATGATGGAGGTGAAGGGGAAGAGGGTGGTGGTGATCTAGAGGATGAGGAAGAGGAGGGATTACTCTTCCTCTTCTTGTTCTGGTTATCCTTCTTCTCTTTGATCCTCCCCGAAACTCTCCTCACAAAGTCCATTCTGTTCAAAATTACGGGCTGTTCTACAGAAACCACGGCCGTAATTCCTCCAGAGACCGTGATTCGTCTCAGAAAGTCGCAAATCTCAGCAAATCAGCACTAAATCTCAACAACAGGCAGTCCTAATCTAATTTCTTCCAATCTCAATCAGTTCTTCCTAAAATCTCTAACAAAATCGAACAAAATCGACAAGAATCAAGAAGAGAGGAAAAACCTATTTTTCGGATTGAAAAATCCGAATTGCGCGTTCTTTGGTGAATTTCCGCTCGATTTGTCGCTTGGATCTTGTTTGTGGTCGAATTTGCTTCAGTTTAGGAAGAAGAATCGTTGAAAACGATTAAGAAACGAGGAATTGAGAGAGGAGGCGTGGATTCGGCTTTTAGGTCGTGGAAGAGGGGTTTTTGTGGTGAATTTTGTGAAGAACGTGGTTTATATAGTCACAGGCAAAATTTTGAAAATCACGGTCTGTCAGGGTGTTCCACGGCCGTGGAAATGTACGGAACCGTGGTTTTGGTGATTTTTCAAAGGCTTTTGAAAATTACGGGTACTGTAGCTGTCACGACCGTGGTTTAGGCCGTGGAACCCTCTGTAAAGCTCCAAAGTCCAGATTTCGTCACTTTTCTTCAACATTATCCTCCTCTTTTCCTTTTCCATCATTCCTTCATCCAAAAACACGAACATACCTGAAGAAATCGAGGCAAAAAAAAAAACAAAGCAAAAACGTCTATTCTAAGCTAAACTATGAATCGAAAACAAGAATAAGAATGCATTACCTTGGGTTGCCTCCCAAGAAGCGCTTTGTTTAAGGTCCGTAGCTAGACCAATCTCGCACTTATTCGAGTGCGGTAGGCGCGAACTCTTCAGCTTGGAGTTCCGGCGTATACTTCTTGAGTCGTTGACCGTTCACCTTAAAACTTCCGCCCGATTCACCCCATACTTCAACTGCACCATGGGGGAAAATACGCTTAATTAGAAAAGGTCCGGTCCAACGAGATTTAAGTTTACCTGGAAAGAGACGAAGCCTTGAATTGAAGAGGAGAACTTGATCTCCTTCTTTGAAGTCCTTTGGAATGATATGCTTATCATGCCAACGCTTTGCTCTCTCCTTATAGATCTTAGCGTTTTCATAAGCGTTCAAGCGGAGTTCATCCAGCTCATTGATGTCTAGGAGACGCTTTTCTCCCGCTTCTTTCATGCTGAAGTTCAACCACTTGATGGCCCAAAACGCTTTGTGCTCCAACTCTACCGGTAAGTGACAAGACTTCCCGTACACAAGGTTGTATGGTGTGGTTCCTATGGGAGTCTTGTATGCAGTCCGGTATGCCCACAATGCATCGTCAAGCTTCAAAGACCAATCCTTCCTAGTCCTTGAAACCGTCTTCTCTAAAATTCCTTTGATCTCCCTATTTGAGATCTCAACTTGTCCACTTGTTTGTGGATGGTAAGGGGTAGCGATCTTGTGAGTAACCCCATACTTAGCTAGAAGAGCTTCAAAGCGCCGGGCAATGAAGTGAGAACCTCCATCACTAATGATCGTCCTTGGCGTCCCAAATCGCGGGAAGATGGTCTTGTTGAAGAACTTAACCACCACCATGGCGTCATTGGTGGGAGAGGCAATTGCTTCCACCCATCTAGAAACGTAATCCACCGCCAATAGTATGTATTGGTTTTCCACAAGAGGATGGGAATGGTCCCATGAAATCAACTTCCCAAACGTCGAAAATCTCCACCTCTTGGATGTTGTTGACGGGCATCTCATTCCTTCTAGAGATATTGCCTGTTCTTTGACAAGCATCGCATCAAGAAACAAAGGATTGCACATCTCTAAACAAAGTAGGCCAAAAGAATCCAGATTGCAATACCTTTGCGCTAGTCTTGTTCGAACTAGCGTGTCCTCCACAAGGTAGTGAATGACAATGGCGGATGACACTTTGCATCTCATCTTCCGGCACACATCGCCGAATGATGCCATCCGGATCTCTCTTAAAGAGGAGAGGCTCGTTCCAATAGTATTCCCGGACGTCCTTAAAGAACTTCTTCCTTTGTGCGTAGGATAGTCCGGGCGGTATCTCCTGACAAACCAAATAGTTAACAAAATCAGCAAACCATGGTTCGTTACCTTTGGAGATCACATTGATGCACTCTTCAATAAGGTGTAGGTGTTCGTCCGGGAAGGAGTCATCGATGGGCAAATGGTCGTCCTCTAGATGTGTTAGGCGACTCAAATGATCCGCAACAGAATTTTCTGAACCTTTCTTGTCGCGGATCTCAAGATCGAATTCTTGTAGGAGAAGAATCCAACTAATTAGCCTTGGCTTCGCATCTTTCTTCGCAAGGAGATACCGGATCGCAGCATGATCCGTGTAGACAATCACCTTTGCACCTACAAGATAAGAGCGAAACTTGTCAATAGCATAGACAATGGCTAGAAAGTCTTTCTCGGTAGTGGCGTAGTTGAGCTGCGCTTCATCTAGCATCTTGCTAGCATAGTATATGGCATGGGTTCGCCCTTCCTTTCGTTGTCCAAGAACAGCTCCAATAGCTACGTCACTAGCATCGCACATAATCTCAAAGGGAAGAGTCCAATCCGGTGGTTGGATAATAGGTGCTGAAATTAGAGCCTGCCGAATGGTGTTAAACGCATCCAAACATTCCTGCGAAAACTCAAAAACCGCATCCTTCATCAATAGATTAGTGAGAGGTTTTGATATCTTAGAAAAGTCCTTAATAAAACGTCTATAAAATCCAGCATGTCCTAGGAAACTTCTTATCCCTTTCACCGAAATTGGGGGAGGAAGCTTCTCTATGGTCTCTATCTTAGCCTTGTCTACTTCTATCCCTCTACTAGAGACTAAGTGGCCTAATACAATTACTTCCTTAACCATAAATTGACACTTCTCCCAATTAAGAACTAGGTTAGTGTCTTCACACCTTTGCAAAATAAGAGAAAGGTTAGAAAGGCAATCGTTAAAAGAGGAACCGTATACGGAGAAGTCGTCCATGAAGACTTCCATGATTTCCTCTACGTATTCGGAGAAGATGGCCATCATGCACCGTTGGAAGGTGGCTGGGGCATTGCAAAGCCCGAACGGCATTCTCCTATAAGCAAACGTACCCCATGGGCACGTGAATGTGGTCTTCTCTTGATCATCCGGGTGTATCGGAATCTGAAAGAAACCACTATAACCGTCAAGGTAGCAAAAATGTGAATGTTGTACTAACCTTTCAAGCATTTGATCAATGAATGGCAATGGAAAATGATCCTTCCGCGTTGCATTATTGAGCTTGCGGTAGTCTATGCACATCCGCCATCCCGTCACAGTTCGGGTAGGAATGAGTTCGTTGTTTTTGTTGGTGATGACCGTCATTCCTCCCTTCTTTGGAACTACTTGAACTGGACTCACCCACTTACTATCGGAAATAGGGTAGATGATACCTGCATCAAGAAGCTTAAGAATTTCCTTCTTGACAACCTCTTTCATGGTCGGATTCAACCGCCTTTGAGGTTGTCTTGAAGTTCTAAAATCTTCCTCCATTAGTATCTTATGCATGCATAGGGAGGGTTTAATTCCTACTAAGTCCTCAATAGTATAGCCTAAAGCTTTCCTATGTTTCCTAAGGACAATCATGAGCTAATTATGCTCATCTAGGCTTAGATCGGAACTAACAATAACCGGGAAGGTAGAATTAGATCCTAGAAAAGCGTACCTTAGATGAGTAGGAAGTGGTTTGAGTTCTATTGCTTTCGGAGCTTCCAATGATCCTTGAGGAGCATCCGATGTCTCCTTAGAAGTCTCTAAGGGTATTGAGTGTATGGGAGAAGAATCAGAAGAAGTTGAAGAAATGTCTCGATCACTCCTTTCCACGCCCAAAATTACGGGTTCTTCATGGCCTCCACGGCCGTGGTTTAGGGCGTGGAAGGGGAATACGGTTGTCATGTCTTCTCCACGACCGTATAACTCCCTGGAGTGGGACACGGTTTTGGTTGTGAAATCCACGGCTGTGGAATACAGTGTGTGACCGTGGATTCTCACGTTTTCTGCTTCATCGTGGAGTTTTTCAAACTCCACTTCACCCATCTCTTCTTGTGCTTCTAAGGCTTCAATTGCCTCATTGCACTCTTCTTCTTCCCCTACATTGGTTAGACTCATAGTGATAACCTTTTGTAAAGGATCGTTAAAGAGAATCGCACTTACCTCCTCCCTAGACAAACCCTCTTCATCTTGGATATCGAAAATATCCTCATCAAAGATTGGCTCCTTCACTAGAGTGGAAAGAACGAACTCTACTTTCTCTTCTCCTATATCAAAAGCGAGTCTACCATTCTTGCAATCGACTATGCAGCCGGAAGTTGCAAGAAATGGTCTTCCGAGTATGATCGGGACCGGACTATCTGCAGGAATATCAAGCACGACAAAATCAATGGGAACAAAGAATTTACCTAGCTTGACCGGGACGTCTTCTACAATACCGACGGGGCGAGTGATGGATCGATCCGCCATGTACAACGTCATCTTCACCGGTTTAGGGTCGCCTAAACCGATCTTCCTACACAATGCAAGTGGTATGATGCTCACACTTGCTCCTAAGTCACATAACGCATCGTATGTGACATCTCCCACTCCTATGGGAATGCAAAACGACCCCGGATCCTTTAGCTTTGGGGGCATTTTCTCCTTCATGGTCTTGATGAGATCCGAAGAATCCAAACTCATCTTAACCTCTCCGAAGTCTTCTAGCTTCCTCTTGTTAGAGAGGAGCTCCTTCAAGAACTTGCCATAAGCCGGCATACCTACAATAGCATCAATAAATGGTATATTAATATGCAGCTTGCTCATGAGTTCTATGAACTTACCAAACTGTTTATCTAGGCGCGCTCTCGCTCTAGATTGAGGGAATGGTAGGGGAGGTTTATAAGCCGGAGGAGGAACGTAGACATCTTCCTTCTCCTTCCCCTTCTCTTTGTCTTTCTCTACGGGGACTTCAACGAACTTAGGCTGCGGATCGGTGGTAGTCACTCCGCTCCTAGTTGTGATTGCCATCACCCTTCCCTTAGGGTTGTCCTCCGTCTTTCCTGGAAGCTTCCCTTGATTCCTAGGAATTTCCTCCGCATGGCTGAACATTTGGTTTTCTAAAACCTTTTGAGCTTTATCAACCTTGGAAATTTGATCATCAACCTTAATGATGCGGTTCTCCAACCCTTGAAGCTTTCCCAAAATCGTTTCCAACATGGGATCGGGCTTCTCCTTTCCCGAAGTGTTTCCTCCATTTGATGTTTGCCCCTGGCTTCTCAAAGGAGTAGAGGAAGAGGAAGGTGGAGTTAGTGAATTAGAATTGGAAGGATAAGAGTTACCGGAATTTTGTTGATTGGAGCGCCAATTGTTGTTACTTGAACCCCTATTGTTGTTCCAATTGTTGTTCCGGCCGTTATTATTGTTGTTGTTGCCATTCCAATTGTTGCTCCGGTTATTGTTCCGGTTGTTGTTGTTGTTGCGGTTTGTGTTATCACCGCCATTGTTGTTGCCCAAATAACCAACATCCTTCCCTTGTTGCTTTGGGAAGTTGGTCTTGATAGCCTCCTTCAACTCTTTGATTTCATTGTTGAGGGAGAAAATCTGATTTTGAGCTTCATGTGTGAGCTTTGCTCCTTGCTCCACACGATTTCCCTCCACTTTCCGGTGGGAATACTTCTCTATGACCCTTGCTTGCTTCTCAATTAAGTCCCAGGCGTCATCTTCTCTCATGTCCATGAATGTTCCACATGAGAGGGATTGGAGGTTGAATTGCGTTCCCGCATCCAGCCCCTTGTAGTAAATCTCCAGCAAGGCAAGTTTGGATATGCCATGATGAGGGCAATCCAAGAGCAAATCCTGAAACCTTTCCCAAGATTGAAACAAACTTTCGTTAGGTCTCATGGAGAAAGCATTAATCTTACCTCTAAGTTCCGCCGTTTTGGATGGCGGAAAGAATTTGGTGAGGAACTCCGCGGAAAGGTCTTCCCACGTGTCTAGTTTCCCCCTAGGAAGAGCTTGGTACCAAGACAACGCTTTCCCCTTCAAAGAGAAGAAGAAAGGCTTGAGCTTATAGTTGTTGGTAGTAGCGCTCTTCGGTCTCATTGTCTCCATCATACACTCAAAGTTTTGCAAGTGTTGGTGTGGAGATTCAGCGCTTGTCCCGCCAAATTGGTTTTGGCGAACAAGAGTAATAACTTGAGGGTTGAAGCTAAACCCTTGCACATCTTCAGCGTCAAAATTCACGCCCAAACGGCGCGGTTGTTGTGTTGGATCCATCCGCTGGCCAAGAGTTCTCGGCTCTTCATCTACACGTTCGATCCTCGCATTCCTAGGTGGAATGCGGCGATTAGTAGCTCCCCGTGGATGGAAAGGATTCACATTGATTGTGGGATCAATCTCCTCTAGTGGTGGCATGGAAGAATCACTATCATCAGCGGATGAGTGACCTCTTCTTCTAGATCTTGATGCTCTTCTCGAGGGTTTCTTGCTTCCCTTATTCTTAAGGTCGCTTAGCTCTATCCTCATTTGGAAGATCATATCCTGTAGATTGTTAACTTGAGATTGATGACGATCCATCTCATCTCGGCGGAGGTTCTCATTCCATTGGAGTTGAGCTTCCTTCTCCGCCAACTCCGCTTGAAGATCACGTTCGTGTTCTTCAGCCATCTTCTTTTCCTTGCGCTTTTGCCTTAAAGTCTTCTCTAGCTCTTGATCAAGAGGTAAGAGATCTTCGGTGTTCCTAGACCTGCGCATGCACTCAAAGTAATATCAAATAACGAGAGCAAGCTCCCAAGCTTGACAACCGGCTACCAAATTCGGCCGAAACCAAATCCCCGGCAACGGCGCCAAAAACTTGTTCGCCCCTAAACGTGCGTGCAAATAAGTTTTAATTATAAAACTAGAATCAAGCAAGCGAACCCGCAGTGTACGGATCGATATAGTTAAGCAAGGATTCCAGAGTATCGAACACAGGGATTTGGGTGGGAACAAATTCAATTGCAGATTATCAAGCGAGTAAATATGAGAGTTTTTGCAGATATTGGGAAAACAACAATCCTAAAGATCCAAGTATCCAGCTGTGGCAATCGATTCAAGATATTCTTAATGATAATAAGACAGAGTTGAGATATGCAAAGGTATGCTAATGTAAGGTAATCGTACGGTGAAGTTCCAAAAACCTTGTATGACTCACCTACAAGACACTCTCTATAAAGGTTTTTGAGGCTTCAATATAGAAAGGATCTAAAGGTAAGAATTAATGTCAAATACCCAAACTTGCAATCCAAGGATCAAGACTAACTTAACCGATTACAGTTGTGACACTCACAATCGAGATAGAGGTTGTTGAGGCTTCACTACCACCTAGAAAAGGCAAGCCTAAACTAAGTTAAAGCAAATCTTTAACTTTGGATTTAAGTAAAAGCAGGTTCGTAAACTTAAGGAAAATTACGGTTGGATCTTGAGATTCCACAGTCGTGGAACTCAAGAACAAACCGTGGTTTAGGGTTCGTCGACGATTCTCTCTAACTCTCAGGATCTAATCTGTTTACGATCGATCTATCATCATCTAAGCCACAACTATCAACCCTTCACCTTAGAATTGTTAAGGGTTTTTAGCCAATAACAGTCATGTTGATATCAAATTCAAGGATTAAAAGATTGAAAGATGAAAACTTCCAAAAACTTCCAATAAACTTCAAACCGATCTCAATGTCACAATCAAGAATGAATATTGTCAATAGATTCAGAATAAAGCAAACAATCACAATCTTAGGAAAGAAGGAAGAACGGGATGTCAATCCGTCTTCTAAATCAAACCTAAACAAGAAGAGAAATCTTCTTGCAACAATCTTCCAAAAACTTCGATCTTCCGCCAATCCGGAAATCTCAACAGCAATCTTCACCAAAAGTGCGAGATTAGGGCAAATCCAAGCACGAATGTCGATCTCCAACGAGATGTAAATGCTTCTAAGCGAGGGTGTAAACGCGTCTAAGCAGAGGTCGTAAGCGTAAGCCTAAAGCGAGGTGACGGAATCTCTCTTCGTCCGTCCTTTTATAGGGCAAGATAAAATATCGCCCGGCTCAATCTTCAAAAGATCGTGGCTTCAAAATATGGTGAAAAAGATCGCCAAGATCACGGTCGTGGAAGGTTCCACGACCATAATTTAGAGCGTGGAAAGTGTCACGGTTTGAACCATGGATTCCACGACCGTAATAGTTACTAGAATGCATCACGCCTCTCTTGCAAGGTTCCACGGCCGTGGAACTGAACGTGGTTTGTAGTACGGCCGTATTTTAGAGCGTGGTTTAGGGCAAGAACGTGATTCTTCCCTAGCCTCGTGCACTCCTCAAGTTGAACTCCATTTTGCTCCTAAGAATGCCCTCAATCCATGGACATACTCAATCAACTCTTCTTTGCTAAATTCCGTTCGGAAATGACTCTCAATCACCTATAATCAACATAAAGCTTGTGTAGACATCCATATCGACAATATAGGTAAACTAGCTCACAATTGCAACAATGCTCAATCAAAGACTATCAATATGAATCAAATATACTTAGAAAATGTGCCTAGAACGTCACAATATTTCATGCTAACACGAGCCACGGCTCGAGAAGGGAATTCGGGAACTGTGGGAGTCGGGAAACCGAAAATGTCTCTCCACTGATCCATAGGAACTAAGTAGTTCCGGTTCAGCAACTGGTACTTGATGGCTCTCTCATCAGGCAGGTGAGTCACAGAACTCACAAACTCTAATGTAGGTCACAAGGACTTAGGAAAGAGAATGAAGGCATGGAAAGACAATTATACTTAACTAGAAAGCATGCATGAAAGGTAAAAATGAAAAAGTCAAGATGATCATGAGCATGTCCAATCTAGATCACTAAGTTTTACACACATGCAAATAGGTCACAAGGACTTAGGAAAGAGAAGGCTAAGAAACATTGTGAATAGGTGGGAATTTTTAGGTCATGTGATGCTATTCAACTCATCATCATTCAAGCATACATTAACAATCACCGGATATGTAGAATTATCACCAAGGAAAACGTACTTAAGATGAGAGGGGAGGGGTTTAAGTTCAAGTTTAGGAGGACCTTTATCGATTGGAGACGCTCCATATAATGTAGGTTGAGATGAATCCAAAGCCTTGGAAGACTCCTCAAGACTCCTTGAAGCTTGATCAACCATCAAGGCACTTTCTAGCAAAATCACGGTCTGAATCACGGCCTCTGGCAAAACCCCGGGCGTGGAATCTGAGAAGATAGCATCGTGGAGCACTCTAGAGAGTTCCACGGGACAAACCACAGCCGTGGTTCCCTGTGCCAGACCATGATTCCTACAGCTCTTCAGCATACTTTTGTGTACTTTAAATTCAGCTCTTGCCTCCTTCTCCAATGCATCTAAGGCCTTGATTTCTTCATTATAATCATCCTCAGCACCTTCCTCCATCAAACTTAAACTAAGAACCTTCTCCAAGGGGTCTTTGATCAAAATCGAGCTCACAGCTTCTCTACATTCCTCTTGCTCGACAATGTTGAACACATCTTCACCAAGGGCTGACCCCTTTATCATTGTGGATAATTTGAACTTGATATTCTCTTCTCCAATGTTGAAGGAGAGAATTCCATTTTTGCAATCCACCAAACATCCGGCAGTGGCTAGGAAAGGCCTCCCCAAGATGATAGGAACCGGATAGTCCGCCGGGATGTCCAAAACAACGAAGTCTATGGGCACATAGAACTTCCCTAGTTGCACCGGTATGTCTTCCAAGATTCCAACGGGATGGGTTATCGAATGGTCCGCCATGTAAAGGGTCATCTTGACCGGCTTCGGCTCTCCTAACCCAACCTTGTTGCAAAGTGCAAGCGGTATGATGCTTACACTTGCCCCAAGATCACATAAGGCTTCATACTTCACTTCTCCCACTCCAATTAGCACACAAAAAGATCCCGGATCTCTTAGCTTAGGAGGCATCTCCTCCTTCATGGTTTGGATCAATTCCGAGGACCTCTTCGTCATCCTCACTTCCCCATACTCCTCCAACTTCCTTTTGCTGGAGAGTATTTTCCTTCAAGAACTTGCCATATGCCGGCATACCTAGAATAGCATTCATGAACGGAATGTTAATATGCAATTTAGACATAAGTTCAAGGAATTTACCGAAGTGTTTGTCCAAACGAGCTCTTGCTCGTGATTGTGGGAATGGTAGTGGTGGCTTGTATGGAGGTGGTGCCACATACGTTGGCTCATCATCCTTGCTCTTTACCCCATCTTCTTGCAATGTCTCTTCTTCTATCACCACTTGCTTTCCTTTATCACTTTCCTTAGGTAAGGGATCCTTCATGCTCAGCCTATCCTTGGTGTGATGGCCAACACTTGGCCTCTTGGGTTATCTTCGGTTCTTCCGGGAAGCTTTCACGGATCTCTATGAGCTTCACCCGCCTTTTGGAACACTTGTGCTTCCAACACCTTTTGAGCTTTAGAAATGGAAGTCACCGTGCTCTCAAGACCACTCAACCTTCCAAGCAATTGCTCAAACATCATATCGGTTCTATCCTTTGGAGGTTGAGTAAATCCGGGTAGAGGTTCTTGTGAAGCCTTTGGTGGTGGAGCTGAGCTTGTGGAAGCGGGAGGGTTCAAGGCTCCATCCGGGTTAGAATAGGAAAACCCGGGATGGTTGTGGTTAGGCCGGTAATTGTTGAATTGCCGGTTGTTGTTGAAGTTCCTTGGGCCTTGGTAGTTGTTGTAGTTCCCCTTCCCATGTAGTTCACATCTTCCTCCTTGGAAGAAAAAGTTTGCTTGCACTTGCACTTGAGGGCTTGCTTGACTCTTCAAAGTTGTAGCACACAACTCCCTCAAAGACTTAAGCTCATTGTTGATTGCATCAAGCTTGAAATTACTCATCGTGACTTCACTCACCTCATATGCTCCCGCTTTTCTCCCATCACTCTTCCTATGGGAGTACTTTTCAATCACTAAAGCTTGTTTCTCTACAAATTCCCAAGCTTCATCCACATTCTTTTCCATGAAAGTCCCACCGGAAAGAGATTGAAGCTTGAATTGACTATCTTCATCAAGTCCCTTAAAGTAGATCTCCAAAAGCTCTATTTTCGGTATACCATGGTGTGGACAATCTAGGAGAAGGTCTTTGAACCTCTCCCAAGACTTGAATAGGCTTTCTCTATCCTTCATCACGAAGGCATTGATCTTCCCTCTTAACTCGGTAGTCTTGGAAGGTGGGAAGAACTTAGTCAAGAACTCGGTTGTCATTTCCTCCCAAGTACTCACACGCCCTAGTGGAATCGATTGGTACCAAGCCAAGGCTTTATCCTTAAGTGAGAAGGAAAAAGCCCTAAGCTTATGGTTGTTTTTCTCCAACCTAGGCGGCCTTAGAGTCTCCATCAATATCTCGTAGTTCATCAAGTGTTGATGAGGAGACTCTCCTTCCATCCCTCCAAATTGATTATGCCGGATCATTTGTAGAACTTGAGGGCGAAACTCATAATCATGGGCTGCGGGATCTCCTAAGTTCACACCCGGATGGTGCACTCTTTGAGCCGGATCCATACGTTGCCCTAATGTTTGTGGCTCCTTAATCATTATCTGCTCAAACCGAATATTAACCACCGGCTGCGGTTGTGGTAGCGGTAGAGGGGGAGGTTGTTGACGATTAAGCTCTCTTTGCACAAGAGCTTGCCTAATCTCTTCAATCTCCCTCCTAGTTGCTTCTTGCCTCTCAATGGCAAGTCTCCTTTCATTCTTCAAGAGCTCATTTCTTAATCTAATTTGCTCTAAAGCCTCATCCAACTCAGCTTGAAGATCTCTTGCGGCCATCTCCTTCTTCTTCTTAATGCTCTTAGATCTAGCTTTAAGGGTTTTCTCCGGTTCGGGATCGAATGGAGCTAAATCCTTGCCACGAGATCTTCGCATGCACCTAAAGAATGAGAGATGTCTTGAAAATTCAAAGACACAAACCAAACAAGATCAAAAGCAACAAGAAAGACCTACACTATAAACAATCACAAAAATGACTCAATCTAGACCTAGTCCCCGACAACGGCGCCAAAAACTTATTACGCTAGAAACGTGACACGCAAAAGTCTTAAATTTATAACTCGATATATTTTTCCTAACTCCTAGAGAACCCACAGTGTATGGTTCATTTTGTAGTAAGGATAGTATTCCGAGGTCGAATGCAAAGACTAAGGTGAAATTGAGTCAATAGTGGCTAAGGATAGTGAAGATTTAGGCTAAGAAAAGAGAAAGAAATAAACAAATGAAAATCTCAATGTTTTTGGTTTAGTTTTGTGGTGATCAATCAAGGATCACAAATCATGCAAGATTAACAAACAACTAAGCTAGCAAACACAAATAAACAAGCAAACACGAGATAGGTAATCAAAGATAGAGAAGCGGATTCTAGGGGTTAGAAATTCCGGTTATGGCATAGGACTCAAGCTATCTAGTCATTCTTTGGATCATCTATAGTATGTTGGGAGTGGGTGTTTCTAAAATGGGATCAATCACCGGGTAGGTCTCATGGTCCACTAGTCCGTTCCTAAGGTCTTATTACCGGGTAAGTCTCAAAGAACCTAAGGTTAGGAATTCTACACAAACCGGATTGCTATCTAGGGTTCTAACCTCTCCTCACCGGGTAGGTGACCGAAGGTATTTCTATGGTCATCTATACCCAATCAAAAGTAAATCCCGACTTAGCACTAAGAACAAGTATAGTGATTAAGTAAGGGTCGAACCCAAGAGAGTTAAGGTGTTTTAGATGCAATTATCGATTATAATGACAAGTGACACAAAGGGAGGGGGGGTTTGGTTGAATTGATGCACAAAAACTTATGAAAATGATTAATGCGATAAGTAAGAAAATAATGGATGAATCTACACTAGGTTGATTCTAAGCATGCAATTGCTACTTTGGTGCATTCCTTTTACAAGTTTTTAAGTAATCTCCCGTCTCGATCATACATATGTGTTGAGCCAACCGGCATCAACACAACTTAACCTATTAAAGTTCCGTAAACCTACAAGAACAATTCACAAGTTAGCATTCAAACAAAGACTAAGGGATATAAAGAGAAGATTAAAACCGTTAAACTTATCTTTATATTTGTGTTCCTTTTCTTCAAGTAATTACAACCCGTTATTACTTAAAGTTGCTACTAGATTAAAGACCCGAACCCGGAACCTATTAATCGTAGTTGTTTACATGCACTTTAGAACCTAAGGTGATCAATCTCAAGTAATAGTTAACATGCAATTAAACAATGGAGATCAAGGAAACACAAAACATTACTGGATAAAAACTTATATTAAAAGAACTTACAACCAAAGTAACAAAGCAGCTTCAAACCAACCCAATGTAGCAAGGGAGTTAGCAACTCATTACAATGGAAAACTCAAGTCTAAAATGGATTTTGTGAGGAAAAGCATGGATAATTCTAGCAATCAACCATGGACTATTTATACTACAAAAGACACTTAATTAGGAGTAAATAGCCGGCCTAAAACAACCACCTTTAATGCCATAAAGGTGGTGTAAACAGCCGGAGTAAAGCTTCTGGCGTTATACCGCAGGGGCGGCCTTCAAGACCCGCAGGGGCGGTTTAGGCAGAATCGGTTGATCTTCTTCAGAACCGCTGGGGCGGCAACACAACTCCGCTGGGGTGGATCTTTAATACACTTCAACTTCTCACCCTTCGCCTTCTTGACGTTTCTGATGTCAAGGCGCAGGGGCGGGGGCATAGACGCTTCACCTTCTAGCTCCCAAGGCGAGGCGCAGGCAGGGCGGAGTGGGAGGCGCAGGGGAGCTGGTCTTTGTCTCGTCAAGGAAAGTCACCGCAGGGGCGGCTGCAAGGGCCCGCTGGGACGGTGGAGCAACAAAACCTTTGCTTCTTGATCGATCTTTACTCCTAAGTGCTTATAACTCCTTTAGCTTTTTTTGATCTTCTTCTTCTAGACCAAGGAGTTAGTAGCATAAACCGACACTAATGCAATAAAAAGACTCTAAAAACTACCCTAAATGATAGTGATTCCATCACCTATCAAACTCCCCCATACTTAGACCTTTTACTCGTCCCGAGTGAAACAAATGACAACCATTAGACTCAAGGTCTTAGGAAGCAAGGGAAAGAAAGAAAAATAATGGAAAACAAGAGAAAAACCAAGAAAGAAAGAAGGGAAAAGAGAGGAAATGTGAGAAAAAGAGATACTACCATCCTTATCGCTCCAAGAGTGGCCTACCCGGACAACCTCCTTATGACTCCCCTTCTTATGTCGCCAAAACGCCAGAAGGGAAACCTACACTCGGTGTCGCTCATCTTGCCAATGCGCCCTTTCGGGTTTTTACCTTGCCACTCTTCTTCTTTTCTCACTTAAACTCACATTCCTCATGTCCAATTTTGCACCAACCTAAGGTTGGTCGGACTACCTTCTTTTAACCTAAACCGTCCTTTCGGGTTTTCGGTTTATCCAAGGACTTTCATGCCTCTTTTTCACTTCTTTGGCTTTTTCTTTCTTTTTTTTCAAGTGATTTCAACTATGCAAAACAAATGCAAAAAACAACACAATAAACTGTACAAGCAATGATATATATCCCTTCCCCATACTTGAAGTGCACTTTGTCCTCAAAGTGGAAATGAGTCAAAGATAAATGTGGGAGAAGGGAAAGAAATGTACCCCTCACTGGGGTGGTCCGGATGGACCACCAGGACCCTCCTCCGGCGGGTAAGGGGAATGGCTAAAGAAATGCTCCTGCCGCTGGTAGATGTCATCAATGCGGTCCTGCTGGGCAGACATCCGGCGACCAAATGAGGCCTCGAAACTGGTCTGCTAGGCCAGCTGCTGGGCTGCCTGCCATGCCTCTTGCCTCTGGTCGAAATGTGAGGTCATGGAGGTGGCAAAAGTGTCCTGGCAGCTCTGCTACTGCTCCAGCATAGTCCGCTGGTAGTCGGACTACCAAGTCCGGTGCTGGGTCGTCATGGCCACCATCTGAGCCTGAAGGCTTGCAAGGGTCGGGTCCTCCTCTGGTGCCGCTGTGGGCATCTCCTCGTCATCTGGGACGGGCAGGTGCTCCTCCTGATGGGTCCGGCTGGAGCTGGCGGCATGCCTCTCCACAATGGCCACTAGTGGCCTCCTCCGTGCGAAATGATCTGCCGGTATGTAGAGCTCGGAGAGCTCACCACCTAGTGGTAAAGGTCAGGGGTGGTAGGTGAGGTGGCTCCCATCTGCAAGGGAGATCCAAAACAGGTTCTCCCCGTCCTTCCGGAGGAGCTTGCACCTCCTAAGCATCCCCTCAGTGTAGAGAGGAGCTGCCATCCCATCCTCTAACTCGGACAGGTCCATCACTTGTGAGGCGATCAAAGAGATCACCCCACCGCCTACAATATCCCTCGGCTCATTCCTCCTAATCCGCTTCAAAGTGGCAAGGAAGAGAGAGGGCCAATCCATCAGTTGCGGGCTATGTGGAAGGCAGGAGTAGAGCAATGGAAGGTCCTTGAGAGCGACCTTGTTTTCCTCTTTGTTTCCACATAAGACACTCATGAGGATCTTGGAAATCAACCTCAAACTGAGGTGAGTGAGTTTGTTGGAGTACTCACCCCCAGCATGGAACTCCGACCCGGTAGCTGCTCGCCAAAACTCACATAGGTCCGGGGCCGGGACTGGATCCCACCAGTTCTCAGAGGGGTTTAGAGTCACCCCAAAAGCTTCCTGTAAATCATTGTAGTCAAGCGTGTACTTTACCTTGTTGAACTTGAAGGTGAGGCCGGTATACACGTGATCTTCCTTCTGCATTGAAAAAGTGGCGATGAATTGTCTGCTGAGCTCCGGATATGTCGAAGCACTCTTCTGGAGGAAGTCTCCGAGCCCGGCATTCGCCAAAAATGTTTGCATGCTCTCTAGCATGCCCAGTTTCTCCAAGGTCGGAATATGCAGAAAACGAGTTGCATACACAACCCGGTCCTGCACAATCCTATATCTGTCCTTCTCCGTTTCCGTCATTTTGTATTTTCTTGGGGCTTCCATTCTTGCAAGGATTCGAGCAAAGGATTAGTAAATGTTTGGAAAAAGGAAAAGAAACGACCTTTCTGTTGTGATTTCCGCAGGGGCGGCTGTGTAGGCGTAGGGGCGGTGAGGCGCAGGGGCGGGTGCTTGCAGCCGCAGGTGCGGGAGAACAGCAGAAGGCGATTTTTCGAATGCTTCGAAGGTGGCGGCACCTTGGAGTGGCTCCGGTGGTTTGTTCGTTGGTACAGGCGACTTTGAAGGTGGCGCAGGAGTGGAGAATCGTTGCAATTGAAGGGAGGTGGCGTTTGGCACGAGGGTTGGTGGCGCAAGGGCGTTGGGGGTGTGCGTCCTTAGTGTTGGTGGCGCAGGGGCGTCGGAGAGGGTGGTTGGGTGGTTGCTCTGAGGGCGCTGGGGCGCTCGCAGCTTAGAGAGAGAGAGGGTGCGAGGAGTTGTGGTTTTGTTTGGTGAGGAGGGTTGGTGGGTGGTGCGTGGTAGGTATAGGTGTTTTTTCGAGATTCTATTTTTTTTTCTTTTCTGGGTAAACCTGCAGGGGTGGGGGTTGGAAACCGCAGGGGCGACGACAAGGGAGAGGAGCATGCAGGCCCAACGCCGGGGGTGGCGCTAGGAATTTGTGTCAAGGATGGCCGCCGCAAGGGCGTGGGGATGTCACCGCGGGGGCGGTGACCGGCGTGTTGCAGGCGCAGGCCAAGCGCCGGGGGCGGTGCTGGCCTGAGTGTCGCCGTAGGGGCGGTTTATCAAACCGCAGGGGCGGGTTTCTTGACAGAAGCTCCTCTTCTTATTCCTTCGGGTTGCCTCCCGAAAAGCGCCTTTGTTTTACGTCGTTGGCTCGACATAAGATCTCTACTTCTCTGATTGTGCCTCCTCTAGTATCATCTCGTCAATCGGATCGTCCTTGACTCCTTCAAGGTAAAGCTTTAGCCTTTCGCCGTTCACCTTAAACACCTTGTGCGTCTGCGGGTCATAGAGATCCACAACCCCGTGAGGGTATACTTCGGCTACTATGAATGGCCCTGTCCATCTTGAACGCAGCTTACCTACAAAGAGTTTTAAACGGGTTTGAAAGAGAAGTACCTTATTACCTACCTTGAAGTCCTTCCGGAGGATGTTCCGGTCATGCCATGCTTTGGTCTTTTCTTTGTATATTGTAGCATGGTCATATGCATCCAGCCTTAGTTCCTCCAACTCTTGCAATTGGAGCTTCCAAAATTCTCCCACTTCTTCTATGTTCATGTTGCACTTCTTTATCGCCCACCAAGCCTTGTGCTCTAACTCCACCGGTAGGTGGCAAGCTTTCCCAAACACGAGCCTAAAAGGAGACATTCCTATGGGAGTTTTGTAGGCTGTCCGATATGCCCATAGGGCGTCGTTTAGCCTTGCACACCAATCCTTCCGCCCGGGAGAAATCGTCTTTTCAAGGATGGTCTTAATTTCCCGGTTGGATACCTCCGCTTGGCCGTTTGTTTGAGGATGATAGGATGTTGATATCCGTTGGTGAACATGGTACTTCTTAAGGAGAGCCGTGATTGTCTTGTTGCAGAAATGAGTACCCCTATCACTAATTAAGGCTTTCAGAATTCCAAATCTAGCAAAGATATTTTCCTTAAGAAATGATGCAACCACTTTTGAATCATCAGTTTAGGTGGCCTTTGCTTCCACCCACTTGGAAACATAGTCCACCGCAAGCAAAATATATGTGTTCCCGAATGACGTAGGAAATGGCCCCATGAAATCAATTTCCCAAACGTCAAATATTTCATAAAATATAAGAGAGGTTTGGGGCATTTCATGTCTCCTTGAAAGATTTCCCACCCTTTGGCATCTATCACACACTTTACAAAACGCAAAAGCGTCTCGAAAAATGTGTGGCCAAAAGAAACCGACATCCAGAACTTTTCTTGTAGTTTTGTTTGCTCCAAAGTGTCCCCCACATGCTTCAGAATGACAGAAGGTTAGGACGGATTGTACCTCATTGTCCGGAATGCAACGCCGGATCACTTGGTCACTACAATGCTTCCAAAGGCAAGGATCGTCCCAAACGTAGTGTCGAGCTTCAGCTTTGACTTTCTCTCGTTGTGCCTTGGTGAAGTCTGGAGGATACTCCTTCCTGACAATAAAGTTCACAATGTCAGCAAACCAAGGCTTAAAAGATTGAAGCTTAAGACAAACCTCTGTCGACAATTCCGTAGGGGCGCCTAGACAGAGCCGCAGGGGCGGCTGGTGTGAGGCGCGGGGGCGGTTACACAACAGAGAGTTGTGTAGAATGTATCGTCTGGAAAGCTTCCGGCTATCTCTCTTTCTTTTCCTGGTTCTTCCTCCTCATGCACTAGTCTGCTCAAATGATCTGCCACCAGGTTCTCAACTCCCCTTTTGTCCCTTATTTCTAGGTTGAATTCGCTTAGAAGGAACACCCAACGGATTAATCGTGGTTTCGCCTCCTTCTTTGCCATGAGGTACCTAAGGGCTGCATGGTCAGTAAAAATAATTACCTTTACCCCAAATAAGTATTACCTGAACTTCTCAAGGGCAAAAACTACCGCCAACATCTCCTTCTCGGTGATGGAGTAATTCCTTTGTGCTCCATTTAGTGTCGTAGACGCATAATGGATCACATGAGAGGCTCTTCCGTCTTTTTGTCCTAAGACAGCTCCGACAGCATAGTCACTGGCGTCACACATGATTTCAAAAGGTTTCTCCCAATCCGGAGAACGGATGATCGGAGCGGTGGTGACACATGACTTCAGAGTGTTCGAAAGCCTTCTTGCAATCCTCATCCACTATGAAGGTTACATCTTTCTTGAGCAATTCACACAGGGGTGCTGAGATCTTTGAGAAGTCTTTGATGAACCTTCGGTAGAAACCTGCATGACCAAGAAAAGATCGGATATCACGAACATTAGTAGGATACGGTAAATTTTGAATAATATCAACCTTTGCCTTATCTACCTCTATCCCTTTTGAGGATATTACATGTCCTAGCACAATTCCTTGTAAGACTATGAAATGACATTTTTCCGAATTAAGAACTAAGTTGGTTTCAACACATTTTTCAAGAACAAGTTTTAAATGCCCTAAACATGCGTCAAAACTGTCTCCATGGACGGTAAAATCATCCATGAAGACTTCAATCAAATTTTATGTATTCGGAGAAAATACTTATCATGCACCGTTGGAAAGTGCCCGGTGCGTTGCAAAGTCCAAAGGGCATTCTGCGATATGCAAAAGTGCCAAATGGGCAAGTGAACGTCGTCTTCTCCTGATCTTTTGGTGCGATGGCTATTTGGAAATAACCCGAATATCCATCCATGAAACAGTAGTATTTATGACCTGCAAGACGTTCCAACATTTGATCAATAAAAGGTAGTGGGAAATGGTCTTTTCGTGTTACCTTATTGAGCTTGCGGTAGTCAATGCAAACTCTTCATCTAGTTTGTGTTTTGCTTGGGACCATCTCTCCATGTTGATTTTCCACCAAGGTAATGCCTCCCTTCTTTGGAACTACTTGGGTTGGACTAACCCAAGTGCTATCCGAGATAGAAAAGTTCATGTCCGCTTGGAGGAGTTTCAACACTTCCTTTTTGACCACATCCATCATTGGTGGGTTCAACCTCCTTTGAGGTTGCCTAGAGGGCTTGGCTTCGTCCTCAAGTAAAATCCTATGCATGCAAGTGGAAGGACTTATCCCCTTGATGTCCGCAATAGTCCATCCCAGGGCCGTCTTGTGCTCCCTTAGTACGTTAACCAACTTATCTTCTTGTCCGGTGGTCAACTTATTGGAGATGATCACCGGCAAGGTATTGTGTGCTCCAAGGAAAACATACTTGAGGTGTGACGGGAGATCCTTCAATTCTATTTCCGGTGCCTGCACTATGGATGGAACAAGCTTTTCGCTTGGGGTTAGTAAAGTAGGCCCAATGGCCAAATTGGAGATAGGTAGCCTTTTATGCCCATCTAATTGGGCTAGGACCTCTTTCATGCTAGATGTTAACACATAATCTGATTTGAAACCATCAATGTCATGCTTAATCACATTTCTCAATTCATCCACGTTAGAGTTATCAAAAACATCTTGCACAAAAGGTTCAACTATGTCAATAGCACATAGAGAATGATCATCGCTAGGAAATCTCATTGCATCATAGATGTCAAATTCCACTACTTCTCCATCAAACTCCATGATCAATTTACCACTAACATAGTCAATTTTAGTCGTAACCGTTTTTAGAATTGGCCTACCTAACAGAATGGGTACAGCATGCGAGTCATTTTCCATATCCATTACAAACAAATCAGCAGGAAAAATTAGGTTGTCTATCATTACTAATACATCTTCAATTATCCCTTTCGGGTACACATTAGATCTATCAGCAAGTTGTACTACAATCCTAGTTTTCATTAGTGGCCCAAGGCCAAGTGATTTGTAAATTGAATATGGCAAGACATTAATAGAAGCACCGAGATCAAGCATTGCTTTGTCAAAGCGGGTTTCCCCTATAACACAAGGAATGCTTACCATGCCCGGATCGCTGCATTTCTTGGGCATTCTCCGTTGGAAAACTGCCGACACATGTTCACTCACTTGCGCTTTCTGTTTCCCCTTTAGCTTCTGATTTCTCTTGATAGTGCAAAGTTCCTTAAAAAAACGAGCATACTTAGGGATACTTTTCACCAACTTAAGGAGGGGAATGTTTACCTCGCATTTAGAGAAAGTCTCAAAGAGGTCTTTGTCCTCTATGATTCTTCGCTCTTTTAATGCTTCAGGAAAAGGAGCCAGTGGCTTTTTGGAGTACAGCAGCGGAAAGTTTGGCCGGACGTAAGTATCCTTTTCAGCAGGACCTTCTGTTGTGTTTTCCGCAGGGGCGTCAGCTTGAAGGCGTAGGGGCGGCTCAAGGGATGTCACCGCAGGGGCGGGTGCAGCCAGCCGCAGGGGCGTCCTTCCTTCGGGGCTCGGCGCAGCTGCAGCCGCAGGGGCGGCTGTGGGTGCGAAAATAACGACAGAGGGTTCGCTTTGTGGCTCTTTTGTTGATTCTAGTCGAATTTGCTTCCCGCTCCTTAATGTTAGGGCACTAACATTCTCCTTGGGGTTTATAAACATCTGGGAAGGCAATCCCCCGGAAAGCTTTGATTCGGTCCTTGAAATAGCTTCCGCCATTTTACCAACCTTCTTCTCAAGGTTCTTGATGCTTGATTCTGTTGTTTGGACATGAGTAGCAAGGTGTTTAGTTAAAACCTGCAACATATCTTCAGTTGAGTGATACTTACCTTGGAGGGGCTGCTGTTGTTGGTTTTGTTGATCCCTCCAACGAAAATTTTGTTGGTCACGCCAATTTGGCATGAAATTTTGTGCATAGGGATCGTTCCTAGGTCTTTGCTGTTGTGGTTGTCCATAACCCATTGCGTTAACTTCAGCATCGTCATCTTGAACTTGTGGACACATGTCCGTTGGATGATATGGGTCAGCACAAACTCCACAAGCCTTGAGCTGTTGCGGTGTTCCCATAAGTGTTAGCCTCTTTACCATTTCCTTCAATTCCGCTAGCTCGGTGGAAATCTCGCTCTTCTCGGAACTCACGGCATGAACTCCTTTCTTAGCCGGGGTCCTTCCAAATTTCCAAGTTCCTTCCGCTAGCTCCTGTATCTTTTCCAAAGCAAGGTCAAGAGTAGAGTTAAGGATATTACCTCTGTATCGACGATCCTCCATTCATTTTCTAGCAAGCCATTGTACAAGTACAAGAATAGATCTTGAGTTGAATATCCGTGGAAAGGACAGCTGGATCGGAGGCGTGCAAACCTTTCGAAGTACTCGTAGAGAGTTTCGGTTGCCTCTTGCTCGATGTTGCTTATAGCTTTCTTCAAGCTAATAACCTTTTCAGCTGGAAAGTGTTTCTCCAAGAACGATTTGTGAAGGTTCTCCCAAGTGTCAATGCTCCCGGATGGAAGGTGGTAATACCAATCATCCGCCGAATCCTTGAGTGTGAAGCCGAATGCCCTCATCTTGATATGTTATTCGGTAATGTTGGCCGACTTCATACTCATATAAACGGTGTGGAACTTCCCAAGGTGCTTGATGGGGTCTTCACCACTTAGCCCATGGAAGGATGGAAGTAAGTGAATAAGGCCCGGTTTGAGCTCAAAGTTGACTCCTTCCCCTAGTGCCGGTATAGCGACCGCAAGAGGGTTTTGAGCCAAAGTGGGCTGCGTAAGTTGATGAAGAGTACGGTCAGCCATCTCTTGTTGTAGTTGTTGTTGTCTTTGTTGCCGGATGTGCATCCTCTCAATTTCTGGATCAAAAGAAGCAAAGCCGGAATTAGTAGTACGGGTTTGAACCATAAAAATGGTTCAAACCAATAATCAATAATAACAATAAAACACAAAAAACTCCCCCGCAACGGCGCCAAAATTTGACCGAAGGTATTTCTATGGTCGTCTATACCCAATTAAAAGTAAATCCCGACTTAGCACTAAGAACAAGTATAGTTATTAAGTAAGGGTCGAACCCAAGAGAGTTAAGGTGTTTTAGATGCAATTATCGATTATAATGACAAGTGACACAAAGGGGGGGGGTTTGGTTGAATTGATGCATAAAAACTTATGAAAACGATTAATGCAACAAGTAAGACAATAATGGATGAATCTACACTAGGTTGATTCTAAGCATGCAATTGCTACTTTGGTGCATTCAGTTTACAAGTTTTTAAATAATCTCCCGTCTCGATCATACATATGTGTTGAGCCAACCGGCATCAACACAACTTAACCTATTAAAGCTCCGTAAACCTACAAGAACAATTAACAAGTTAGCATTCAAACAAAGACTAAGGGATATAAAGAGAAGATTAAAACCGTTAAACTTATCTTTATATTTGTGTTCCTTTTCTTCAAGTAATTACAACCCGTTATTACTTAAAGTTGCTACTAGATTAAAGACCCGAACCTGGAACTTATTAATCCTAGTTGTTTACATGCACTTTAGAACCTAAGGTGATCAATCTCAAGTAATAGTTAACATGCAATTAAACAATGGAGATCAAGGAAACACAAAGCATTACTGGACAAAAACTTATATTAAAAGAACTTACAACCAAAGTAATAAAGCAGCTTCAAACCAACCCAATGTAGCAAGGGAGTTAGCAACTCATTACAATGGAAAACTCAAGTCTAAAATGGTTTGTGAGGAAAAGCATGGATAATTCTAGCAATCAGCCATGGACTATTTATACTACAAAAGACACTTAATTAGGAGTAAATAGCCGGCCTAAAACATCCACCTTTAATGCCATAAAGGTGGTGTAAATAGCCGGTGTAAAGCTTCTGGCGTTAAACCGCAGGGGCGGCCTTCAGGACCCGCAGGGGCGGTTTAGGCAGAATCGGTTGATCTTCTTCAGAACCGCTGGGGCGGCAACACAACTCCGCTGGGGCGGATCTTTAATGCACTTCAACTTCTGACCCTTTGCCTTCCTGACATTTCTGATGTCAAGGCGTAGGGGCGCCTTAAGGCCAGCGCAGGAGCGGGGCATAGACGCTTCACCTTCCAGCTCCCAAGGCGAGGCGCAGGCAGGGGCAGTGGGAGGCGCAGGGGAGCTGGTCTTCGTCTCGTCAAGGCATGTCACCGCAGGGGCGGCTACAAGGGCCCGCTGGGGCGGTGGAGCAACAAAACCTTTGCTTCTTGATCGATCTTTACTCCTAAGTGCTTATAACTCCTTCTTTAGCTTCTTTTGATCTTCTTCTTCTGGACCAAGGAGTTAGTAGGATAAACCGACACTAATGCAATAAAAAGACTCTAAAAACTACCCTAAATGATAGTGATTCCATCACCTATCAGTAGGTCTCGGGAAGGCAAGTCCTAAACATAAATCCTAACACACTCAGTGCAATAGCGGCTAGTGAGGCTCACTACTACCTAGAGTTCATCATCTTCGGTACCTAAGGGCAAGAATCACCAGGTAGGTCTCTTCTCACACTTAGTTGCTAACACTAGGTTACCCTAGGATAGATCTAGCTCAACAAACACTAGGATTTCAACAATCTAACAACCTAACACTTAGATTTATCGATACAAGCAAGTCAGACAGAATCACGGTAAGTTCCTCACTTCCACGACCGTGGAATTTACTAGAACAGGCCGTGATTCACACCAATGGTTAGGTTCGAGCAAGCAATTCATCCAAAGGTACCTTTAAGTCTATCCTATTATAGTCCAAGCCATAATTATCATTTCCTTACCCTAGAATCACATCTATTTAGCCAACAACATGCATCATCACACTCAAAATCATCAAGCATAAAATCATGGAGTTCATATCAAGAGGATGAAATGAAAGAGAGATGAAGCAAATAGAACAAGAAAAACGAGTTGAATAAATGTTAAAAGAGAGACTTACAACCCTTCAAAAGAAGGTTCGAATCGTTCTTACAACCCTAGGAAATGTTTCCAATAAACTTCACTCTAAAAACTAAGAAATCTAGGAATGGTGTGTTCTTCTCTTCTTCTCCAATGGAAGTCTTTCTCCTCCTTCAAGAGTAGCTCCAATCCTATTCCAAAATGAGAGTATATGGGAGAGAATGTGTGTGAGGTAAGGTGTGTAGTGGATCTCCTTTAGAATCAGCTTGCAAGGGTACTTATAGCCTTCACCATTTGCAAGAGTCGGTTATGGAGATTGTGGGACAGCTGTCCCAGCTGTGCAGAAGGAATCACGGGCAGTTTCCACGGTCGTGGATCTCCCAGTGGCCGTGATTCCTGTGTTTCAGCCTTCTTTTGATCGTTGAGCCGCGAGTTGGTGCAAGGCATGCACCGACATGGTCCCATGTGTTCTCCTTTGCTCCTAACTTGCTTCCCAATGAGCTCGGGTACGTGTCATCACGAGGAACGATACTCGGATGTATCGATTAGGCTCTAAAATCTCCCAAAATAAATACAAAACATGCAAAAGTCCGTGTAGACGTCTATCTCGACAAATATACATGTATTGAATGTAAACGCCATGAACTAATGCTAAACTATGCATGAATAGCGGGAAAAACTATCTAAATGGATGCCTAGACTAACGTCATAAATCGTGTTATCATCTCTCCACTGATCCATAGGAACTAAGTAGTTCCGGTTCAGCAACCGGTACTTGATGGCTCTCTCCTCAGGCAGGTGAGTCACAGAACTCACAAACTCCAATGTAGGCTCGAGGTAGGTTGGAGCTCTAATCTCCATGAACTGCTCCAGCCCTACCATCGAGACCATCCACCTCAAATCATCAGCAACATAAAGGCAATCAAAAGCAGCAATATCTAAAAACCGCGGCGCAATCACAGGACGCGTACAGATGCGGTCATAATCAGCCTGATGACGCTCATGGATCACCGGTATAGAAGGTCGAGAAGAAGAAAAAGAAGGGGAGGATCTATCCCTCGGAACTAACTGGCGATTGGACCTGAAACTCATTTTCTCTTTTCTGACAGATCACCTCGGTTGCTTGTCAGATCTCAAGAATCACCTCGGCCGAGGCGCAGGTCGACTGGACCGAGGTAGATCGCTGTTCGATTTCAACTCTCAAATTTCCAATTATTTTCCCCCAATTTCACTACAGATTGTTCCTAAGGGGTACTTAAGCCTTTTTCAAAAGAAATCAATGGCAACCAAAGCCAATTTCTTCCAAAAACAGTAAAGAGAAGAAGGAGTTAGGGTTTCGACTTTTTACCCCAGATTCGGTCGATTCGAGCCGTTTTTGTTGCAGATTCTTGCTTGCAATCGGTTCCTCTGGCCTTTCCTCGCAGAATCGAAGCAGAAATCGTCGAAAACGATCGAGAAACGAAGAAAACGAGGTTGGGATGCGCCGCGGTCGAGGGGTGAGTTGGGAGGGAAGGAGAGAGAAAATGTTCCCCTTTTGTACCCCTCATCGATTCTGCTGTCACCTCGGTCGAAGTGGTTCCGACTGGACCGAGGTGTCTGGACCAAGGTAGGTTGTTGTTAGCCCTAGTCGCCTCGGTTGCCCCAAGAACATGTCGGTTGAGGTGCTGTGACAACAACTGAGATGTGTCTCGGTCAAACTCCGTCTTCTCAATTTCTCGAACTTCTGTCCTTCCAGTGTTGCTCCTAAGTTGTGTTCCTTCCTTAGAAAGTACCTGGTTTCTGTCTAGGATGCCAAAAACAAAGCAAAGCAAAGCAAAAGCAAACTATCTAAGCTAGACTAGAAAAGGGAAAAAGAAAGCAATACCTTGGGTTGCCTCCCAAGAAACTCTTGATTTAAGGTCGCTAGCTGGACCGTACGGCATCCTTAAACAAGGTATAATGGTGCAATCTCCTCAACCTGGACTTCCATTTGGTATTTCTTAAGTCTATGACCATTGACCTTGAAGCTTCCACTTGTTTCTCCCCAAATCTCAACTGCACCATAAGGGAAAACATGTTTCACAACGTAAGTTCGTCTCCATCTAGATTTCAACTTACTTGGAAAGAGGCGAAGGCGGGAGTTGAAGAGTAGAATTAAATCTCCTTCTTTGAACTCCTTAGGAATGATACGCTTGTCATGCCATTTCTTTGTCCTTTCCTTGTAGATCTTGGCATTCTCATAAGCGTTCAAACGCAGCTCTTCCAGCTCATTGATGTCCAATAGCCGCTTCTCACCGGCTTTCTTGATATCGAAGTTCAACCATTTGATCGCCCAATACGCCTTATGTTCTAGCTCAACGGGTGAATGGCAAGACTTCCCATATACCAAATTATAAGGGGTGGTACCAATGGGAGTCTTGAATGCAGTCCTGTAAGCCCAAAGAGCGTCATCCAACTTTGTGGACCAATCCTTCCTCGTCCTAGAGACGGTCTTCTCCAAGATTGCTTTGATTTCTCTATTTGAGATCTCGACATGTCCACTAGTTTGAGGGTGATAAGGGGTTGCTACCTTGTGGTTTACCCCATACTTCGATAGAAGTGCTTTAAACTTTCGGTTAATGAAATGTGTCCCTCCATCGCTGATGATGATGCGTGGAGTCCCAAAATGTGGAAAGATAGTCCTATTAAAGAACTTCACAACCACCATGGCATCATTAGTGGGAAAGGCAATGACTTCCACCCATCTAGAGACGTAATCGACAGCTAGGAGGATGTAGAGGTTTCCTCCTGAAAATAGGAAAGGTCCCATGAAGTCAACTCCCCATACATCAAAAATCTCAACTTCCTGGATGTTGTTGAGTGGCATCTCGTTTCTCCTAGATAAGTTCCCTGTTCTTTGGCATGCATCATAAGAAACAACAAACGTTTGTACATCCTTAAATAATGTAGGCCAAAAGAAACCGGAATGTAATACCTTAGCGCATGTTTTGTGAGTGCTAGCATGTCCTCCACAAGGAAGTGAGTGGCAATGCCATATGAAACTAGTAGCTTCATCTTCCGGAATGCATCTTCGAAGCATCCCGTCCAAACCTCTCTTCAATAGAAGAGGTTCATCCCAATAGTAGTGGCGTACATCTTTAAAGAATTTCTTTCTTTGAGTGTACGTCAAGCCGGGCGGTATTTCCTGGCAAACAAGATGATTAACAATGTCAGCATACCAAGGTTCTTTATTATCAGAAGCTTGGTGGAGAAAGTGCTCCACCAACTGTGAGTGAGTTTCAGAGAAGGGAGTAAGAAGTTTGTTATTCTCAGCGGACATCATATCGCTTTCGACCTCGGTCGAGGTCCTGAGTGGGTGACCGAGATATTCTTCAGTCAAGAACACCTCGCTTGGTCTAGAAAGTGCCTCGGTCGAGGTACTACAATAGGGACCGAAACTGGATATTCTCTTCTCCTGGATTAGTTTTTCAATCTTAGCTCCTGGATCTTCTTCCAGTGCCTTTAAGCTCCGTATATTTGCATCACAAGAAGCATCTATACCTTCCTCCATTAAGCTAAAACTAATAACTCTTTCAAGTGGATCATTAATAAGGATAGAGCTCACCAATTCTCTTGATTCTTCTTCATCATAGATGTTGAAGATATCATCCTCTAGCGGCTCTCCTTTCATTGTAGCAAGCAATGCAAACTCCACTTGATCTCCGCCAATGTTAAATTGCAACTTGGCGTTCTTACAATCCACATTGCAACCCGAAGTTACTAGAAATGGTCTCCCGAGAATGATAGGGACGGGATAATCTACGGGAATACCAAGCACAACAAAGTCTATAGGTAAGTAAAATTTACCTAACTTAACCGGAATGTCTTCCAAAATGCCCACGGGATGGGTAATGGAGCGGTCCGCCATGTATAGCCTTATCTTCACCGGCTTGGGCTCTCCATGTCCGATCTTCACACATAGCTCCAGCGGGATGATGCTCACGCTGGCTCCTAGATCACACAACGCCTCACAAGTAACATCCCCAACTTGAATGGGAATGCAAAATGAGCCGGGATCTCTTAACTTGGGTGGCATCTTCTCCTTCATGATTTGAATGAGCTCCGAGGATTTAGATGTCATCCTTACTTCACCAAAGTCTTCCAGCTTCCTCTTCCTTGATAGAATCTCTTTTAAAAACTTCCCATAAGCGGGCATCCCTAGAATAGCATCAAGGAAAGGGATGTTAATATGTAATTTATTCATCAAGTCAAGGAACTTACCAAAGTGCTTGTCTAGATGTGCTCTAGCCCTTGACTAGGAGAATGGAAGTGGTGGTTTATATGCAGGAGGTGGGACATAAACTTCAGTTTTGTCCGACGCTTTCTGAGGCTCCACCTCGGATGGTACCTCGACCGAAGTGTTCTTCGTCTGTACCTGGACCGAGGTGTTCTTCATCTGTACTGGCATCGACCGAGGCACTGGATTTGCAATTTTCAGTCCACTTCTCGTCGTTATTGCCATGATCTGTCCTTTTGGGTTGCTCTCTGTCCTTGCTGGGAGTTTCCCTGGATCTCTTGCACTTCATTCGCCTTGTTAAAGAATTGTTGCTCTAAGGCTTTTTGTGCCTTCAAAAATGAAGTCATGGACGTCTCCATAGCATTGAGCTTGATCAAGATGGCTTCCAGAACTGCATCTTTCTTCGCTGGCTGGGATGAGCTTGATCCAGGCTCCTAACTCTTCAATGGAGTAGAAGAAGAAGAAGAAGAGAGATTAAAAGAATTATTAGAATTGGAGTTAGAGTAAGGGTTACCCGGATTTTGATTGTTGGATCTCCAATTGTTGATGTTGGAGCCCCTATTGTTGTTGTAGTTGTTGTTCCGGGAACCATTGTTGTTGTTCCTTGACCCTTGATATCCTCCCTCCTCTTTCTTGGTGTGAGCAACCAAAATATCCTTCAATTGCTTCACATCATTCTTGAGGAAAATGAGTTGATTATCATTTGATGGAGCTTCCTGGAAGTTAACTCGCTTAACTCCATTTTCGGCTCCTTGGTGGGAGTATTTCTCAATGTGCAAAGCTTGTTTCTCAATGAACTCCCAAGCTTCATCAATCGGCATGTCCATAAATGTGCTGGCAGATAGTAGTTGAAGGTTGAATTGAGTAGATCCATCCAATCCCTTGAAGTATATCTCCATCAACTCTATCTTTGGAATCCCATGATGTGGGCAATCCAAAAGAAAATCTTTAAATCTCTCCCATGACTTGGACAAACTTTCCTTGTCCTTCATGATAAATGCATTGATCTTCCCTCTCATTTCAGCGGTTTTAGAGGGGGGAAAGAATTTTGTTAAGAACTCCCTCGTCATCTCCTCCCAAGTGTTGATCTTTCCGAGAGGAAGAGACTGATACCAAGTAAGCGCCCTGTCTTTTAAAGAAAAGTAAAAAGCCCTTAGCTTGTAATTATTATTTTTCAGCCTTGAAGGTCGCAAGGTCTCCATCAAAATCTCATAGTTTTGTAAATGTTGTTGCGGAGACTCCCTCTCTAAACCTTCAAACTGGCATTGGCGGATTATGGATAGAACTTGCGGTCAAAGTTCATAATCATGCTCCGCTAGGTCTCCTAGGTTGACTCCTGGACATCTCACTTGCTGGTTCGGGTCCATCCTCTGCCCTAGGGTATGTGGAATACCTGCAAAAAGAACATCTTGGACAGGCATCCGAGGTGGAAGTATCTCGGCCAGGGCAGCTGGAGCGGGATCCTACCTCGGTCAAGGGTTTGGTCGATGTAGAATCTGAGCTCGTAACTCAACCATATCTGCTTCAATCTCTGCAGCTCTGGTGTAATTTTGCTCCCTCTCGCGCTGCAGTTCTTCCCTATTGAGGCGCAGTTGTTCGATCGCCTCATTCAATTTGGCCTCAAGATCGCGATCGTCTCGATTGGCCATTTTCGCTTCTTTCAAGCGTCGTTTGTATGTCTTTTCTGGTTCGGGATCGTAAGGAACAATTTCCTTCCTAGCACGGATCCTTCGCATAAACCTAAGAAGAAGAACATGCGAAAGTCACTCAAGTAGAGTGGTTAGTAATAACAGGGGCAATAGCCCCGAAAGACTACCAAAACCGGCTCGGTCTAGACCAACTCCCCGGCAACAGCGCCAAAAACTTGTTTACTCCAAACGGTGTATGCAAGCTTTAAATTTATATCCCAAGAAATATGCTTAAACAAGGATGTGAACCCGCAGTGTACGGATCAATTATAGTAAAAGTAAGAATTCCAGGGTGCCGATCTCACGGACTTAGGTGAAACAAAGCAAGTATAGGTTGTCAATATTGGAAATAACCACACAAGCGATTAAAACAATCAAAGATGATAATAAGGTCAATAAAGGGGAATATGCAAATTCTAGGGATTAAAGCATCCAGTTGTGGTTCCAACTCAAGATCTCAAGAAAAGCGGACAAAGCTGAGATTTTTCAAAGGGAAGGTGTTTCTAAAGTGGAATAGATCACCGGGTAAGTCTCACTACTCATTATCCCTAACCAAAAGGTCCTATTACCGGGTAAGTCTCAAGGTACTAAGGAAAGGAATTATAATCTCAAACCAACACAACAACTAAGGGAATAGAATCAACCTTTACCGGATAAGTCTCAGACTAACTCACAAAGATGGAATAAAGGCACACTCAAACCCCAATAAAGGATAAACCTTTATTACCTATACTTATGATCATGGGTAAACAAATAAAGGAATCATCGGGTAAGTCTCATCCTAAGCTTGCATTGAACCAGGAAAGGTGTAATAAGAATAGGATTTGGCAAACTCTAACACTTAACTCTCAGTTACGGGTCAGAAAAGGTCACCTCGGTCAGTCAAGTTCCACCCCGGCCGAGATGTTCATTGACTAAACGAGATGTTCTAGGGTTAAGGATAAAGACTCGAGCTTTCAAGGTCCTACTGGGATTAAGATTATTTTATCATTGTTTTTCCCACAACTTTCAGCCAATCACCCTAGAATCGCACAAGGAAATTAGCCACTCATCATCATGAAAGCAATAATCAAATATATGGGAAGAGAATGAATATTTGAACACAAAAACCTTAAGAACAAGGCTTCAATAACTGAATCAAATATCAAACAAATCAGCGTTCCTCAATCACAAATCACACAAAGACAACAAACCAAAGGGAATCTAAGAAAGTCTTACAAATCCCCTTAAAAAGCTATCTCAAAGCTATAAACTTCCTTCCTTCAATCTTCAAACTTCCTTCAAGCTTCCTTCCTAATTGCAGCCGGGAGAATATGGTGTACAGGATAAAAATCCAGAGGTGCAAGATTGTTGAATTGTGGAAAATCCAACCCTTTATATAGGAGAATTATCTTCCAAAGATAATAATATCTTAAAAAGATAATTTCCTAATAAAATATATCCATATCTATAAAATAGATCTCCTAAATATATGATATTCCTTCCAGAAATCCAGCCCAAAAATATAAGATCTCTCCTTCCAGAAATAAAAGATCTCAGCCAAATAAAATATATTTCGCCGCGCCAGGGTATTCGCCTCGGTCGGGGCGCTCCTCTAGATCACCTCGGTCGAGGTGACACTGTAGCTGACCGAGGTGAATCCCAGCTGAAGGTGAAATCTCTTAAATCTGGTCCAAAGTAAATCATCTTTGCTAATTCCATGCTTCATGGGTTCTCTTTTAAGCTCCTAAATGTAGCTCCAATGACTCCTTTGCTCCTTAGCTCCATTTCGATCCATAATGTGCCATTTTACCTACGATTACAACGAAACTTGGTGTAGACCTCGATTCCCGTAAAGGTAGATGAAATGACAATATAATCACATAATATACATTCAAATATGCAGATTATTGAAGATAAAACGTCTAAATAAGTCACAAAATATAGACTATAATACATGCTATCAACCCCCTGCATGAAACTCTAAACCGGTAGCTGCCTTCCAAAACTCACACAGGTCTGGAGTCGGGACTGGATCCCACCAGTTCGCGGAGGGATTGAGAGTCACCCCGAAGGCCTCCTGTAGCTGGTAGTAATCAAGTGTGTATTTGGTCTTGTTGAACTTGAAGGTGAGTCCAATACACACATGATCCTCCTTCTCCATGGTGAAGGTGGAAATGAACTGTCTGCTGAGCTCGGGATACGTTGGAACACTCTTCTGTAGGAAGTCTCCGAGCCCAACATTGGCTAGAAAGGACTACATGCTCTCTAGCATGCCTAGCTTCTCCAAGGTAGGAACGTGCAAAAACCGAGTTGCGTACACAACCCGATCTTGTACGATCCTATAGCTCTCCTTCTCAGCTTCCGACATCTTGTACTTTCTTTGTGGTTCCATTCTTGCAGTTGATTAGACAAAAGAATTAGCAAATTTCAAAAACAAGGAAGAAAGACGAACCCTCTGTTGTGTTTTTCGCTAACGCGGCTGAAGAAGCGCAGGGGCGGTGAGGCGCAGCTGCGGCAGCTTGCAGGCGCAGGGGCTAGAGAAGTGTAGAGGGCGATTTTGGAAAACTGCGAGGGTGGTGGTGCTGGGGCTGTTCCAGCGCTGCTTTGGGTGGTGGATGCGTCGTCGGAGATGTTGCTTAGTGGAGTTTTGTTGGGGTAGTGGTGAAGGGTGTAGTAGGGTGAGGGAGTTGCAGAATGAGCAAGGTGGTGATAGGGGCTAGAGGGGGTGGCGCAGGGGCGTCGCAAGGGTGTTTGCCGGTCGTCGGAGGTGGCGCAGGGGCGGTTGCAGATGGTGGCTTGTGAGGGTTTGTTGAGGGCGCAGGGGGCGTTGCAGCTTGAGAGAGGGAAGGTGTGAGGGAGATGTGGTTGTGGTTGGTGAGGAGAGAGAGTGTGGGTGGGTGGAGTAGGTGTAGGGAAATATTTTGTGATTTCTATTTTTTTTTCTTTTCTGGGTAAACTGATAGAGCATGTTTATGTATGGTTAATAGGACAGTTTTAGCTCATTTTGGTTGTGAATATTGCATGATTTAGTTAAGATTGCATGTTTACTGGTGGTGTCGAAAGTGTCGGAATCTACGCGATTTTTTTGTGGTTGATTTCAGGTACGCGTAGATCCGAGGTGGGGCGAAGTAGTGGACGAGCTGAAGGGAAAGGCGAGAAGCTGAGAAGAGATGGCCGCCCCGCGGCAAGGTATACCGCCCCGCGGCAAGGACACAGGAACAGCCGCCCCGCGTCAATTCTCTGCCGCCCCGCGGAAAGGACACGGGAACAGCCGCCCCGCGGCAATTCTCTGCCGCCCCGCGGCTGAGACGTTTTGTCTTGAATTTACTGTTTTCTTGGCTGTTACTTTTTAGCTGAATTTTCGGATCTATAAAAAGACGTCTTAGATTATTTTTCAGAGAATCAGCCGTTTCTCCAATTTTAGAGAGATTGAGAGCACGTTGAAGCATGAACAACTAAACTCTCTAGTTTAGCCTGCAGTTTGGATCTTTGATTGTTGAATTCGTGAGTCTTTCAATTTAGTTTTTTTTTCTTATCTGAATTGTGTTGATTTCCTTGCGATTGATTCTTTGGATGCTTTTATTCGTTCTAGCATGATCAACTAGTTTGAGTAGATTTGTTCAAATTGCTAGGGTTTTGCAGATTCCTCGTAGCGAACCTTAACCCAAGGGGCAAATTTATCCCTTTAGGACTCGTAGGACTAATTGGATGGGTAGGAAGTAAACTATTTGTTAAATATCGACTCGTAGCTTGATATTACAGGTATCTTGGTTAATCCATTTTCTCAAGGCTAATTCTAGGTTAAAACTTAACCGTGTTAAGGTTGCTTAGAGTTAAGGATTACTAGGACTCGTAGGAATAGTAATTTACATCAGATCTGGACAAGAACAATTCATGGGAATAGACAAGGACTAGAGGCTGAGACAAGGATCGAACTTCAGCAATTAAAGTGACAGATTGTAGGTGAAACTGTTTTCTTTTCATTGCATTTTAAATCCCAATTTCATCTGTTTGCTTGTTCCGCTTTGAAAAAAGGCGGATTTTTCTCGTACACAAACTTCATTCCCTTCTTCTAGCGATCAGAAATAACATTTGAATTGATTAAAATTCCCTGTGGATCGACCTCGTGCTTACACACTATACTAGTGGTAAGTTTGAGTTTCTTTGACGGGATAACGACCGGTAAAACGCCTCGTCAAATTTGGCGCCGTTGCCGGGGAATATTTTTTTCTTACAAATTTATGGTGTTGTTTTTGATCGCTAACCTTGGTGTGGATCCTTTACATGGTCCGCACCCGTTCTACTAACCCACTTTTACTTCCTTTTGATTCAGAGATTGAGAAGACTCTTTCCAATCTACGGAAGGAGATACGCGATAACTTTCGCAACTTGCCTTTCAATCGAGAAGAAGAAGGAACCTCAGAGATGGGTGATGCAAACCGGACCTTAAAGGAACTCACCGCCCCGAATCTGCAAACACAACCCTTGGCGGTGACGTTCCCTGCGCTTGCTAATGGAAACAAGTTCGAATTCAAGGCTGCGTGGATCCAATTTCTACCCAAGTTCCATGGGTTGAGCGGAGAGGATCCAAATAAACATCTGGCTGAATTCCACGCAATCATCGAGAGCATACGGCCGGGTGATGTTACGGAGGATCAGATCAATCTGCGGGCTTTTCCTTTCACACTGAAGGATGGGGCCAACGATTGGTTTTATTACTTACCTGCAGGTAGCATCACCACTTGGACGGCAATGAAGAGGCTTTTCCTCGAAAAGTATTTTCCGGCGACTAAGCTAAACTCGCTAAAGAAGGCCATCAGCAACATCGAGCAAACAGCAATTGAGACACTTTATGAATATGTTGAGCGATTTAAGAAGTTGTGCTCGAGTTGCCCCTATCATGGTTATTCCCAGCAGGATTTGGTGCTCTATTTATATGGAGGGTTGCTAGATGACGAGCGTCGGATGGTAAATGCCGCTAGTGGAGGAAATATCCTAAACAAAACTCCAATTAATGCTATGGAGTTATTCTATGAATTAGCTGAAGGATCCCGGCAATATAGTAAGAGGTCAGGCGCCCGTGGAGTGCTTGCTGTAGATCCGTCTCCTCCACCTTCAAACTCCAACGTTGAAGCCGAATTGATGGAGATGAAGGAGATGATGAGAAGAATGATGCTAAAAGGGACACCTCAAGAAGTCAAGGCTTGCGGACTCTGCTATGATCCTTCCCACCCGAATGATATGTGTCCGCTGCTGCAAGATCCTACTTTTGAGCTTAACGCAATAGGAGACTACGGTCAGCAGAGGCCCAGGTATAACAATTACAATGCTGGTTACCAACAGGGCTATGGCTATGGAAATCAACAACCTCCTTTCAATCCGCATGGAGGTCCCCAATGGAGGCCTCAGCAGCAACAGTTCAATCCTAGGCAAAGGGATCCCCAACAAGCAAGTGGATCGTTGGAGGATTTTGTTAAAGCGCTCACTGAGGTGGTAAAGTCACAGGCAAAGCAGATCAACCAACTCACTAAATCTATGAGTGAGCTTCAGGCGCAAGCTTCAGGTAAGCTGCCGTCTCAAACGGTGGTGAACCCCAAGGAGAACGTCAGTGCTGTGACACTGAGGAGTGGTAAGGAACTGATTACCGCTCCCCTAAACGATGGAATCCAAGGAGAAGACGAACAGATCCCCGGAGCAGAGGATTTGCCGCCCCGCGGTAATTCGTCGCCGCCCCGCGTCAATTCTTCGCCGCCCCGCGGCGATTCTCAGCCGCCCCGCGGCGTCTCCTCTAACGAATCAGATTCTTATACCCGACCAAATTTTCCGCCTCTAAATTCTTACAAGCCGGTTCCGCCTTTTCCTGAGGCGCTCAGAGACACAAGAAGGCCGGAAAAGGACAAGGAGATCTTCGAGACTTTCAGCAAGTGCGAGGTGAACATTCCCTTACTTAAACTTGTAGAGAACATTCCTCGTTATGCTAAATTTTTGAAAGAACTCTGCACTATAAAGAGGAATCAAAAGTTAAAAGGGAAAGAAAAGGTTAAGGTGAGCGAACATGTTTCTGCTATGTTCCAAAAACGTTTACCTGAGAAATGTGGTGATCCTGGCATGTTTACAATTCCTTGTGTGATAGGTGAATCTAAGTTTAATAAAGCTATGTTAGACTTAGGTGCATCTATTAATGTTTTGCCTTACTCTGTCTATGAATCACTAGGATTAGGTCCTCTAATTGAGACAAGAGTAGTGATACAACTTGCTGATCGCTCCAATAGATACCCTAGGGGAATAGTTGAAGATGTTCTGGTCATGGTGGATAAACTGGTTTTCCCTGCTGATTTCTATGTTATTGATGTGGAACATGAAAAGCATGAGGCCCCTATTCTTTTAGGAAGACCCTTTTTAAAGACTTCTAAGACAAAGATTGATGTGGATGCTGGTTCTTTAACTATGGAATTTGATGGGGAAAAGGTTGAATATAACATCTTTGATGCAATGAAATTCCCCTCTGATGATCATTCCCTATTCTTTGTTGATGTCATTGATGCTTATGCACAAGATACTTTTGATATGAGCTGTGTAGATGATCTGCAGGTAGCTTTAGAAGCTCCTATTGAAGAATTATCTTTGGATTATGCTCTGTCTACTAACCTGCAGGAGACCATCGAAAAGTTAGCCCACCTTCCTGTAAACCCACATGGAGAAAAACTTTTGGCACTAACTGTTCCGAGCGAGAAGCTCTTACCTTCTGTAGTGCAGGCACCTATTGTTGAGCTAAAGCCGCTGCCCGAACACCTAAAGTATGCATTTCTAGGAGAAGGTGACACTTTGCCAGTCATTATCTCTAACAAGCTGTCAGGAGAGCAAGAGGACAGATTGGTGACCGTGCTCATGGAGCACAAGACTGCTTTGGGATGGACAATAGCAGACATAAAAGGAATCAGCCCGGTTACATGTATGCACAGAATTCTGCTGGAAGAGGGGGCCAAACCCTCCAGGCAGCCCCAACGGAGGCTAAATCCACCCATGATGGAGGTAGTAAAGGAGGAGGTGCTGAAGCTCCTTCAAGCAGGTATGATCTATCCCATCTCTGATAGTCAATGGGTGAGTCCCACCCAAGTTGTACCAAAGAAAGGGGGTATGACGGTGGTCGAGAACCAAGAAGGTGAATGGGTTCCTACTAGAGTTCAATCGGGATGGAGAGTTTGTATCGATTATCGCAAGCTGAATGCGGTAACCCGAAAAGATCATTTTCCCTTACCCTTTATTGATCAAATGGTAGAGCGACTTGCTGGTCGTCCATATTACTGTTTTCTAGATGGCTATTCAGGATATTTTCAGATCGCCATTGCACCCGAGGATCAAGAGAAAACGACATTCACTTGTCCGTTTGGTACATTTGCATACCGCAGGATGCCCTTCGGCTTGTGTAACGCACCTGGGACTTTCCAACGGTGTATGGTGAGTATTTTTTCTGAGTACATCGAGCACTTCATTGAAGTATTTATGGATGATTTTACGGTACATGGTGATAGCTTCGATGATTGTTTAACCCATTTGGCACTCGTGCTTAAAAGATGTGTGGACACTAATCTAGTGCTCAACTCAGAAAAGTGTCACTTCATGGTTGAGCAAGGCATTGTACTGGGCCATATTGTCTCCCGCAAAGGGATTGAGGTTGATAAGGCAAAGGTTGATATCATTCAATCATTGCCTTATCCTACTAATGTGCGTGAAGTGCGTTCCTTTTTAGGCCATGCAGGATTTTACCGCAGGTTCATTAAGGACTTCTCAAAGATCACCTCACCTTTGTGCGAATTGCTGAAAAAGGAGGTCACGTTCACTTTCGATGAGAAGTGCAGGATGGCGTTTGATGAGTTAAAGAGTTTTTTGACAAGTGCACCTATTATACAAGCACCAGATTGGTCCCGGCCCTTCGAATTGATGTGCGATGCTAGTGACTATGCTGTGGGGGCCGTGCTTGGGCAAAACAAAGGAAGGAGCCCGCATGTGATTTACTATGCATCTATGACCTTAAACGAAGCTCATAGGAATTACTCTACTACCGAGAAAGAGCTCCTTGCTGTGGTCTTTGCCTTGGAGAAATTCAGATCTTACTTGCTTGGTACAAAGGTAATTGTTTACACCGACCATACAGCACTTCGTTATCTGTTGACGAAGAAAGAAGCCAAGCCAAGGTTGATTCGATGGGTCTTGCTTTTGAGCGAGTTCGACGTCGAAATAAGGGATAAGAAAGGTGTTGAAAACTTGGTTGCGGATCATTTGAGTCGTATTCTGAAAGGAAAGGATGAATCGGAAGAGCAATCCCCGAGTTTGGGGAATTTTCCTGACGAAGAACTAATGGAGATCTTCGCAGTGTCTAGCCGCCCCGCGGCAATTCTTTGCCGCCCCGCGGCGGATCCGCTAATTTGCCGCACCGCGGCAACTCTTTGCCGCCCAGCGGCAGACCCCTCTGCTACCAATAGAGATGTGTTCCGAGTGAGCCCCCTTCCCCGTCCTTGGTTCGCTAATTTGGTAAACTATTTGGTGTCGGGTGAGTTTCCACCCAACTTCTCGAAGGCTCAAAAGGACAAGATACGCCATGACGCCCGTCTCTACGTGTGGGATGACCCATATCTGTGGAAGCATTGCGCTGATCAGGTGATTCGTCGATGTCTTCCCGACGAAGAGGTACAATCTGTCCTTAATTTCTGTCATTCGCATGCTTGTGGTGGTCACTTTGGACCACACAAGACCGCTAGGAAGGTACTCGACGCAGGATTCTTTTGGCCGCATATATTTCGTGATTCTTATGCCTTCTGTAAATCCTGTGATCGTTGTCAGAGAATGGGAAATCTTTCCAAAAGGAATGAAATGCCCCAAACTCGCATGATATTTTGTGAAATTTTTGATGTTTGGGGCATCGATTTCATGGGACCTTTTCCTAACTCCTATGGGAACTTATATATTTTGCTTGCGGTGGACTACGTCTCCAAGTGGGTGGAGGCGAAGGCCACCAGGACTGATGATTCAAAAGTAGTTGCAGGTTTCCTGAAGGAGATATTTGCTAGATTCGGAATACCGAAAGCAGTGATCAGTGATCAAGGGACACATTTCTGCAATAAGACTATCAGTGCATTGCTAAAGAAGTATTATGTGACGCAAAGAGTGTCCACTGCTTACCACCCCCAAACCAACGGGCAGGCCGAGGTGTCTAATCGCGAGATTAAAACTATCTTGGAAAAGACTGTTGCCCCAAACAGGAAGGATTGGAGCGTTAGACTCGATGATGCCCTTTGGGCCTATCGTACGGCTTACAAGACCCCCATTGGGATGTCTCCGTTTCGGTTGGTTTACGGGAAAGCTTGCCATCTTCCTGTTGAGCTAGAGCATAAAGCATATTGGGCGGTGAAGCAATGTAATATGCGGCTAGACGAGGCTGGTGAATTCAGGAAGCTGCAGATGCAGGAGCTAGAAGAGCTTCGATTGGATGCTTATGATAGTGCCATCACCTATAAGGAGAAGACAAAGGCATGGCACGACAAGCATATTCTGAGAAAGGACCTTAAAGTTGGGGATAAGGTCCTTCTATTTCAGTCGCGCCTACAACTATTTCCAGGCAAACTTCGTTCTAGATGGGTTGGTCCTTACGTTATTACTCATGTTTTTCCCCATGGAGCAATACAACTACTCAATGAGAAAAATGGAGACACATTCAAGGTGAACGGCCACCGGGTAAAGCCGTATCTGGAGAATTTTGCTGGGGAGAACGGAGAGGAATTCATCCTCCGAGAGCCAAACCATGACTAAGCTTTAAGGAGCCGAAATGTCGAGCCGACGACAGTAAACAAAGGCGCTGCTTGGGAGGCAACCCAAGGTACGTTTTCTGTTTTTCTTTTGTCTTTTGATTTATTTTTATTAGTTTAGTTTTTGGTTCTGCTCGGTTGTGGGAGACTAATATTGCAGGAAAAGAGGATATCAAAAAAAAAAAAAAAAAAAAAAAGAAGAGCTGAAAGTAAGGGAATTGCCGCCCCGCTGCAGCCGCGGGAGAGAAGAGCTGGAACAAGGGATTTGCCGCCCCGCGGCATCCGCGGATTTCAAAAATAAATAGGGCCCCGAGTGGGGCCCACATTTTACCCTAACATCCCTCTTTCCGCTTTACAAAACCTTGCCGCCCCTCACAAATCTCGGCCACACCCATTCACCTCCAACTCTCAAATCTTTTTTCCTCTACTCTCACCACCGTCGCCGCCTGTTTCTCGTGCCCGGAAACACCTAGCGGAGTCGGTTCCGTCGGAATTTTTAGGCGACAGGGACAATATCCTCGTCGCTGCAAAACCTTGCCGCCCCGCTGCAAAACCTTGCCGCCCTGCTGCAAAACCTGGCCGCCCCGCTGCGTACTTTGCCGCCCCGCGGCATCTCCTCTGCTGTGCTTGTAAGTTTTCCGCTCCTGAATTTCATTGTGTCATTTCTGGAATTGTTGAGCGACGATGTCTAGACCCCATGGAATGAATGGCATCCAGAAAAAGAAGTGGGCTGCGCTGAGTAGTAGAAAATTTGTGCGAACTATTTTCTTTCATGAGCCTACTTTGCAGTCGCTAGGAATGGCAGATAGCGTTAGACAATTGCTTGTGAATGGGGGAATTGGAGATTTTATAGCAAAAAGTGCTCCGACGTACCCGAGTCTGGTTAAGGAATTTCTGGCCACCATAGTTTACAGGCCGACAAATATTCAGTTTCGATTGCAGGGGCGGGAGTATGAGATGTCAAAGGAGCAGTTAGCTCATATTTTTGGGGTTACTGCTGCCCCTACCATTGGCTGGATTGATGTTTCGAAGGGTCTTATTGAGGGCCCTGTGCAGTTCTGGATAGACGCGACTAGGATGCCCTTTGATGCGCATAAAGGGCAGTACAACCACAGTTTTACTCACCCTTCGTTGCGATTATGCCATAAAGTGTTGGGAGGAAGTTTTGGCGGGCTGATTTCTCTTATCGCCCGGGACTGTATCGAGCTGCACCGAGTCCCGGATGCGATTCCGTTGTCCTATGTCTATGATGAGGCCCAGCTGAAGAAGGCGGGACATCTTGCGGGCGCTGCACCTATGTGGATCTAGAAGTCGGGGCCGCGTGGGGCGATTCATCTGCATTTACCTACGGACCTTCCTGTTGGTCCTACTGCTGCAGACTTTTATGTCGTTCGGGATGGAGCTACTGCCCCTATGGAGGAGGAAGCTTACGATGCTGATGTTGCTGACCCCGCTGGAGGTGCTGTTGGGGGTTGGCCAGAGTGGGGAGATGGTGGCTCTGGGCCATCTGGTACCGCTGGAGGTGCTATTGGGGGTTGGCCAGAGTGGGGAGATGATGGCACTGGGCCATCTGGTACAGCTGGTTGTGACCCTCCGAGTACTATTGAGCTGTACCAGCAGATACAGGCGCTGTCTTTGGAAGTCGGCGATGTCCGGAGGACGCAGGAGCTGATGATGAAGCGCCAGGAGGAGTTTTATCGATTCGCCTATCCACAGTTCCCGCCGTACCAGCCGCCGCCTCAGTGAGCTTGTGAGTGTTACTGTTTCTCCCTTATTTATTTATTTTTGATTTTTGTTTGCTTTGCTGTCATCGAGGACAATGTCAAGACTAAGTGTGGGGGAGGGAATCAGTATCACTGTCTGTAATTGAAAAAAAAAAAAAAAAAAAAAAAAAAAAAAAAAAAAAAAAAAAAAAAATTGCATCTCTTGTTCTTTCGAAACCCATCTTGCTGTAACTTGTCACTCTTCTCCATATTTTTATTGAGCTTGATTGTAACCCCATAACTTAACTGAAATGTTTAGCTTTGTCGCATATTTTGGGTTTTTAAAGGAGTATGAACTTGGGAGTAAATTGAGCAAACATGATTCTGAGTTATAGGTTTAATTGAAATCCAACAGAATATTGTCCTAGTGAGATTATTTTGGCCTTACAGGGAATTGATCTTCAATTTTATATTTTCCCCTTTTCGTTGTGTGATGTACTCTCCTTGTGTGATTAGCTCTTGATATAGCAATTTTTATCCATTTCATGAAGCCAATTTGAGATACTATAGTTCATTTGCATAATTTAATCAAGTGATAGAGGCACTCTTTTTAGCCACTTTTATCCACTCTTTTACCTATCTTATGCATATGCCCTTGCTTGAATCCAATTTGAGCCTATAAGCCATTTCTTTGTAGCTCCACAAAATTGAACTCCTTAGCCGATATTAGCCTTACCCCCTTATCCGGGAATTAAGACCTAGTATTGGTGGTAGATTATGACTTGAGGAGGAGACATTTTTGGGATCGAGTTTGGGGATTGTGATTCATAGACATTTGTTGGTGGGTGTTTATTCTCGCTATTATACCTTGAAAAAGGAATTATTGGCTTCTGCTATTAAATAAAATGCACACCTTATCAACAAAAAAAAAAAAAAAAAAAAAAAAGAAGAAAAAAAGAAAGAAAAAAAAATATATATATATATATATATATATATATATATATATATATATACTTAGTGCATTTAGCCAATTGTTTCTTGCTTTATTTGCGAGATTACTTGGATATTGAGGTTGAAAGAGTTGTTGAATTGTTGGTTGAGTTTGATAATTTTGATCGGAAGAGTTGTTGTGGTTGGTGATGTTGATAATTTAGGAGTCTTAGTTCCCGGATTACTTAGCACCACATGGCCTAAATAACTCTTTGCCCTTTATTTTCTACCCAGCCCCATTACATCCCGGCCGAATGAGTCTTCTTTGAGGACCATTGAGCCAAGTCCTCTTGATGATTTTTGCATGCTTTTGACATCTCGGTGAATGGATTGGTGATATTGATTGCAATGTCTGTGTAGCATAATTGCATTAAGGATTTGAGTTGAGAGTTTGTACTTTGAAGCCTAAACACACGAGAGTGAGTGGAAACACTTTACACCGGTGAGGTTGGATAAGATTGACTTTAACTTGGAATCGCTAAAATGTTTGCTAGGATGTTATCTCCCTTGATCTCATGATTCCAAATTTGTGATGTTGTTTTTGGTGAAGTTATGCATGGATGTTAAAATTTGTGGGGTGATTGATCTTACTCTGCCATTTTCGCTTGAGGACAAGCAAAGGTTTAAGTGTGGGGGAATTTGATAGAGCATGTTTATGTATGGTTAATAGGACAGTTTTAGCTCATTTTGGTTGTGAATATTGCATGATTTAGTTAAGATTGCATGTTTACTGGTGGTGTCGAAAGTGTCGGAATCTACGCGATTTTTTTGTGGTTGATTTCAGGTACGCGTAGATCCGAGGTGGGGCGAAGTAGTGGACGAGCTGAAGGGAAAGACGAGAAGCTGAGAAGAGATGGCCGCCCCGCGGCAAGGTATACCGCCCCGCGGCAAGGACACAGGAACAGCCGCCCCGCGTCAATTCTCTGCCGCCCCGCGGCAAGGACACGGGAACAGCCGCCCCGCGGCAATTCTCTGCCGCCCCGCGGCTGAGACGTTTTGTCTTGAATTTACTGTTTTCTTGGCTGTTACTTTTTAGCTGAATTTTCGGATCTATAAAAAGACGTCTTAGATTATTTTTCAGAGAATCAGCCGTTTCTCCAATTTTAGAGAGATTGAGAGCACGTTGAAGCATGAACAACTAAACTCTCTAGTTTAGCCTACAGTTTGGATCTTTGATTGTTGAATTCGTGAGTCTTTCAATTTAGTTTTTTTTTCTTATCTGAATTGTGTTGATTTCCTTGCGATTGATTCTTTGGATGCTTTTATTCGTTCTAGCATGATCAACTAGTTTGAGTAGATTTGTTCAAATTGCTAGGGTTTTGCAGATTCCTCGTAGCGAACCTTAACCCAAGGGGCAAATTTATCCCTTTAGGACTCGTAGGACTAATTGGATGGGTAGGAAGTAAACTATTTGTTAAATATCGACTCGTAGCTTGATATTACAGGTATCTTGGTTAATCCATTTTCTCAAGGCTAATTCTAGGTTAAAACTTAACCGTGTTAAGGTTGCTTAGAGTTAAGGATTACTAGGACTCGTAGGAATAGTAATTTACATCAGATCTGGACAAGAACAATTCATGGGAATAGACAAGGACTAGAGGCTAAGACAAGGATCGAACTTCAGCAATTAAAGTGACAGATTGTAGGTGAAACTGTTTTCTTTTCATTGCATTTTAAATCCCAATTTCATCTGTTTGCTTGTTCCGCTTTGAAAAAAGGCGGATTTTTCTCGTACACAAACTTCATTCCCTTCTTCTAGCGATCAGAAATAACATTTGAATTGATTAAAATTCCCTGTGGATCGACCTCGTGCTTACACACTATACTAGTGGTAAGTTTGAGTTTCTTTGACGGGATAACGACCGGTAAAACGCCTCGTCATAAACCCGCAGGGACGGGGGCTTGTCGCCGCGGGGGCGGTGACAAGGGAGAGGGATCACGCAGGCTCAGCGCCGGGGGTGGCGCTGAGGATGTGTGTCAAGGATGGCCGCCGTAGGGGCGTAGGGGAGTCACCGCGGGGCGGTGACCAGTATGTTGCAGACGCTGTCCCAGCGCCGGGAGGGGGGGCGTTGGGCATAGGTGTCACTCCGGGGGCAGGGACACTGAGCCGCAGGGGCGGTTTTCTTGACAAAGGCTCCTCTTCTTATTCCTTCGGGCTGCCTCCCGAGCAGCGTCTTTGTTTTACGTCGTTGGCTCGACGTAAGGCCTCTACTTCTTTGACTGTGCCTCCTCCAACACCATCTCATCAATCGGATCGTTCTTGACTCCTTCAAGGTAAGGCTTTAGCCTTTGTCCGTTTACCTTGAACACCTTGTGCGTTTGGGGATCATAGATCCACCACTCCGTGAGGGTATACTTCGGCAACCACAAACTGCCCCGTCCATCTTGAATGCAGCTTACCTGCGAAGAGTTTCAAACGTGATTGAAAGAGAAGTACCTTATTACCTACCTTGAAGTCTTTTCGGAGAATGTTTCGGTCATGCCATGCTTTAGTCTTTTCTTTTTATGCGGTGGCATGGTCATATGCATCTAACCTCAATTCCTCCAACTCTTGCAATTAGAGCTTCCGGAATTCTCCCACTTCCTCTACGTTCATGTTGTACTTCTTTACCGCCCACCAAGCTTTGTGCTCTAGCTCCATGTTGATTTTCCGCCATTGTGATGCCTCCTTTCTTTGGAACCACTTGGGTTGGACTAACCCAAGTGCTATCCGAAATAGGGAAGATCATATCCGCTTGGAGGAGCTTCAACACTTCCTTCTTGACCACATCCATCATTGGCGGATTCAACTTCCGTTGAGGTTGCCTAGAGGGTTTGGCTTCATCCTCAAGTAAGATCCTATGCATGCAAGTTGATGGACTTATCCCTTTGATGTCCGTAATGGTCCATCCAAGGGCCGTCTTGTGTTCTTTCAACACTTTCACCAACTTGTCTTCTTGACCGGTAGTCAACTTGTTGGAGATGATCACCGGCAAGGTGTTGTTATCTCCAAAGAAAACGTACTTGAGGTGTGAAGGAAGGTCCTTCAATTTTATTTTTGGTGCATGCACTATAGACGGAACAAGCTTCTAGCTTGGGGTTAGTAAAGTGGGCCCAATGGCCAAATTGGAGATAGGTAGCCTTTTATGCCCATCTAATTGGGCTAGGACCTCTTTCATGCTCGATGTTAATACATAATCTGATTTGAATCCATCAATGTCATGCTCAATTACATTTTTCAATTCATCAATATCAGAATTATCAAATACATCTTGCACAAAAGGTTCAACAATGTCAATAACACATAAAGAATGATCATCACTAGGAAATCTCATTGCATCATAGATGTCAAATTCCACTATTTCACCATCAAACTCCATGGTCAATTTGCCACTAACATAATCAATTTTAGTCCTAGCAGTTTTTAGAAATGGCCTACCTAACAAAATCGGTGCAACATGCGAATCATTTTCCATATCTATTACAAAGAAATCAGCAGGAAATATTAGGTTGTCTACCATTGCTAATACATCTTCAATTATCCCCTTCGGGTACACATTAGATCTATCAACAAGTTGTACTACAATCCTAGTTTCCATTAATGGCCCAAGGCCAAGTGATTTGTAAATCGAATATGGCAAAACATTTATAGAAGCACCAAGATCAAGCATTTCTTTGTCAAAACGGGTTTCCCCTATAACACAAGAAATGCTTACCATGCCCGGATCGCTGCACTTCTTGGGCATTCTCCGTTGGAAAACAGCCGACACATGCTCACTTACTTGCACTTTTTGTTTCCCCTTCAGCTTCTGATTCCTCTTGATAGTGCAAAGCTCCTTCAAGAAACGAGCATACTTAGGAATACTCTTCACTAACTTAAGGAGGGGAGTGTTTACCTCGTATTTGGAGAAAGTCTCAAAGAGGTCTTTGTCCTCAATGATTCTTCTCTCCTTCAGAGCCTCAGGAAAAGGAGTTGGTGGTTTCTCAGAGTACAGTGGCGGAAAGTTAGGCCGGATGTAAGAATCCTTCTCAGCAGAACCTTCAGTCGTGTTTTCCGCAGGGGCGTCAGCTTGTATGCGCAGGGGTGGCTCTGGGGTTGTCACCGCAGGGGCGGGGACACCCAGCCGCAGGGGCAGTGTCTGCTCGGTGTTGGGCACAGTTGCAGCCGCGGGGCGGTTGTGGGTGCGGTAAACTCGACAGAGGGTTTGCTTTGTGATTCTTTTGTTGGTTTTTGTTAGATTTGCTTCCCACTCCTTAATTTTAGGGCACTAACATTCTCCTTGGGGCTTATAAACGTCTAGGAAGGCAATCCTCCGGAAAATCTAGCATCAGTCCTTGTAATGGCTTTCGCCATTTGCCCAACTTGTTTTTCAAGGTTCTTGATGCTGGATTTTGTTGTTTGGACATGAGTAGCAAAATGTTTAGTCAAAACCTGCAACATATCCTCAGTTGTTTGATACTTACTTTGTTGGGGCTGTTGTTGTTGGTTTTGTTGATCCCTCCAACGAAAGTTCTATTGGTCACGCCAGTTTGGCATGAAATTCTGTGCATAGGGATCGTTCCTAGGCCTTTGCTGTTGTGGATGTCCATTACCCACTACATTCACTTCAGCATCATCATCTTGGAGTTGGGGACACATGTCCGTTGGATGGTATCGGTCAGCACACACTCCACATGGCTTCAGCTGTTGTGGGGTTCCCATAAGTGTTAGTCTCTTCACCATTTCCTTCAGTTCCACAAGCTCAGTGGAGATCTCACTCTTCCCGGAAGTCACAACATGAACACCTCTCTTGGAAGGAGTCCTTCCAAAGTTCCGGGTCCCTTCAGCTAGTTCCTGCATCTTTTCAAAAGCAAGGTCAGAGGTAGAGTTAAGAATGTTACCTCCACAAGCCGCATCGACGATCCTCCTTTCATTGTCTAACAAGCCATTGTACAAGTACAAGACTAGATCTTGAGTCGAATATCCGTGGAAAGGACAGTTGGATCGGAGGCGTGCGAATCTTTCGAAGTACTCATAGAGAGTTTCGTCCGCCTCTTGCTCGATGTTGGTTATAGCTTTCTTCAAGCTATTCGCCTTCTTGGTTGGGAAGTATTTCTCCAAAAACGCCTTGTGGAGGTTCTCCCAAGTGTCGATACTCCCGGACGGAAGGTGGTAATACCAATCATCCGCTTAATCTTTGAGTGTGAAGCCGAATGGCCTCATCTTGATTTGCTCTTCGGTAATATTGGCCGGCTTTATGCTCATACCCACGGTATGGAACTTCCCAAGGTGTTTGATGGGGTCTTCACCACTTAGCCCATGGAAAGATGGAAGCAAGTGAATGAGACCCGGCTTGAGCTCAAAGTTGATTCCTTCCCCTAATGCCGGTATAGTAACCGCAAGAGGGTTTTGAGCTAAAGTGGGCTGAGTGAGTTGACGAAGAGTGCGATCAGCCATTTCTTGATGGAGTTGTTGTTGTCTTCATTGCCGCATGTGCGTCCTCTCAATTTCTGGATCAAAAGAAGCAAATCCGGAGTTAGTAGCACGGGTTTGAACCATAAAAATGGTTCAAACCAATAATCAATAATAACAATAAAATAAAAACACTAAACTCCCCGGCAACGACGCCAAAATTTGACAAGACTCTATTCTAGAGGTCGTTTTTATCTTATCAAAATTATAATCCCGACTTAACACTAAAGCGAGTATAGTGGTTAAGTAAGGGTCGAATCCAAGAGAGTTTGGTATTTCTATTAAATGCAATTATTGATTATAGAAACAAGTAACAAGGGGGGGTTTTGGTTGAATTTATGCACACAAAACTTATGAAAACAAATAACGCAACAAGTAAGACAATGATGGGTGAATCTACAGTAGGTTGATTCTAAGCATGCGATTGCTACTTTGGTGAGTTCCTTTTACAAGTTTTCAAGTAATCTCCCGTCTTCATCATATATATGTGTTGAACCAACCGGCATCAACACAACTTAACAGGTTAGTGTTCCGTAAATCTACAAGAACAAATAACAAGTTAGCTTTCAAATAAAGACTCAGGGATATAAAGAAGAGATTAAAACCGTTAAACTTATCTTTATATTTGTGTTCCTTTTCTTTAAGCAATTACAATCCGTTATTACTTAAAGTTTACTACTAGATTAAAGACCCAAACCCGGAATCTATTAATCCTAGTTCTTTGCATGCACTTTAGGACCTAAGGTGATCAATCTTAAGTAATAGTAAAACATGCAATTAGACAATGGAGATCAAGGAAACACAAATAATTACTGAATGAAAACTTATATTAGAAAGAACTTACAACCAAGGTAACAATGCAGCTTCAAACCAACCCAATGTAACAAGGGAGTTAGCAACTCATTACAAAGGTAGCAAGAAAGTTTTAATGGAAAAGTTAATTCTAAATTGGATGATAAGTCGATGATTCTAGCAATCAACCAAGGACTATTTATACTACAAAAGACACTAAATAGATGTAAATGGCCGGCCCAAAACAACCACCTTTAATGTCATAAAGGTGGTGTAAACAGCCGGAGTAAAGCTTCTGTCGTTGAACCGCAGGGGCGGCCTTCAGCTCCGCAGGGGCAGTGAAGGCAAAAACGCTTGATCTTCTTCATGGCCGCATGGGCGGCTAGGCAATTCCGCAGGGGCGGATCTTTAATGTTCTTCAAACGTTTGACTCTTCAACTTCCTGTCGTTTCTGATGCCAAGCCACTGGGGCGTCTTAGTGTCAACGCAGGGGCGGTGACACTGACTCTTCATCTTCCAGCTCCCAGGTTGAGGCGCAGGCAGAGGCGCAAGGGAAGGCGCAGGGGCGCTGGTCTTCGCTTCTTCAGGGTAAGTCACCGCAGGGGCGCCAAGGGTTGACGCAGGTGCAGTGACACTCTTCGTGGTTGGCGCTAGCGAAGGCGCAGGGGGCGCTCCGGAGTGTGGTGTCACCCGCAGGGCGGTGACAAGGCTCCGCGGGGGCGGTGAAGCAACAGAAGCTTTTCTTCATGAACGATCTTCACTCCTAAGTGCTTATAACTCCTTCTTTATCTTCTTTTAGTTTTCTTCTTCTGGACCAAGGAGTTAGTAGCATAAACCGACACTAATGCAATAAAAAGACTCTAAAAACTATCTTAAATGATAGTGATTCCATCACCTATCATAAATCATATGCTTAGATGTTCAGATTACATTTGTATTTCCACGATATTGTTGGGGAAAAACTCTGCGTTTCCGACTTACACCGAGCATATATAAGCGGGTATTTGTTGCGCACTCACACTCGCAAACCTCATTTGTGTATAAGCCTTTGTGATCGCGAACACTCTCTTATTCCATTACAAGCAAAATGACGTTGATACATGTATATATACAAGTGCAAGGTCGGCTATTGTGGGCTAAAGCACCGACATTCACCAATTTCAATGTGGATAAGCATCAACAAATTCTAGACTAATCTATACTTATCTCCACTAATCTATAATTATCTTTATTTTCTTGACTTTTCTAGACTTTTCTATTCTCTGCAACATTTTATTGGACCAAATAGTTATACTAATAATAACAGCCCATTTAGCCCATTACTTAATAATCCAAATATGAATTAGCCGAACAGATATACATCTAGTTTTTCTTCCATTACAATTTTCAGATGGGTTCATTAAACCATACGAAAAACAAACAATATTTAAGATATCCTTTACTAATAAATTTTTTTTAAAAATTATTTATAAAGTTGGGCGTAAACATGTATGTGATCTCCTCCAAAGTCATAATATACAAAATGCATAAGAAATAGACATATATGTGATAAAACACTTTAACATATCATAAATAGAAGCACAGTGACGCCATTTTTCATCGTTCACTTGTGTAAACAGATGGTTGTTTTAAATTGTAATATATAAAGTAAAACGTGTATTGTACCTTGTTAGCATGAAATATTGTGATATTTTAGGCACGTTTTCTAAACGTATTTGATTCATATTGATAGTCTTTGATTGAACTTTATGCATATGTGAGCTAGTATTACCTATATTGTCAATATGGATGTCTACACTAGTTCTATGTTGATTATAGGTGATTTGGAGCTATTTCCGAACGGAAACGAGCAAAGGAGAGTTGAGTTGATATGTCCATAGATTGAGGACATTCTTTGGAAGCAATTTGGAGTCTTAGTTTGAGGAATGCACGAGTTTAGGGAAGAATCACGTTCTTGCCCTAAATTACGCCTTAAAATACGGCCGTATCACAAACCACGTTCAGAATTACGGCCGTGGATTTGGAGTTAGAAATCCATGTTCATTCCAGGGGATTACACGGCCGTGGAACATACGTTGCAAACCGTATTTGTTTCCACGCTTTAAATTACGGTCGTGGAAGTGTGGCAAAATGTCGGCCCGGCCCAATCTTTAAAAGATCGTGGCTTCAAAGTGTGGCGAAAAGATTCGCCAAGATCACGGTCGTGGAAGTGTTCCACGACCGTGATCTTGGCGAATCTTTTCGCCACACTTTGAAGCCACGATCTTTTAAAGATTGGGCCGGGCCGACATTTTGCCCTACACTATAAAAAGACGGACGAAGCAAGATTCCGTCACCTTCGCTACCCCGTTTACCCTCATTGATCGCCGCTTAGACACGAAGACGTTTTGCTTAGCTTGCTTGGAAGCATTTGACATCTCTTTGAAGAGATCGAAGTTCGTGTTTGGAATTCCTCTAATCTCGCACTTTTGGTGGAGATTGCTGTTGAGATCTCCGGATTTGCGGAAGATCGTAGTTCTTGGAAGATTTTGCAAGAAGATCTCTCTTCTTGATTAGGTTCGATTTGGAAAACGGATTGACATCCCGTTTTCTTTTCTTTCCTAGGGTTACGATTGTTTGTTCTATTGTGAATCTTTCGACATTGCTTATTCTCTTTGTGACTTTGAGATTGAATTGAAGATTATTGAAAGTTCTCGAAAGTTTTCATCTTTTTATCTTTTAATTCTTGAATTGATATCAATATGACTGTTATTGGCTAAAAACCCTTAACAATTCTAAGGTGAAGGGTTGATAGTTGTGGCTTAGATGATGATAGATCGATCGCAAACAGATTAGACCCTGAGAGTTAGAGAATTGTCGCCGACAACCCTAAATTACGGGCTGTTCTTGAGTCCACGGCCGTGGAACCTCAAGAACTAACCGTGATTTCCCTTAAGTCTACGAATCTGCTTTTACTTTAATCTAAAGTTAAAGATTTGCTTTAGCTTAGTTTAGATTTGTCTTTTCTAGGTGGTAGTGAAGCCTCAACAGCCTCTACCTCGATTGTGAGTGTCACAACCTCAATCGGTTAAGTTAGTCTTGATCCTTGGATTATAAGTTTGGGTATTTGACACTAATTCCCGTCTCTAGAATCTTTCTATATTGAGCCTCAACAACCTGTATAGAGAGTGCCTTGTAGGTGGGTTATATAAGGTTTTTGGAACTTCACCGTACGATTACCTTACATTAGTATACCTTTGCATATCTCAACTCTGTCTTTACATCATTAAGTATATCTTGAATCGATTGCCACAGCTGGATACTTGGATCTTTAGGATTGTTGTTTTCCCAATATTTGCAAAACTCTCATATTTACTTGCTTGATAATCTGCAATCGAATTCGTTTCCCCCAAATCCCTGTGTTCGATACTCTGGAATTCTTGCTTAACTATATCGATCCGTACAATGCGGGTTCGCTGCTTGATTCTAGTTTTATAAATTTAAAGCTTATTTGCACACACCTCTAGGGGCGAACAAGTTTTTGGCGCCGTTGCCGGGGATTTGGTTTAGGCCGAATCCGGTAGCCGGTTGTCAAGCTTGGGAGCTTGCTCTCGTTATTTGATATCTCTTTGAGTGCATGCGCAGGTCTAGGAACACCGCCGATCTCTTAACTCTTGATCAAGAGCTAGAGAAAACCTTGAGGCAAAAGCGCAAGGAAAAGAAGATGGCCGAAGAACACGAACGTGATCTTCAAACGGAGTTGGCGGAGAAGGAAGCTCAACTCCGATGGAATGAGACTCTCTGCCAGGATGAGATGGATCGTCATCAATCTCAAGTCAACGGTCTACAAGACATGATCTTCCAAATGAGGATAAAGATGAGCGACCTTGAGAATAAGGTAGTCAAGAAACCCTCAAGAAGGAGATCAAGGTCTAGAAGAAAGAGCCACTCATCCGCTGATGATAGTGATTCTTCCATGCCACCGTTGGAAGAGATTGATCCCACGATCAATATGAATCCTTTCCATCCACAAGGAGCTACTAATCGTCGCATTCCGCCTAGGAATGCAAGAGTCGAACGTGTGGATAATGAGCCAAGAACTCTTGGCCAGCGGATGGATCCAACACAACAACCATGCCGCTTGGGTGTGAATTTTGATGCTGAAGATATGCAAGGGTTTAGCTTTAACCCTCAAGTTATCACTCTTGTTCGCCAAAGCCAATTTGGCGGTACAAGCGCTGAATCTCCACACCAACACTTGCAAAACTTTGAGTGTATGATGGAGACGATGAGGCCGAAGAACGCCACTACCAACAGCTATAAGCTCAAACCTTTCTTTTTCTCTTTGAAAGGGAAAGCGTTGTCATGGTATCAAGCTCTTCCCAATGGGAAGCTAGACACGTGGGAAGATCTTTCCGCAGAGTTTCTAACCAAATTCTTTCCGCCTTCCAAAACGGCGGAACTTAGAGGTAAGATTAATGCTTTTTCCATGAGACCTAACGAAAGTTTGTTTCAATCGTGGGAAAGGTTTCAGGATTTACTCTTGGATTGCCCTCATCATGGCATATCCAAGCTTGCCTTGCTGGAAATCTACTACAAGGGGCTGGATGCGGGAACGCAATTCAACCTCCAATCCCTCTCATGCGGAACATTCATGGACATGAGAGAAGATGACGCTTGGGACTTCATTGAGAAGCAAGCAAGAGTCATCGAGAAGTATTCCCACCGGAAAGCGGATGGAAATCGTGTGGAGCAAGGAGCGAAGCTCACACATGAAGCTCAAAATCAGATTTTCTCCCTTAACAATGAGATCAAAGAGTTGAAGGAGACTATCAAGACCAACTTCCCAAAGCAACAAGAGAAGGATGTTGGCTATTTGGGCAACAACAATGGCGGTGATAACACCAACCGCAACAACAATAACCGGAACAATAACCGGAACAACAATTGGAATGGAAACAACAACAACTGGAACAACAACAATTGGAACAACAATCGGGGTTCAAACAACAACAATTGGCGCTCCAATCAACAAAATTCCGATAACTCCTATCCTTCCAATTCTAATTCGCTAACTCCGCCTTCCTCTTCCTCTACTCCTTTGAAAAGCCAGGGGCAATCATCTAATGGAGGAAACAATACGGGAAAGGAGAAGTCCGACCCCATGTTGGAGACAATCTTGGGAAAGCTTCAAGGGCTGGAGAACCGCCTCATCAAGGTTGATGATCAAGTCTCTAAGGTTGACAAAGCTCAAAAGGTTTTGGAGAACCAATTGTTCAACCACGCGGAGGAAGTTCCTAGAAATCAAGGAAAACTTCCAGGAAAGACGGAGGACAACCCTAAAGGAAGGGTAATGGCGATTACAACTAGGAGCGGAGTGACTACCACCGACCCGCAGCCTACGTTTGTTGAAGTCCCCGTAGAGAAGGACAAGGGAAAGGGGAAGGAGAAGGATGATGTTTATGTTCCTCCTCCAGCTTACAAACCTCCCCTACCGTTCCCTCAATCTAGAGCGCGAGCGCGCCTAGACAAACAATTCGGTAAGTTCATAGAACTCATGAGCAAGCTGCATATTAATATACCCTTCATTGATGCTATTGTAGGTATGCCGGCTTATGGCAAGTTCTTGAAGGAGCTCCTCTCTAACAAGAGGAAGCTAGAAGATTTCGGTGAGGTCAAGATGAGTTCGGATTCTTCGGATCTCATCAAGACTATGAAGGAGAAAATGCCCCCAAAGTTGAAGGATCCGGGGTCATTTTGCATTCCCATTGGAGTAGGAGATGTCACATACGACGCTTTATGTGACTTGGGAGCAAGTGTGAGCATCATACCACTTGCATTATGTAGGAAGATCGGTTTAGGCGAACCTAAACCGGTCAAGATGACGTTATACATGGCGGATCGATCCATCACTCGCCCCGTCGGTATTGTAGAAGACGTCCCGGTCAAGCTAGGTAAATTCTTTGTCCCCATTGATTTTGTTGTGCTTGACATTCCTGCAGATAGTCCGGTCCCGATTATACTCGGAAGACCGTTTCTTGCAACTTCCGGCTGCATGGTCGATTGCAAGAATGGGAGACTCGCTTTTGATATTGGAGAAGAGAAAGTAGAGTTCGTTCTTTCCACTCTAGTAAAGGAGCCAATCTTTGATGAGGATGTTTACGATATCCAAGATGAAGAAGGTTTGTCTAGGGAGGAGGTAAGTGCGATTCTCTTTAACGATCCTTTACAAAAGGTTATCACTATGAGTCTAACCAATGTAGGGGAAGAAGAAGAGTGCAAAGAGGAAATTGAAGCCTTAGAAGCACAAGAAGAGGTGCATGGAGTGGAGTTTGAAAAACTCCACGATGAGGCTGAGAATGTAAGAATCCACGGTCATACCCTGTATTCCACGACCGTGGATTTCACAACCAAAATCGACCTCCATTCCAGGGGATTACACGGCCGTGGAACACATGGGGAGGCCGTAATTCTGACCGTGGAAGAGGATGATCGGCTTACTTCTTCAACTTCTTTTGATTCTTCTCCAAACCACTCAACAACCTTAGAAACTTCTAAGGAAACGTCGGATGCCTCTCAAGCACCATTGGAAGCTCCGAAAGTGATGGAACTCAAACCACTTCCTACTCATCTAAGGTACGCTTTTCTTGGATCTAATTCTACCTTTCCGGTCATTGTTAGCTCCGAACTAAGCATAGATGAACATGAACAGCTCATGATAGTCCTTAGGAAACATAGAAAAGCCATAGGTTACACTATCGAGGACTTAGTAGGAATTAAACCCTCCCTATGTATGCATAAGATACTAATGGAGGAGGATTTTAGAACTTCAAGACAACCTCAAAGGCGGTTGAATCCGACCATGAAGGAGGTTGTCAAGAAGGAAATTCTTAAACTTCTTGATGCAGGTATCATCTATCCTATCTCCGATAGCAAATGGGTGAGTCCAGTTCAAGTAGTTCCGAAGAAGGGAGGAATGACGGTCATCACCAACAAGAACAACGAACTCATTCCTACCCGAACCGTGACTGGATGGCGAATGTGCATAGACTACCGCAAGCTCAACAACGCAACGCGGAAGGATCACTTTTCATTGCCGTTCATCGATCAAATGCTTGAAAGGTTAGCACAACATACACATTTTTGCTACCTTGACGGTTATAGTGGTTTCTTTCAGATTCCGATACATCCGGACGATCAAGAGAAGACCACATTCACGTGCCCTTGGGGTACGTTCGCTTATAGGAGGATGCCGTTCGGGCTTTGCAACGCCCCAGCCACCTTTCAACGGTGCATGATGGCCATCTTCTCCGAGTACGTAGAGGAAATCATGGAAGTCTTCATGGACGACTTCTCCGTATACGGTTCCTCTTTTAACGATTGCCTTTCTAACCTTTCTCTTGTTTTACAACGTTGTGAAGACACTAACCTAGTTCTTAATTGGGAAAAGTGTCAATTCATGGTTAAGGAAGGAATCGTATTAGGTCATTTAGTCTCTAGTAGAGGGATAGAGGTAGACAAAGCTAAGATAGAGACCATAGAGAAACTTCCTCCCCCAATTTCGGTGAAAGGGATAAGAAGTTTCCTAGGACATGCTGGATTTTATAGACGTTTCATTAAGGACTTTTCTAAGATATCAAAACCTCTCACTAATCTATTGATGAAGGATGCGGTTTTTGAGTTTTCGCAGGAATGTTTAGATGCGTTTAACACCATTCGACAAGCTCTAATTTCAGCACCTATTATCCAACCCCCGGATTGGACTCTCCCCTTCGAGATTATGTGCGATGCTAGTGACGTAGCTATTGGAGCTGTTCTTGGACAACGAAAGGAAGGGCGAACTCATGCCATATACTACGCTAGCAAGACGCTAGACGAAGCTCAGCTCAACTACGCCACTACAGAAAAAGAGTTTCTAGCCATTGTCTACGCTATTGACAAGTTTCGCTCTTATCTTGTAGGTGCAAAGGTGATTGTCTACACGGATCATGCTGCGATCCGGTACCTCCTTGCGAAGAAAGACGCGAAGCCAAGGCTAATTAGATGGATTCTTCTCCTACAAGAATTTGATCTTGAGATCCGCGACAAGAAAGGTTCAGAAAATTCTGTTGCGGATCATTTGAGTCGCCTCACACATCTAGAGGACGACCATCTACCCATTGATGACTCCTTTCCGGACGAACACCTACACATCATAGAGGAGTGCATCAACGAGATATCCAAAGGTAACGAACCATGGTTTGCTGATTTTGTTAACTATTTGGTTTGCCAGGAGATACCGCCCGGACTATCCTACGCACAAAGGAAGAAGTTCTTTAAGGACATCCGGGAATACTATTGGAACGAGCCTCTCCTCTTCAAGAGAGGTCCGGATGGCATCATTCGGCGATGTGTGCCGGAAGATGAGATGCAAAGTGTCATCCGCCATTGTCATTCACTACCTTGTGGAGGACACGCTAGTTCGAACAAGACTAGCGCAAAGGTATTGCAATCTGGATTCTATTGGCCTACTTTATTTAGAGATGTGCAATCCTTTGTCTCTTGCTGCGATGCTTGTCAAAGAACAGGCAATATTTCTAGAAGGAACGAGATGCCCCTCAACAACATCCAAGAGGTGGAGATTTTCGACGTTTGGGGAGTCGATTTCATGGGACCATTCCCATCTTCTTGTGGAAACCAATACATACTATTGGCGGTAGACTACGTTTTTAGATGGGTGGAAGCAATTGTCTCTCCCACAAATGATGCCATGGTGGTGGTTAAGTTCTTCAACAAGACCATCTTTCCGCGATTTGGAACACCAAGGACAATCATTAGTGATGGAGGTTCTCACTTCATAGCCCGTCGCTTTGAAGCTCTTCTAGCTAAGTATGGGGTTACCCACAAGATCGCTACCCCTTACCATCCACAAACAAGTGGACAAGTTGAGATCTCAAATAGGGAGATCAAGGGAATTCTAGAGAAGACGGTTTCAAGGACTAGGAAGGATTGGTCCTTGAAGCTAGATGATGCATTATGGGCGTACCGGACTGCATACAAGACTCTCATAGGAACCACACCATACAACCTTGTGTATGGGAAGTCTTGTCATTTGCCGGTAGAGCTGGAGCACAAAGCGTTTTGGGCTATCAAGTGGCTGAATTTCGGCATGAAAGAAGCGGGAGAGAAGCGTCTCCTAGACATCAACAAGCTGGATGAACTTCGCTTGAATGCCTATGAAAACGCTAAGATCTACAAGGAAAGAGCAAAGCGTTGGCATGATAAGCATATCATTCCAAAGAACTTCAAAGAAGGAGATCAAGTTCTCCTCTTCAATTCAAGACTTCGCCTCTTTCCAGGTAAGCTTAAATCCCGTTGGACCGGACCTTTTCTAATCAAATGCATTTTCTCCCATGGTGCAGTTGAAGTATGGGGTGAAGCTAGCGGAAGTTTCAAGGTGAACGGTCAAAGACTCAAGAAGTACACACCGGAACTCCAAGCTGAGGAGTTTGCGCCTATCGCACTCGAATAAGTGCGAGTTTGGTCTAGCTACGGACCTTAAACAAAGCGCTTCTTGGGAGGCAACCCAAGGTAATGCATTTTTGTTTTTTTTTTTCTTCAATTCATAGTTTAGCTTAGAATAGACGTTTTTGCTTTATTTTGCCTCGATCTCTTCCGGTATGTTCGTGTTTTTGGTTGTAGGATCGATGGAAAAGGAGAAAGGGAAGATAATGTCGAAGAAAAGTGACGAAATTTGGACTTTGAAGCTTTACAGAAGGTTCCACGATCTAAATTACGGTCGTCATAGCTACAGTGACCGTAATTCTCAAAAGCCTTTGAAAAATCACCAAAATCACGGGTCCGTACACTTCCACGGCCGTGGAACACCCCGACAGACCGTGATTTTCAAAATTTTGCCTACGAGTATATAAGCCACATTCTTCACAAAACTACCCACAAAATTCCCCCTTTCCACGACCTAGATAGCGAAACCCCTTCACCTCTCTAAATTCCCCGTTTTCTAATCGTTTTCAACGATTCTTCATCCTAAACTGCAGCAAATCCAACCACGAACAAGATCCAAGCAACAAACCAAGCGGAAATCCATCAACGAACGCGCATTTCGGGTTTTTCAATCCGAAAAAGAGGTTTATTCTCCCTTCTTGAATTTCGCGGATTTGGTTCGTTTTTGCTATAGTTTTTTAGGAAGAACTGACAAAGACTGGAAGGAATTAGATTAGGACTGCTTATTGTGGTGATTGTTGGTGAATTTGCTGAGATTCGCAAGATTCTGAGACGAATCACGGTCTCTGGGTAAACCACGGCCGTGGAACCTGAAGAACAGACCGTAATTTTTGCTGAAAAATGGACTTTGTAAGGAGAATGTCGGGAAGGATAAAGGAGAAGAAAGGAGAGCAAAATAAGAAAAGGAAAGGAAATCCCTCCACCTCTAGGGCACCACCACCCTCATCTCCTTCACTACCATCCTCACCTTCACCTCCATCTTCACCCCCTCACCCTAGCATCCCAACCATACATGAGAACCACCTTGTAGCACTTGACCGGATCAAGGAGAGGACAGTGATAGGTCCTAGGTATTTGTTGTTGGAGGATCTACATCCTCTCAACATTGTGGATGATCTTACATGGCTCTTGGATAGAGCCGGATTGCTTGTCTTCACGAACATTCGTGAAGACGCCTATGAGGAGATTACCCGGGAGGTTGTGACGTCCTTCGAGCACAGCCACGTAGATAGGACCGTCTCCTTCCGTCTCATGGAACAGGACTATCAGTTGAGCATTGTTGAGTTTGGGACCATTTTCGGGTTCCATGAGACCTATAACGGTCGATTTCCGAGCGGAGTTTACCCCAAGGATTTTTGGGAGGAAGTAGCCATGATTTACGCCGACGAGGACCGTTGGCAACCCGCCGATACCAAGGCTAGATTGATGTACCATCTAGCCTTGAAGATAGCACACCGCGTTCTTTTGGAGTGTCTCTTTCCTAGGACGGAGACGCCCCAAAAGATCAAGACGGATGAGCTATTCTTGCTCTATAGTATGCTATACGGTCGCCGTGCAGATTGTGCCACTCTTTTGGCGGCTACGATGAGTAAACTGAAGAACAAGAAGAAGGGGAACATCGGATATGGTGGGATAGTGACCCACATTGCTAGGACGTTTGGCGTTGACTTTTCTGCTTGCACCCGTATACCGGCGGTCCCCTTAGGGCTACATGCTTTTATGGTTAGGGGACTCATCTTCCCCACACATGGAGGTCCGCCTTATGCGGGCATGCCTTGGGAGACTCGGACGGGTAGAGGGATTGAGTGGCTACCGAAGTATTCCATTGTGGCGGGACGCCACAATTGGAAGGAGACGTTCGCTGCGATGCATGCGAACAGGCTAGTAGCTCCCCCCTACGTTCCACCACCGGTTGTGGAGGAGGAGGACATGGGAGGTCAGTACGAGAGTGGTGGAGGAGCGGAGCACGAGTTCGGCACGTTTCCGGATCAGCCGAAGGCGGCCCAGGATGTACCTAGGCGCTCTCCACGTCCAGCTAGAGCTTCAGGCTCGTCATCTCGCCGCGCTAGCGTGAGTGAGAGGCCCACGTGGATGACTACACCTCCCACTTGGTATGACACACCCCCTCCTTGGTCCACGGCGCAGCCAGCAGCACCACCACCGCCACCAGCACCAGCACCATCCGATGCTCCATCATGGTACAGTCACGCCCCGGGATGGTACGAGCAGATGCCGGATTGGGCTACCGGACTTTCAGAGAGAGTTGGAGCGCTAGAGATCCGGGCGGATGCTAGAGACGGACGCTTAGACGACCTTGACCACATGATGAGGGACGTCTACCGCCAGCAGTTTGGGCGGTACTATGATCCGAGTTTCTCTCCATTCCCACCTCCACCGGCGCCGCAGTGATTGATGCATGATCGTTGTTTTAGACATTCCCGCCACCACTTGTGAGTTTCTTTTTCTTTTTTTCTTTTGTTCTTTCTTTTGAACATTAGGGACAATGTTCGTCCTAAGTATGGGGTGGGATGTACTAAAAGTTTGTAATAACTCTACTCTCTATGTTTGCTTTCATTCGAGACTATCGTTGCATCTTCATTATGTGTTACACGTTTCCTTATTGCATTGCATGAAAAATGACTTGAAAAACCCACAAAAATTGAAAAATTTTGAAAATTTTGTGCTTCTAATGAATTGAGATGATTTCCATGATAATCACTACTTGTGAATTAAGTTTGATGACAATTGCATGCTTAAAAGGATTGTGAATTGAAAAGAAGTTGAATGAATGAATTTTACCTCTTTTGCAAGTTTTATAATGTGAGAATGTTACCTAAATCATGCTAGAAAATTGAAGTTGAAATCATGTTATAAGTTCCTATACTTCCTTTTGAAATGATTAAGGCAATTCAATACTTTCTTTCTTCTTTCTTTGATCATCTAGCTCCTCATTGAAATATTAGCCTCCTTTACCTATCCGGGAATTTGGAGAAGTGAATGAGAAAAAGGCATGTTTGATGTGGGAGGGCCATGAGAGCAATTATTTGCAATCAATTGAATAGAAAGAAATTATAGGTTTGGGGAAGTCAATCATGACGATGAGTAACTCGGCACCATTCACATAGCTGGGTGTTTGTGTCTTGCCAAAGTCGGATTGAGCGATATTCCTAGCGGATTATGGTATGTGCGCTAAAGGTTTGAGGCATCTCTTGAAAAATTTGAGAAACGCCGATCTCCTAGGCTTCGGTTTTTGCGCACCTCTATCCATAACTCCAAAAGTAAAGTCGAAAAATGAAAAGAAGAGAGCAAAGCTCTAAGTTGAAGTGTTGCGGAAACCGCATAAGAAGAAGAAGGTAGTTGTCCACTTTCCCGGATTTATGCACCACTTTCCCTTAAAGTTTTCCCTTCCCTTCCATGTTCTAGACCTTTTCTTTGGAAGTCCTTAAGATCAAAAGAATGTTATATGACTTGGTGATCTAATTTGAAGTTTCTTGAGATTAATTTTGTTAATGTTTGAAGGTTATAATGCTTGTTTAGAAGTTGAGTTGATTCATGAATTTTCTTTACCTTTTACTATTTGATTAAGTATGTGAAAGTTTGAAAAACGAATGAAGCAAGGTTTGAGAATGATCTATTCTTTAGAAGTCACATTCATCCAAAAGAAGGTACACATATTTCATCCTAACTCTTGTTTAAAGTTTTTTTGAGAGACCTTGCTTAGGGACAAGCAAGTGTTAAGTATGGGGTTATTTGTTAGCATGAAATATTGTGATATTTTAGGCACGTTTTCTAAACGTATTTGATTCATATTGATAGTCTTTGATTGAACTTTATGCATATGTGAGCTAGTATTACCTATATTGTCAATATGGATGTCTACACTAGTTCTATGTTGATTATAGGTGATTTGGAGCTATTTCCGAACGGAAACGAGCAAAGGAGAGTTGAGTTGATATGTCCATAGATTGAGGACATTCTTTGGAAGCAATTTGGAGTCTTAGTTTGAGGAATGCACGAGTTTAGGGAAGAATCACGTTCTTGCCCTAAATTACGCCCTAAAATACGGCCGTATCACAAACCACGTTCAGAATTACGGCCGTGGATTTGGAGTTAGAAATCCATGTTCATTCCAGGGGATTACACGGCCGTGGAACATACGTTGCAAACCGTATTTGTTTCCACGCTCTAAATTACGGTCGTGGAACACTTCCACGACCGTGATCTTGGCGAATCTTTTCGCCACACTTTGAAGCCACGATCTTTTAAAGATTGGGCCGGGCCGACATTTTGCCCTACACTATAAAAAGACGGACGAAGCAAGATTCCGTCACCTTCGCTACCCCGTTTACCCTCATTGATCGCCGCTTAGACACGAAGACGTTTTGCTTAGCTTGCTTGGAAGCATTTGACATCTCTTTGAAGAGATCGAAGTTCGTGTTTGGAATTCCTCTAATCTCGCACTTTTGGTGGAGATTGCTGTTGAGATCTCCGGATTTGCGGAAGATCGTAGTTCTTGGAAGATTTTGCAAGAAGATCTCTCTTCTTGATTAGGTTCGATTTGGAAAACGGATTGACATCCCGTTTTCTTTTCTTTCCTAGGGTTACGATTGTTTGTTCTATTGTGAATCTTTCGACATTGCTTATTCTCTTTGTGACTTTGAGATTGAATTGAAGATTATTGAAAGTTCTCGAAAGTTTTCATCTTTTTATCTTTTAATTCTTGAATTGATATCAATATGACTGTTATTGGCTAAAAACCCTTAACAATTCTAAGGTGAAGGGTTGATAGTTGTGGCTTAGATGATGATAGATCGATCGCAAACAGATTAGACCCTGAGAGTTAGAGAATTGTCGCCGACAACCCTAAATTACGGGCTGTTCTTGAGTCCACGGCCGTGGAACCTCAAGAACTAACCGTGATTTCCCTTAAGTCTACGAATCTGCTTTTACTTTAATCTAAAGTTAAAGATTTGCTTTAGCTTAGTTTAGATTTGTCTTTTCTAGGTGGTAGTGAAGCCTCAACAACCTCTACCTCGATTGTGAGTGTCACAACCTCAATCGGTTAAGTTAGTCTTGATCCTTGGATTATAAGTTTGGGTATTTGACACTAATTCCCGTCTCTAGAATCTTTCTATATTGAGCCTCAACAACCTGTATAGAGAGTGCCTTGTAGGTGGGTTATATAAGGTTTTTGGAACTTCACCGTACGATTACCTTACATTAGTATACCTTTGCATATCTCAACTCTGTCTTTACATCATTAAGTATATCTTGAATCGATTGCCACAGCTGGATACTTGGATCTTTAGGATTGTTGTTTTCCCAATATTTGCAAAACTCTCATATTTACTTGCTTGATAATCTGCAATCGAATTCGTTTCCCCCAAATCCTTGTGTTCGATACTCTGGAATTCTTGCTTAACTATATCGATCCGTACACTGCGGGTTCGCTGCTTGATTCTAGTTTTATAAATTTAAAGCTTATTTGCACACACCTCTAGGGGCGAACATACCTCTAATATGAAGTTATGAGTGCAACTACTTTGGGTCGTACTTGTGGTAGGAATTTTCCATGATTTAATTTCAACATGCATGTGTTGTTCAAACTTACCAATTGGTCTGCATGTGATCTTAGCTTTGAATTTCTAATGAACAACTCAAGTCAGCATCCAAATGACAAAATTACAAGTACAACACTCCAAATCTAATAAGGACGTACAGGCTGAGTTGTTGAACAAGAAATACATAGTCAATTTCTAACTTCTTTTTTGTTTTAATTTTTTTATAATAAAAAAACGATTAGGTTAGACTATATGCTAAATGGAGTCCAGTTTAAAGCATCTTGCGGATGAGTACACCGATTTCGAAATCATCTGAGAAATTGATTTTGAGTGTCGAGAAGCCCATGTAGGTTAACTGGTCAGTAACTCGAAAATTCTACGCCCTTGAGCCCCACTCCAAGTAATAAGTTATAACCATTTTTTTATTATGAAAAATATAAAATAATGTTAACCGCGTCGGTTGACTAGACTGCTTCAATTCTTCCTCCTACTAAAAGTCAATCCTCACGTTAATACAATAGAAAGAAAATCACTCATCAATTTTAGATATAAAACTCACCGTCAATTCAAAACATTCATTCATTCTCCTCTTTCTTGAATCATTTCATTTTTGAGCTGAAGAAAGCTAATGGCGGTCCACAGATCTGAGCACTTTTGGGCAACATTTTGCTTTCTTGTTTTTGTTGTAGTCATGGCCACTATTTTAGAGAAACACGTCGCTGTAGAGGCAGCGAGGCCACTGCAAAGAGATTTTCTACGCCTGCGCCCCACCGAATCTTCATCGCAGCCAATTAGAATCACTCCCTTTCTCCTTCTACAGTCGCTTCCTCGGGCCAAAAATACGTCGTCTGCAGCGTCCTCCTGCACCTTTGTTCCCATTCCCGGTAAACGCCGGTGCACCACTGAACTACACCCCGCAGCTCCCCAGCTGAGTGCAGGATTCAAGTTCGCCGCCACCAATGACACCGATCGGAACCCTTGATTTTACTGGCTAGTATTGCCAGTATAGCCGCAGCTAGCTAGCAAACATTATTCATTTATTTATTTCATTTATTTGTGATTTTTTATGTACATGATACAGTTACACACAAGCACCTAGTACCATAGTTTTATCTTCATTAAATGTAATCATATTACTTCCTGTAATATGTGTTATTATGTATATGTGTATGTAAAGAAAGTAAAAGATCAACGCAAGTATTGTTTACACAGTTCAAGCATAAACTTTACGTTTACGGAACCTTAAGAGGATGAACAAGATATCAAAATAACCTAAACCTAGACAAAGAACCTAAACCTGGTAAACAATGTAAACCTAGGCAAAGAACAAGAACAAGATAAAACAGGAAGAACAAGATATCAAAATAGCCCCTGAGTGGCTAAACAAAGTTTCGATCAAAGCTTTATTATCTTCTCCTTGAAGATCTTCGTTGGAGAGATCATAATCAATGATGAATGTATTGATTCATTCGTCAATCACCTCCGTCTTCATGGATACCCTAGCTAATCGCCCTCTCAACGGCAACCCTCAACCCTTAGGGTTTTCCAGCGTCTCCTCTAGCTTCTCCATATATACCTTTGAGGAAGCTTCAAACTCGTCGTTTCACTTAAGTGAATCGGGCCAGTTTAACGAGTCGGAGTTAGCTCAAATATAGTGAACCCGATTTGCCTCTTCATGGATCAACTAACCCATAATGTACCGGCCCATCTCAAACAAAGTTGGATCATAAGATACAAGCAGCCTAAACATAAGAGTAAATAAAAAAAAACTCACTAATATTATATAATCCACCTCTAAGTCAAGTTATAGCATCTAATGTATCCAAACTACCATAACTATATGATTTCTCATTATAGTTAGCAACATAGAAAACATTAGCCACCTATAACAAGTCGTAAGCATATTATCTAATACACTAAACTTTGGTATATTACACAATGTGCAACTTTGCATGCATTTGCATAACCACGACTATATAAATCATTATTACATGAATCATAACTCTAACAATTGCCCTCTTGATTCATGTTAATTATTCATTCTCGATCACCAGTAGTAAATAGGGAGGCTCTCCTGTTTGTCATCAGTTCAATACTGCTCATCTTTAGGGAGCATCCCACAAGTGAAGGGAATTTCCTTGATTTTCTTAATCTTAAAGTGTTTCTTCTCAATCTCATCCGTAACAAAATGGTATATAACATCAATATGCTTAGATCTTTCATAATACACAGGATCCTTACAAAGATAAAGAGCACTTTGACTATCTATATGTAGTATATGGATACATGTTTTATGTTGGATTTCAGTAAGAAAGCATTTAGCCCATATAGCTTCTTTTGAAGCTTCAACATCTATTATATATTCAACATCAGTAGGCGACAAAGTAACAATGGATTGTTGTTGAGATTTCCATGATATACCTACCAGTCCAAGTATAATAATAAGAGGTGGTAGATTTTATAGTATCTTTGTTACTAGCATAGTCAGAATCAACATAACCAAGCACATTGTGATCATTAGAATGTACAACAAAGACAAGACACAATTTATTAGTTCCAACAATATATCTCAAACAAAAAATTTCATAGCAGTCCAATGATCGGGTCCAGGATTGGACATGAATCTATATAAAACACTTATAGAAAAGGACAAGTCTAGTCTAGTACACAACATAACATGCATGACAGATCCAACAACAACATCATAAGGAATATTAGACATCTTTTTAAATCTCATTGGGAGAACTAGGGTACTGTTTCTTAGTCAGATCTAGGTGCCCTCCTAAAGGCATAAGCGTAGGTTTAGAGTCATTCATGTTAAATCTATCAAGCACTTTCTACAAATAATCATATTGAGAAAGCAACATTTTCTTCTTAACCCTATTCCTTATTATCTTAACACCAAGAATTTTATGAGTTAGCTAAGGTCCTTAATGTCAAAATGCATCTTTAGATCTCTTTTAACACTGGCAATGATAGTCTTAGATTTACATATAATTAGAATATCATCAACATACAAGAGAACATACAAAACATCTGAGGTAGAAGCATTTTTCAAATACAAACAATAATCATATTTATTTACTTCTCATTAAGCCTATATATATTTCATGCAAATGTCAAACTTAGTGTTCCATCGTCCAGGAGACTATTTTAAACCATATTTAGATTTTTTAATCAATCAAACATGTTTAGGTCGATCCTTATCTATAAACCGTTTTGGTTGGCTCATGTAAATGGTTTCATTCAAGTCACGATGCAAGAAAGAAGTTTTAACATCCATTTGTTCAATATCCCACTCATATACAGTAGCCATAACAAGCAACAATAACAGGTGGAAAGATATTAGTATAGGATATTCCTTCTCTTTGGGTAAAGCTATTGGCAACAAGCCTAACTTTGTATCTAGGAGCTTCACTGATTTTTATACCTTCTTTTAACTTGTAAAGCCACCTATACTGAACTAGCTTAACATTGTTATCTCTAGGAACTAAAGTCTAAGTCTTATTAGTAATTAGTAATCATAGATTCAATCTCTTCATTCATATATTGGTTCTAGTTTTTAGCATTAGGACATCTAACAATTTGTTCATATGTGTCACATGTGTAAAAGATATCAATAACATTTCCAGTTATAAAGGCATACTTAACTATATTCAGTTCATCAGTAAGAATTATATATATACTCAACATTATTAGCATATTTCTTATAAGGAATTTTAAGCCTAGGGGCCCTGTTCCTGGTTAAACTGATAGTGATAATGAAAATCAAAACAATTCAAGTCTTCACATCCTGATTTGAGTTGATTTTATTTGTATTCTCCTCTGTGTCAGTAGTAGTGCTCGAATCGTCTTGATTTCCATTATTATTGTCATTAAAAGACTCAAGAATATCAAGGTTTTTATTATTAGGTTTGAGGAACCGAATAGATATAAATACTCTAGAAGGGGGTTGAGTAGAGTATGAGAACTTTTCGCAATATCTTATATCAAGGCTTTGAAACTAATCTCAAGGCGTTGAAGTCAATCTCTGTGCTTAGTGAGAAAATTGTTTCTCAAGGCTTTGAAGTGGATCTCAAGGCATTGACTTCAAAACCTGCATGTAGTTGTTAGTCACAATAAAATATGATATAAAGTGCAGAATGTAGAAGATCAACACGACGATATGTTCACGAAGTTCGGCTCTAACGGCCTACGTCTCCGTCCTAGTATCTGACTATATATTATATGCTCAAAGAGTCCTAAACACAACCTAGAAGAACTTCCCTTCTTCTCTCAATGTAGCCATAATGCTACGATCTAGTCAACTCTATTCTAGCAATAATAGTCTAGTTACTTCGCAGAGTAACGTTATTGAGTATAACACTAAAATGATATTCCAATGGAGATCTTGTGTTTATCTCACTCTATTGAATCAACTAAAGTATGCTCAAAGAGGAAGATAAACTACGATGAAGATGACTTATATGATCGCTGGAAGGCTTGGTTACTTCATCTTCAATCGATATGTTCTTTTATAGTCTTCTATGGAGGATCTTCTTCTAGCCGTTGTCTTGCAGCCGTTGTAACGTTTTTTTCTTCCATATAATTTGATGTTTGTTTGAGCGAGATCTTCTCACGTTGTTTTGAGAAGTAGATGTTGCAGATAAGAACGAAGTGATGTTGGCACTTGAAGTACCGTACTTAATTGCAATAGGCGCATTATTGTACTTGCCCAATTCACTAGACCAGACATCTCTTTTGTTGTGAACTTGCTAGCTCGATATAGCTCTGCGCCAACATGTCACCACTGGAATGGTATAAAAGACATTTTTCGCTACCTTAGATATACGACAGATATGGGCTTATTCTATCCCTATGCTTCGAAGAATGGATCAAGCCCCCTTGATCCTCAGTCTAATGCTCGCCTTGTCGGATATGCTGATGCAGGTTATCTATCTGACCCACACAAGGCCCGTTTCCAAACTGGTTATGTCTTTACCATTGGGAATACTGCAATTTCTTGGAGGTCTATTAAACAAACCCTTGTTTCTACTTCTTCGAATCATGTTGAGATCGTAGCTTTTTATGAAATGGTACGTGAAGGTGTATGGTTAACAGCTATCATAAAGCATGTTCGAAGCACATGTGGACTACATTCTACCACTGAAGAACCAACCATTATCAATGAAGATAATTCTGCTTGCATTGAGAAAATCAAGACGGGTTTCATCAAAGGAGACAACACCAAACACATTTCACCAAAGTTTTTCTTCAATCAGCAACAACAAGAGCATCTAAAGATTGAAGTCAAACAAGTTCGATCTGAATACAATCGTGTAGACCTCTTCACTAAGTCATTACAAAAGTCTACATTCCAGAAGCATATAAAAGGTATTGGTCTACGTAAATTATCTAAATTACCTGACATGTAATTTTCAAGGGGAGTCGAAATCAGGGGGAGTATCCTGAAGTATACCCACTTGACCATCGTTTACTCTTTTCGTCCTTCGCCTAGGTTTATTTTGTCCCATTCGGTTTTGTTTCCTGGCAAGGTTTTAACGAGGCACATCTTTAGCATGGTCACCCTACTCACAACATCTTAAAGTTGCTAAGATTCGACCTTATACACATTTGCTCATATTTTCCCTTCAATCACGGGTTCTTCCCACTAGGTTTATCGTGACAAGGTTTTGGTGTAGCAATCTTAGTGTATCACTCTTGTAGATATAGTACATGCTTATGAGTCCTAAATAGGAAGTCTTCTTCCTTTACAATGATTTGTATAAGACGACTTAGAAGTGCGATGCAACAAAGTGACATGGAATATCCAAAGGGGAGTGTTGTAAATGTGGTTATTCATATCACCACTATTAGTATGCATAAGTTATGCCATTAGGAATAATAGGTCATTAAGACCTTAATAGGAATTGATTGTCTTTGTAACGGTTTTGTAATGAATACTTTTCTATGTATACATGAGGTAATACTATATATACCTTATGTGGGGCGAATAGAATGGTGACTGGAGATTGTATGCGTCCAAACTCTTTCTCTCTCAAATCCACTTCACTTTATATATACAACATATTTAATATTAGTCTCATTCCACTGATTATCGTATCTTGCAGTTTACGTCTCGATGGGATTGTCCCAACTTGTTCACAGATTTATACAAGTTTTGTGTGCACATGACTATTTGCATAATTTGAAACATTTAAGAGCACGTCTATCCCCGCAATTACTATATTTATTTCTTACGAATATGCTCATGTCTTCTATCGTCTATCCTCGAATACTACAAGAATGCGTCTTAAATATGGGTACAATGGGCCGTGTACGACACCCTAGCTTGGTTCAGCTTCTAGTGTATTATGTGGAAAACAAGGAGCTATTTGTGGTCTATGAGCACATGCCAAACGGAAGCTTTTACGATCACTTACATTCTTGTACAAGCGACTCAACCATCGGTAGGTGCAACCAATGACTTGGCATGACTCCATCACTATTGCGACCCTCAGATTGTCCATCAGAACATAAGTTCGAGAAGCGTCTTGTTAGGTAACGATTTTATCCCTAAGATATCCGATGTTGGGGTGGTCATGCTCAAGAATCAAATCATTGAGCATTCCGTACGGTTGGAGAATGGAGATTCGGGATACCTAGCTCTTGAACATGCTAGGGTTTGGATTAAGACTCCAAAGAGAGATGTTTTGTTCTCCTTGAAATAATTGCAGGAGAGATCCCGAGTTTTATGGAAGAAGCTCGCACTAGATTCAATGGGAGTCTAGTTGATTGGGTGAAGAAACTCGTTGAAAATTCAGATCTGAAAGCAGCAATAGATACACATTTAGTCGGAAAGGATTTTGATGAAGAACTCGTAAAATTCCTTGAGATTGATTGTAGTTGTGTGGTATCTGACCTTGTTGACAGGCCTTTCATGATTTAAGTTTATAGCCTCCTAACAACAATACTAAGATCGACATCAAATCTTGCCTCAAGCCGATATGTGTTGACTTCGGACGACAACTAGGTAGACGGTGAAGCATATTAACATAATTGTTATTTGTAGAATAATTATTATATAAAATAAAATTTGAACTTAATACTAAAAACAAATTATATGTATATATTATTAGCAAATATTTATTATCATTAGACAACATTTATTGTATCACATTTGAAAACTTTTTTTTACATGAGACGATAATTTTAATTAAAAATATTATATGATTTGATAAATTTATCATTAGATATTATTTATAACTTGTGGTTGTTATATTTTGAATAAATATTAATAGCAATATTTTAATATAATTATGAATAATATTATAATCTTAGTGTTATAATCATTATTTAATATAAAAAAACATTCAAAGCACATATGTGATGCATTATACTAGTGAGAGGTAAATTTTAGTAAAATATTGATGTTAAATTCGTTTATAAACACTCAAATTTATGTTGGTTCAATCTAAAATGGCTTTATTTTTTAGCATTTACCAATTAATTATTTGTCATTTCTTTTGATTGATATTTCTCAATAAAACTAAAACGTGTGGTATTAAATGAACTATGGATTCCCATTTATTGACTGGATAACTATTTACATAGAAGTAGAAGGTAAACGATCAATAAGTTGCGCCGCTACCCCTTTTTGGATGGCAAAATCTAACATTTTAAAAACATCTATTAATCTAGAGGACATAATATTACTATGCATCTCTTTGCACCCTCTTGAGAATATCAACAACATCGGGTGTACAAAATCCAAATGTGTCAAAAGCAAATGGACGAAAAACGTGTTGGTTTTCAACACATACCCTTCCATGCTTGGCCACCTTAGCTGATGCCGCTCTACAAGCTGCAAAAGGTTCGTTCCCTAATCTCACAAGCGGTGAGACCCCCGTTAAATCAATACATGCATGCTTCCCTCGCTCCACTCCAACCAAACACCAAAATATCCGCCAGCCGCAATGTCGACCTTCCATCTCGTGGATCAGTCAAAAAGTTCACAGGTGCTTCTTTCTTTACAGAAATTCCGGCCAGTCTAAAGGTATCATAAAGAACATCACGAACCAGATCATGCCTATACTTGAAGCCAGGAAGTTCCTTACAATGTACAACATGCTCCCCAAAAGCATCCAACACCCTCCGACAATTAGGAATGGGGCAAACCTCACCAGTTGAGAAAAGCGGAATCATAAGACGGTACTTGAGAATGGAGCGGTACTTCACTGGGGACATGCATTGACCAAGTCCATCAATGGGAATGACAAGAAGAAAATCTTGGCTATGCGGCGTTTGCAGACATCTGAAAACTACTTTTTGTCTATTAGTCATATCAAATCTCTCAACCATCTCCTGGATAACTTTACCAAAAAGAGCATTACCCAAAATATGTTAGGATTTAGGAGGGACGGTGTTCTTACTAGTAAAGTTGGAAAGGTCGAACTCTGGGATAGCCACATGCAGGTCATCTAAAGCTCTATAAAAATCTCAATCCATACCGGATAGCCCACTGTCATGCAAGATATGGTCTTGGAGCACCCAAGACTGAGCTCTGGAGGCTACAAAAGCGTAAGAAGCCTCCATAGCAGAGTACAAACCGAGCCCTCCACGACGAATAGGCAGGGAAGCCAACCGCCATTGAAGATCCCCGAAAAATGGACCCCCGCAAACCACAATATCCTCAATCGACCCACGAAGTCCCGTGTCAAAACAAGATGCCGCATCCTTCACATGCTCTGGCTGACAAGTCCTTAGGTCAAAAAATATCTTCACATCACCCAAACACGAACGAAGTAAGATAAGCTCACTCTGCGGGTTCCTAAGCTGCGGGAGTAGACACATCAGCTCTAATGCCTTATCATCTCTCTTCATAACCAATTCTTTAATAAAACCACTATTTCTACTCACAACCCCTCCCAACAACTTCAACCCCAAACTTGGTCTCGCAATGTCTCTAGGGAATAACCCGTCTCGAAGCTTCGAACCATCGCATGAAGGCCAAAATAAATCTTTTTTTTAACATTCAACTCAAGTCCAAATTTCGGACCAACCTCCAAAATAATACCAAGAGCCTTAGCCACATCCTACGATCGACCAATGATCGTCTCATCATCTACATACCAAGCATGAAGAATAAGCTTACAATTGCCACGGATAGTGTACACAAGTGGATGCAAAACAAGTACAAAAAGGAGTGGCCCTAAGGGGTCGCCTTGTTGAACTCCTGTAGCTGACCAAATAAATCTATCTCCTAGATACAATCGAGCAAGTTGACCATACAAAATCTCAACCCATAATGAAATAGATGGACATCTCTTCCTCATCTCACGAACAATATTGTCCTATCAACAAGATTAAAAGCATTCGAGAAATCCACAACAAGTATAGCAAGCGAACCATCATCATGCCGCTCGCTAAAAACCCTGCTGACACTATGCAAAATAGCCTCTAAGCCACCAGAGACGCCTACTCCAAACTGAAAATCCGCTAGATAGGCTGTCATATCTTTACTCACCCTTTTCATGGCAACCTTAGAAACCAACCCCCTCCAAATAGTACCAACTACAATAGGTCAAATCCCATTTTCAGGCTTCAATAACGGCGTAAGAGGAGTAGAATCCACAAACTCTGCCAAACTCGCCGGACATCTGCCTCCCAACCATAAATTAACAACAGATGAGATCACTCACAGAAGATTGATGGCAATAGTAGAATCATCTCCATACATAGCATCTAATACATGTTGTGCCCTCAAACCATCCCTGCCGTAAGAAGTACCTTTGGGAAAGGACTTAATACACCTAAGAATCAAATCAACATCAGCAACAAGGGGAGATTCCAAAACCTCACATACCGGAGAAGGTGGAAACTTAAAAGGGTGCTTAGCCTCCAAATCCTTCACAGTCTCATCACCAAACGAAGCTACACCAGAAGAGGACAAAACCCTTAACAACTGATGACATGAATTATATACCATTATAATCATGCATATTGTAGAGGTTTACCTCAATTTACCTTGTATTTGGAGAGAATTTGTGTACCTTTTAGGCTTATTTCATTTATATTCCGAAAATAGAGGTCTACACGAGTTTTGGTTGTATTATAGGTGAATTCGGTGGATTTGGAAGCAAAAGTGGAGCAAGGAGTTTTTAAGGCTAATAATGAAGCTTAAGGAGTCTTAGAGGAGTCACAAAGAGCAAAGGAAGTGTATAAAAGAGTCACCAAAGGAAGGAAGGAAACAAGCCAAGAGACGAGCATTCTCTGTTGAAGAAAATCGAGTCAATTGCCACAAAAATCGGACAATTTTCCTCCTATAAAATCGCACGGTTTTCTTCTTTGTTTTAAGGGCACTGTATTCTACAGCTTTCGGCAAAAGAAATGTCACGACCCAAAGCCCATCACTTGTGGGCCTGAGACGTGTTTTGCCAAGCGGCTCAATAGCAAGGAAGTATACATTGGAACCCTAGGAACGAAAATTGAGGGTTCGCAGCGGGAGAGATTTACACAATTTTGTGGGATTGAAGATTCTTGAAGAGGAGATTGAAGGAAAGTGCCAAGAAGTCAATCTACACCATTGTTGTGAGATCTTTTGTTTCCCTTCCAATTCTTGTGGTTTGTGAAGACATTATTGAGTGTATTGAGAGATTCTTTGATAAGTTTTGAGATTTGATTACAGATTCGGAGATTATTTGGTTTTTATTCAAAGTTCGGGTTTTAATTGATTTTATTCATTCAATCTTAATTAATTTTGATCTAATTATGAAAATGGTTGGCTAAAAACCTTGTGATTCTGGGGAGAATAGTTGATGATTGAGGCTTAGATGATGATAGACTGAAATCATTTAACCATTTGGACCCTGAGAGTTGAGATTTAACTTTGCAACAACAGGAAAATCGACCTATTCTTGATAAAATCGTCCGATTTATCTATGAACAGCACGATTTATTTCTCTGACGATCTTTAATTGCTTTATTCTTTAACCAAAGTTAATCCTTGCCTAAATCCCAACCTTCGTTAACCTTTTTAACCTCTATTTAAGTGTGTGAAGAGACTTCATCATTGATTCTACATTTAATAGCTAAAGACTACAAGATTTGGGTAATAGAGAGACTCAACATCCTTTATTAAGGTTTAAGTGTGCTTTCCATCTTTACCTTTGAGAGTCATATCCTGGGGTTTTGGGTGGTTAGTTTGATTGTAATTCTTATCCTTAGATCTTTCTATATTGCAGCCTTAACAACCCTTATAGAGAGAACCTTTGGATTAGACATATAGGTTTTGGAACTTCATCGTACGATATCTGCCTTTGAAACATATAACCTTGGCAACATCAAATCTGTCCTTTGATCTTTAGAAGTGTCTTGAATCGAAAGCCGCAGTCGGATACTTGAATCCTTGGAATCATTTGTCTCCTTTATTAATCACAAATGCTTTTACACTTTGCCAGATATTTGAAATCGATTTTATTCTCACCAAATCCCTGAGTTCAACTTTGGAATTTCTTGTCTTACCACAGTTGATCCGTACACTGCGGGTTTGCTTTTGCTTAAGTTCTAGATATAAATTTAAGACTTTGACGCACACACTTTTGAGCGAACAAGTTTTTGGCGCCGTTGCCGGGGATTTGGTTTAGGCCAAATTCGGTTTTCGCTTGTCTGACTTTGGAGCTTTTGCTCTTGTGTTTTGATTTGTCTACTTGAGTGATTTTTGCAGATTCTTTAGGTATATGCGAAAGACTAGATCTACCAAAGATGTAGTTCCTTTTGATCCCGAATTGGAGAAAACTTTGAGAAGAAAGTTAAAAGAGAAAAAGATGGCTAAAAACAATGAGAGAAACATCCAAGAGGAGTTGGATGAAGCTCGAACTCAACTCAAATTGAGTGAGAAGGCTCGTATGTAAGAATTAGAGCGTCATCAATTCCAAATAGATGAGCTCAAGGCTATGATGCTAGACATGAAGTTGGAGATGAATGACTCTAAGAAGAAGAAAGTGAAGCCAACTAAGTCCATTAGAGCTGAATCATCCGACGATGATGACATGCCAGACCTAGAGGATATTACACCACTAATCGGTCCAGTTCGTGATAATCCTAGACCACAAGTTAACCCTCGCGTTCCCGTTGGAGATGTGAGAGTTGCTGATGGAGGGGATGAACCACGAACCCTTCGACAAAGGATGGATCCAATTCAGCAACCACGCCGTTTAGGTGTGAATTTCGGAGCTGAAGACGTCCAGAATTTCGGGTTTAGCCCGCAAGTTATTACCATGGTTCGCCAAAGTCAGTTTGGTGGAACGAGTGCTGAATCTCCACACCAACACTTGTAGAATTTCGAGATTATGATGGAGACAATGAAGCTAAAGAAGGCTGTCAACAACAACTACAAGATCAAACCGTTTTTCTTCTCTTTGAAGGACAAGGCTTTGTCTTGGTATCAACCTCTTCCAGCTGGAAAACTTAACACTTGGGAGGGTTTATCTTCGGAGTTCCTCACCAAGTTCTTTCCGCCATCCAAAACGGCGGAGTTGAGAGGTAAGATTAATGCATTCTCTATGAAACCTATGAAAGTTTGTTTCAATCTTGGGAAAGGTTTCAGGATCTCTTATTGGATTGCCCACACCATGGCATTTCAAAGCTGCAATTGTTGGAGATCTACTACAAGGGGTTGGATGTGGAAACACAATTCAAGCTCCAATCTCTTTCTTGTGGTACATTTAAGAATATGAGAGAAGATGACGCTTGGGACTTCATTGAGAAGCAAGCCCAAGTGATTGAGAAGTATTCCCACCGGAAAGTGGATCCGAATAGCCGGAATCAAGGGGATCTAGGAGCTAAGTTGACTCAAGCTGCACAAACTCAAATATTCTCCCTCAACAATGAGATCAAAGAGTTGAAGGAAGTCATAAAAACTAGCCTTCAAAAGGCGAAGGAGCAAGAGGCCAACTACCTAGGGAGAGACAACAACCAAGGCAATAGGAACAATTACCGGAACAATAATTAGAATAACAACAACGGGAACTCCAACAATAATAATTGGAGATCCAACCAACAAAACCCCGGTAATCCCTATTCACATGCTGAAAATGCTTTAACACCTCCATCTTCTTCTACTCCTTTGAAAAGTCAAGGTCAAACATCGAATGGCTCGGGTAAGCCGGAGAAGGACAAGCACGATGCTATGATGGAGACAATCTTAGGAAAGCTCCAAGGATTAGAGAATTACATTACTTCGGTTGATAAGGCACAAAAAGCCTTAGAAAACCAAGTGTTCAGCAAAGCCGGAGAAGTTCCTAGAGAACAAGGGAAGCTTCCCGGAAAGACGGAGGACAACCCAAAAGGAAGAGTGATGGCGATAACTACTAGAAGTGGTGTAACAACCACCGATCCGCAACCCAAACTAGTTGAGACCCCCGCTGAAAAAGGAAAGGAAAAGGAAAAAAAGAAGGAAGATGTCTATGTTCCTCCTCCCGCTTACAAACCACCTTTACCTTTCCCCCAATATAGAGCAAGAGCGCATCTAGATAAACACTTCGGTAAGTTCATTGATCTTATGAGTAAGGTGCATATTAATATAACTTTCATGGATGCAATTTTAGGCATGCCAGCTTATGGGAAGTTCCTAAAGGAGATCCTCTCTAACAAGAGGAAATTAGAAGATATTGGTGAAGTCAAAATGAGCACGGAGTCATCCGAACTCATCAAGACCATGACGGAGAACATGCCACCTAAGTTGCGTGATCCAGGATCGTTTTTCATACCCATCACCCTAGGAGAGGTCACCTATGATGCACTTTGCGACCTTGGAGCAAGTGTAAGCATCATACCACTTGCTTTCTTTAAAGCAGTTGGTCTAAGAGAACCTAGACCGGTAAAGATGACACTTTACATGGCCGATCGTTCCATCACTATGCCTGTTGGGATAATAGAAGACATTCCAGTGAAACTCGGTAAGTTTTACATCCCTATAGATTTTGCGTTTATGACATCCCTGCAGATTATCAGTTCCCATCATTCTTGGAAGACCATTCCTTGCAACCTCCGGATGCATGGTTGATTGCAAGAATGGACAGCTATCCTTCAATATAGAGGAAGAGAAAAATGGAATTTGTACTCTCCTCCTTAATCAAAGAGCCACCTTTGAGAGAAGATGTTTTTAACATTTTTGATGAAGAAGAGTCTAGAGAAGTGGCGAGTTCAATCTTGATGAAAGATCCACTTCAAAAGGTTCTTAGCATGAGTATCATGAAGGAAGGAGTGGAGCATGATTTTGATGATGAAGTCAAAGCATTGAAAGATGCAGAGGAAGAGCTAGAGGCAAGATTTGAAGATCTAGAAAGAACCCCAGAATCTGTTGAAAAAATCGACCTACACAAAGAAGATCACACGATTTCTGAAGAGGCAAGTCGATTTTTGACAGGAAGAAAAATCGTCCCACAAATCGGACGATTTGCAACAGGGGGGTCGAATTTTGGGCAAATTCTCCGGTTTCTACAAACTCGAATGCAGTTGTTCTTAACTCTAATTGCACACTTCCTCCACCTTCAGAGGCTTCTCCTATGACACTAGATGATCATGAATCATCAATCAAGGCACCTCCTTCATTGGAACTGAAACCACTCCCTACACACTTAAGGAATGCATTCCTTGGGCCTAACTCTACATATCCTGTTATAGTTAGTTCAAATCTGAATGATGATGAACTTGAGAAATTTATGAATGTTCTAAGACAACATAGGAAAGCATTAGGCTATACTATTGATGACTTGGTAGGCATTAAACCTTCTCTGTGTATGCATAAGATCTTGATGGAAGAGGATTACAAACCTTCATGTCAACCTCAAAGACGGTTAAATCCGATCATGAAAGATGTCGTGAAAAAAGAAATCCTTAAGCTACTTGATGCAGGTATCATCTTCCCTATCTCCGATAGCAAGTGGGTGAGTCTCGTGCAGGTGGTACCAAAGAATAGAGGCATTACCGTTGTTGTAAACAAGAACAACGAGCTTATTCTCACAAGGACAATTACGGGATGGAGAATGTGCATCGACTACCGTAAACTAAATGTTGCCACCAGGAAGGACCATTTTCCCTTTCCTTTCATTGATCAAATGTTGGAAAGGTTAGCCCAACACTCTTACTTTTGTTATCTAGATGGATATAGCGGTTTCTTTCAGATTCCCATTCACCCGGATGATCAAGAGAAGGCGACTTTCACGTGCCCTTGGGGTACGTTTGCCTATAGCAAGATGTCATTTGGCTTATGCAACGCTCCAGCCACCTTTCAAAGGTGTATGATGGCAATCTTTTCGGAGTATATAAAGAACATCATGGAAGTATTCATGGATGACTTTTCGGTATATGGTTCTTCCTTTGATAACTGTCTCTCTAACCTTTCCCTAGCCCTTAAGAGATATGAAGACACTAACCTAGTTTTAAACTGGGAGAAGTGTTATTTTCTGGTCACCGAAGGAATTGTGTGAGGTCACTTGATTTCGAATAGAGGAATAGAGGTTGATAGAGCCAAGATTGAAACCATAGAGAAGCTACCTCCTTCATCCTCGGTGAAAGGAGTTAGAAGCTTTTTAGGACATGCAGGTTTCTATAGGAGATTCATAAAGGATTTTTCTAAGATTTCAAAACCTTTGACTAATCTTTTGATGAAGGACATAACTTTTGAGTTTTCGAAAGAATGTTTAGATGCCTTTTGCAGGATCAAAGAAGCTTTGATTTCAGCTCCTATCATCCAACCACCAGATTGGACTCTTCCTTTTGAGATCATGTGCGACGCAAGTGACGTCGCTATAGGAGTTGTACTTGAACAGAAGAAAGATGGTCGTACACACGCCATCTACTATGCTAGCAAGACGCTAGATGAAGCTCAATTAAATTATGCTACCACGGAGAAAGAGCTTCTAGTTGTAGTTTATGCATTTGAGAAATTTCGTTCCTATCTTATAGGTGCGAAAGTGATAGTCTACACGGATCATTCAGCAATCCGTTACTTGTTCACAAAGAAGGATGCAAAGCCTAGGCTTCTAAGGTGGATCTTGCTCTTACAAGATTTCGATCTAGAGATCCATGACAAGAAGGGCTCGGAAAATTCAGTTGTTGACCACCTTAGTCGTCTTTCACACCTCACCAATGAGGCGGATGAGCTCCCTATCAACGACTCATTCCCTGACAAACATCTCCACGAGATTGAAGAATGTCTTGAACAAATCTCGAAAGGTAATGACCCATGGTTTGCTGATATTATAAATTACCTTGTTTGTCAGGAAATTCCCCCCGGACTTTTGTATGCTCAAAGAAAGAAGTTCTTTAAGGACGTCCGACATTTCTATTGGAACGAACCTCTTCTCTTCAAGAGAGGTCCCGATGGCATATACAGGAGATGTATTCCGGAGGATGAGGTGGAAAGTGTCATCCACCATTTCCATTCTTTACCTTGTGGAGGACATGCTAGTTCCCACAAGACATGTGCTAAGGTACTCCGATCCGGTTTCTTTTGGCCTACCTTATTCAAAGATGTGCAGAACTATGTTGTTGCTTGTGATGATTGTCAAAGGACAGGTAATATTTTAAGGAGGGATGAGATGCCTATCAACAACATACAAGAAGTAGAGATATTCGATGTATGAGGAGTAGACTTTATGGGACCATTCCCATCTTCTTGTGGAAACCAATACATACTTCTAGCCGTAGACTATGTCTCAAAATGGGTAGAAACAATCGCTTCTCCTACTAATGATGCAATGGTGGTGGTGAAGTTCTTTAATAGAACGATCTTCCCAAGGTTCGGGACTCCCGAACCATCACTAGTGATGGAGGAACGCACTTCACAGCCCGTCGATTTGAGGCTCTATTGGCTAAGTATAGGGTAACCGATAAGATAGCCACGCCATTCCATCCGCAAACTAGGGGACAAGTATAGATATCCAATAGAGAGATCAAGGGAATTCTAGAGAAGACTGTCTCTAGAACAAGAAAGGATTGGTCGATGAAGCTAGATGATGCGTTGTGGGCGTACATGACCGCTTTTAAGACACCTATAGGTACAACTCCATATAACCTTGTGTATGGAAAGTCTTGTCATCTTCCTGTAGAGCTAGAGCATAAAGCATATTGCGCCGTCAAAGCTCAACTTCAGCATGAAAGACACCGGAGAGAAACGGCTACTAGACATCAATGAGCTTGAGGAGATCCAGCTGAATGCGTACGAGAACGCAAGGATCTACAAGGAAAGAACGAAGCGGTGCCATGATAAGCATATCATTCCAAAGGACTTGAAGGAAGGAGATCAAGTTCTTCTATTCAACTCAAGGCTTCGACTCTTTCCAGGTAAGCTTAAATCCCGTTGGACAGGACCTTACGTAATTAAACGTATTTTTCCCCATGGTGCAGTTGAAGTATGGGGTGAACAAAGCGGAAGTTTCAAGGTCAATGGCCAACGGTTGAAGGAGTACATACCGGAAGTTCCGGTTGAGGAGATAGCTCCTATCCTCCTCCATTGAACATCAAAACAAACAACGTCCAGCTAAAGACGATAATCAAGTGCTTCTTGGGAGGCAACCCATGGTAGTATAGTTCTTTCCCTTTCTTTTCATCTTAGAGTAGTTTAGTTTAGTTGTTTGCTTTCTTTAGTTTTGTTTTTGTTTGTTCCTCGATACACTCTTGGTTTGTTTGTGTCAAAAATTGCAGGAACTAGGTCCAACTTTGGAGAATCAATGAAGAAAGTGGACATAAAATGGTTCAAATGCAATCTTCAAGGAAAAGAAGGAAGAGAATCGACCTACAAAGACTAAATCAAACGATTCAGGAACAGAGCAAGACGATTTTGACAACAGGAAGAAAAATCGTCCCAAAAATCGTCCTACCATAGAAAAATCGTCTGATTTTTAGTATTGAGCTGAGAAAGTGAAGAAAAATCGGGCTGACAAATAAATCGACCAGGTAAATCGGACGATTTTCTTTGAAAACCCTCCGGCCTATATAAACCCTTCTCCACTCGATTCCTTCATTCTATACTTCACCATTCTCGATTTCCCTTCTTTCCAAAGAGCCGAAAATCGCCTACCCTCCCATCTCCCAAATTCTTAATCGTTTTGAACGATTCTTGAACCTAAACTGAAGCACTTTCGATAAGGAACAAGGATGTAACAACAACAAGCTCGGCAAACCGCTCATTCGTCCAGAATTCAGGTTTTTCAATTCGAAACCTAAGTTTTTCGTTCGATTTCAATTATTGCATTAAAGTTGTTGTATTGCTGAGATTGATAGAGGGATCTGCTTAGAAATACCTCTAGGAGATTGTGTGAGGTGTTGGTTTGATCAAAGCTTTACAGAATTGTGGGTTGTGTTGAAATCGATAGAAAAATCGACCCAAACCCAAAAAAATCTTCCGATTTATTCAAGAACAGGTCGATTTTTGTGTGCAGAATGGAAACTTTGAAGAGAATCACTAGGAATGCAGGCAAGAAGAAGGGATATTCTTCCAAAGCACCTCCCCCACCACCACCACCACCCTCCCAAGCTAAACCAAAACTTCCTCCTCCCCTTTCCAAACATAAAAAGAGATATGAACGTCTCTTAGACCGTCCATTCACCCTTCCTCGATACATTATTCTAGATGACCTCGATGCATTGTTTGTTAGAGAGGATGTGGATATGATGCTAGATAGAGTGGGACTGAGTCATTTTGCACTGATTAGGGAGGATGCCTACACCAAGAGCACTCTAGAGTTCTTGAGTACATTTGAGCATGATCCTAGAGAGAGGACGGTCACTTTCCGTCTCATGAACGAAAACCATGCTATGTCCATTGATGATTTTGGAGATTTGTTCGGCTTTCCCTATTCTTCTACAGGCACATTTGCAAGAGGCGTGAGTGCTAGTGCTTTTTGGGAAAGCATTTCAGTTGGAGAATATGGAGGAGATAAGTGGAGACCTGGGAACTCCAAGGAGGCAAGTATGTACAACCTTTCCTTCAAGGTAGTTCATAGGATCATTAGTGAGAGTTTGTTTGCACGGACTGAGACTCCACAGAAGCTTAAGGCAGATGAGCTCTTCTTACACTATTGCATGACTAGCAGTACTATCCCCGACATCACATCCATGCTTGCTGACTATCTTGGGAATATATCCAACAAGGCGAAGGGTGACTTATGTGCTGGAGGCCTTGTCACTCACGTGGCGAAGGCATTTGAGTTAGACTTTTTAGACTGCAGCTTAGCTGAGAGTGCCCAGCCTCTAGGGTCACAGAGATTGGTTACGCGACAGGTTTTGATTCCTCGAGGTAGAGGAACCTTGCATCTGCCCATGCCATGGGCAAAGGATCCATCCAAGAAGCCAGCTGAGATAGTGTGGAAGACCAAATACACTATTCGGAATAAGAGGAACTGGAAGGAGACTTTTGTACTTATGATTGAGGAGGTAGCCCCTCCATCTCGTTATTATGATGATGCAGAGGATACAAAAGAGGAGGAGGACTACGAGGATGAAGTTGCAGCTTATCAGGGACCTATGCTGGAGTTCGAGAGCGGCACCCACAGCGACCACACTACGGACGCCATGGATACTGACACGCATGGAGCCGGACCTAGCAGGACGAGTCGTGGTACTGAGGAGACGGAGGATGAGATGCAGCCACCCCGTCATTCTTTTGCACATACTCCCAGCCACGGTCGTGGACGTGGGCGCAGACATAGGCTCCCCTGGCATATTGGAGCATTGGTTTCTAGCTTCCAGGGTCTACGTACCGACTACCAGGGTCTTCGCACAGATTATCAGGCCCTCCACACCGACTACACCGCCCTGAACACTCAATTCACGGCATACCGCCGGGAGACGGATGCTAGACACTCGTCCTACGATGGTCAGATGAGGGACATGTACTATCATCAGTTTGGCCATTTCTATGATCCCATCGCACCGAGATATCCATATCCGCCACCGCCACCGACAGAGGATTGAGTTTCCACTCCATTTTACATTTTAAGTACTTTTCTCCATCTTATGCTTGATTTTTCACATTGGGGACAATGTGAAGATTAAGTATGGAGTGGGGGTACTTATAATCTCTTCTACGTTTTGCACTTTATGTACTTTGTGTTGCACTTGATGAATTGGGTTGTAATAACTCTTGCACTATTTGCTTTCCACTATGACATTCGCATTTGCATGCTTTCATTCGAAATTTGTGAATATTTCAAAAAATTGTGTGCTTCTTATAATGGAAATGACCTCTATGATGAGGATTGTGTTGTGGAAAAGGCAAAAAGATGACTTAGTTATGTTGAGATATTAATTATAGCATGAATAAGCTTGATTTTCTTACTTGAATGCATAAATAGTTCATATGATCTTGATGTCTTGATAAGAGAATGAAAAAATGATCGAAGTTATATTATAAGTTCTTTTGCATCATATAGGAATGACCAAGGCAATTCACTTCTTTTCTAGTTCATATCTTGCTCATGCTAGCTCCTCAATGAAATATTTGACCTCCTTTTGACCATCCGAAAATTAGCATAAGTAGTTGTAAAAGGCATGCTTGATGTGGTAGGGCCAATATGAAAGTGTTAGGTGAAAGTTTAGCAAATTATAGGTTTGGGGACGTTGAACATGAGGATGAGTAACTCGGCACCATTCACATAGCCAGGTGTTTGTGTCTTGCCAAAGTCCGATTGAACGACAAGTGCTAACGAGATATGGTATGTGCATTAGGGGTTTGAGGCATCTCGGAAATTGAGAAACGTCGATCTCCTAGGCTTCGGTTATTGTGCACCACTGTCCATACTCTCAAAAAGTAAAGTACAAAGAAAGCAAAAATTTTACATGCAAAACATGTGTGGTGAAGTTTGGTTCTTGAAAGTATTGTGTTGTTCCTCTTTCCCGGACTAGCATCACATTTTCTTAAAAGATTTCCCACCCTTGACAAGTTTCTTAGACCTTTTTCTTTGATTGGAAAACTTTGAGACTTTTATGCACATGTTTAAGACTTCATGGCTTAGATTTGTTTGACTTTGATTGTCTTTACATCTTTATCATGTCCTTTATTTGTGTCTTTGAGAAGGAAAAGATAGTTAGTTCATATTGTGATTATTATTGATACATACTTTATCTTCCTATGCCTTGAAGCATCACTTTGAGGGTGATCCAATAAGAAGAAGCACCTCTAAAACAAAAGGTTTTTAAGTTTTTCATATACATAATCCATGACATCTTGTATTCTAGGCTTGAATCTTGCTTGGGGACAAGCAAGGGGCGAGTATGGGGTATTTTGATGACATGAATTATATACCATTATAATCATGCATATTTTAGAGGTTTACCTCAATTTACCTTGTATTTGGAGAGAATTTGTGTACCTTTTAGGCTTATTTCATTTATATTCCGAAAATAGAGGTCTACACGAGTTTTGGTTAAATTATAGGTGAATTCGGTAGATTTGGAAGCAAAAGTGGAGCAAGGAGCATCTAAGGCTAATAAGGAAGCTTAAGGAGTCTTTAGAGGAGTCACAAAGAGCAAAGGAAGTGTATAAAAGAGTCACCAAAGGGAGGAAGGAAACAAGCCAAGAGACGAGCATTCTCTGTTGAAGAAAATCGAGTCAACTGCCACAAATATCGGACGATTTTCCTCCTATAAAATCGCACGGTTTTCTTCTTTGTTTTAAGGGCACGATTTTCTACAGCTTTCGGCAAAAGAAATATCACGACCCAAAGCCCATCACTTGTGGCCCTGAGACGTGTTTTGCCAAGCGGCCCATTAGCAAGGAAGTATACATTGAACCCTAGGAACGAAAATCGAGGGTTCGCAGTGGGAGAGATTTACACAATTTTGCGGGATTAAAGATTCTTGGAGAGGAGATTGAAGGAAAGTGCCAAGAAGTCAATCTACACCATTATTGTGAGATCTTTTGTTTCTCTTCCAATTCTTGTGGTTTGTGAACACATTATTGAGTGTTTTGAGAGATTCTTTGATAAGTTTTGAGATTTGATTACAGATTCGGAGATTATTTGGTTTTTATTCAAAGTTCGGGTTTTAATTGATTTTATTCATTCAATCTTAATTTTGATATGATTATGAAAATGGTTGGCTAAAAACCTTGTGATTCTGGGGAGAATAGTTGATGATTGAGGCTTAGATGATGATAGACTGAACTCATTTAACCATTTGGACCTTGAGAGTTGAGATTTAACTTTGCGACAACAGGAAAATCGACCTGTTCTTGATAAAATCGTCCGATTTATCTATGAACAACACGATTTATTTCTCTGACGATCTTTAATTGCTTTATTCTTTAACCAAAGTTAATCCTTGTCTAAATCCCAACCTTCGTTAACCTTTTTAACCTCTATTTAAGTGTGTGAAGAAACTTCATCATTGATTCTACATTTAATAGCTAAAGACTACAAGATTTGGGTAATAGAGAGACTCAACATCCTTTATTAAGGTTTAAGTGTGCTTTCCATCTTTACCTTTGAGAGTCATATCCTGGGGTTTTGGGTGGTTAGTTTGATTGTAATTCTTATCCTTAGATTTTCCTATATTGCAGCCTCAACAACCCTTTTAGAGAGAACATTTGGATTAGACATATAGGTTTTGGAACTTCACCGTACGATACCTGCCTTTGAAACATATAACCTTGGCAACATCAACTCTGTCCTTTGATCTTTAGAAGTGTCTTGAATCGAAAGCCGCAGTCGGATACTTGAATCCTTGGAATAATTTGTCTCCTTTATTAATCACAAAAGCTTTTACACTTTGCCAGATATTTGAAATCGATTTTATTCTCACCAAATCCTGAGTTCGACTCTGGAATTTCTTGCCTTACTACAGCTTATCCGTATACTGCGGGTTCGCTTTTGCTTAATTTCTAGATATAAATTTAAGACTTTGACGCACACACTTTTGAGCGAACAGCAGCCGCCGTGAAATGTCCATCAGAGACCTTGCAAAGACACTGCTTGATATAAGGTCCCATTCCGGTCTATCACCATCCGTTGAGGCCCCCCTAGTACACCCTGAAAACCCATGCTCGGAATGGTCTAACAAACCCCGCACTAGCTTGTCGATACCGCCGTCCTCACCCCACAAAGCCAGAGACTGCATGATCCGCTGCTGTTGAATAGACTTTCTACTCCCTGATCTACTATCTCTCCTATTCTAAGGCCTGAACACTTGCAAAGTGCCCCAAGGAAGAAGAAGCAACAAAACCCAGACATCCACAAAACATGGCTCAACGACACTCTCTGAAGAGCACTCTTTAGAGCTTGAGAGAAAGCAAGACGACAACTATGTGGGATACTCTTCCCAGTATTGATAGGAATGGAAAGACTTTATCGAGCAAACCCGCATCAAAAATCAGGCACGGATCTAGGGGTGGGCTAGGGTTTGCTCTAGCCCACCCCAACAAAAAGAAGATATATTATATACGAAACATAAAAGAACAATGAATCTGAAGTGGCATATTGGCTTATCATTAAGGCTGATATGCATTTGTTCCCTTTTAGCCATGGTTCGAATCCCACCAGCTCCAAACAACATAATTTTTTTAAAACCCCTCTCTAGTCCGTGTCATTTGGCAGTTTTTTAAAAAAAAATTTAAAAGGAATTTTTTACCATGCCTTATATATATATATATATATATATATATATATATATATATATATATATATATATATATATATATATTATTGTACACAAAAAATTGTTATTTTGGAGACTAAATTTTCAAATTTGTTAAATTTTTGTTTGCTTTTCAAATTATTCAGATTTTTTTCATTGAATGATCTAATCGAATATATATATATATATATATATATATATATATATATATATATTATTGTACACAAAAAATTGTTATTTTGGAGACTAGATTTTCAAATTTGTTAAATTTTTGTTTGCTTTTCAAATTATTCAGATTTTTTTTCATTGAATGATCTAATCGACTATATATATATATATATATATATATATTAATTTTTAATATTAATACATATTATAGTTTAAATATTAGCATACCCGAAATTTTAATCCTGGATCCGTCCCTGTCAAAAACTGACCCATCCCCAATATCTGCAACAAACGACTCTCCCATGACCGGCTTCGATATACCCAAAATGTAGCTTCTTACCACTCCGTCCTCATAAGCAGCATGAACAGAACAATCAGAGTGATGACATGCACGACTCACCCGCATAACCACAAGCCAAGATATGTCAAGGTCTCCTCAAAAGCCACAAATACATCAAGGTTATTTCCAATAGTGTCGCGAATCACATTTTTGTTATCTTCGGAACGAAAATGTTACCTTTTAAGATGAGAAACCAAACAAGAGAAACCTCTGCTTCCCTCTACTCCATCCCGACAACCTTGAAATGCCCTAAGAGGACAATGAAGGAAACCTCTACCATCCGTTGTCATATCAGAACCAACAATTCCTAGAGACATTTCATCAAACACATGACGGATGACAATCCATAGGGTAAGTAATCTATCTTCATACCAAACTAGATCAATAAAATTTCAAAAACATTTCGTCGAACACTTGGCGGACGTAGATATAACACTAAACAGAAAATCAATCCTCATAAAATCCTTCTGATCATCGCTTGCAGATCTCAAGTCGAGATTGTCAACAAAACGTCCAAGGCCACCAGTTACAAAGAGCTCTGGCCACTTTCTTATGCTCCCATTTTCACTGAGGGTTTAGGTCAGGCCGCAGGGAGTCGCTTCCGTCGCCGGAGGAAGTTGCCAGGGCTATTCAATAGGGAGTAGCGGGTTGAGGTCAGGCCGCCAGGGAGTCGCTTCCGTCGCCAGAGGAAGTTGCCAGGGCTATTCAATAGGGAGTCGCTTCCGTAGCGTTTATAATTTGCTCTAGGGGACAAATAAAGAAAGGGTTGGTTGATTAGGTAGCCAAGGAAGAATTCCATTGATCGGAGAACAAAAACCCCTCAAATTTCAATGGCTGTAGTTGAAGATTCTTCTCAACTAGATGGCAAGGTGAGAGGGAATATCGGATTTTGAAAATACACAACTATATTAGTTTATTAATATTAAAATATCTTAAAACGTATTTAAAAATAATAATAATATAAAGCCTTAACTTTTTAAAAATAAATTAAAAACATATCGTAAATTTTAAAATAAAATTGAGTTAATTTAGTAAGTAGGCATTTTTCAGTTTTCATTCTACTCACTAAGCCTTTACATAATACCATTTAGTAAGTGTACCCCGATTTTATTTTTACTGTTCACAAACCCTAAAAGCCCATTCTCTCTTCTCTTGGTCGCGCCACTGCATTCACTAACGCCTCACCACTACAAATCTAAAGGAGGGTTATCTTCCTCTCACACTCAACCTTATGCTCGGATCCAAAGCTATTCTCCAATATAACAACTTGTTCTTCACTCAACTTCCTCTTCTTCTTCCCCATACCTTTACTGTTTGGAGTCATCTTTGCCTCGGGTGGTGCCGGCTATGATCCAATCTCGGGGCAGCTCTGGGGAGATCTAAATCTGAAGGATCAACTAAGCATGTTCAGAGAGTACAAGGAGCGTTGAGAGGGAGACTTGGGGAGAACCAAACGGAGATCTAGATCTCGAAACCAGCTTCAATACGAAGTGTTTTGAAAGTTTTGATTATTCTGGTGTGGGATGATAGAACTTTTGTTGGTATTTTCACTATTTTGAAGAAAGATGGTTTGATGACAACTCATGATGAAGAGACTGAGCAGTTTTTCCAGGATACCGAAGTGAACTGTGTCTTGTGTCCTTGTAACCCTGACGATGGTGGAAGCATAATCCAGGATTTGCAAGTCTCTACTATGTTCACTCATCAACAGAAGACAGTTGTAGTTGATAGCTCAATGCCGGGTGGAGGATCGGAGAAGAGACGGCTTGTGAGTTTCGTTGGAGGACTCGACATGTGTGACGGAAGGTATGACTCTTAGTTCCATTCGCTTTTCCGGACACTCAACACTGCACACCATGCTGACTTCCATCAGCCTAACTTTCCTGGTGTTGACGTAAATTATTGATGCTTGCGGCTTCTAAGATTGTGATAAAGATGGGTGCAACCATGGAAAAGTGTTGTAACGGCCAGGAAGCCATAGACCTAATCTGTAAAAGCTCGTACCAAAAAACTTGTTTATGATGGTAACTATTTTTAATACCCATTTTTGTTTGATTTCAAACTATATATGCTTATAAAACCTCATTGTTCCTTTTGACAATCCAGGGAAGCTCATACCGGAAAACTTGTTTGATTTCAAGCCTACAAAGGTTGATGAATTCTCTAAATTGCTTATACATCAGGTTGCGTTACTAGATTACGGTCAAGTGAAAGATCTTCCGGACGTTCTTAGGCTTGGATATGCCAAGCTTATACTTGCTATAGCTGATAATGATTCCGAAAAGAGCTCTAGAAAGCTTCAGGTGATCACCATCAATGCCTAACTTTTGCATTCAAATAAATTCTATCACAAAATCAAAATATACATCAGATGAATGCGATGACATAGCAGTCACATTTGCACTCATAGGGAGGTTGGTATTGTGACCAAGAGCAAATGCGAAAATGAACGAGGGGAGATGCTAAAGTTGGCACAGGGACTGTTTGATAAAACAGTACCCCCTGGCTTGACGGCGCTCCAACCATTCTCTGATGAATCTTCCATCAAGAAAATCTCAGTTGAGGTACAAATTTGTTCTATGAGGAATCATATTCATAGCCAATGGATTTCTGTCCATACTTTAATATTTCTTCTTGATTTTCTTTGTTAGGCTTTTCCAGAAGAGCTATTTTCGGTTCTTCAAACAATACAATTGAGAGGGTTGAGTGTAGGGCTCGGTATCAACTGCTCATGTGTTGAAAAATGGAGACCCATTGCAGAGGAAGCTCTTCTCCTTTCCGGTAGATTGAAAGGGGAATGGAATAGAATGAGTTGTGTGGACAATGTAGTCTTTTGTAACTTAACCGGGAGTTTCTTGTGAGTATGTGAATTTCAGGCTTCACGTGTGTGTGCTTTCTTCTATCATATCCGTTGGTATACCTATCAGACATTAAAAATAGTTATGTTCTTGCTCCACATAAAGATGCTCACCCCTTTTCTTAGTTTGATAGCTTAAACTTATGAATTTTCTGGTATGACTATTCTGGTATGAATTTCCGTATCAGAAAACTCATACCAGAATTTTCTATTATGAATTTTAACATACCATTTTCTGGTATGAATTTGGTATGAAAAAATTCTGGTATGTCTGGTATGAAAAAATTCTGGCATGAGAAATTCTGGTATGAAAAAATTTTGGCATGAGAAATTCTGGTATGAAAAAATTCTGGTATATAGAAAATTCAGTTATGAAAATTTTTTGGTATGAAAAACTCTGGTATGAAAATTTTCTGATATGAAAAATAAAAAAGGAAAAAAAAATAAATTCAGTAATTAAAATTAAACTTACACTTATATAATATATAACAAACATCAATTTTTTTTTTTTTAAATAGAATGGTTAATTAATTTTACGTATCATTAAATAAAAGTGGTAAAAATTATGACACAACTAATAAGATTTCATATGAATTTTAATCAAATGATAAAGTTATATACAACCTGAATATTAATCGGAACACAGAGATATTTTCAAGGCATTATAAGCATACACGTTAGCATTGAATCTACCCGTATACAAAGCGTTATGGATGCTTCTTTCCTTTTTCCTATGACTATGCAGTTCATATTTGCAATTTATTTCCAGCCATCTTTATAGACCCTTGATAATTAATTTACGAGTCAAAGTGATGTAGAGATTTACACCCTCAACCTCCAACGCCTACACCATAATGCATGCGTTCATCTGCTGATCATCGGGGTTTCTCAGCTTCCTGCCTTTCCAGACTCTCCCGATTTTGCACTGGTCTATGAGTTTCTATCATATGCTTTATCTATGAATTTCACTTGAATACTTTCAGGGATTCGAGTACAAGAGGTTGTCAATGGGACCGATCAAACCACGCTGTCTACTTCGTGGTCTCATAATGAAGTTGTTGCTGCTGCTGCATATCAGCATGAGCTATGGCTCTAATGAACATGACATAGATTGCTTGAGGGCAATCAAAGACGCATTCGAAGATCCTTTTGATCATTTAAGTTCATGGGATTTCAGCAATCATACAGAGGGATTCCTTTGTAGCTTCGATGGAGTAGGTTGCTGGAACGATCAGGAAAACAAGGTATTGGCAATTCAGCTCAATGGTTTTGGATTAAAAGGCGAATTTCCTCGTGGAGTTGTAAACTGCACCAGCCTTACAAACCTTGATCTTTCCTCCAATAATCTATTTGGAGGGATTCCTTCTGATATATCCAAATTGATACCATATGTGACGATTCTCCGACTTTCATCAAACAGTTTCTCTGGCGATATCCCCAGTGACATCTCTAATTGCAGGTTCTTGAATGAAGTTCAACTCAACAGCAATCAGTTATCTGGCAAAATTCCTGCAGAAATCGGCTCCCTGACCCGACTTGGTCAATTTAGCGTTGCCAACAATAACTTGGTTGGTCCGATACCCATGTCCGTCAGTTCAAGGTTTCCGGCTGATAATTTTGCTAACAATAGCAAGTTAACTTGGTTAGACCAAAATGAAGAAATTGAGCAAGTGGCTCTTATACAGAGACCCGACTTTCTAGTTGGAGCAGCTATCGGTTGGGCTATCTTCACTCCTTTATTTTCCGTCATAGGCACCGGCTTCTTCATATACCTGTATGATAACGCAGATGGAGGAGCCGAGAGCAACAAATGTGCAAGAAGAATCAGTTGGACCCGAATCAAGGTAATTTATTGAAACTTTCTTGTAGATATGATGAATTTAATGATTTAGGTAGCTAACCAAATGAGTGTACCTTCAGGTTTCAAAGTCCAGGTCATCGCTTAAAGAATCTGAATTCAGAGAACTAGCAAAGGCTACCAATAACTTCAGCAGAGAACACATAACTGGTTTTCGAAAAGCAGGAAAAGGAACCCTCTACCGGGCAGCTCTCAAGGATGGCACCGTCTACACTGTGAAGAGGCTACACTACAGCACCCGACTACTAAGAGAATGCGAGTTAAAGATGCCTACCATGGTCAGCATTCGACACCCGAATTTGGTTTCACTTGTAGGTTATTGTGTGGCTAACAAGGAGATGTTTTTGGTCTACGAGCACATGACAAACGGAAGCCTATACGATCAGTTGCATTCATATGCAGACAAGTGTATTATCAGTTACTCGCCCGTGATCAGACTCAAATTTGCTATAGGTGTAGCTAGGGGCTTGGCATGGCTCCATCACTATAGCAGCCCTCGGATTATACATCAAAACATAACTTCAAGATGCATCTTGTTAGATGCATGTTTTATCCCTAAGATATCCGACTTCGGGCTGGTAACAGTCGATAATCCGATCAACAAGCATTCGGGATACCTAGCTCCGGAACATGCAAGGACCCGGGTTGTGTCTCCAAAGAGAGATGTGTATAGCTTTGGAGTAGTTCTCCTTGAGCTAATTACAGGAGAGATGCCAACTTTTGTAGCAAAAGCTCACTATGGATTCAACGGGAGCCTAGTCAAATGGGTTATGCAACTCTCTGATAAACCAGATCTAAAAGCCGCAATAGACGCACAGTTAATAGGGAAGGGCTTTGATGACGAGCTAATAGAGTTTCTTAAGGTTGCCTGTACCTGTGTGGCCTCGGACCCTGTTGACAGGCCGTCGATGCTTCAAGTGCATAGGCGCCTAACAGCAATACTATCTCGATATCACATCTCACCTCAAGCCAGCGAGGTTGATGGTGAAGTATGAGTAATGGTCCAAAGAGGATGTGATTTAATTCATGTAAATCAAGTTCAGATGCAAGATATCTTGCTGTAAACACAGGTTTCCTGAACAATGACAAATTGTAAGCCCCTAAAAGTCACTACCCATATCAACCAACTTAATAATTCAATTGCATCTCATTATTACATTACAGTTAATGTTGGATAACCAATCATCTTACTTATGTAGGGATCAAAAGAAGAACAGTAACTAGAAGAAGAGGTGTAAGGATTTCCTGAACCAATTCCATGGCAAAACTCAATCAAAATTGCAAATCAAACAGTAATTTATTTTAAAACTATATTTTATAAAGACAATCAACAAGGCTTCTAGTTTCCCTATTTTGAATTATAAGACTAAGGGCAAAACAACGATGTAAGCAACTAAACAGGTATGCAATGTGATCACAAAAGGTAAGACTCCGCCACTGTTCGGCCGAACTTCTCTTGAACGTCTTTGGGATTTTCAATCTGTCGAAAACACAGGTTTAGTAATATGCAGTTCACAAGAAAACATGGTTTTAAAGAGATATCTCCACTTACTGAGTTTAGAGCCTTAAAGACAGCCTTGAGGGTATTATATGAATTCCTTGACCCAATAACCTACAATGAAATAAAGTACTGGTTAACACTGATTTAAAACAGGCAAGCAGAATCCGACCAGGAAATGAAAAGCAGAAAGGTCTTCTTTCAAGCATGTAGATATGTAAAAACGCTCCAATACTGGGTTCATGTTAACATGAAGCTACCTTGCACTTGATATTTTTGAACCCGGCCAAGTTTAGAATCAATTGCACAGTTCTCCCTGCCTTCATGCCTGTTGTTGTTCTAGCAGGCCAAAGGTAGATCTAACACATTCAAATATCACGAGTTACATGCTGGAGTAGAGAGCTAGGATTAAGACATACATATAAGGATGATATATAAGAAGGTCAAAACCTTTGTCTTCTTGTATGTGGTCTGTATGGCATGTGCAATAGTATGATCCTCATAGAGGTCCACATAATGCAGATTCTGGAAGCATTTCTCATATGCCTGGTCATGATTAAATAATTAGTAACTAAACCAGGGTATAACAGAACTCTACAACAATAGACAAGCAGACAAGAATTTGTAACGGTACTTTTAGCAAATCTCCTTCGATTGCTGGTCACTAAGATGAGATAATGGTAAAACTGAAAAGTGGAGAACTGACCAAGGAAAATACGAACACTCAATGCTTCTGGGTATTTCAAAATCTTAACATCACAATATAATGATAAGTAATTGAAACAATGTGAAGAGTACATAGAGTATCTTTGGCATTAAGCTTTTTAGTAATTAATGAGTTTCCAGATAGGAGGGAAAATACCCTCCAACTGAAGCTCTTTTTCAGCTTGTTTATTAAATAAGCCATAAAATTATTAGCTTTGAGGACCAAAAATGTTTTTTTTTCCAAGTTGGCCCATCGGATAAATGCAAAGCAGAAGAAAACCCTTCCCCAACAACAAGCCTTTGACAAAACTATCAGCCATGGTTTAGGGTGAGTACCTTCTGAAGAGCTATGGCAACTGCTGGGCCCTTTGCTTTTGCAAAGCCAAGAACACCATGGTAATTTCCACAAGCTAAAATAGCAGTGTACTTGATTACTTGACCACCCTAAAACAATGAATATCAACGATAAGAAACTAGTCAGTTAATATAGGCTCCAAACCATTAAGTGGTGGACTAACTTGCCTTGGTCACTTTACACGTTCGATTCACATCAACCAATCTAACATCAAAACCCTGTCAGAAGTATATACAAATCATGTCAGATCTAAACTTGAGCAGACAATAGCACATATAACTATGGCAGGTAGTTAATATAAAAAATATGTAAATTACATATAGGAACAGTATTAACTATTATCAACTGTAACAAGCAAAAATCAACCAAAAATGCAGATCACACTTACCTTCCTGTAAAGAGGCATTCTTTTCTTCTCTTGTAACGAGTTTCTCTCCTCCGCAAGATCCCTTATCTCCTCCTCCAAACGCTTCCCTTTCTTCCCAAAAGTGTATTCCAACTCCGCCAGTTTCTCCTCAAGTTGAGCATCGATCTCATTAAGCTTCTCAAGAAGGATATTATCTCTCTCTTTCATGTCATCAAACTCCTCGTCCTCATCATCCACACCGCCTTTTAGCATTCGGTGTTCCCTATCGAATCCAAGGTTTTGTAGCGTGTCCTCTGAAGATCCCATCTGATCCATCTGTATGATACCGTAGTTAGCAGGATTGTTAGGATCAAAGTCTTCTTTCCATTCCACCAATCTCATTGCTCTGTTCAGCTTTTGAGTTAGAAGAAACTTCTCTTTGCCTGTTGCTTCTTTTAGACGGTTCATCAACTCACCAATCACACGATACTCGGGCCGAAGATTGAAGTGCTTCAGCTCAAACTTGTCGATCCTATCCATCCACTTAAATGCATCATCTAGCGTTTCTGTCATAGAGTTCAAACATTAAACCAGTCATTATGACATCTTTTTCTGTCCTCATTTCAGAACGCGTCAATGAAACTCAGCAGCAAAAAGAAAGCAACAAAAATTGAACAAATCAAGCTCAAATTCAGGAATTCAATTAGTCATAAATCCGTTAAAAATCTCAAAGCATCTCCACAAGCAAATTGATTAAATGGGATTCAAGACATTGCAATACCAGTTTTGGTGAACTCGTCAAGCAAGAGCTTGTGCTTCTTGCACTTCTTCTCGAACTGTTCTTCAATCTTAAAGAGCTCGGATTTCTCCATCTCCTCATCCTCCGCTTCGGTGTCAGAATCAGTCGGCTCGTCAAGCGCCGAGTGTTCGACGATCTTCTTCTTCTCAAGCTTCTCAATCAAAGGTCCGACACCCATGAAGTCCTCCTCCTCTTCAACCTCCTCATCGACATTGATACCAGCTGCCTTCCTTTGATCTCTTTCCTTCTGCTTTTCTCTCTCTACTTCATCGAGAAGATCGCGGATGGTATTGTTGGCAGCGGTCTCAAGTCTGGAAGATTGAGAGAAGTTGGCTCTGTATCCACGGGACTGTTCACGAGGGAATGATAAAGAGGACTGAAAAATGGAAGCAGAGGGAGTGGAAATGGGGTATCTCCATTGGTAGGGCTTAAGAGGTTTAAGGGAATTAGGGTTTTGGGGCTTGTAATGGAGGAGTCGAGAGATCCATGATGTTGCTCTAGACTTACTCATTGTTTTAGCCCCAGTTCATTCCAAACAAAACCCTAAACATTCAAACACCGATAGGGGTGCAAAGGCTGTAAGGGTTGTTGACAGAGCAGCAGCAGGAGAGAAGAAAGAGAGACGATAGCCATGGATGCTTGCGGTGGACTGGATCGGAGAATTGGGCCGACCCAACATCATCCATTCTCTTTGGGGTGAATTTTTCCTCTCTTTTTGAGTAAATTACAAAAAAACCACCTCTTATTTAACTCTTTTACATTTAATCACCTCTTATAAAAACATTTTTATTTAACCACCTCCAATATTAATTATGTCAACAAAACACCACCCCTTTTGCTTTTTGTTAGACATACCGTTAGTGGGGCCATAATATAATTTAATAAGTTAGTTAATCATATAGATTAAAACATGTCTTAAGGTAATTCTAATTTAATGATCAAAATGATGCTCTTAAGTTAATTCTAATTTAATGATTAAAATGCATCATTTTGTTTTTATTTAAGTATGAAACAAGTACTTTAAACACAAAAATAATTTATCTCCTCCAATGTTGATAGAACTTAAGAGTTGTCATTCAGGAGAATGATTTTGTTTGGCCAGAAAAACAAATTTGCGGAAGGAGTTATAAAAAGTGGATGCAATTTTTACAAGGGATTTAAAATTGTGTTGTAGGTAAGATAAAGACTTTTACCATTCACTCTCTGTTTTTGCCCTATTCCCCTAGTAATTGTCCATTTGAGTCTTTCCAACCGTGACGGTTGATTGACCCTTCTCCTTCCTCTTTTCCACCACCACCGCGAACAAAAATCCGACTTCTATATCGTTGGAGATTTCTTGCAAGGTGTTCTCTTCTTGTAGTTTCAAAGGATTAAGCACGAATTTCTCCCTTTAATCGATGTGACTCCAATGAACGAAGTTTCTGAGCTTCAATATTTCAATGATCATGTTGTTTTACACTTTTTTGCTCATTTCAGGCTTTGGAGGTGAATAAACACGGTTCTGCCGGATTTGACCTTTGAGTTGTTGGCGGCTAGGGTTTCACTTTGAATTTTTCTCTTCATCAATCGTTCTAGGCTAGGGTTTTCGTTCTTAATCAATCTATTGAAGCCAAGATGTGAAAGAAGAGACTAATACTCAGTTGGTCTAGTGGGATGTGGTGCTAGACTCCTTAAATGGTTAGTCTCGAGATTCGAGTTCGAATCCTCCTGACGCCATGTATGAAAAAACTGATATTGGGAGGGTATCCCCCAACAATTTTACACAAATCCGTATATTCTCTTTCAATTATAAATCTTGATGATTTGCTCTTTTAATTATTATTATAAACTAAATTTAACTTTATGTGGAACCCATTGACAAAATAGATAATAGAGAACAAATTTGGTGGTATTTTGTTAACGAAATTGAATAGAAGGTGGTTAATTGAAAATATTTTTACAAGAGGTGGTTAAGTGAAAAGTGGGGTAAATAAGAGGTGGTTTTGTGCAATTTACTCTTTTTTTTTTAAACAAAATCAACTTGGATTAAAGATACATTGTCCACAACAACACGTGAGAAAACATTATACAATCTCTTATATCCGTATTGACATAGGGCGTGTTTAGTTGCCCACAATAGATTTTTAGAAAATTTTTTAACTAGTTTTAACAATTCGGTAACTCTATTTAGTTTGAGATTTTGAAATTATTTGTTGCTTTATTTTGTGTTCATTGTATTTGAAAACGAGATTTTAAAAATCTTTTCGGAGAAAATTTTAAGAAATTTTCTTTCTAGATTTGAAATTTGTTACTTTTTACCCTTTTCTTCCTCTACAAGTCTACCTTCTATTTAAACGAATTACAAATCTATATACACTAAGTATACATCGACATTGACATGGGCGATGCGGAGACAACGTTAAAAAATAGAGCTCCCACAATTAACGCCAATGATTTTTTTATTTTTTTAAATCCAATAAAAAAATGTAGGTGATCATTTGGGAGAAATCTTTACTGTTGATTTCAATTTTGGCTGTTAAAAAAATTTGTTGTTAATAAATCTTTACATTGAACCTTCTTCTTCTAGACAAAAAGTTCATCTCCGGTTATTGTTGTTGGTATTGAAAGTGTGTGAGAAGATGAATAGAGGATTTGAATCGGCGGCTTAAAGGTTTAATGGAGATTTGAAAGAGTTTGTGTTCAAATGAATAATTGAGAAGGTGCGTGTGTGGAGATCAGATATTAGGGATTTGAAAGGGATTTTGTTTGATCAAAGAGATCTAGAAGCCGAAAGCCTACTTCTCTGTTTGAGGAAGATAAATTATTTTGGTCTTTTTACTAAAGACATAACGCAATTCACTACAATGTTTTTTTTTAAATTAAAATTTGTTTTAAAACTACAACTAGAAACCACAACTATGACCCCAAACTACAAACCACAAATACAAATACGAATTTCATAATACTACGCACTCTCATGATTGAGAAATGGAGAGGATCGCTGTATTATTACACCGTTGAGTGATAATAAAGAGTAGGAAATAAAGGATCTACACAATTGTAACATGTCCTCCATAATGAGGCCTTCAAAGTTGGGAGAGTCATTATGTTTTGAAGGTAGGTGATAATCTCCATCAAAGGTGGCAGATTATCCTCAAAAGACCATAGGCGACCTACTGACACTATTAATTTAACAACTTTGGAGAAGAAGTGAAAGATGAACGTATTGTGTGTCATTTCTTGGATGGGAAATTCCTCTTTCAATCTCTAAAATGTATGTAGGATGCTTTGTAAGGCTCCACTATTAATTTTCTTTTCGGTTAGTATTCTTCAAATGATTTTAAGCTTTGACTTGTCTCACGGTTGTTCTTCGATCACAACTACTTCTTCATCTTCACCGGAGAGGTGTAGACCACTCCATTGTTGTTGAAGGACGTCCAATGAAGATCGCAAAGTCAAAACCTTAGAAAAGGTTTATTCTTGATTTTGTATATATAAACCCTATTTTATGAAAATGATTTTTCGTAGCATAAAATTCAAGGATTTGAATTCTTCATAGCACACCTTATTGGTATCTAAACGATGAATAACGGAGTTGTAAGTAAAGACTAAGGATGTGTTTGGTATGGAACACAAAACACTAGTGTTTTTTGGGATGGTTTTCAAGAAACACTAGTGTTTAGTGTTTTTAAACACTAACGAGTATTGAGAAAAATACATTAGTGTTTCTTATTGCGTGCATATCACGTGGGGTAAATTAACAAATCATCGTCGTCGTTAACCGAAGAGAGACAACAATGCAACCAGGTTCCACTTCCGAGGTGGGTTTCACATGTTGAAGGATCGAAATTGAGAAAGGATGTATTAGGTTGTTGTTGTTGAGAAGCTGAACATGGGACTGAAGAGCCTTCTCCTTGAAGTCTATACTGTCAATCTGAATCCTGATGAACAAATCGCGAATGTAGTAAGTCGTATCCTCTTTATCAAATCCAGGGGAAGGGTAAAAGAGAACAATAACAAAGGATTGAGAAAGGACGTTAGATCGGAAGAGGAGATCGATGTGGCAAAGGTGATCAGGGAGGGAAGCGGCGGCGATGTCAATGTCCCTTTGTAAGAGGAGTTTGCCGGAAGGAGGGAAAGGGGATTGACATGGATCAAAGAGAGATTTGAGGTTACGGAGGGTAGAGGGGATATTAGGGAGGAGAGTATGGAACTATGGAAGAGTGATTTTTCGGACCAGTGAGGGGAGTTAGAGATGTCGGGGAGGATGTATTTAAGAGAGAGGATCTTGGAGTGAAGGACTTGGAAATGGCCAAGGAAGGATATGACGGAGAGGCATAAGAGGATGAGGAAGGAGAGGAAGCATCACATGCGAAGCAAGGCGAAAAACCAAGAGAAAGACGAACGAGGAAGAAGACATTTCAACAGCTTGGAGTCACCGTAGCGAAGGAGATGAAAAACAAAAATCATACTCCCCAAATCGATTACACAACAGAAGAAAACAAATTACAGTCAAGGAAAACACAATTTCATGTCGAAATTGGCAAACGGAGACAAAGATGGAGAGGTTGGAGAAAACAATGTTTGATGTTCAAAGCAATCAATTCTTCGACTTACAAATTCCTTCTTATGTCGATGGGGAGAGGGGAGAGAGTAGATTTTGATGTGAGAAAAGCTTCCTTAAATACCTAGTTATACTGTAATTATGAATAAAACATAAGGGTGACAAAGTCATTTTGCTAGAGAAACACTAGTGTTTTTTCAAAAACCCTTACTTCCTTGAGTGTTTCGGAAACACTTCAAAAACACTAATCACTAGTGTTTTTTGGCTTGTCAAACACCCGTTAATTCTTACACTCATAAACACTAGTGTTTATGGTATGTCAAACACACCCTAAGAGTTACACGTGTGGTGTGACCCAAATTATGGGAGTTATTTATGGACATAAGTTGTGTTACAACCTATAGATTGATAGACTAATCTTTGTATGATTTTTTTCAAATCGAAATAGTTCACGTGTTAGCATATATTACTTTATTGTTAGCTTATACTAAATGAGACGTGCAGAACACACTGATGTTGTGGACTTTGCAAAGACTTTATGTGGTGGGAAAAAATTAAGATACTTTAGTTTTTATAGTTTCAAATTTATTATCTGTTTAGAAAAATTATAATTTTTATAAATATTGAGAAAAATATATGGTTTGGATTAGAAGATGCTACATAAATTGTGTTTACAATTGTGGTTCAACAAGATTCAAAGACATAGTACATCTTAAGATTACCTTCTATTGAATAACAAATATCATGAAACACCGTTTAGTTTTTAACTAACTGCACTTTCAAACAAGACATATAAAATGTGACAATTATAACATCATAAGACTAAGTATATCCCTAGTAGACAAATGATATCTTTACACTCTAATCCAAAAAATAACACACACCGATGTATTTTGTTTGTCTAAAAATAAATTTATTTTGCGCTCTCTCAAATTTAAATACAAGTTTGATGGAGTCTATATTAAGTGGGACACACCTTTTTCACCAATTAACCAATGAGGTTATATCTTTCTTTCTTTCTTTCTTGTCTAAGCTTTTTCTAAAAAAATATTTTTAATTAAATGAGACCCATCTCTTCCATTTAGGGCGGTTAACGGTTCCAAAACCGGTATATTTTTGTGGAACCGGGAACCGAAGCGTTTAAAGTAAACGGTTCGGTTCCGTTTTTTATTGGGACGGAACTGTATGGAACCGGACCGGTTAGGAACCGTTTTTCTTGAACTAGAACCGGACCGTTTAACAAACATTAAGAACCGTTTAGAACCGGACCAGGATGAGCCGTTTGGAACCAGAACCGTCTCAAACCGTTTGGAACCGGAACCGTACCGAACCGTTTAGAACCGGAACCGTGAAGAACCAGGAACCGTTTGGAACGAAAAACCTGTTTGGAACCGGAACTGAACCGTTTGGAACGTACCTACTTCGATCCGTTTAGGACAGTACCTGACCTATTATAAATTTTAACCCAAGTATAAAAAAATTGCAAACACTTAATAATCCCGAATAATCCGATAATCTTGACAAAAGTTTCAAAAACAAGCTTGCAATTTAAATAAGTTCATAGTCGCAAATTGCAAGCTCAATTACAAACCAAAGTTTACAAAGTGCACTAGGCAACCGATAACACAAAGTGGAAGTCTTCATTCTTCAACCTACAATAATGACTAATGTCGCGATAAAAGAATTACATATCAAATAGAAAATCATCAAAAGTAGTTCACATTTTATACCTTTTCCTCTTTAGTTTTTTTGTCTTTTGTTCCTAGCTTTGCACTCTTTGATGACTAATGCACGAACCGAAACTGAAGCATCTGAACTTTTTGTTTTCATACTTTGTATGGATGGATTGGATGCAGATTCAACAACAGGATCATGGTTGTCAAGTACCCCTTTCATATGTTCTACAACAACAAAAAATGATAAGAGAGAATTTGAAAATAACCAAGTATATAGCTGTAAGAAAATCAATATATATTTGTACCTGCTTCAATGATTTCATATGTCTCCATTTCTCCTAGTTTTGGAACGTATTGTAATCCCATAATTGCATAAGATTTCAACCAATTTTGAAGACAAATCAGTTTCTCAACAGTCTTAAGCAACAAAGATGATCTGTATGGATCAATCACCCTTTTACCGGTACTGAAAGTTGACTCACTTTCAACTGTAGACACTTGTACTGCGAGTACATCTCTTGCAAATGATTGCAAATTCGGATACTTATCTTCATTCACCTTCCACCAATCCAAGATCGACCAATCCACCTCTACACCCGGTTTTTTAACAACTTTCTCTATAGGGTCCAACAAATATCTATCAACCTCATGACCTACAACAACTTCCTCATTCTGTTTAATCTTCATATCCCAATCTTCTTCCATAGCAGCCCTTCTCTTACTAATAGGTTTGATTATTGTTTTAACCTTATCACTCACACCCCTCTTTTTTCCTCTTGATCTTGCACTATCAAACTGAGCTCCATACAAGTCACATAACTCAACCATAAGTTGTCTCACTTCATCAGATTTCTTCTTTATCTCAAAAGTAGACAAAATCAGTTGTGCTTTACATACTCTTTCAAAGTACTTTAACTTGTACCTAAGGTCCAAAACAACAACAACAAGGAAAATAGAGTTCATGTTATCCAAATTACCAAAATACTTGTTGTACTTTACCTTCATTTTAGCTGTCATCCCATGTAAAACCTTGTCTGTTTCACTCAAATCAGGGCCTAAGCCAACTGCACAAAGATCTTCTCGCTAAGTTTCAATGGTAACAATATCTTGGAAGGCCTTGTGAGATGTTGGCTTAAGAGATGCACTAATATACACAATTGCTTCATTAAACACTTTCAAGAACTTAACAAATACCGTTGCATTGCCCTAATCTTCCATTGTAGACGGTTCAACTCTCTTCACTCTCCTAGAAGTAGGCACAACACTCTCACTCGATATAAGCATCTCGTCTTCATCATCATCATGTTCATCCTCATCAAAATATATTCGAAACCTCATATGATCATAATACAATATGTCAAAAGCTTTTCTGTATCCCAAAGCTCCATCCAACATCAGAAATGTGGAATTCCACCTTGTTGGAACATCCAAGACACAAACCTTCTTACAATCAATTGTCTCCTTCTCCACGCACTTTCTGAACTCATCATTTCTAGCACTAGAACCCCTTACACACCTCACATCCTTTCTTATTGCTACAACAGACTTCTCTAAGGTCTTCAAGCCAGATCTCACGATAATGTTTATGATGTGAGCTAAGCATCTCACATGCATAAACTTACCTCCAAGAATTGGTTTAGTTTTCCAAATGGACACCTTATTTCTCACATAGTCAATGACAATTTTATTAGTTGATGTATTGTCAACAGATATGCAAAGAACATTATCAATTGACCAATCTAGCAGACAATATTCCAAAATCTGAACTATGGTAACACCTTCATGATTTGGAATTACACAAAAAGCAAGCACTCTCTTATGCATGTTCCATCCTCTATCAATGAAATGTGTAGTGACAACCATGTAGTTTATGTTTTGGCAAGAAGTCCAAGTGTCCGTGGTCAAACAAATACTACGAGACTTTAACTCCTTCTTCAACTCCTCCTTTTTAGAATCATACATCTATAAGAATCTTTTCACTATGGTTTGTCTACATGGAACTTTAACAAAGGTACAGCTTGGGAGCAAAAATAACTAAATCCAGGAGCTTCAATGTAGCTAAATGGAAGTTCATCAACAACAATCATATGAGTTGCAGCAGTAACACAATTATCTTGTGTCCAATTAACCATCATTGGTGTGTCTTGACCATCCATCACTCCACTAAACATTTGTTGCCCAGATTGCACCTTAGCTCTACCCGGATAAAGTTTGGATATAGTCTCAAGATGCTTCCTAAGTGTCGAAGTACCATTAGTAGATGCATTTTTAACAAATGAAGTATCACAATACTTACAGTGAAGTCTTTGGTAAGAACCAACTACTTTCTCAATACCATCGACCACATCCTGCAATGGATGATTGTTAGTCACGAAATGAGAGTATATATCAGCCCTTGACGCTCCTTTTCTTCTTTTCTTTACCGTTTCAATAGGTTTCAAAACAGATTCAACAGTCCCCACCGGTTTCTTTTCACTCCTAGCTTTCTTGAGTTCTAGTTGTCGTTGAGAGGATAGAGACGCAATCTCCCTACACTCCTGGTCGCTTTCAGACTCATGAGATTGAGAACGAGATATACCCCCAGATAATTAAGACATTATGCACCTGGAAAATACAAATCAAAATTTCAGTTAAGGCATGACCAAGAGATGAGATTAAGTTAAAATGTGTAAGTGTGTATCAATCTAACAACAGCCGAATCAACAACCGAATCATGCCATTCTTAGGCCTTTAAGATTCATAATTGTTCATTGTATTCTACAAGAGATGAGATTAAGTTAAACTGAGAGTTCATTGTATTCTACATCCAAATCATGTCATTCTTAACTATCAAACAGAAAATCAGAAAATAAGGTTAGTGAATCCATAATAGTTCACTGTAATCTACAACCAGATCATACCAATTCAGTTACCACTTACCAGCAAAGACAATAGTCAGAAGTAGAAGATGAGATTGAAGTATTAAACTGAGAAGAAGAATCCCGTTGAAGAAAAAGATGAGATTAAACTGAATAGAAGAAGAAGATAAGGTTATTGGATGCTTAATCATCAAACAACAAATTAGAAAATAGAACTGTGAAACGCTACCAGCGAAGAAAGAACTGCGAGCAGCTACCGGCAAAGAGACGAGGGGCAGCGAGGGGTAGCGAGGGTCGGCGAGGGTCGAGACGGACGACAAGCGGTGAGATGCGTGGCTGCGAGCAGCTACCGGCGAAGTGAAAACTGTGAAACGCTAACCCAAGTTACGGCTGCTGCGTAAGAAAAGTGAGAAACACAGAAAGTCAGAAAACCTAAGCGGTAGTACGCTGCTCTCTTCTTTTTTTTTTTTTTTCCTAAATCGGTTCTAAACGGTTTTTTATTTTAAAAAAATTTCGAACCGGACCGGACCGAACCATATGTAAACGGTTCGGTTCCGAAAAAATCTAAAAAAATATTTTAGGAACCGAACCGAACCGCTAAATTCCAGCTCGGTTCCGACGGTTCCAAATGGAACCATACCAAATTAACACCCCTACTTCATTAATCAACCAATAAATTATGTTATAGATGGAATGAGAGATGTAGAAAAAAGCATATCGAAGAAGTGAATACGCAAATTTGGATATACGTGGAATGTATCAATAAGATTATAGACGGAATGAGATGTAAAAATAGGATAAAACAAGTCAAAAAGTTATTTTTAACCTCTTACAGGATAAAACAAGTGAAAAAGATGTAAAAGTAGGATAAATCAACCAATAAATTAATAATAAGTTTGTGTGACGATGAGTGTCGTCACGTGATTGTCCGCCACAAAAGAAATCTGTGACGGCAATACTCACAAAAATATTATGTGACGGCTTAGTGACGGCAAATGCCGATGCCAATAATCCTCCTTGGCGTAGCGAGTTTCTTACTTGCGACGGTAAAGGCCGTCATTAACAACATATGTGACGTCAATCGTCGTCACCAATTATCCTCGGCGTCACGGATTTTTTTATTGCAACGGAGAGAGGCCGTCGCAAATAACTTAAGTTACCGTCACCAATGATCTTCTAAGCGTCACGTGGATCAGAATTTTACGACGGTGTTTCAGTGTTACAAATAACTTAAATGATGGCATACGACCGTCGCGATACACATTTTTTCCGTCGCGATAAACTTTTGATATGTGACATCTCGCCGTCGTGATTTTTTACAATTTTAAAATATTTATATTTGTGGCGGCAGTTCCGTCGCGATATATATTTTTTTGTACGAATATTTTAGTTTGTGATTGCATTACGTGCAATATTTTCACCAAATATAACAAATGGCTCAATAACGCATACTAAAAATAATCACAACCTAAACAATCAATTATATAGTATGATAAAACAAAATATATCAATTAATTGAAACCATATATAGTTTCCTTTAAAAAAAATAATACTTTGCAAATTATCGTAAACAAAACAAACTAAATTATATTTAATAGTCTTTACTTGTGTTTTCTTCTTGAACAATTTCTCTAGCAGCAATCTCTCGTTGACCTTCATCTCCAATAGACTCATTTTGATGAACACTTGTTGCACCCTAAAATATATGACATCAAATTTTGTAAACCCTTACATGAATATTAGAATTTCACTATCATAAATAGCTATAACCAACCTACACAAGCGAATTTGCACTTCTCCCATCATTTCTCTCCAAAATTGCGGCACGAGAATCTAATTTCTCGTACTTACTCTCAAACTCCTAGGTGAGTCTCCTCTGATTTTTTGAGTAACCTCTTTAGTGACTTTTTGAGTAATGTCTTCTTTGAGCTTTTTTACGAAATTTGGTGTGCTAATAATAGGAGCAATTGGTTCATATGGACTCACTAAAGCACGAGAGATACCTAAACCATATGTCCGACAATAACCATGAACTTCAGGTCCTACTACTGTATGAAATATTTTTTCTCTCACAACCGTAAGTTCTTGTTGGTCCTCAGGTTCCTGACTTAAGAGTTTGTCAAAGTCCTTTCTACACGAGTTTTACATAAATTAGCACACACACACGAACTTAAAATTTAGTGTTGAAGTCATTGTGTATCCTTCATAAAATTCCTCTCCTGTAATTTTTGCGAGGATTTATTCATCATTCTATCTTGATTTATATGGAAGTAATTTTTGAGCCTATCGTTTCCCACGTTTACTAATAATCCTAAACTTAAGTGTAGTACACCTAGCAATGGAGAACCAAAACGGAGCATAAACTCTCACAAATTTGGGTATAAGGATCGTTCTTTGTCATGGTTCTGTTCAAGAATAACTTTGACATTCCTATAGGGAAAAGTTTAAGCACCTCAGCTATCTTACACCTACAAAAATGGAAATAAAATTAAGAGATAGATAAAGCACAAGGTGATCTCATGTCTCACCTTCTAGAGACAAAACTTCTCAAACTTAGAGCCTTGAATGGAGCTCCATGAGGAGTAGATATCACGATGGCTTCCTGCAAGAGAAATGCAATAGAAATTTGGTATCAATGTCATTGAACTTCAAATTACAATTTGTAGTCATGTCTTACATGTGATGGCAACCACCTTTTTTGTGGAAACAATGACAACAACAAAGATTTTGTAATGTTAGCCGAATATACATTCACATTTTTTCCAGTATAGAAGATTCCATGTGACCGGACAGCAAAATGTCCATTTTCTTGCATCTCGAGAATTGAATATTCAGACTTCAATTGGAGATAGTTTGTAATCGACAACGGTGACTTAACCACAAGATTCTAGTCTTGTATAGGATCTCCATGTATATTTTTGCAATCTCCGTAGCTTGAACACGCAAACAAAAACATACTCCGCGGGGACTACTTGAGGATGTACCTCTAAAGTAGGATCTCCACGTATATTCGTCTTCTCAAATTGATCATAATCCCTAGTATAGCATGCTTTCTCATCACAAAACTCCAAGAATACTCATCTGGGATACCAATGTTGATGGGTCTTAAATGCAAACTATATGCTCCATTTGTTGTCAAGCCCGAAAGAGGAAGTGGGATAGGTTCTCCAGGTTTCAATAGCCCAATGGAGATATCCTGCAAATAATTAAATACCCAATTTCTCTTCCTAATCCATTTCCTTTTCCTCACATAATTTTCGGAGTTTTTTTGGAGGATAAGATAATGGTCACTTCAAACCTTCATAGTATGGTGCATAAGCCCATTCATCTGAAATTTTGACAAAAGTCCTATCTACATGCCAGTCACAAACCCACTCCGAACCTGGTGGAAGATGGATTCCATTTTTCTTCCCTCTTTGGAATGATGATTCCATAAAATAATCGAAAAAAATTGTCAGCTTGTAAATGCGTACTAAGGGAACAGGAAACCACTACAAAAATAAGATCGTTTTGCTTTAAAAACTAAAAGAAAGGTGACTTGATGGTTTAGATTGATTGTAATATAGACAAAACCAGGATGAGAACACCAACAAATAATTTCAAAATGAATATAAACACAAAAGTTTATGTGATAATAGTTTTTTACTCAAATAATAGAGGAAGACATCAACAACTTTAGTATCACATTTATGAGAAAATGGTCATAAACTCAAAGCACATAATACCTTTGGAATTATTTGGTGATTGGTAATAAATTATAAATTGAACGAGAATGACAAGTAACAAATAATATAGGCGATCAACCACTTCTTAAATTTTCGTCAGAAAGACAATCTTCATTTCCATCAATTAGCTATTTCTGAACAAACAGATATATGTAGGTAACTAAGTGAAAATGCATTGTCTTTATTCTTCTTCATTCATACTCAAGGTATCAGATCAACCCTAGGGAGTTGCTATTCGAGCCAAACAAGCCTAGCCTAAACTTAGCAGAACATAAAAAAGTGTTCATATTCGACTTGCTTTAAAAAATGAACGAACTAAAGCTGAGTTTTTTTTATAAGTGGAGCCCGGCCCTAAGCATCATTTCAGATTTCTCATGTACCCTCTCATTATCAATTGGTTGATCTTCTAGCCAAGGAGCTTCATGTCGGCCAATTTAAGATGTTGTTTCCCTATAAGATTTATTGTTGTGTAAGTTCCTAGGAGAAGTTATTTTTGTTATTATAAACAAAGGCTTGTTATCCATCAATAAAATCAAGTCTCTTCATTCACTCTCAGTTTTCCTAATTATTGGATATACGTTCTAGAAAAAAAACTTTATACCAATATAGTTGAAGTTCCTAGACAAGAATTCAATAGCCGAAGCACAGAGAAAGGCAACAATTCCATATGCACAAAGAGAACTCCCTCACCATCTAAATTTAGACCCGCTAATCAAAAAAAGAAAATCATGAACTTTCATTACCCGTAATTTTTGATCGTACATAAAGTAAAAAAGTTCTCATAAATGTCACAAAAAGGCTATGTTAGATCTTGTGTGATTTGAAATAGTCAATTGCCTAATATATATATATATATATATATATATATATATATATATATATATATATATATATATATATATATATATATATATATATAGATTTTAGTTCAAGTGAGGAGAGAGCTTGTAAATAGGAATTAGGAGAGTTGTAAGCCATTGGATGAATTTAAATCAAGGGCTCTCACACGCTCATCATTAATGGCATTTTTGTAAATTAACTTAAAATCTGGAAAAATACCCTTACGTTCAAAATAGTCATCAGTGTTCATACTTTTATATGTCATTGTTCATGTTTTTATACATTGGTGTTCATAGTATTTTTATTCATCAAAATGTCATGTCCATTTATTCTTTTGTGTTTATTTTATAATGTATAGATGTTCATTTACAATATATAACCACAGAAAATAAAAAAAAAACTCTCACAAAACATTAAAAGATGATCATAATATGTTATGTATGTGTCAAAGTTATAGATAAGTCATCAGTGTTCATACTTTTATACGTCATTGTTCATGTTTTTATTCGTTAGTGTTCATACTTTTTATGTCATTGTTCTTGTAAGTATTATAAACTAATTTTATATAAGACATTTTGCCGAACAGATTGCGTGCACACTAAAAGGAGCATATAGATTATTCAATTGGAGCTATTAAACCAACTCAACATATGTATATACATTTATTTTCTCAATTAAACTGATCAAACACAAAATGATTCAAACAAATTTGATTTCGAACACAAACATCAATCATAATGAAATATAAACCTTAAGAATGAAAATCTAAACAGTGAGAGTAGAAATTCGAGGAAACAAAACCTGAATCGTCTTGTATTCTCTTTGATTTCACAATTTTTTATGTAATCGATCTCTGAATAAAATAAACACAATTTTAAAGAAAAGTATAATTTTCAAAAAAAATGAATAGCATATTATAAACACCATAAATGTAAAATGAATACATACTTGTAAAAAAATGAACATCATATTTTATTAACACGATTTGAAATAATAGCATAATTTAAAAAAAAAATCCAAAAAAAATGTTTTAAGAAAAATACAAAAATGAACAATTAATGTTAAAAAAATGAATAGTTAGTATTGAAAAAAATAAACATTTATTGATAAAATATGAACAACGACTCTTTTAAAAATGAACACATATTTATAAAAATATGAACACCAATTTTTATTTAAAAAAAAGAAAATCTGGAAAAAAAAAACGGTGATGTGGCATGCCACATGTCACCACCCCGGCTCCCCTTATTCCTATCTGCAAGGGTCCTCCTCACCGGAACCGGACCCTATATATATATATATATATATATATATATATATATATATATATATATATATATATATATATATATATCTTTCTTGTACCTTAGTGATCCCAATTTCCGGTCATAAGTCAACACAGGTTTCAGATTGTTGGATGAATTTTTATATAGTTTAACTTCTGTAGTTAACTTGTAGATATTATCCTTAGCTCATTCTAGGTTGCTTCTTTTATTTACTTTTTTTTAGCAGTATTCAAGCTTTTATGTGAAAATAGACAAATTCAGGCTTTTTTGTGAAAATAGACAAATTCAGACTTTTATGGGAAAATATACAATCTCACACATAACAAGCCAAATTGCCATTTTGACAACTTCCTAAGATTGTGGTCATGGAAAGACCACTAAATTCCATAATAAGAGAAAGGATTGGGTATAACAGGTCAATAAACCAAATTCAATCATCAAACTCAAAATGGTATAGACTTGCATTTTGTTTGTTAGTGAGCAATTGAGGACCAAAATATTCAGTATTAGCAAATAAAAATGGACAAGACGTAAAGGAGAGAAGCCCGCAATCAAAGAATGTTATCAATACTAGAACACGAAATTAGGCTGTAAAATTAAGCGTTAACCGGAATAGAGAACCGAAAGACTTACCAAAAATTGGGAGTGAGAAGATAGTGCCAAAAATCGAGCGTGTGAAGACAGTGCCAAAAATCGAGTGAGAGAAGCTTGCTATTGAAAGGAGAGTGCCAAATATTACTCTCCATAGCAACACGGACACATGATCTTCTTGAGCGGTCTTCACCTTCCATCTTCAACGTCCGAATTCATTCCCTTCTCTCTCTCAACAACCCTAGCGTCACCACTACCATCTTTCCCTTCTCTCCTACTCCCCTTTGCCTTCTTTATATCATCGATAGAGGAAACAACCTGTCAACCCTAGCAAGCGTTTGTCTCTCGCCCTCCTTCTCGTCACACAAGCAACAACGTGGACTCCAAGCCTTATCATCCTCCTTCCTTAAAGACAATACACGCCGGTGTTTGCATTGACGACAACCTTTTTACTCGCAACTTGCAAGTAACCAATGATCTACCTTTTCTCTGAAGCCTCCAAATCTAGCACCATATATATGATAGTTTGAGTGACCGTCATCCTGTGAACAATCTAGCATTGATAGCCTAACACAAACGAGCCTACACGGTGAGCTTATCTTCCTCTCCACAACCTTTGTTTCGGGCATAATAGGTAGGGACTTTATTTCCCTCCTTTCCTCTAATGTGCCATCGATCAAGTGATAGCATTTGATCCTCTCCCTGATCATGCAGTCTCATCAAGGGTGAGTTGAAAGGCTTCCAACCGTCACTTTGTTTCACACCCGAAACCAAGTTTCTACCCTCACTCGTAGCAAAAGACAACCTCCTTTTCACAGCCTGTTGGAAACCATGGTAAGAGTCTTATACCTCTCCCTCCTCTATATGTCAATACATATAGGGAGGAGCTTTTGCCTCCATCTCAGATCTGTTGTGTGTGTGGGTACAATGATCGAACTCAAGATTTGTTGCACACCTAGAAGTGGACACGAAGTTGAGGTTGAGAAGAATCGAACCTGAGACGTGTGGACTAGATCTAGAAAACAAGCAAGTTGTTGGTGAGGCTCGAACTCCGGATCTTCTACTTTCAATTGTGTTTCTAGTTTTGACCTAAAAACAGTCAACTTTGAACCTAAGTTTGAGTACCTTAAAATATTTTGCATCGTTCAATTTTTAATATGTTATATATGGTTATGCATAGTTTTTTGTATCAAAAGTTGGTGTCGATCCAGCGGTCGGTTCTAGAGTTATGATGTCCCAAAGTAGAGTAGTTGAGCAGTTTTTATAACAGTGAATATTTGACCAAGTATGGGAGGTCATGTGCTTGGGAGTCAACTTGGAATTTTTGTGTAAGAGTTGTAGTTGGTTATTTTTGAGATTTCTTTGTTCTTATGAGTAGAGTGCATATCATAAAAGGTTTAGATATTTTCTTTGAAATTTTTAGATTTTTGTATGAGCGTTTTGAGTTAGGTCAAAGTGCGACCTTAGTGACTTTTCATGAAAGTTAAGAAGTTGGAAAAATCTTCCAACTTAGTAAAACTTTCTTTTGGGTGCTGGATTATGGTTTTGGGTTCCAAAGGATAATTTTGAAGTATTTTAGAAATTTCTTAGAGTTTTTATAACCCAGGGGTAAAAGCGTCTTTTTACCCTTATAAGGGTAATTTGGTAATTTCCTTTAGATAACCTTTGGTAACTTAGAAATTAAGAACTTCTAAGGGGTTTGGACATGTTATTGATCCACTTTCCTTTTATATCACGCGGTTGAGTTCTTACGTTAGCGGATCGAGTTTTTGAGATAACGAGCGGTAGCATCATTGCCCAACCGTGGGTTGATGATAATAGTAGTGTGGTGTGGGTTGATGTGTTTAATAACTACAACTTGAATAGGACGATTTAGTTATGTAATCTTGTCTCAAGTGTATGTATAACGGGCGGTAGCTTCATTGCCCAACTGTGTCATGAGTCTAGGAGGTTCTTTGCGACCTGACCATACCGGTACATGATGAGGTGCATCGGGTCCATTCCGATTGGTAAATGGGGATAGGGGTGGGACTCGGGAGACTCTCGTGCTACACCTGCCATAAGTTGAATTAGAATGAATCACAATTATACAAGATTATAATTGGACTTCTATGCAAGTATGTTGATTGTTTAATTCTAATTTTGTGTGTGTTTATGCTATCATGATTCTTCTAATATTTGGATTGTTTGATAACGGTTGTTTATTATTTTGTTTAGAATTGCCATATGTTAGAGTAGTGGTCGAGTGATCTAGAAGGTAATGGTCAGTCGGATCTCCATACTCCATAGAATGGGGTTTGGGTTTTGTTTATCTGTTTTTTCTTTTGTTGCATGTTGTCCTTGGAGATTATGATTCTAAGTTATATTGTTGGCTGACAGTCTCATGTTTCATTCTTAACATTAAAACTTTGTTTATGATTTTTAGTTTCCTTTATTCGTCTTGTTGTAAGATCTAGTGAAATCATTGTCAAACTAGGGTCGGAACCCATTGTGATGTCCTAACCCGTAACTCTATGAGTTCTTAGAATTTGGGGTGTTACAATAAGCTTATGGTAAGACCTTTTCATGTCGGTTGAGTTTGAGTAATTATTGATATAAGCCTAAACACATCATGTGAGATTGAGAGCAAACACATTATCTTTGAGCGGTTTGGATAACTATGATTCTTTATTTATTCTCTTACAATGATTGATTTTATGATGACATAGTTTGAGTTGTTTGTTATCCTCATAGTTGAGGCACCCACCTATTTTGCACATAGTATACACATGACATGATCTTACTCGAGGACGAGCAAGGTTTACGTATGGGGTATCTTGATGAGTGTCAAATCTAACATCATAGTGTCTTTAGAATAATACATTTCATACATATATTGCTCTCTCATACATCACTATTTGTATAGAAAGCTTTCACTTTCCATATTTTGGCATACCTTGACCTTTTTGTGTTTCAGTCATTTCCGGCATCACTTCTGTTAGAAGTACAACCTCCTTGAAGTCATAGACGAAGAGAAAACCATTCATGACTGAGAAACTACAACATGAAGCCCTTAAACAAGCCTTGAAACAATATTCAAAGATCAGAGCTTCATCGCAAGCCATACGGCTTAGGAGACAGCATCCCAAACCATCACAAAGCCGTTTGGAACCCAAATCTTCATTGGTGATGAAGCAAGTCAAGTCCAACCCAATTCAAGCCCCGACGAGATGCAAGACAAGATGTTGGACAACATACATGCCGTCTTTATGTCGTCTCGACTACGTAGTGAAAGAAAATCAATTTTTTTATCTTATCTTTGGAAAAGTATATATTGTAACCCTATACTCCGTCTTTGAGACCCTATATAAGCTTGTATTAGTCGTAGGATTAGATACGCTCGATCCCGATCTCTTATCTCTCTTGTTTTGAGCCGTCAAGTAGCTTTAGAGTAGAAAGTTTTCCTCGTTGTATTGGAATCAAATAATTGTGAGTTTATGTCCTTGGTGATTTTATATATTGATTATGATATATATGTATTCATGTTTGGGTAATTTCTCTCATGATCTAAGGATTAAGTGATCCCTATAATTGTTTGATTTAGTATTGCATACATGTTTTTGAAATGAGATTGTGATATTGTTTCTTTTCAAAGTACTCCATTTTCACATTTTATTTACCTTTGAAAGAAGTGACGTTTATAATTGGTTTAGATAAAAGAGCTTACGCCACAAGCGAGGTTGTTTTATTGAATTTATTGAAAAAGATTGGGTTTAAGGGATTTCATCCTACCTTTTACTTTGAGGATTTCTAACTACCGTAGAAAGCTCCGGCCTTTGCACCGTTTCTAGCTCATGCGCCAAAAACAAGAGTTTTCTTGTTCTTTTCTAGATTTCTAAGTTCTTAAAGAGTTTTCCTATTTACTTGACACAACTGCCGGTTTGAGGGAACAATAAAGTTGGATAACACGGTCTTTGTTTGACTATATCAAAAGACTATTTTAGATAGTTACCTACAATTTTCATACATCAACGTTCATGAGTCGCATATATGCAAGAGATAAATGTTTCCTCCCTTATTTTTCTCTTGTTTTTTTTATTATTTGCCTATAAACAATCATTGTTTTTCTCTTTTTACCAAGAGACATATGTTTCCTCTTTCTTTCCTTCTTTTCATCTCCCTTTACTTAGAATAATTATTTATTAGTGTTTTTCAAGTCCAAAATAATCCTTGTAAATTCGATGCTCGATTTACTAAAACTAACATCGACATCCTTGTTACGAACCTATTGTGAGGTATCAACCCTATAATATATCGGGTTTATAATAGATACTCTTTTAGAACATCTTCATGGATGAAAAATATCAATGTATCCATATAGAACCCTAAAAATTGAGGTAGTAACACTTACTAGAGAGTACTTATTAATGAGAACGTTTGTGTAGAGATAGAGAGGTGAAATAAAAATGGTTCAAACGGGCTCTAGAAGTATTTTTTTCACGGTAAGTGAAACAAGGACAATCAACATCTAGTAGTTGGCCGTCCTTGGGCATCCTTGCGGATGAGGTCTTCAACATTTCGCAGTAGGATCCCATCTTCTCAATCTACTTCATGGCCAAAAAAAAGCGAGTCTGACTGCAACATCGTTGATTTCCCTATATACATGTTGTACTCGAACTTGTGTAAATCTAGAAAGCAAGATGGAGACATCAGAAATTAGCATATCTACTTCTCATGATGGTTGTCAAATCTGATTGATTGAGTTTATAAGGACGAGATATCCCCCTTTATTTCAATGATGTCAAAAACTAAACTTATAGACTTTTGTAGGCCCTTTCTTAAAGTATAAGCTTCAGCTTGGAGGATAGTTTATGCTTCACATTGTCCCGTTATAGTAGCGAGTGTTTTAGTGTTATGATAACGAATGATATAGCGAAAGGCATAATGATCATCTTGTTTTTTTGAAGCATCAAAATTTAATTTGAGGGCTTTTGAATTTGATTTTTTTCATTTAATATTTTTTGTTTTTCGTCTTTGTTTTGGGGGCTAGCATTATTTCTTTTAATTTTTCGATGTAGTTTTGTCCCAATCGTTGATTTCTTTTTGGATAAGATGGTTTAGATCATTTGGGGTTTTTCTTGTTAAAAACTATCTATCTATATATCTATATACTATATTAAAGCGAAAGCTTTTGATGTCACGTGTCATTCACTCAAACAATTAATGACACGTGTCATTTTCTCACGCATTTACAAATTAATAATTATTTATGTTGTTATAGTATCTTTTTATATGACTAATTATATCCATTTCTTTCCTAATTAAAACATATTTTTTGATCATATAATTTATAATAAAATTCAACAAACTAAAAATGATAAATGTCCAATCAATTGATATTTGATCATTCTATAGCCTTTTCATTTTAATTAAAAAAATCTCACATTTATATGTTTCGTAATATAATAAATTGAGTGAATTTTTTGTTTTACAATACAATTTTTAATTGATCGAATACTTAAAATAACTAAACTTTATGAAAACTAAATGAAATTTATTTCTTTAATTATAAACTTTTAAATCAAATATTATAATTACTATGATAATTTTTTTTTAAAAAAAATCCTCTTTGCACGAGAATTATAATAGTTTGGTTTATCATTAACCAAATGTTCCACCATGTAACCACTACTTGCCTTAATTCAAGTGGATTGCATATTTCCTTTATTTTACTAATTGTATCGTTTATTTTATTACCACGTGGGTCGTAGTTATGGAGGAAGTTTTGGACTTTATCAATTTTGATGTTGTAAAGTGTATACGGACATTTTAGAAACTAGTGTTTGACACTCTCTATTGGGGTTGACAAAATTCACATTTCATTAAAACGGAGACTTTTTCTTTTTCTAGGTTTTTCTTTGTTGGGATACCATATAGAGACAATTTTCATAGGAAGCTTTTAACCTTTGCGATTATGTTGATAGCCCTATCCACATTTTGTCACAGTTGGAACCTCCTTTCTGTTTTTGGATTAATTTCATTGCTAGTTTAGTAAAAAACCTTCCATTTTCACTCGATTGGACTCTATTTCGGATTTATTTTGAAAGATTGTGTTTGTTTATTTTTCTAATGATGTCGGTAGAGTTTGTTCTAATTGCATTATTAGTTGGCAGTTCAATTTACTATTTGGATTGTTTAGTTATCCGTGAGTCTTTCAAAAGGTACTAGAAGTCTTGAAGTGAGAGAAATAGAACATTAATATATTACCGTTATGATAAAATCATAACGCAAGCAATTTTTGACGATAAATATCATGATCCAAAAAAAATAAAACAAACAAATAGTTCAGTAGAATCCAAGCAGCTTTGATTTGTATCCCTGCTTCCCTGGAATTTCCATAATTTTACTCCTCAATCCGACGCCTTCTCCGAATTTGTGCTTCGTTGCCTTTGATCTTGGAGCGGCTGCACCGCTGATCTCTCTTATTTGATTTCTTTATACGTCCATAGCTGTCTCCTGCCCATTTTGGTTTCGTTTCATAGGGTCACCTCCTACCTTTCAGCTTCTTCTGCAACTGAATCTGAAATTGCGAGTGAGTATTTACTTTGACGTGAATATCGATTGCTTTTCCGTTTCCATTCCCTACCTGCTGATATCTGAAGCACCACCTGCGGGTCCTCCCGCTTCATGAATTAACGTATTAGTCATGTGCGTCTGATGATATAATTAGATCGCTAGTTTGAGTGCGCTTTATGTTTAAGATATAGGCATGTTGGAATTAGGATGCACCTTAGGTGTTCGGCAAAATGCCTCAGAAGGGAAGAAAGGCACAAAATTGATAAGCTTAAATCAATAAATAGAACTTCAATTTTTACTTGAACTAAAGTGTCCAACTCCACACCAATGTTCTACATTTTCTATTTTCAATTCCTTTGAATTTCTGCATTCGTTTAATCTTTCTGTTTGCGTTGGTTTAATCAAGTTAATCACATAGGCATTTACGAAAAGAAAAAAATTACCAGTATTCAAAATTTTCAGCGAAATTGGTAATTCTTTGTTGATTGATCAAGTTGAAGCTGATTTTAGTTTCATTTTGGGTATAGCTTATTGTACTGTAGAACTCTTATAGTCTTATGTGTTCATCTGTTTTCTGACTATGTATCATGCAGTCACAACTGAATTCATAAATAGAAATCAAGCTATTTATATAAATTTGCTTCATGAACAAAGGTATTTGCACTACTAATAGGGTTCCTGGTGGGTCATTGCTCGGAGTGATTTCCTTTTTTTCAATATTCTGGGTTGTGCTGTAAGGAGGCAGCGGCTCTGAGAGTCTGCACAGCCTCTGCGGTTTGAGGTAATCCTGTTCCCCCTTTGGTTCGTCTTCTTGTTTCTTGTAGAAGATAAATCGCTTGCTGAGTTGTTCCTAAAATATGCACATATAATTTTCAGACGGTTCAGCTGCTCTCATGATTGTTTCAGATTGTGGCAGAAGCTCCAGAAATCAGATCCTACAAACATGACCTTGGCTAACTCTGAATCCAAGCCCAACATCCTGTTAGCATCTGATTAGGAAGGCATTGACATTTATTTAGACTAAGCAGTTGAATATCATAATTTATACTAGTTTTGAGTTCCTTGGTGGGAAATCCTACTAGTCATGCAAAAATTAGCTAGAGTATTCAACAATGCAGCCCCTTCTCTGAAACACAATCAAGCTATTGCAGATGAAATCTTCCATGCCCTCACAACCTACAATGGCTCCAGAGTTCTAAAAAATTCATCCCTTTTCACCCATCTTAACCCAAGCATTACCCATATGGTTATCTCTAACCCACAACTTCCAGTTGACTCTTGCTTGCAATTCTTCAACCTAATCAGAAACCCATCTCTCTCTTCCTCCTTTAAGCCCGATCATGCCACCCACATTGCTCTGATTGTCCGGTTGTTGGAAGTCAATAAGTTTGCTGTTGCTAAAAATTCGATGAGTTCGATGATAATTGCTGATGCTCTGAAATGTTCTTTTGGTGATTTGGATTCTTTGGTGGGAGAGTGTTCTGACAAGCCTCAAATCAGAGCTAAATTTTGGGATATGCTGTTTCGGGTTTATTCGGAGAACAAATTATTTTGTAATGCCATGGACGTGTTTGATCATGCAAGCGGCTTTTCTGACCTTGTGCTTGAAGAGAGATCTTGTATGTTTTGCTTGGTTGAAATGAAGAAATCCAAGGAATTTGATATGGCGGTTAGGTTTTTCCGTAGGATGGTTGATTGTGGTTTTGAGATAACTGTGTTTTCGTTGTCTCTTGCGGTTGATTGCCTGTGTAAGAAAGGGGATATTGAGACAGCTGAGAATTTGATTGCTGATATTAGAACCAGAGGTGTTAAGCCCAATGTGTACACATATAATTCATTGATAGATGGGTATGTTAAGAAGAATGACTTTGACAAGGTCCAACATGTGTTGAGGTCCATGGAGAAGAATATCGTGGATCGAAATGTGGCTACTTACACACTTTTGATGGACGTGTATGCAAATAATGGCAAGGTTGAGGAGATGGAAAAGTTGTTTGATGAAATGAACGGGAGAGGGATTCAAGGGGATGTTTACTTTTATACTGCGTTGATTAAATGGAGCTGCATGAAGGATGATATGAAGAGGGCGTTTAAACTGTACGATGAAATGAATGAGAGAGGCCTTCGCCCAAATGCTCGAACATATGGGGCTTTGATCAATGGTGTGTGTAAGGCTGGGAAGATGGAGGCAGCTGAGGTGCTGGTTAATGAGATGCAAAGCACAGGCATCGAATTGAATCAGGTAATTTTCAATACTCTAATGGATGGCTATTGTAGGAGAGGGATGATCGATGAAGCACTAAATCTGCAAGAAGTCATGGAGAGAAAAGGATTGCAGGCTGATGTGATTGCGTATAACACAATTGCAAATGGGCTCTGTAGATTGAACCGCGAAGAGGAAGCAAAGAAAATTTTATATTCGATGGAAGATAAGGGCTTGTCTTTGAACACTGTGAATTACACGACTTTGATTGCTATACACTGCAAGGAAGGAGATCTTGTGGAGTCTAAGAGGATTTTGAGGAGGATGGAAAGGGACGGAGAGGGACCAAATGTTGTGACCTACAATGTGCTGATTGATGGATATAGCAAGAAAGGTAAGATGAAGGAAGCTTATGAACAAAGAGATGAAATGGAGAAAAGGGGAATAATTCCAGATGTCTACACATACACATCACTCATACACGGCGAATGTGCATATGGAAAGGTGGACAAGGCGCTGGAGTTGTTCAACCAGATGCCTAAGAAGGGCTTAGCCCCAAATGTAGTGACTTATACATCCATGATTTCAGGATTGTCTAAAGAGGGAAGGTCAGATGAGGCTTTTAGGTTATATGATGACATGAGAGATTCTGGAATTACTCCTGATAATACCTTGTATACTTCGCTTGTGGGCAGTCTTCACTCAGATAAACACCAAGGACCTTAATTGCACAGTTTTCCTTGAATGGTAAGAAATAGCTGAACTCTATTTTATAGTTGTGATTCGAACAGAAAATGGTATTTTGTCACCATAAATCCATAATGACAGCAGTTCATCCTTCTTTGCAATGTAAGGTGGTTATGTATCTCCGGCTATGGTTAATTTTGAATTGCTGTTGACTGTTAATTCTTCATCTCTCCTTTGCTATATGAAGTTGCTTTGGAAAAGGGTATGCAGAAATTATTGCCCAGTTATGCAACTAAGAAAACTCCCCAAAGAGAGATAACAATGAAAATATATATTATTTATATGATTCTACATTATGTTTTAGTTTTACAGGTATACGAACTGGTTCGATAATCAATATTCCCTCTTTTAGGATTTTTGTAAGATTCAAATCCCGGATTAGCATTGGATCCAGCGCATAATCGAATAATTCCATAGTGTCGTAGATCATTGAGAAGCTTTGTGTCTTTGCATCTCAGGTCGAACGAGGAAGACTGTTAACGAATATTGAAAGAGGACAAAGATACTCGACTGCTAACACTGATCATGACTCCTTCAAAGGATGAAACGCTACTTGAAGAATATTTGGAAGGCGATCATCCCTACTTAGGTATAAATCGCCTTCTTTGGGCTTTTCTGGGATGCTTGTTATTCGAGAACATCACCACAATTCATTATAATGCTCTAGGAGTTAAATGTAACGTTTTTTTTACCATTGTTTGTTGGTGGATATGACATTGACACAACGAAAGTATATTTCGAGAGGTAAGGGCATAACCACTCTTCCTCTCATGGTGCCCTGGAGGAGCTCAAACACATGTTGGGTAAAAGTGTACTCTAGGGGGCGTAATTACACGGGTTGGAACTTGCCTGGCATCGTGGATATCGACGAGTCTTCATGGAGGTTGATTCTAAACTCGTCCTTTATTTTATGGATAAGGGTGTTTATTTCATATATTTGTTATTTCTAGTACTAAATTTTAAGGCTTTCTTCTTCAAGACTAGAATGTCAAGTTCGGTCATATTTTCAGAGAAGGAATGAGGGTGGCAGGCTCTTGTTGATTTGACCTTCTTTTTAGACATTGGCTTATACGTTTTAACGAACCTCCTTTATGTCTTCAAGGAATTTTGTTAGATGACTTTGGGATGAGTTAAATTTTCTCAAATGACTCGTATGTAGTTTGTTATTTTTTTCAATTCTCACGAGAGCTTCGACTCCTTACTAAAAAAAATCATTATAACTCCACTTAAACTCTTAAATTAAAGTCTCTAGATCGAATCTTCTTTTGTACAAAATGTTGAGCATCATACCAATTTGGTCAAAGACCTTGTTGTACCCACACAAACTGTTAGTCAACGACTTTGGCACATAGATGTCCTCAGAGCTTGTCTTATAACATCTTCAGTGTGGTCTCCTTCAACACATTGTTCTTTATATCGGGAGCAAACGTAAGCCGAATTGTTCTTGCCTCCTTCTAGATGCTTCTCCAATTTTCTTCGCTCATATACACATGCTTCTCCTCTTAGAGCTTGGTCAAGACTTTGTTACACCAACAAGTCTTCAATCATACTCTGCCATATAGTGAAGTTTATCTTCTAATCAAAGATTGGAATCTTGAATGCCTTCACTGGATCGACCGTGTTGAGGAAAAATGTGTATAATTTCCAAAATATTATTTCACTTATTTTTCATGATATTTAGTTTGACCCTTTTTTTTTTTACCTTCTTGATTCAAAATAATATTAATACAAAATATTAAGGGTTTTTATTGATTGGGTTGTACCCGGATTTTTAAGGATTTTCTATGTATCTCTTTGAAGAGAATCAAGCCTTACGTAGGGCCTGTTTGCCTGTTTGGTATCAGATGGAGATTCATTTTTTAGATTGTTGGAGATTGTTGAGATTTGTTAGAGATTGTGATAGATGGAGATTATTGGAATTTGTTAAATTTTGTAAAACTTTGGTGTTTGGTATAAGATTATTGAGATAAATTATTTATGACAAATTACAATATTGTCCCTAAGTAAAACTTGAACCAAATTCGATTTTACATGGTCAGTAATCAACTGTTCTTCATAAACAGTTTCTCCCTATACCCCAATTCATCATTATATGCCAAAAAACAGCACTAACAAGATATTTAAACCAAGAACTTACAACATTAACAAACCAGCTCCCCAATTTAATACATTGTCAATGAGACCCAAACAAAAATGAAGGGAACAGGGAAATACATTAACAAATAACAAGAGAAGAAATGTTTGTGTTTTATGTAATTAAGCTCCAATCAACCCTACTATAACAATCAAAATCAACCAAAAAAAACCAACCCTATACATTCACACCGTTCTTTACACAACCAAGTTATCCTCTCAGCAATTACATACCATGTGACCATAATTGATTTGAAAGTTTGAAACTTTCAATTAGCAAATTAGTAAATGAGTCATTTCCATGACTTCAACAAACAGTTCTATTAGTTCTATGCTTTCAAATCAGAAAATTAGTAAATTTGATTTCACAAAGTTTAAATCGAGATATTGCACTTGCTGGTGATGGGAATCAAACGAGTCATCCAAATCATCGTCGATTTTGTATCTTCTCCAAACTGTTCGTCTGGCATCTCCAACTGAAGTATAGACTGCAAGAGTAAAGAAAGTAACATCAGTCAGAAACAAGAAGACGATTGTCAACACAACAAGTGCAACAAGAACAATTCGATCATCAATCGAACGACCGAAGACTACAAGCGGCTCATCACGGAGGAAGTAGAGAAAGAGACAAACAACGATCATAACGATGAAGACGATGAGAGAGACTGTATGCCATTGGAGAGAGCGGAAGAGCACGACGAGGACGAGAGTGCATGACGTAATCAGATTGAAAATAGGAGGAATTCGTTTAATCGGAGAAGAATCTCGTTGAAGGATGAAGGGAAGGAAAGGGAGCGGATCGAGAACATCTCAGACCATGGGCTCGGAGAAGAAGAAGCGCGCAAATTGAACTCGGAGAAGAAGCAAACAAGGCCTAAAGAAGCATATCGAGAAAGAGTCTGTGAGAACTGGAGAAGAAGGAGAACTGGAGGTGGCTGGGAAGCACCGGAGAAGAAGGGTATGCAGGGAATAGAAAACAATCTCACCCTAAGAATCTTCAAGAAGCTTGGGTGGGCAAGATTGTTTTTACGAGATTCTTTAGCCAAAAGAATCTCGTAAAAGAATGCAATACCGAAGCTCCAGCTCATACCAAACAACTCAATTTTTACCAACCCGAACAATCCCGTTAAAAAGAATCTAAATGAACCTCTAAGAATACAATACCAAACAGGCCCGTAGTTCAGTCGGTTTCATGCATCAAAGGATGTAATCTAGACCCACCTTCTATGAAGGGTTGCCTAAATATAACCCAACTATCTTTTACATGGTTTATTTCCGTTCATGCATCAAAGGGATGAGATTAAACGCACCTTCTATGAAGGGTTGCTTAACTCTCCTAATATCATGTGCATGATTAGAAAATTTATTTTTATTTCTTTTAGTTTATATTTTGGTGTTTAGAAAAATTTGGATTTTGATTTTGGACTTTAATTTTATATAAAAGTCGAAGATTTGTTTATGGATAAACTCGAAGAGCGGACGCTTTATATCGAGTTTAGATTTATTTGAGGATTTTGGCTTAGCTCCAAGATTTATTCCGGAGTTGATTTTATTTGGGCGGTGCAATTGAATCCAATATTTGATTTCCTACGTAGCTCGGAAAAGAGCATCAACTCATAACGTAGTTCCGAAAATTTATTTTATTTTAATGTGACTTTATTTATATTTTCAAAGTAAATTTAATATGTGCTATTGGACTCGACAATTTTGTGACCCGAGATTCCTACGTAGTCTTTCTTGAAGATATCAAATCACGCGTAGTTCTTTTTCTTATTTGCTTTGGCTTTTTTTTTTGTGATTAAATTTGATGAGCCAATGTTTTATATCGAGTTTAGAAAGTTTGATGTTTTTGATTTTACATCTAAGATTTGATTTAAAATATACTTTTACTTGGACGGGGCGACTGAATCCAATTTAAATTCATATCGAATTTCCTACGTAGCTCAAAACGAGTATCAAGTCATAGCGTAATTCTACCATTTATCCAAATTTTAATTTAAAATGTTGATCCCCTGTACAAAAATTAAAATGGCAGGTGACATTTTAGTTGATTGAATTAGTCATCCTTACTAATTAGTGGATGCTAATTAATTACCATTTAATGGACTAGTTAACTTTTTCTTATTAATTAGGGCTTAAATACTGTCATAATGGATACAAAATGTGTAATATCTTATATATTTACCATAACCCACACAAATACGAAGTACAAAATGTTCTTTTTTGGTTGAAGAGACGGGGAGACCTTAACCCACTGTATATTTATTAGATACAAAATGAAAGGATAACTTGGACAGGCCACTGGCTCGCCACTCCTTTGCCATTGTTTTTCAAGATAGCAACCAGACCAAGCATAGGATTCTTAATTACATGAAAACCTAAAGGAAAATAAAAAATAGGCAATAGAAACGAGAAAATCCACAACCTTCTTTTTAAATATGACGAAACTGAATATATCCCGGTCTTTACGGATGAAGCCTTGATATTTAGAAATTAGGCTAAACAATGGATGCCATCGGGATATCTTGGTTAATGAGTTTCATAATTAGCTCGGAATCTATCTCCACCTACAGTCTACGAGCCCCCCATCCCAGGCAAGGTACAAACCCATACAAAGACCCCAAAGTTCCGCAATTGAGACGAAACCTGACCCGATATTGAAAGCAAACCCACCAAAACACTAACCATTAGATTCACGCATCAACCCTCATGTTACTGCCACAACCCCAACATCACGAACAACACCATCACAATTCAGTTTGATCCAATTTTGCGACGGAGAAGACCAAGAAATTGGAACCCAGACCTTAGGGGAACTTAAGCCTCTTTTTCTACGCATATGCATAGCCGAGGCAATCCTCCTTAAATGGGTAGATGTAAAAGTGATCCTATGCCTTGTCGGTAGTTGGTCCTTGAAAACCCTAAAGTTTCTCCACTTCCAACAACACCATAAAGTAACCGTGAACCACCTTTTCTGAGGTAAGTCATCAACGTGTTCCTCATTACTCGACAAATTAGATAGTAGTCATTACACTCCAGGTAATGAATAAAAGTCAGCAACATAATTCACCGAAATAATCCCTCCCCTTAAGTCAGCGATAGACGGGCATTTCCAAAAGAGAAACATGAGTGGTTTGGGTTGATTAGCACACAGAGGACAAATGTTATTTTTTGTGAGGTGTCTACGAGCTCTTTACGTATTGTTCATTACCTTCCGCGAACAACCAACCACCAAAAATTGTGTACATATTCCGAAATATGAAGCTTCCAAATATGACTGTAAGTAAGCGCTTCTTGGCTATCTACAAACGCGTCTTAGTAAAAGGATGATTATGCACAGGACACGGAATAAACACCATTATGTTCAAAATTCTAGAAGATGCAATTCTAGTTTATCACATTCCCTTTAACAAAGAGCTTAATTAGCAATAGATATCAAAGCTTTCATCGGAAGAAAGGGACTAGTGATGACCCAATCCCAGCCCTGGCCATCAATCCAATAAATACAAAATTTACTAGACCGGGTAATGTTAGTCAGGGCATCGATAACATCCTCAAGTAATGGCTTGTCGCGGAACCAAGGATCCATCCAAAATCTTGAACAATTGAAAATTGCCCAACGAGTTCCCTTCAGTACGACTTGCTCCTTAGCCCAGATAATCCCCATGAGTATAACCGATCCCCTCTTGAAAGGAGTGAAATCCAATAACTCTATGCAACCCACAAAACAATACTTAGAAGAAAAAAGTGCATACCTGTTGCGGGGTTAAGGTTGCAATTTCCTAATCTAGATTGAATTCCACAAAAAGCCTCGACTTTGGAAAATCTCGTTTGGAATCTCGGACAAGATCAATAATGGTAAGGATGGGATTTTATGAAACTCAAAGAAATAGAGCATCTGATATATGGATGAAAATGGTAAGATTGAGAAGATGGTATGAAATATAATTGATGGAAAATATAGGAAGAATATAGCCAAGTTATACTTGCAAAGAACATTGATCAATTGGATCAAAACCACTAACAAAGAATTATCTTAACCTTTCCTTCTTCAACCTTACACAAGCAACCTAAATTGAGACAAGCACAAGGAGGGACTAGTTTGACTAGTAGCACTAATCTTTAAGAAGATTAACACACACAAGAACAACCTAGCAAGGACTCATAACGATTCAATCAAAGACCCTCTTTTTGATTGAATAGGAATGGATAAAATGACCAATTCATTAATGAAGGAACGATTCTCACACAATATTGTAGAAAAATATCGATCATCAAATCTCCCTTCAACTATCTCGACCCTAGGGCATTAATAGTCGAATTCCTAGAAAATAAAAGGATAAAATAATCCTAAAAGATAGAATAAAATCTAAAAAGATACCTTTATAATGTTTAGAGCTTTAAAGATATTAAAAATAAACTAACTAATAAATAGGTGAAATCTCGACTAGATGCTCTCAAAATCTCGACTAGCTTGTCCAAAAGCTCGGTTAGTTTCCTCCTTGCTTCCATGATCATCTTCACTCATATTTGGAATCTCCTCTAAGTCTTACTTGGTTAGAGTTTTCAATAATGTTACTAGGGGAGACTTAGGCACAAAATGATCAACAATGATCTCCTTAGAAGCCAAGGATGCCAATAGTCTAGAAACCTCCTCTTGAAATGGTTTTTGCTCTTGATCTAGTGATAGATCCTTCCATGATAGCACTTGTAGTTGGTGTAGACTCCTTCTCCTTCAATGCTCTTGTTCTTGCTCTAGTAATTGGTCCATGTATAAGAGGTGTTGGGGATGGTCCCGCATCAATACCGGGGTTTGTTAGCTTGGTGCAGAAAGAGCTAGGCGAGTTTGCCCAAGGAGACAAGGTTCCCGTCTCTTGCACACCTAACGCCTATTCCCCCGAGATCAAAGGGTTTACAAACGCCACCCAATGCAACCAAATGGATATTCTTCTTAGTTTCATTTTTGCTCCATAAAAAAATTTGGCATACTTTATCAAGTTCGGGATAAATTGAGACTTGTAATTTGATCACTCTCATTAAGTATGTAGGGAGCGTACATAAAACAAACTTCATGAGATTTAACCTTCCCGTAAAATATAGGAGTCTTTTATTGCAAGAAGGACACCTCGTTTTACCCACCCGATAATTGAATTTAGCCTTGGAAACTCGAGAATCCAAATTGAGTTACACAAATAGGAACTAAACTCATTTGAAATTGGCAACCCGACAACACCTTGGATAGCCGTGCGAAAAAAACTTGTAACATTTAGAGACACCATTAACTATGAATTCAAAAATTTTACCTTTAGACCCGAATGAGAGCAGAAATCATTGAGCACATTCTTGGTCATATTGACATTAAAAATGGAACCCTCTATAAATAAGACTATATCATCCGTAAAAAATACGTGAGAAATACTCGGACATTCCCGTTTAATCCTCACTAGTTTCCAAAGTCCTCCATCCAGCAGAGATTGAATCGCATGCCTGATTCGTTATAAAGAAAGCAGAGATAAGTAAGGCGAGAGTGGATATTCCTATCTCAACCACAAGTTGGAATTAATTCATCTGATAGTTGTCAAGTTGACCCATCAAAGCACATGTCTCATCCACAAAGTCTCAAGAAAGTGTGTCACAAGCCTTTTCAAGATCGGTCTTGAACGTCATCCATTGATGCCCAAAACTCTTTCTTCCAACCGAATGGATCATTTATTGAACAAGAACCACATGTCCTCGATCAATATTCCTCGGATAAACCTACTCTGGAACGGACTCTACCTTCTCCATAATAGGTTGAAGTCTAGAAACCATGAGTTTTATAATGAGTTTATAGCCCACATTACCAAGACCAATGGCTCAGAACTTAGACATGTGATTAGGGCTTGCACATTTTACGATAAAAGATAATAGAGTATTGTTGAACCCTCTTAGCATAGAAGGAGAATCAAAGAACTTTCTAATACAAAGAATGATGGCGGGTCCGACAAAGTCCTAACGATGAGATAAAACGTTGTGTAGAACCCGTCTCTCCACGGGGATTTCAACGGTCCCATTTTAAGAAAATCCGCCTTGATTTCTCTATCAGTGAAGACCCTACATAGATCGACCAGAAACCAAAGAATTGATAGGAAAGAAATTGGAAGAAAGTATTTCAAGATCCGATACCCTATTAATGTCCTATGTGAACAGCTTCCAGTAATAATCCGTAGCATTTTATCTCAACAAATTATGATCCAAGATCCATTCTCCCTCATTGTTCATGATGCTTTCAAATCTGTTGTATCGTCTCCGTACCAATATACTAGTATGAAACAAAAAAAATATTTTTATCTCCTTCGATAATGAATGTCTCTCGATTTTTGCAACCACGTAGTTTCTTCTTGGTCCAGTACAAGATCAAACTCACGTTGTAGATTAGCATGAAGATCAAGTAGACATTGGATTATCCCAGTTTCAGCCTCAGTCTGAACAACACCCATACGATCAATCATCTCTTATTTTCTACGATCAATCCTCCCAAAACATTCTGATTTTCATCTAAGCGGTTTCGTTTTCAACACTGTCAGATCCCGGCTCAAATTATTTTCCTCATTCCCATTCTAACTATCTACAACAATAGTTTAAACTCTGGATGTAATAGCCACACAACCTAAAAACGGAAAGGTTTGTGTGACCTATCAAACCTTCTATCGGGGTGAAGCTAAAGAATGAGAGGATTATGGTCGGAGGATAAAGGCAAAAAATGATGTACCGTAGCTTCATTCCAAAAAAACCCTCACATCGCAATTCATGAACACTCTATCTATGTGTTTGGATTGTTTGTTAGCAACACCCCCCCTCTTTTCCATGTAAAGCTCATTCCACTGAACTCCAAGTTCACTGAGTATCACCCACCCAATTTTGAAAAGTTTTATAATCACCAAATAGGTTTTTCGTCCCCCCCCCCTACACACACTGGATTATTTAATTCATTGTTAAAATCACCACTCACTACCACCGGTCCTTGACAACTTTGAACCGTAGACAACAACTTCCTCCACCCCTCACGATACCTCTCAAAAGTAGGTGGATTATAAACTGCAAAGAACTCCAGCAACACATCATCTATGTCGATCATTGCGTGGATGAAGTTAATCTCCTTTTGATGGATATTAACTTTATGAACCACATTATTCCACATGAACCAGATGTCACCCTCAAACCCAATTGCCTCTACTCTAGAGTAATCACTTAGACTAAACCGAGCGGAAACTTCATTGGCTCTATCTCTAGAAATCTTAGTCTCAACAAGAACTAAGAGATACGGTTAACCATATAACTCAAGGCCTTGCGGAACCATCGATTATCCGCACCCTTGCAATTCCAAAAGAGAGCACTCATTGGGAACCATCGTTAGGAACGGAACCAAGTTGCATATGTTGTATAGGAAAAGATGGATTCTCACCATACAAATATCGGTCTTATCTGGTAGAGAGACGACATCCGATATGAGTGGAGACGTCCCAACAGTCATACCGTTGATAACATCAACATTGATGGAAGGGGTAAGTAGATTCAAAGAGGTGGAGTTAAGGATAGACTAGTGGTTATTATAACATGGGAACTGAACCCTAGAAGCAAGCCCGGAAACATTTTTAGTTTGCATGGGCATAAGCATAAAACCTGAACTAACATCTACACTATATTGGCACAACTTTTCTTTAAGGCCCGCAATCTTGGCTCTCTTGGAATGCTTAGGAATGACATTAGGGTTATTTAAGACGAGGGACGTAATAGTTTTTTATGCTGGCAGTAATGATGGCTCATTCCTGGACAAAATTGTCACAATCAATGCAGGATTATTAGTTTCAGCGCTCCTCGGGATTGGAGTTTCCGCCGGCGTTGCATCCATTGTTGGACTCCTGTTAGCATGAAATATTGTGATATTTTAGGCACGTTCTCTAATCGTATTTGATTCATATTGATAGTCTTTGATTGATCTTTATGCATATGTGAGCTAGTATTGCCTATATTTTCGATATGGATGTCTACACTAGTTCTATGTTGATTATAGGTGATTTGGAGCTATTTCCGAACGGAATCGAGCAAATGAGAGTTGAGTTGATATGTCCATAGATCGAGGACACTTCTTGGAAGCAATTTGGAGTCTTAGTTTGAGGAATGCACGAGTTTAGGGAAGAATCACGTTCTTGCCCTAAATTACGCCCTAAAATACGGCCGTATCACAAACCACGGCCAGAATTACGGCCGTGGATTTGGAGTCAGACTTTGATGTTCATTCCAGGGGATTACACGGCCGTGGAACTAACCGTAATTGTTTCCACGCCCTAGAATTACGGTCGTGGAATCTTCCACGACCGTGATCTTGGCGAATCTTTTCGCCACACTTCGAAGCCATGATCTTTTGAAGATTGGGCCGGGCCGACACTTTGCCCTGCATTATAAAAAGACGGGAGAAAGGAGATTCCAGCAGGCTCGCTTACAATCACCTCGCTTACGACCTTGGATACCCGTTTGCCCTCATTCTTCGCCGCTTAGACACGAAGACGTTTTGCTTAGTTTGCTTGGAAGCAATTGACATCTCTTTGAAGAGATCGACGCTCGTTTTTTGGAATTCCTCTAATCTCGCACTTTTGGTGGAGATTGCTGTTGAGATCTCCGGATTGGCGGAAGATCGTAGTTCTTGGAAGTTTTTGCAAGAAGATCTCTCTTCTTGACTAGGTTCGATTTGGAAAACGGATTGACATCCCGTTTTCTTTTCTTTCCTAAAGTTACGATTATTTGTTCTATTGTGAATCTTTTGACATTGCTTATTCTCTTTGTGACTTTGAGATTGAATTGAAGATTATTGAAAGTTCTTGAAAGTTTTCATCTTTTTATCTTTTAATTCTTGAATTGATATCAATATGACTGTTATTGGCTAAAAACCCTTAACAATTCTAAGGTGAAGGGTTGATAGTTGTGGCATAGGTGATGATAGATCAATCGCAAACAGATTAGACCCTGAGAGTTAGAGAGAATCGCCGACAACCCTAAATTACGGTCTGTTCTTGAGTCCACGGCCGTGGAACCTCAAGAACTAACCGTGATTTCCCTTTAGTTTACGAACTTGCTTTTACTTTAATCTAAAGTTAAAGATTTGCTTTAGCTTAGTTTAGACTTGTCTTTTCTAGGTGGTAGTGAAGCCTCAACAACCTCTACCTCGATTGTGAGCCTCAACAACCTCAATCGGTTAAGTTAGTCTTGATCTTTAGATTATAAGTTTGGGTATTTGACACTAATTCTCATCTCTAGAATCTTTCTATATTGAGCCTCAACAACCTGTATAGAGAGTGCTTTGTAGGTGAGTTACATAAGGTTTTTGGAACCTCAACCGTACGATTACCTTACATTAGTATACCTTTGCATATCTCCACTCTGTCTTTACATCATTAGTATATCTTGAATCTATTGCCGCAACTGGATACCTGAAACTTTAGGATTGTTGTTTTCCCAATATCTGCAAAACTCCCATATTTATTTGCTTGATAATCTGCAATCGAGTTCGCTCCACCCAAATCCCTGTGTTCGATACTCTGGAATTCTTGCTTAACTACGTCGATCCGTACACTGCGGGTTCGCTTGCTTGATTCTAGTTTTATAAATTTAAAACTTATTTGCACACACCTCTAGGGGCGAACAACTCCCACCAATAACCTCTAACAGTAGAACTTTATTTTCTGGCATTGGGTTTTAATGTCGTTGTATCTGTTTCTCCCACTATTCGAACATTTTCTTGGATTCCGGACTAGATCATCCACTCCCCGAAATAAGAGTCACCTTGTGGATGAGCAGACTCCTTACCTGTGACTTGGATTTACATGTCTCGATGACCACAATCACCTTCATTCACAACCTTTTTTTCCTTTTTGTTGCTCTTCTTGTGTGGTAGTTTTAGTTCCATGAGTACATCCAGTGACAATATGTCCGTAAAACCCACATCGATGGAAAATCAGATTTAAACCGTTATACTCCACTAGAACTCTAGAATCCCCAATCATAATGGTTCTAATAAGTGGCTTATCCAGTCCAATCTCAATACACAATCTGGCGAATTTTCTTCTAGTAGCCTAAAGTGTATTGAGGTCGACTTTCAGTGGAGCTCCCAAAGCCAACATCAACCCATAAAATACTACTTCATCATACAGTTGCATGGGGAGCTTCGATAGTCTACCCATGCATACCTATTTATAACTTCACTTAAAATGAATTCTCTTCTTCTTTGGTACAATATGTAAGCATCATACCCATTTATATAATTATTGATCGGTGAATTAATCCACTAGCCCTTTTTTCCAACTACATTGCAATTGCAAAAAAAATTAGTATGCATGGTAGTGCTAAACTAATCTACACACTTCTTGATTAACATTGATAATCAAAGACTCATATGTGTAATCAATTAATCACACAAAATATTCCTTCTAGTTAATTCAACATTCTCCTCCGACACATGCTCCTCCGTTTAGCAATTTCACTCTAGTCATTTCTAGAACGTTTTATCATTATCTTGTTCCATTATCCCATTCATTTGATAATATAAAATTAGCCCAACACTCTTTAAATCCAAAGAAAAGTGTTAATTCTAGGGTAGTTGGTTGTGCCGTCTGGGCTATTGATCCAATGGTGCTCAAACATCACTCATTTCCCACCGTCAAAGATTGATGATACAACGTCAAGTAGAGATTTGATGTGACAACTATCCTTGTCTAATGACACTCCGATAAGATGTGACCCAATGTTTTCTAAATGGATAACATATTGCCACATATTACAACTACTTGAAAGAATTATGGGATGAAATAACTACTCATAGAACTAATTGCATGTCTTTGCACCAACGACAATGCAACAAAGACAACGAGGAATAACATATCCATAAACCACTAATAGGAGTGATTGACGATGTCATTCCTCTTTGCGGTATACGATTGTCATATACATAAGACTTCTTCCGTTGTTGAATAAGGCTCATCAAATTTTCATTCATAAAGACCATTGTAAAGGATCGTGACAGGTAGCACAATGCTTTTGTATTAACAACTCAACGACCTAGTCTTTCTCGAAAACTTCTAGGCAAGGTAGACAAAAAAACTAGTCTACTTTCAATGTAATCTTCTAGGCCACAACATTGCTTCCTACTTCAAAATAACCGGATATTCAAAATGGTGGAGTGAATGATCCTAAGACTAGGACGTCCATACTTCTCATACGTGGTCTAATATTGGATTTAATATCACTCATTGTCGAAATATTGACATCTTTGAAGTTGTTCAAACAACACAAGCCAATTCAGATTCAACTGAGCCCAAAATCTTACCTCAACCGATCACAACACACTACCCTCAATTATTAACGATGAAGGCGATGATCAATGGAGTAATCTCTTCGCTATGGTCAAAATTTTGACGCTCATAATACTCTTGGAAGTATAGTTATAATTTCTTGGATCCTCGATTTTGTAACATCCTTTCATATGACAAGATAATTGGCCTTGTTAGATCTTGAAAATATAGAGGAACACAATATTAATCTACCGGAAGGTACCGTTGCTTTGCTCTCACCAAACAAGTAGGCATGATATTTGACAACGTATCCCTAGTATTGATTAATATACCGATACATGTACTATTTGAGTCGAGACTTGAACGCCAATTAATTTCCTTAACATGCTCATCTACTAATTTATAATGCGCCATAAAACTTACTTAAAGTCCCATGTGATGCATAACTACAATTTAAGTGCGGTGATTGGAGCGGGTGAAACACGAGAATTATTAGACAATGTCTATAAGTAAAAGACATATCCTTTCGATCTCAATATGATATTTCATTTCCTACAGGTATTACACGTACTTCTTCTATATTTCATTTAATATGTCTAGTTATTTGTGGTTCAAAAAAATGAACACCACAAGTTTGAAGTCAAAATATCCTTCGACCAAAACAATGTCATGTAATCTCCAATCAAATATTACCATAAATATATCACGAATCTTAATAATGCCCCAAAATCTTTTTAAAAAAATGTAACTTAAAGATGTCACAATTTCTTTTTTTGAAAAAAAGGTTTCTAAATGAACGTCAAATTTTGTAAGGGTATTCAATTCGGGTTTAGTTACGGTTTGTTGAAAAAAACTCTACCTAGAATTGAATGAATCTCAGCCATTCAATGGATAATCCAATGGTCAGATTAAGTTCATTCTCTCTCCAAATTTTTTTAATTTTCAATTACCTTTAATTGTGTTTGAATATTTCTATTTTTGTGAACTTCAGCTAGAGTAATTCTAGGGGAACAAGACCCAATTATCGCAATTATCTGTCGTTTTAAGTTTTTTAGGTCAATAAATGAATAATAATTAAAAGAAATATTTTTAAAAATTAGTGTAAATGATTAATTTTAGTTCTAAAATCTTTCTTATTTTTTTTTGATAGAAAAAATCTTTCCTATTAATTTAAAAAAAGGTTGAATATTAAATAAGTGATAAGATTTAAAAAATTTTTATAAAATCTATGTTATTTAATACTTTTTTTTTTAAATTGTGTCAGAGGTTAAAATAACAGTTAATTATAAAATCTACCTTATTTAATATTAAATAAGGGAGTAAGAAACTGTATTTTGGACCTTGAAAAGTTAAAGACCAGTCAACCATTTTAAGGATTGGTAAATATAGTAAATATATTATTCTGATGGGTTCATATTTTCTATTTCGGTCATGATGGATTTCGAATTTTTTATATTATTTGTTTCCTCATAAATTATTTTGACATATTACATGCGTGGACAAGATCGAAGCTGCGTGGTATTTGGCCATCAAATTCGAACTTGGAAGCTTTTAAAACTCCAGCTTTCATGGCGGAAAGAGGAAACTAAAATCCTTCTTGCTCAAGTTTCAGGCCACCTAAACCCTACCTAAACTACCCCTCCAAGCAATCTTTAACCCTCCCAGCTCATTAGCTTCCCCGGACTCTAGAGGAATCCAAAACCTCCCTCCTTGATCTTTTTCTCCTTTCTTCTTGCCTGACTACTGCTCCATGGATCCTAATTTCATTTCGGTTTACTCGAAGCTCCCACGACCGATCGACTACTCAGTTCCGGCGGATAATGGAGTACGGAAGCCAATCGATTTGTGGCCAGGGATGTACCATTCTCCGGTGACAATCGCGCTGTGGGAAACGCGGTCGAAGATCTTTGAGCGCCTTCTCTGCCCTCCCCCGGCCGATGCTCCACCACAGACGCGCATCCTTACCAAGACACCTGCGCAGAGTAGGACGGTGGTGTTGTACAATTTCTCTAGCGATTTCATCCTCCGAGAGCAGTATAGAGACGCTCAGAATCAGGTTCGAATTGGGAAGCTTCTAGAAGATCTCGACGCCCTCGCCGGCACCATCTCGGTCAAGGTGATGCTTCTTCTCCTTTTTACACAAACTCATCCATAGTTTGGAAGATTTCGTTTAGCTCCGGTTATAAACGCAATTACATCTAGCCGAAAGTAGAAGTCCTTGTTGCTAATAAATGATGAGGGTTAATAATAAGCTTGCTTGTAATGACTGGTTCTAGTGACCTAAATTGTGAGGCGTTTTGTCTATCTAGTTTATATTTCCGGTTTTCATGTTTGCTTGTTGAATTTGACCGTCTTTAGAGGTTCTGTGGCAATTTTTTATGGGTGTTTGTATTGGAGCTGGGTTCATCTATGATTACTTGGTTCATGGTTCTAGTCTGAGCCTTTATAAATTACAAACTTGTTCTGTTGGTTAGTTTGTGAGTATTTCTTATTTTCATTTGGGACCGTGGTAGGATCTTGGACGATATTATTGCTTAGTATATTTCGATTTGTTTTGTTCAGCATTGTTCTGATGATGACAGCAGCATGACAAGGCCACTGATTCTAGTTACTGCTTCTGTTGACAAGATAGTTTTGACAAAGCCATTGAGTGTAGATGTTGATCTCAAGATATCAGGTTCAGTTATATGGGTTGGAAAGTCATCAATTGAGATTCAGTTGGAAGTTACTCAGTCCACTGAAGGTACTTGAACGGAAACTTCATTGTTTTATTATCATGCTGGTTTTTGAGCATTGAAACTTTATACTTCCCATAATATTTAAGTGGTGAGTTTAGTGAATTCTAAGGATAACTTATACTCCATCTAGCAAACTTTATGTTCCATCTGTTCAAATTCCCGTAAACATTTTAGTTGTTACATCCATTTGCCAATGCATAGTATTTTTATGATATTATTGGAAATTTGAAGATGCTAGTTTTCATTTTGCTAATGTACTGCATTTTCTTCTTGTGTAAAGTGTATACTGTATAGTATGTGATAGTGGTTGAGAAAAGAATTACCATTCTTATTGTATCTTCGATTGATTGAAGGAGAGGAAGGTTTTTCATCAATACTGATATATATGCTTCTCTCAGCAGGAAAATTATATATGACCGAGATGTATAGGAATCTTGTACTAAAATGTGCTTGTCCTCACCAATTGCTTGTTTGCTTGCAATATGACTGAATCTGAATCAATCTAAGAGATAAATTATTTCTTTTGCAGAGAACCCTTCAATACATGCGGTTGCACTGACAGCCAATTTCATCTTTGTGGCCCGTGACTCCAAGACAGGAAAAGCAGCTCAAGTAAACCGGATCTCACCAGAAACCGAAAAAGAAAAATTGCTATTTGAAGAAGCAGAAGCTAGAAGCAAGCTGAAGAAAAGAAAGAGAGGCGAAGATAGAAGAGCATATGAAGATGAGGAGATCAACAGATTAGAATCTCTATTAGCTGAGGGGCGTATCTTCTGTGATATGCCAGCTTTGGCAGATAGAAATAGCATCTTATTAAGAGATACCCGTCTAGAGAACTCAATGATATGCCAGCCACAACAAAGGAACATCCATGGCCGAATCTTTGGAGGTTTCTTAATGCACAGAGCATTTGAACTTGCTTTCTCTACGGCCTACGCTTTTGCTGGAACCACACCTTGCTTTCTCGAGGTTGATCATGTTGACTTTCTGCGACCGGTAAGATCAAGTCGTAATGAATATTACATTTGATCCCATTATGAATATAACCAAATTTTGACCCATATATGCTTTTGATGTAATGCTGATGTTGGTAAAGTGATTTCAATGTTTGATATTGACATGAACATATTAGGTATTGGTATCAAAGTGATATCCTTATATCCCCCAAAGAAATAGTGGTATCAAGCATATAAGGCCACCTCATACCTGATATCCATACCATATTCTTAAGGTTTTGAGTTGCTTAGAGGAGGAAAATATGGCATTGCGTCATTTCGTTTTTTCTCTTTGTTGATCATACTTTACTTACTGTGTGAGAGACTGGCAGAACTTAGTAAAAGGGGAGATGATGGTTTTACTTGAATGCTTTTTAAATTTTCAAAACTTAGAGCTTTTTCATAATGCAGGTGGATGTTGGTGACTTTTTGCGGTTCAAGTCATGCATTCTTTACACAGAGCTTGAAGATTCCGAACATCCTTTGATCAATATTGAAGTAGTTGCTCATGTTACAAGGCCTGAAATTAGGTCGAGTGAGGTATATACTGTATAATCATAACCTGAAATTCTTATATCCCTTAGTCTAGATATCTTACTTCATAAATTTAGATGCAGTTTAAAGACGATGATCTATCCATTAAAAACTCTTTGATATCTTTTGATTCAAGCTTGTACTACTCCACTAATCCTTTGGTTTTGCCAAAATTTTGTATCAGGTGTCAAACACATTCTACTTCACATTCACGGTTCACCCAGAATCAAAGAACATTCGAAATGGACACAGCATCAGGAAAGTGGTTCCTGCTACAGAAGAGGAGGCACGCACCATCCTGGAGCGCATGGATGCCAAGGCATTGCAGTCCATCAAGAAACCAAGCAAATAAGCAGTAATCTATACTCCTGACTCGGTAAACTAAACTAGCAAGCTAGTATTATCGGTATCTCCTAATTAACACTAGTAAAATGCTACCGAATATGTATTATGAGATCCTTACTAGTATACAAACTTGTCAAGTTCATGTACCAACGAAATGATACTCTGGCTATTCTTAATCTTCTATTATTATTTTCAAATATTATTATGATTGTTAAATTAGTAGGCATAACAATGTGTAAGACCAAGAATTGAGCATATATCACACATGTTTTGCCAGCTGCTTGCACATGCTGGTTATGGTTTGACATAAGGTCCCCGTCAGTCATCACTATACTCTTCAATACAAAACATTATTTGTATTATTTATTGTTTATACTGCCTTTGCACTTTTCTGTATCATCCTTAGAATTAAGGGCCCGTTTGGTTCCAACACTGGAAACGGAAACGTTATGGAAACGAATCTAGTCTGTATGTGTACAATTATTCATGAAATTTTATGGAATCGTTCCTAGTGGTTTAAAGTAATTGTAGTAGAATTTGATTACTTGTGATACCCTATAGGAAAACAAAATGAGGGAACAAATACATTTTACATGCAACCACAAGGAATGATTCATTCATTTCCATTCCGTTTCCGTTTTCGGAGTTATAACCAAACAGGGGCTAAATATGGAATACATGAAACTGTTTCTCTTATTTTTGTCCTCTAATTTTCTTCTGGAAAGTATGAAAGCTGTCTGTCAACTTCGATGACCAAAGGGACACATTCTACTGTCTATGATCTTATTAATGCTCTCTATATTAATTTGTGCATGTGTTTTGTATATATGTTTTTTCAGGCCCGTCCTGCTGGACGTTCTATTCGGCCCCGAGTTCATATACTACTGAGTCTTATACTAAGACAAAGAAATATATATGGCACAACTCAACTGAGTGTTATATTAAGACATGGAAATATATTTGGCCTAGTGGCACAAACCCTATACACTTTTACCATTAGTCTCAGGTTTGTTCGATACTCAAATTCTCCTCCTTTTTTTTGGCTCCTGGTTCTCCATATTTTCCCTTCATTTAACTGCTATAATATTTATAATTTTAGTACTCTCTTCTCACGGTTTTTTTTCCAAACAAATCTTATACTATTTTTTGAGTTTTGTTTATTAGCTTTAGTTATTAAAAAAAAACAAATAAGCAACAGATTATTAAAGAAAGAATTTGGTGAAATATGTTCTTTTTTATGCTCTTTTGTTTTGTAGAACACTCTAATTTTTAGTACTCTAATTGACTACCACTATTACTCTATAAAGGATATATTTACAAAATGTGTGTATGCTAGGAGTACTCTTAACAGAGTAAATACGGTAAAAGACCTAGTTAGCAAACTTGGTCTTATTAAATACATTAAATTAATTATCAATTATATGTACTAAAGTTATACCAAGAATAATTTAAGATTTATGGGCTAATCAATTATTAATTTCACAAGATCTCTTTTTAGAATCATTTTTTCCTATTAAATATCAAATTCTAGAATTATTAACTTCACAAAATTTCATTTTAAAAGAAATCATGTTCCAATTATACCAGTTTAATTCTCGTATCGTGTACCGGTTGATCTAATATAAACAATTTTTTTAAAAAACTTTTGGAATTAAAATTTGTATATTTTGATTTTATAAATACTCGGACAAATAAAATGTAGATGTACTGTCTAATTTATATAAAAGTTGTAGTTACAACAGAGTTAAAATATAATCTAACTTAGAGAAAGTTCGCCTGTTGAGTCTAAATGTCAAAAGTCGTCACTTTAAATGTCATTGAGTCAAGTATTATCCATTGTCACTGGACATACGTTTCTACCCACTTTGTTTCTTTTTAAACAAGTAAAAATAATTATACTATAAAAAACAAATTGTAAAATTAGGTGTTTATACAAAAAATTTTCAAAACATTATTTACTAAAATAACTTTATAACAAACTATTTATAAAAAAAAAGTACTTTAAATTGTTTAAGGAGGGATATTTTGGTGAAATAATATATATTTCACTAATTATGGGTGGTTTGATTTTATAATCTACTATACATATAAAAGTTGAAATAATTTGTGTCATGTTTCAATTGGTGAATAACTCGAGGTTGACGTATGGAGTTCACATTTAATGCCATTCATATTACATAATCGATGAAAGGTAAATATAAGATTTACATTATAATACTAAATTTTTAACTAAGGTAAATATATTTTACATTATTTCATATTTTTTTAAATAAATATAATTTAAATTACAAATTTACGAATATATTTCATAATGACATGGTAAAAAAGATTGTAATCTTAATTGTTTTTTCTTCAACATATATAAACAAACCAAAGAGTATTAAACTAGTTATATATATATATATATATATATATATATATATATATATATATATATATATTCTAGTGAGGTTTTTCTTAAAAAAATTATAAAAGGGTGGTTTGTTAGAACTGTATAATAAAATGGGTCCATACACATAAATATATATTGTTGGCCCGATTAAGAAGTGTCATAATTGCAACCTAGATAAACCAAAGGTTCCAACATCTTCAATGAAGATTCAACAAAAGAAAAACGTAGTCTAAACGAAATAAGACAATGTCTACTCAAGAGTTATCAAGCAGAAACACCCCAAATCCTAAGCACCCGTAAATCCGGATGAACACCATCGAGCTGCAAGGTAACCTCAGTAGCATTTCCGGCGTCCAAAGAAGAACCTAACAACAAAATCGGGATGAAACCTGTTAGCTCACGTTCCCAAAACTAGGGTCAAGCCCTAAGATCAAACTAGACATGGTTAGATGATGTAAAGAGAACAAAAGGTAAAGAAAACTGTAAAAATGCATAAAAGTTAAATATGTCCACGAGTTAATCACATGACTACATTACTACTAAGTAGCCTTCGGATTTGGAGAGTATAACGTGCAACAGCCCTTCAAGACAATTCTCAAGACATTATTCTTATTGAAACGAAACACTAAACCATAATTACGATAATAACAATTAAGAGAAGAATAATGTGATGTAATATGCATGATAACCATGGTATGCTTATGAATGCAATGTCATGATGCATCCTCTCTCAACTCTCGGTAATGTGGCAACGCGGTAACACTCTCTCATATCACATGTGCCTCTCTTGCGTACAACGGTTATGGTAATATGTAATTTCATTGTGATGTAATATGCATAAGAACATAACTTACGGTAAGAAATGAGAACAAATATCAGGCACATGATTAAACCAAATCGACGTCTATGATTTAGTATTATTTATGTATGTCAATTAATTACCTTGTAATTTTGGATACATATATATAGTTACCATAAACAAATACATTGTATTCCTACCAAATTAAATTTGCACGAGTAATTACTTATATCGTTTATATTTCAATTCAGGTATGATTAGAAATTCAAACCGCCATCATAGTAGAAGGAAAAGGTACGCATTAGGCACGAACAATGAACACGAATATGTGAATTTTATAACTTAGTCGTGCTTAATATATGGAGCAAGTGAATTTGTGTGTTTTATGACTCACTCTGGATTTTATAACTCATATATACACATGGATTTTATAACTTACAAATGCACAAATGTGTGTCACATCACTCATCATTTTATAACGTATATATAAACGTGCATTTTATAACATGTAAACTTTAATGCACCAATGCATCACTCGTGCTTATACGTAGAGACAATCACATATACGTGCATGATAGTGTGTCGTGTAATATAAAATTCACTCACCTAATCGTGCATGTATATTGAAAACGCCATATTGCGTAAAGCACGAATAATTTGCATTCGATCGTCTTTTATTATAATCCGTGCACCAAATAATAAGAGCCGGACAATTTTATTTCCATATTAAACAAATGTTGTATATTCTTATTACCATATTGACTATAATGAATTATATCCATGATTCCTTATTTAGACGTTAAATTTGGGCCATCCGTAATTTGATCTAACGATCCTTAGTTGTTCTTATTTCTTACCGTAACATACGTTCTTACCGAATCCTGACACTATATATATATATATATATATATATATATATATATATATATATATATATATATATATATATATATATATATAGGGTCTAGTTCCGGTGAGGAGGACCCTTACAGATAGGAATGAGGAGAGCCGGGGTGGTGACATGTGGCATGCCACGTCACCTTTTTTTTTTTTTTTTTTTCCAGATTTTCTTTTTGTAAATAAAAATTGGTGTTCATATTTTTATAAGTATGTGTTCATTTTTAAAAGAGTCATTGTTCATATTTTATCAATAAATGTTCATTTTTTCCCAACACTAACTATTCATTTTTTAACATTAATTGTTCATTTTTGTATTTTTTAAAACATACTTTTTGTATTTTTTTTAAATTATACTATTCTTTCAAATCGTGTTAATAAAATATGATGCTCATTTTTTTACAAGTATGTATTCATTTTTTTTACAGTTATGGTGTCTATAGTATGATGTTCATTTTTCTTTGAAAATTATACTTGTCTTTAAAATCGTGTTTATAATATTCAGAGATAGATTATATAAAAAATTGTGAAATCAAAGAGAATACAAGACGATTCAGGTTTTATTTATTCGAATTTCTACTCTCACTGTTTAGATTTCCATTCTTAAGGTTTAAGTTTCATTATGACTGATGTTTGTGTTCGAAATCAAATTTGTTTGAATCATTTTTTGTTTGATAAGTTTGATTGAGAAAATACATGTATATACATATGTTGAGTTGGTCTAATAGCTCCAATTGAATAATCTATATGCTCCTTTTAGTATGCACGCAAATTGTTCGACAAAATGCCTTATAGAAAAATAGTTTAAAATATTCAGAGGAACAATGACATAAAAAGTATGAACACTGACGAATAAAAACATGAACAATGACGTATACAAGTATGAACACCAATGGCTTATCTATAACTTTGACACATACATAACATATTATGATCACCTTTTAACGTTTTGTGATGAGTTTATTTATTTTTTGTGGTTATATAATGTAAATGAACATCTATGCATTATAAAATGAACACAAAAAATAAATGGATATGACACTTTGATGAATAAAAATACTATGAACACCGATGTATAAAAAAATGAACAATGACATATAAAAGTATGAACACCGACGACTATTTTGAACGTAAGGGTATTTTTTCAGATTTTAAGTCAATTTACAAACATGCCAATAATGATGAGCGTGTGAGAGCCCTTGATTTAAATCCATCCAATGGCTTACAGCCCTCCTAATTCCTATCTACAACCTATCTCCTCACTTGAACTAAAATCTATATATATATATGAAAAGGGCTTCCACCACGTCGTATGGGCATGCATGAGACATCACTCCCTCGTCAAGGTCATCAACCCATGCCCTATACCGGTAGTCGTCATTTGTAAAATAAACGATATTTAAAATACGTATAATTACGACCTATATATAGTGATGTGGGGTTGAAGCCATTGATTTTTATCTAGACTGAAAGTCCACGAACTGTCTCACAGAAGGAATCTCGGTCACGAATCTCAGGCGAGATATTGGTGTTGGCCGAGATTTATGTAACTTCGAACCAAAAGAACGTGAGTTTGATGTATTGATAATGGACAGATAAGAAGATAGTTATATGGAATGAAGTTGATGGAAATATAGGAAGATATGAACCAAGGTATTCCCGCAAAGAGCCTTGATCAATTATGTGTCAAATGTAAGACCCAAGGTCCTACGGACGCTATCCTATGTCAACCATGCACGTGTAGAAACTTCTCAGGAGGTCATCCATCCTAAAATTACGCTAGCACGAGCACACTTAACTCTAGAGTTCTTTGTCTTACGGGCGTTGCTCTCATGCCAACTGTAGAATCTCAAGAGGTCACCCATCCTGAAATTACTCCAGCATGAGCACGCTTAACTCCAGAGTTCTTTGTCCTCACTCAACCACTAGAAAAGAAGAATTCTTGTTGACATGGGTAGCAATTCATCCTTATAAGTTAACCATAAATCCCCATTCAAATGATGCGGGATGATAATGCTACGGGGTGTAATATCAAAACCCTTTAACGAAGAGTTTACCTTAACCCTCCCTTCTTTAACCTTACACAAGCCATCTAAATAAGACAAGCACAAGGAGAGACCAAAATGGACCAGGAGGACCAAACTTTAAGAAGATTAACACACACAAGCACAATCTAACAATGACTCACAACGATTCAATCAAAGACTCTCTCTTTTGATTGAATAGGAATGAAGAAAACACAAATTTCGTAAGGAAGCAACGAGTTCACACAATATTGTGGAATATTAATCTAATCAAATCTCCCTATGAATCTCGTCCTCTAAGGCATTTATAGGAGAGATTTCTCTAAAAGATAAATACTAAAATAATCCTAAAAGATAGGATAAAAAAACCAACAAATACCTTTAAATGTTTGAGAGCTTAAAGGTATTAAAATAATAAAAGATAAGTGGAGGATAATAATCTTCAGATCGAGATTCTACTCGATAACACGCAACAAAGAAAATATCAGTCTCGATATGCAAAATCTTGGCCGAGATTTTAAGGATGTCCGAGATTTGTTTCTTCTATGCAATTCTTCATTCTACCGGATCCTCACATGTTTGAATCTTGCTAGCAATCTCTCCTTGAGTGTCTCTTTCTCTTGAACTTGTGATGGTTCCATTTTTAGTAGGAGTCTAGGAGATATCAAGGATGGTCCCGCATCATATAGTAATAGTAGTCTCCAACCTTTATAACAAAAGGAAAAGTCTCGTTCTAACTACATGCTACCAACAATGCATAATCTGAACAAAACGACAACTAAGTAAGTTTGGAGACTCACCTCGTAAATGATAAATCGCACTCCAAACGATTCCTTGAACATTGGTCTTAAACCAACCTCGAGCCTAAACACAAATTTCATACATGTGTCAACACTACATCTAAAGAGATTCATCGATTCACAATTAACACACCACGACATATAAGTATACGTTCCTTACACCGTATCAAGAAACCTAAGTTGTTAACCAACTTAATTCATAATCGGAGTCTACTAACATTAAACTTTTTAAGAGGGTTTACTCATACCGTTTATCGTTATCAACAATAGATCTCAAGGTCATTGTAACAGCTGGTTTTGGCTGTCACCGCCCCCGCGGTGACAGTGGCAGCCCAGCGGCAAGCCGTGTCTGTCATCGCCCCTGCGGTGACAGTGGTCAACCCTGCGGTCAGCCACCGTCGTGGCAGGGTCTAGCCGCGGGTGCGGTAGACCTAGATCGCAAAGATCTTCTTTCCTTTTTTGTTTCTATCTTATTTCCTTTCATAGAAGATCGGATTTTATATCTTTGGAGTGGCTTTCCTGGATTTCTAAGCCCTAAAACGTCCTTCCTTCCATCTTTTCCCACCGTTCCTATTAATTCCCGTCTTCTCTTCTTTTTCCCGTTTTTTGCATACGATCTTCTTCAACCTTGAAAGCTGCAACCTTTCTTCCTTATGATCTCTTGTTGGACGTGTAAGTCTTCTCCTTCCTTGTTTCTCCCTCACGTTCATGTGTTGTTCATGCATTTCCCTTCTGTTTCGCTTTCTTCTTTCGTTCTTCCTTTTCTCTTCTTCAAGGATCAAGATCGAGTCTTGATTCTTGTTGGTGTTCCCGTCGTTGATATGTTGATGTTCACAGGCTCCCTTGGTTGAGTTGTGGCATGTGTGTGTGTGTGTTGAGAGAAGAAATCTTTGGCCTTGGTTTAGTTCCTTGCTGTCGAAGAAGTTGATATCGCGTTCTGTCACGCTGCCGCCCCCGCGCCCTGTCCAGCCGCCCCTACGGATCTTGCCCAGTATTGACCCTACGGTGTTGTTTGTCGCCCCTGTAGTTTTGTCTGTAGTGTTTCCGTCTTTGGTGAGCTGCTTCCTTCCTTGCTTCCCTCGTTCCTTCCTTGAGTTATGTTGTATGTTGTTGACCCTTGGTGATCTGTAAGACTAAGGTTGAGACCTTAGCTTGTGGAGATCTCTTAGAGATCATTGAGACTAGAAGTTATAGAATTCTAGCAATCGTTTCATTCCTGATTTGTTATGCCCTGTTAAGCAGGCTTTCCATCCCTCTTTCTTGTGGGGAAACTGAGCTGTTGTTGACCTTTGAGTTACCTTCGAGTGAGGTAAGTCCCCTGGACTTACTTAGTTTCATTCTGTATATTGGTTTGAGTGTATTGGCTTGTTTATGTTGTTTATTGTTATAACGGATAACCGGACTAGGATTGACCTTTATAACCGTAATTGGCTCAAGTGTATGATAACCGGGTGATGAAGACTTGTTTAGTTTTACATGAGACTAGGAAGTTCTCTTACAACCCAGGCCTTCAGGTAATGGATAGTATTGATCTATTCCTGTTGGTAGACGGAAGTGGAGGCAAATTTTAGGAGACTCTCGTGTGACAAAAGATAATAACCGGTTGAGTGCGAGCGTGCTATATGTTTATATTACCTTATGTGTGTTTGTGCCTTTATTGTCTTTCTGATATCTAGAATGTTAGCTAACGGTTTATACCGATGTTGTAGATGCCGTGCACGATGTAGGTGCTACTAAGTGATCCGGATGGGTGGTCATCCGGGGTTCCCGTACGTTATAGGATGAGATCATGTTTATATTTCAGTTGTTGCTTTCCCTTTATTTTGAACTCGGTTGCGAGTCTTTTACGCTTCCCTTTTCTATAACCTTTGGTTTTATATTGAGTTTTGGTTTTCATTTATTTGTGTCTTGTTGTAAAATATGTTGTGTCGTTGCTACTTTGAAGGTCGGGACCCATTGTGAGGTCCTAGCCCATAACGCTTCGAGTTCTCAGAACTTGGGGTGCTACAATATGGTATCTGAGCTCTAGGTTGGCAACAATGGCACTCGAAATCTTCTAAAGGCTGAATAAATAAATAAACAGAACCCGCAAGGGGTCTATGTTTTCAAAAGGGGTTTATAATTTTAAACTTGTCGGTTTGGGATAGATGTATGGGCGACCACCACTACCTCTGCGGATCTCAACAGTTAGATTTCTTATATGTTGTCCTTTCTATGCTTTTTCTAGATTTCTTCTTTAGTTGATAGCGTGGCCTTATATATCTATATATCACTATCGTAGATGGCGCGTACTAGAACTACATATGCTATGGGTCGAGGAAGGGGTCGACCAACTCTTCCACCTACCGTCCGTGGACGAGAACTTGTAGGGAGACTTCCACTAGCTAGAGGTCGGGGCCAAGCCCTAGTTGTTGATCCGCCTATCGTTGAGGCGTTCGTCGAGAAAGTTGAGAGTGTTGTTCCTCAGACTAGGAAAGGGACTGCTGCTAGGTCCGGAGCACATAAAGCACAGTCGACCGAGTCCGCTCGAATACCCATCGGAGCTTCTACATATCACGATTATGTGCAGAGGGTTGAAGAGGCTATCAGGGCTGGAGGACCTACATCAGCACCACCAATACCCGCGGGATCAGCTGAGGTTTCGCAAAGAGTTATGCAGGTTGTTGCTGCACCTCCTAGAGTTGTTGAGGCTGCTAGAGTTCCAGACGAGGCAAGAGAGACGAGACCCGACTGTTGGTTATGTTGAAGGCTTTCAACCAACTGAAGGTTCCTTCTTCCATAGGAAAGACTGGATTAGAGGTGGAGATGTCGCTAGGACAGCTGGATTCTGCTATGGAGGCAATCTGTTGCCCAGAGAGACATTGAGTCGACATAGCACAGACGTTGCAGAAGGATCAAGCTCATGCTTGGTGGAGGACCATGAACAGCAAGGTCACGAGTTATGAGTAGATGAAGACAATGATTAGGGATCGCTTTTGACCTGCACCTATGAGGAGAGATCGACTTCAAGATTTGCTCGAGGCTGGATTCGAGGATATCCCAATTGTTGAGATTATCAACAAGTTTCAGGAGGAGCTATCTTTGTTGGGTCCGTCTGCACCACCCAAGGATCAGCATGTTTATATGTTCTCTCGGAGGTTGAGAGAGTCTACATGCTCTTATCTTGTTGGTTTTCGTTATGATTCCTTGACGGACTATCAAGATAGAGCATATGCTTATGAGAGAGACCACCCGGTCAGATGAGAGATTCTCAAACAGGAGGTCCTGAGAAGAGGTAGAGGACTGGACTAGCTAGTGCTGGAGCTGGAGCAACTGGATTCGGGCATAGTCAGATGCCAGGACGCTCTGGTTTCCAGCAGACGATGTAGAGTTCCGACAGATGACGATAGTGTCATAACTGCGGAGGAGTCAAACATATTCGAGCTGATTGCAAGAAGACCCTAGTGACTTGATTTTCTTGTGGCAAGCCGGGATACAGGGTTGCGTTTTTCCGTCAGGGCAAGGCGCTATCACAACAGGGATCTTCACTTGTCAGTGTTGTAGGAGGTGGACAGAGACCTCAGTTCCAGCAGCAGTAGCAGAAAGCTCTTCGTTTTACCGCTCCTTAGGGTTCCGCTCAGGGACAGGGGAGAGGTAGAGGACGAGTTGGTGGTTTTGTAGACACCAGAGATGCATCAGCTAGAGTTTATGAGCTGAAGATGCGGTAGAGCCAACAGCGCCAATAACCACAAGTACCATTCATATTAATGGTTTCTTGTCAAAGTTCTTTTCGATACCGGTGCTATGTATTCTTTTGTATCTGATGCATGTGTAGATAGATTGGACTTAGTTATCGTAGAGGGGAAACCCTTAATTATAGGATTACCCGATTGGGGTAAGATTAAAAGTACACGAGAGGTTCGCGATTGCCCTATTAGATTGGGAGGTTGTGATTGACCAACTGACTTCTTCGTCATGTACTTAGTACATGAAGAAGTTATTCTGGGCATGGATTGGATGGATCGACATCAGATTGTTCTGAACATCGGCAAGAGGACAATGACAGTAACTACGGAGTCAGACCAAGTATAAATTTTCCGAGGATGGGATCTCGGAAAGACCGGTACAGTCATTAGTGCAGTCCGAGGTACGAGACATAGATCAAGGTTGTGAGGCTTTCTACCGCTATGCCATGAAGGATAGTACAAGTCCAGTATTGGAGGAGATTTCGGTAGCATGCGAGTTTATCGACGTCTTTGGAGAGCCATCAGGTTTACCTCCACAGAGGAGTGTAGACTTTGGCATTGATCTTGAGCTTGGGACGCGACCGATCTCGAAGGTTCCTTACCGCATGGCGCCTATCAAGATGCCTTATAGAAAAATAGTTTATAATATTCAGAGGAACAATGACATAAAAAGTTTGAACACTGACGAATAAAAACATGAACAATGACGTATACAAGTATGAACACCAATGGCTTATCTATAACTTTGACACATACATAACATATTATGATCACCTTTTAACGTTTTGTGATGAGTTTATTTATTTTTTGTGGTTATATAATGTAAATGAACATCTATGCATTATAAAATGAACACAAAAAATAAATGGATATGACACTTTGATGAATAAAAATACTATGAACACCGATGTATAAAAAAATGAACAAAGACGTATAAAAGTATGAACACTGACGACTATTTTGAACGTAAGGGTATTTTTTCAGATTTTAAGTCAATTTACAAAAATGCCATTAATGATGACCGTGTGAGAGCCCTTGATTTAAATCCATCCAATGGCTTACAACCCTCCTAATTCCTATCTACAACCTATCTCCTCACTTGAACTAAAATCTATATATATATATGAAAAGGGCTTCCACCACGTCGTATGGGCATGCATAAGACATCACTCCCTCGTCAAGGTCATCAACCCATGCCCTATACCGGTAGTCGTCATTTGTAAAATAAACGATATTTAAAATACGTATAATTACGACCTATATATAGTGATGTGGGGTTGAAGCCATTGATTTTTATCTAGACTGAAAGTCCACGAACTGTCTCACAGAAGGAATCTCGGTCACGAATCTCAGGCGAGATATTGGTGTTGGCCGAGATTTATGTAACTTCGAACCAAAAGAACGTGAGTTTGATGTATTGATAATGGACAGATAAGAAGATAGTTATATGGAATGAAGTTGATGGAAATATAGGAAGATATGAACCAAGGTATTCCCGCAAAGAGCCTTGATCAATTATGTGTCAAATGTAAGACCCAAGGTCCTACGGACGCTATCCTATGTCAACCATGCACGTGTAGAAACTTCTCAGGAGGTCATCCATCCTAAAATTACGCTAGCACGAGCACACTTAACTCTAGAGTTCTTTGTCTTACGGGCGTTGCTCCCATGCCAACTGTAGAATCTCAAGAGGTCACCCATCCTGAAATTACTCCAGCATGAGCACGCTTAACTCCAGAGTTCTTTGTCCTCACTCAACCACTAGAAAAGAAGAATTCTTGTTGACATGGGTAGCAATTCATCCTTATAAGTTAACCATAAATCCCCATTCAAATGATGCGGGATGATAATGCTACGGGGTGTAATATCAAAACCCTTTAACGAAGAGTTTACCTTAACCCTCCCTTCTTTAACCTTACACAAGCCATCTAAATAAGACAAGCACAAGGAGAGACCAAAATGGACCAGGAGGACCAAACTTTAAGAAGATTAACACACACAAGCACAATCTAACAATGACTCACAACGATTCAATCAAAAACTCTCTCTTTTGATTGAATAGGAATGAAGAAAACACAAATTTCGTAAGGAAGCAACGAGTTCACACAATATTGTGGAATATTAATCTAATCAAATCTCCCTATGAATCTCGTCCTCTAACGCATTTATAGGAGAGATTTCTCTAAAAGATAAATACTAAAATAATCCTAAAAGATAGGATAAAAAAACCAACAAATACCTTTAAATGTTTGAGAGCTTAAAGGTATTAAAATAATAAAAGATAAGTGGAGGATAATAATCTTCAGATCGAGATTCTACTCGATAACACGCAACAAAGAAAATATCAGTCTCGATATGCAAAATCTTGGCCGAGATTTTCAGGATGTCCGAGATTTGTTTCTTCTATGCAATTCTTCATTCTACCGGATCCTCACATGTTTGAATCTTGCTAGCAATCTCTCCTTGAGTGTCTCTTTCTCTTGAACTTGTGATGGTTCCATTTTTAGTAGGAGTCTAGGAGATATCAAGGATGGTCCCGCATCATATAGTAATAGTAGTCTCCAACCTTTATAACAAAAGGAAAAGTCTCGTTCTAACTACATGCTACCAACAATGCATAATCTGAACAAAACGACAACTAAGTAAGTTTGGAGACTCACCTCGTAAATGATAAATCGCACTCCAAACGATTCCTCGAACATCGGTCTTAAACCAACCTCGAGCCTAAACACAAATTTCATACATGTGTCAACACTACATCTAAAGAGATTCATCGATTCACAATTAACACACCACGACATATAAGTATACGTTCCTTACACCGTATCAAGAAACCTAAGTTGTTAACCAACTTAATTCATAATCGGAGTCTACTAACATTAAACTTTTTAAGAGGGTTTACTCATACCGTTTATCATTATCAACAATAGATCTCAAGGTCATTGTAACAGCTGGTTTTGGCTGTCACCGCCCCCGCGGTGACAGTGGCAGCCCAGCGGCAAGCCGTGTCTGTCATCGCCCCCGCGGTGACAGTGGTCAACCCTGCGGTCAGCCACCGTCGTGGCGGGGTCTAGCCGCGGGTGCGGTAGACCTAGATCGCAAAGATCTTCTTTCCTTTTTTGTTTCTATCTTATTTCCTTTCATAGAAGATCGGATTTTATATCTTTGGGGTGGCTTTCCTGGATTTCTAAGCCCTAAAACGTCCTTCCTTCCATCTTTTCCCACCGTTCCTATTAATTCCCGTCTTCTCTTCTTTTTCCCGTTTTTTGCATACGATCTTCTTCAACCTTGAAAGCTGCAACCTTTCTTCCTTATGATCTCTTGTTGGACGTGTAAGTCTTCTCCTTCCTTGTTTCTCCCTCACGTTCATGTGTTGTTCATGCATTTCCCTTCTGTTTCGCTTTCTTCTTTCGTTCTTCCTTTTCTCTTCTTCAAGGATCAAGATCGAGTCTTGATTCTTGTTGGTGTTCCCGTCGTTGATATGTTGATGTTCACAGGCTCCCTTGGTTGAGTTGTGGCATGTGTGTGTGTGTGTTGAGAGAAGAAATCTTTGGCCTTGGTTTAGTTCCTTGCTGTCGAAGGAGTTGATATCGCGTTCTGTCACGCTGCCGCCCCCGCGGCCTGTCCAGCCGCCCCTACGGATCTTGCCCAGTATTGACCCTACGGTGTTGTTTGTCGCCCCTGTAGTTTTGTCTGTAGTGTTTCCGTCTTTGGTGAGCTGCTTCCTTCCTTGCTTCCCTCGTTCCTTCCTTGAGTTATGTTGTATGTTGTTGACCCTTGGTGATCTGTAAGACTAAGGTTGAGACCTTAGCTTGTGGAGATCTCTTAGAGATCATTGAGACTAGAAGTTATAGAATTCTAGCAATCGTTTCATTCCTGATTTGTTATGCCCTGTTAAGCAGGCTTTCCATCCCTCTTTCTTGTGGGGAAACTGAGCTGTTGTTGACCTTTGAGTTACCTTCAAGTGAGGTAAGTCCCCTGGACTTACTTAGTTTCATTCTGTATATTGGTTTGAGTGTATTGGCTTGTTTATGTTGTTTATTGTTATAACGGATAACCGGACTAGGATTGACCTTTATAACCGTAATTGGCTCAAGTGTATGATAACCGGGTGATGAAGACTTGTTTAGTTTTACATGAGACTAGGAAGTTCTCTTACAACCCAGGCCTTCAGGTAATGGATAGTATTGATCTATTCCTGTTGGTAGACGGAAGTGGAGGCGAATTTTGGGAGACTCTCGTTTGACAAAAGATAATAACCGGTTGAGTGCGAGCGTGCTATATGTTTATATTACCTTATGTGTGTTTGTGCCTTTATTGTCTTTCTGATATCTAGAATGTTAGCTAACGGTTTATACCGATGTTGTAGATGCCGTGCACGATGTAGGTGCTACTGAGTGATCCGGATGGGTGGTCATCCGGGGTTCCCGTACGTTATAGGATGAGATCATGTTTATATTTCAGTTGTTGCTTTCCCTTTATTTTGAACTCGGTTGCGAGTCTTTTACGCTTCCCTTTTCTATAACCTTTGGTTTTATATTGAGTTTTGGTTTTCATTTATTTGTGTCTTGTTGTAAAATATGTTGTGTCGTTGCTACTTTGAAGGTCGGGACCCATTGTGAGGTCCTAGCCCATAACGCTTCGAGTTCTCAGAACTTGGGGTGCTACAATATGGTATCTGAGCTCTAGGTTGGCAACAATGGCACTCGAAATCTTCTAAAGGCTGAATAAATAAATAAACAGAACCCGCAAGGGGTCCATGTTTTCAAAAGGGGTTTATAATTTTAAACTTGTCGGTTTAGGATAGATGTATGGGCGACCACCACTACCTCTGCGGATCTCAACAGTTAGATTTCTTATATGTTGTCCTTTCTATGCTTTTTCTAGATTTCTTCTTTAGTTGATAGCGTGGCCTTATATATCTATATATCACTATCGTAGATGGCGCGTACTAGAACTACATATGCTATGGGGCGAGGAAGGGGTCGACCAACTCTTCCACCTACCGTCCGTGGACGAGAACTTGTAGGGAGACTTCCACTAGCTAGAGGTCGGGGCCAAGCCCTAGTTGTTGATCCGCCTATCGTTGAGGCGTTCGTCGAGAAAGTTGAGAGTGTTGTTCCTCAGACTAGGAAAGGGACTGCTGCTAGGTCCGGAGCACATAAAGCACAGTCGACCGAGTCCGCTCGAATACCCATCGGAGCTTCTACATATCACGACTATGTGCAGAGGGTTGAAGAGGCTATCAGGGCTGGAGGACCTACATCAGCACCACCAATACCCGCGGGATCAGCTGAGGTTTCGCAAAGAGTTATGCAGGTTGTTGCTGCACCTCCTAGAGTTGTTGAGGCTGCTAGAGTTCCAGACGAGGCAAGAGAGACGAGACCCGACTGTTGGTTATGTTGAAGGCTTTCAACCAACTGAAGGTTCCTTCTTCCATAGGAAAGACTGGATTAGAGGTGGAGATGTCGCTAGGACAGCTGGATTCTGCTATGGAGGCAATCTGTTGCCAAGAGAGACATTGAGTCGACATAGCACAGACGTTGCAGAAGGATCAAGCTCATGCTTGGTGGAGGACCATGAACAGCAAGGTCACGAGTTATGAGTAGATGAAGACAATGATTAGGGATCGCTTTTGACCTGCACCTATGAGGAGAGATCGACTTCAAGATTTGCTCGAGGCTGGATTCGAGGATATCCCAATTGTTGAGATTATCAACAAGTTTCAGGAGGAGCTATCTTTGTTGGGTCCGTCTGCACCACCCAAGGATCAGCATGTTTATATGTTCTCTCGGAGGTTGAGAGAGTCTACATGCTCTTATCTTGTTGGTTTTCGTTATGATTCCTTGACGGACTATCAAGATAGAGCATATGCTTATGAGAGAGACCACCCGGTCAGATGAGAGATTCTCAAACAGGAGGTCCTGAGAAGAGGTAGAGGACTGGACTAGCTAGTGCTGGAGCTGGAGCAACTGGATTCGGGCATAGTCAGATGCCAGGACGCTCTGGTTTCCAGCAGACGATGTAGAGTTCCGACAGAAGACGATAGTGTCATAACTGCGGAGGAGTCAAACATATTCGAGCTGATTGCAAGAAGACCCTAGTGACTTGATTTTCTTGTGGCAAGCCGGGATACAGGGTTGCGTTTTTCCGTCAGGGCAAGGCGCTATCACAACAGAGATCTTCACTTGTCAGTGTTGTAGGAGGTGGACAGAGACCTCAGTTCCAGCAGCAGTAGCAGAAAGCTCTTCGTTTTACCGCTCCTCAGGGTTCCGCTCAGGGACAGGGGAGAGGTAGAGGACGAGTTGGTGGTTTTGTAGACACCAGAGATGCATCAGCTAGAGTTTATGAGCTGAAGATGCGGTAGAGCCAACAGCGCCAATAACCACAAGTACCATTCATATTAATGGTTTCTTGTCAAAGTTCTTTTCGATACCGGTGCTACGTATTCTTTTGTATCTGATGCATGTGTAGATAGATTGGACTTAGTTATCGTAGAGGGGAAACCCTTAATTATAGGATTACCCGATTGGGGTAAGATTAGAAGTACACGAGAGATTCGCGATTGCCCTATTAGATTGGGAGGTTGTGATTGACCAACTGACTTCTTCGTCATGTACTTAGTACATGAAGAAGTTATTCTGGGCATGGATTGGATGGATCGACATCAGATTGTTCTGAACATCGGCAAGAGGACAATGACGGTAACTACGGAGTCAGACCAAGTATAAATTTTCCGAGGATGGGATCTCGGAAAGACCGGTACAGTCATCAGTGCAGTCCGAGGTGCAAGACATAGATCAGGGTTGTGAGGCTTTCTACCGCTATGCCATGAAGGATAGTACAAGTCCAGTATTGGAGGAGATTTCGGTAGCATGCGAGTTTATCGACGTCTTTGGAGAGCCATCAGGTTTACCTCCACAGAGGAGTGTAGACTTTGGCATTGATCTTGAGCCTGGGACGCGACCGATCTCGAAGGTTCCTTACCGCATGGCGCCTATCAAGATGCTTGAGCTTAAGAAGCAGCTGAAGGAGTTAGCTGAGAAGGGCTTCATCCGTCCTAGTGTATCTCCTTGGGGTGCACTAGTACTTTTCGTTAGGAAGAAAAACGGGTCGATGAGGTTATGTATACCGAGAGCTTAACAAGGTGACAATCAAGAATAAGTACCCATTGCCTCGTATCGACGATCTGTTGAACCGGCTGTACGGAGCTTTAGTGTTTTCATGGATTTATTTGAGATCTGGATATCACTAGCTGAGGGTGAGAGAGCATGACATAGCAAAGACGGCATTTCGGACCAGATACGGCCACTACGAGTTCGTAGTGATGCATTTTGGGTTTACGAATGCGCCCGCAGTGTTCATGGAGTTGATGAGCAGCATCTTTATCGATTTCCTAGACCAGTTCGTGTTGGTCTTCATCGATGATATTCTGGTATACTCTCGCAGCAGAGATGAGCATGTAGGACACTTGAGGATCGTACTTGAAGTCCTGTAGGATATAGAGCTTTACGCCAAGCTCTCTAAGTGCGAGGCTTTCTAGTGATATGCCATGAAGGATATTACAAGTCCAGCATTAGAGGAGATTCCGGTAGCATGAGAGTTTAACGACGTCTTTGGAGAGCCTTTAGGTTTACCTCCACAGAGGAGTGTAAACTTTGGCATTGATCTTGAGCCCAGGACACGACCGATCTCGAAGGCTCCTTACCGCATGGCGCCTATCGAGATGCTTGAGCTTAAGAAGCAGCTCGAGGAGTTAGTTGAGAAGGGCTTCATCCGTCCTACTGTATCTCCTTGGGGCGCACCAGTACTCTTCGTTAGGAAGAAAAATGGGTCGATGAGGTTATGTATTGATTACCGAGAGCTTAACACGCTGACAATCAAGAATAAGTACTCATTGCCCCGTATCGACGATCTGTTGGACCAGCTGCATGGAGCTTCAGTATTTTCACGGATTGATTTGAGATCCGGATATCACTAGCTGAGGGTGAGAGAGCATGACATAGCCCAAACGGCATTTTGGACCAGATACGGCCACTACGAGTTTATAGTGATGCCTTTTGGGTTTACGAATGCGCCTGAAGTGTTCATGGAGTTGATGAATATCATCTTCATCGATTTCCTAGACTAGTTCGTGGTGGTCTTCATCGATGATATTCTGGTATACTCTCGCAGTAGAGATGAGCATGCAGGACACTTGAGGATCGTACTTCAAGTCCTGCAAGATAGAGAGCTTTACGTCAAGCTCTCTAAGTGCGAGTTTTGGATGTCAGAGGTAGCATTCCTTGGGCATATCGTTTCTGCCAAAGGGATCAAGGTAGATCCGGAGAAGATCAAGTATGTAGAATCTGTGCCGCCTCCTAGGAACGTCAAGGAGGTACGCAGCTTCCTAGGCATGGCGGGCTACTACCGTCGCTTCGTGGAGGGCTTTTCAGTTATCGCCCGACCACTCACTTCCTTGCTGAGGAAGTCTACGAGATTTGTATGGTCCGACCCGTGCTTGTAGAGCTTTCAGGAGCTGAAGAAGAGGCTGACCTCTGCTCCTATCTTAGCTTAACCAGAGGGCATCGAGGACTTTGTGATTTACAACGATGCATCCAAGCTTGGCTTGGAATGTGTTCTTATGCAAAGGGGTAAGGTTATAGCATACCCGTCTAGACAACTGAAGACGTATGAGGGGAATTACCCAACCCACGATCTCGAGTTAGTTGTAGTGATTCTTGCTTTGAAGATCTAGAGGCATTATCTGTACGGAGATACGTGTCAGATTTTCACATATCATAAGAGTTTGAAGTACATATTCACTTAGCGGGAATTGAATAACCTCCAAAGGAGATGGTTGGAGTTGATCAAGGATTTCGATCTTGAGATCTTATACCACCCGGGGAAGGCGAATGTGGTAACTAATGCCCTCAGTAGGAAGACTCCCCGGGAGATGGCGATCGCTCGGGTAACAGCTCAGCCTCAGTTACAGCGAGACCGATAATGGCTAGAGATGGATATCTACTTCCCTGATTCCGACAGCCATTTGTCCTCCATGGAGATGTTACCTAATCTGTTGGTTGAAATCCGATAGAAGCAAGAGAGTTGCCTAGCTTTGACACGATCCGAGACAAGATGTGATACATTAAGGAGCGATCTAGATCGAAGAGAAACTTCAACTACTCCTTCTTGATTGTTTGAGTTGAATAAAACTTAGAATTTGGGTGGCAGAAGCGTTTGGTTGATCCTTCAAAAGGATCCTCGAATGTGGAGGCTTGGATCAAAGACTAGATCCAAGCAAGAACTCTAAGAGGGTGGGAGAAGGAGGTGATGCCTAAACTAAGTAAGAGGGTTTTCCTTCTCAATACTTAGTATTCAAATTAGACATGTCTTTTACAAATGAGTCAAGCCATCCTTATATAGTGGATGGAGGCCATGCAAAGAGTCTTAACATAAATGACGGAATTAAAAGTCGGAATTAAGTTCCGAATATGAAAAGCCTAAAATATAAAAGGTCGGAATTTAATTCACGGAATTAAGTTCCGGAATTAAAGTTCCGAATACAAAAGGACTTATTATTATTAAATGGCCGAGTAATAATAACGGTCTTCAAAATGTGCGGGTCCTTCTAGCCGGAACACGGATGGCATCGCCATCCGGGGGCGTATCATTCTCCTCCTCTTAAATGTGAAACGTCCTCGTTTCACCGTAAAAAAAAAGAAAGGAGTCACTTGAAGAACAAGACCCTTGAAAATCAACCTTGGATGCATAATGTCGGAGTCGGGCGGCTTCGACTTGTAGTCTTTCACAAGGATGTTGGGGCCGCCAAGCTTGTTGAAATCGGGAGGCTCAAACTTGTAGTACATGAGGATGGCCTCGCCGGTGAGTTTGTCTTCCATGCCCTTTAAGCTTATGACATTGTACGTCGGAGGCATGCCGGAAAGAAGCAAGGGTAAGCCGGTAAATAAATGATTAGACAAAACAAAGTCAAACCTCGGGTAAACCGGCTCGAATTTGTAGGCCAACAACATAATGGTGTCATTGTCATGGTTGATGGCTTCTTCACCCTTGATGATGATCTCATCTTTGTCATCTTCAAAATATTCTCCACATAACGGATTGACAAGATGAATTGGAATGATCGGGGATACCTCGGTAATGATGATTTCTTTCTTGGCCTCTTCCAATGGATCATCACACAACGGTTGTTCTTGTTGGGCAAAGACGCGCCGGGCACCAAATCGATTTGGTGCTCAATTCCTCGGATTGGTGGCAAGCCGGGTGGTAGTTTGTCGGTCAAGATGTCCTGAAATTCGGACAACAATAAGGACACCTCGTGTGGCACATTACTAGGGTCATGGGAAATAGATAAACAAAAAGGGACAAGTAAGAAACAAGGAAACTTACCTTCCATGACCGGTGTCAAGTCATGTCGTCGGGCCAAAAGAATTCGGGGCTCACATCGCCCTTGAATGGTAGGAACCGGAGGTGCATGTGCCGGGACAATGCTCTTACTACCTCTTGCTTCGGTAGCATTACCCTTATGGCCGGAATTACGGGAACCGGAAGTAGGAACATCCACAACATCGAGAGAACGACGAGAAGGGTCCGATGTGGCCGGCGGTGTAGTGGTGTCATCGATCACTTGTTGCCTCTTTCGTTCTGCATAGTCAACTAAAATTTCCTGTGGAGTCATAGGCAAAAGTGTGATCCGTTTTCCATTGTATTGGAACATGTAACGGTTGAGATAACCATCATGAAAAGTTTTACGGTCAAATTGCCATGGTCGTCCCAACAATACATGTGTGGCGTCCATTTTGATAACATCACAAAGGACCTTATCAACATAGGCGCCAATAGAAAACGTCACCCACGCTTGTTGTGTGACGGTGTCACTTGCCTTATCGGAAATCCATTGGAGTCCGTAAGGTTGTGGGTGGGGGGTTGTAGGCAACTTAAAGTGTTTCACCACTTTTTCGTTGATAATATTACAACACGAACCCCCATCGATGATAAGAGAGAGACTAGTGTCATTGACCAAGCAACGAGAGTGGAAGAGATTCTCGCGTTGGTCAATAGGGAGATGCTCTTTTATAGCAAGAATGCGACGAGAGACAAGAGCAAACTTACCTGGTTGTGCCGGACCGCAAGCAAGTTGGTCGTCGCATGGCTCCATGCCATAGTATGGGTCGGCATCTTGGTCATCTTCCAAGAGGATATCACCATTATAATCCTCTTCGCCATCGTTATATGATGGGTTGGCGAACATCACCCGCTTGGTGTTCGGGCAATCACGTTGGACATGACCAAACCCGCTACATTTGAAACACACTGGTTCTCTTGTGCGGGCCACCGTTCGAAGAACACCGAAGAAAACTTGAAGATCTTCAAGAACACTAACGAGAAAAAAAATTTGATGAAGAACAATCAAGAACTTTAGTAAAGAACTTGACCTCGATCCCGAGCTCTGATACCAATGATACATTAAGGGGCGATCTAGATCGAAGAGAAACTTCAACTACTCCTTCTTGATTGTTTGAGTTGAATAAAACTTAGAATTTGGGTGGCGGAAGCGTTTGGTTGATCCTTCAAAAGGATCCTCGAATGTGGAGGCTTGGATCAAAGACTAGATCCAAGCAAGAACTCTAAGAGGGTGGGAGAAGGAGGTGATGCCTAAACTAAGTAAGAGGGTTTTCCTTCTCAATACTTAGTATTCAAATTAGACATGTCTTTTACAAATGAGTCAAGCCATCCTTATATAGTGGATGGAGGCCATACAAAGAGTCTTAACATAAATGACGGAATTAAAAGTCGGAATTAAGTTCCGAATATGAAAAGCCTAAAATATGAAAGGTTGGAATTTAATTCACGGAATTAAGTTCCGGAATTAAAGTTCCGAATACAAAAGGACTTATTATTAAATAGCCGAATAATAATAACGGTCTTCCAAAATATGCGGGTCCTTCTACCGGAACACGGATGGCATCGCCATCCGGGGGCATATCAGGATGTCTCAAGGAGAGGCGGCACATTTTGCAATTGGTGCTTATGGAGTTTTGAGACGCCAGGAGCACGTATGTGTACCCTTAGATCAAGAGGTGAGACAGCGGATCCTACAGGAGGCTCACTTTATACCTTACACAGTACATCCCGGTGCGAGTAAGATGTATCAAGATATCAGACGCTCCTACTGGTGGGGAGGATTGAAGCCAGACGTTACGAGACATGTGGCTCAATGTGCGACCTATCAGCAGGTCAAGATCGAGCATCATCAACCAGGAGAAGAGATACACCCACTTCCCGTTCCTCAGTGAAAGTGGGAGGACATCTCGATGGACTTTGTTACCGGTTTGAGACCGAGTCGAGGATTTGATGTCATTTGGTTTGTAGTTGTTCGCTCCAAACGGTGTGTGCAAGCTTTAAATTTATAACCCTAGACTTAAGCTTAAAACAAGGATGCGAACCCGCAGTGTACGGGTCAATCGTAGTAAAAAGCAAGAAATTCCAGGGGTCGATCACAGGGACTCGGTGAAACAAAGTCAATAACGGTAAGCTTCGTGAATACTAACCACAAGAGCAATTAACACAATCAAAGATGAATAAGAAGTCAATAAAGCAAACATGCAATTCTAGGGATTAAAGCGTCTAGTTGTGGTTCCAACTCAAGATCTAAAGATAAGCGGACAAAGCTGAGATTTTTGCAAGGGGAAGGTGTTACTAAAGTGGACTAGATCACCGGGTAAGTCTCACTACTCACTAATCCTAAACCGTAACTCCTATTACCGGGTAAGTCTCAAGGAATTAAGATAAAGAACTATAACCTCAAACTAACAGACCATCTAAGGGAATAGAATCAACCTTTACCGGGTAAGTCTCAGGCTAACTCACAAAGATGGGATGGAAGCACACTCAAACCCCAATAAAGGATAAACCTTTATTACCTACACTTATGATCGTTGGTAAACAAACTAAGGAATTACCGGGTAAGTCTCATCCTAAGCTTGCTTTGAATCAGAAAAGGTGTAATAAGAATAGGATTTGGCAAACTCTAACACTTAACTCTCAGTTTAGGATCAGACAAGTCACCTCGGTCAGCCAGATTCCACCCTGGCCGAGATGTTCATCGACTGAACGAGATGCTTAGGGTTAAGGTTAAAGACTCGAACTTTCAGGGTTCTACTGGAATCTAAGATTATTCTATCATTGTTTTTCCCACAACCTTCAGCCAATCACCCTAGAATCACATAAGGAAATTAGCCACTCATCATCATTATGAAAGTATTAAATATATGGGAAGAAGGTGAATATTTGAACAAGAAGAATTCAATGAAAAGACTTCAATAACTGAATCAAATATCACAACAAAAGCGTTCCTTGGATATAAATCCAACAAGAGAAGACAACAAGGAAGGGAATTAAAGACAATCTTACAAAACCCTCCAAAAAGCTATAAAAGCTATGATCTTCAATCTTCCTTCAACCTTCAAAAAGGTTCTTCGAAACTCCCAACTGGAGTATGGCTGCTGCGTGCTATAAACCCTGATCGATGGTATAGCATGATGTTGGATTTGTGGAAATCCAACCCTTTTTATAGGAAAATAACCCTCCAAAGATAATAAATCTTAGAAAGATATTTTCCCATAAATATAGGTAAAATATATGATTCTGCATATCTTCTTCCTTCCAGGAGCCAAGCCCAAAAATATAAGATCACCTTCCAAAGATAAAAGATCTCAGCCAAGAATAAAATATTCTCGCCGCGTCCTAGGTGTTCGCCTCGGTCGAGTCGGCGTCTCTAGATCACCTCGGTCGAGATGAATTTCTGGTCAACCGAGGTGAGTCATAACTGAATGTGAAATCTCTCAAAACTGGTCCAAAGTGAATCTTTAATCCATGGCTATGCTCCCTGGATGTAGCTCCAAATGACTCATGACTCCTTTTACTCCTTTTTGATGCAAAACGTGCCATTTTACCTACAATTACAGCAAAACTAGGTGTAGACCTCGATTCCCGCAAAGGTAGATGAAATGGTAATATAATCACATATTATACATGCTAACATGCAGATTATTGAAGATAAAACGTCCAAACAAACCCCAAAATATAGACTATAATTCATGCTATCAGTAGTGGATCGGCTAACAAAGACCGCACGTTTCATTCCCATCAAAGAAATGCGGCCGGTAAGTCGATTGGCAGAGGAGCTCACTAGACATATAGTGCGACTTTATGGAGTACCTAGGACTATATTCTCTAACAGAGACGGATGGTTCACCTCAAGGTTTTGGCACCAAGTGCATGCCGTCCTAGGTACGAGTCTGCAGTTCACGACTGCTTATCATCCTCAGACCGATGGTCAGTCGGAGCGGACCATCCATATTCTAGAGGATATGTTGAGAGCTTGTGTGCTAGACTGGGGGAAGGTGTGGCCAGATCAGCTTCCCTTAGTGGAGATTTCATATAACAACAATTGGCACGCATTGATCAGGATGGCTACTTATAAGGATTTATACGGACAGAGATGTCGTACCCCGTTTTGTTGGGATGAGCCGAGTAGTGCTAGCGGTGTACCACCGGAGCATAGATGATGATATGTCTCGAGTAGCGGTGATCCGAGAGTGGATGTTAGCAGCACAGAGTCGCCAGAAGTCTTATGCAGATAAGAGGCGCAAACCTCTAGAGTTCAGGGTTGGAGCTCAAGTATGGATAAGAGTGTCTCCGACACGAGGTGATAGACGTTTTGGCTTCAATGGGAAGATGAGTCATAGATACGTCGGACCTTTCGAGATTGTTGAGCGAGTTGGAGAGGCAGCATACAGACTTGATTTGCCACCGAGACTAAAGGGTGTTTATCCCGTCTTCAATGTGTCTCGCTTACGGGAGTACGTACCCGACCCGAGACACGTCGTCAGTCACGAAGATTTAGTGGCCGAGCCAGACCACACGTTCGAAGAGCATCCGGTAGCTATTTTAGAGCGTAGTATGAGACCCTTGTGATCGAAGTACATACCGGTAATGAAGATTCAGTGGTCGATGCAAGGAGCTGATGAGGCAACTTGGGAGACAAAGGATAATATCCAAAGGAACTATCCGGAGTTCTATGTTGATGTGGTTGTACCTATAGCGTAGATGTTGGAGTTTTAGGTTTTATGGTTGAGTTGTGTTTACGCTTTTGTGATGTTTTGAGTTATGTGCCTCGAGTGGAAATATATGAGTTGAGTACAGTGTTTAGGCATTGTGGTTGTGTGATCTTGTGGTTCGTCTCAAGTTTTGGGACGAAACTTGTTTTTAGGGGGATTTGATGTAACAACTGATTTTTTAGTTGTCACCACGCTCGCGGTGACAATGGCCGTCCCGGCGGCAAGCAGTGTCTGTCACCGCCCCCGCGGTGATAGTGGTCACCCCTGCGGTCAGCCGTGGTTGCGGCGGGGTCGAACCACGGGTGCGGTAGACCTAGTTCGCGAAGATCTTCTTTCCTTTTTCGTTTCTATCTTGTTTTCTTTCATAGAAGATCCAATTTTATATCTTTGGGCCGGCTTTCCTAGATCTTCTAAACCCTAAAATGTCCTTCCTTCTATCTTTTCCCACCGGTCCTATAAATTCCCGTCTTCTCTTCTTTTTCCCGTTTCTTGCATACGTTCTTCTTCAACCTTGAAAGCTGCAGCGTTTCTTCCTTGTGATTTCTTGCTGGACGTGTAAGTCTTCTCCTTCCTTGTTTCTCCCTCACGTTCATGTGGTATTGCATGCCTTTTCCTTCTGCTTTGCTTTCTTCTTTCGTTCTTCCTTTTCTTCTTCTTCAAGGATCAATATCGAGTCTTGATTCTTGTTGGCGTTCCCGTCGTTGATACGTTGATGTTCACAGGCTCCCTCGGTTGAGTTGTGACGTCTGTGTATGTGTGTTGAGAGAAACAAACTTTGGCCTTGACTGAGTTCCTTGTTGTCGTAGGACTCGACATCGCGTTCTATCACGCCCCCACCCCCGCGCCCTGTCCAGCCGCCCCTGCGGATCTTGCCCAGTACCTCCCCTGCAGTGTTGTATGCCGCCCCTGCGGTTTTGTATGTAGTGTTCCCGTCTTTGGTAGCTGCTTTCTTCCTTGCTTCCCTCGTTCCTACCTTGAGTTATGTTGGATGTTGTTGAACCTTGGTGATCTATAAGACTAAGTTTGAGACCTGAGCTTGTGGAGATCTCTTAGAGATCATTGAGACTAGAAGTTATAGACTTCTAGCAATCGTTTCATTCCTGATATGTTATGCCTTGTTGAGCAGGCTTTCTGTCCCTCTTCTTGCGGGAAACTGAGTTATTGTTGACCTTTGAGTTACCTTCGAGTGAGGTAAGTCCCCTGGACTTACTTAGTTTCATTCTGTTTATTGGTTTGAGTGTATTGACTTGTTTGCGTTATTTATTGTTATAACGGATAACAGGACTAGGATTGACCTTTATAACCGTAATTAGCCTAAGTGTATGATAATCGGTTGGTAACCACTTGTCTAGTTCTACAGGAGACTACGAGGTGCTCTTGCAACCCAAGCCTGTAGGTAACGGATAGTACTAATCTATTTCTGTTGGTAGACGGAAGCAAGGCGAGTTTCAGGAGACTCTCGTGTGACAAAAGAAGTTGAACTAGTAAAGGATAACTTAATTGAAGATAATAACGGGTTGAGCGCGAGCATGTTATATGTTATATTACCTTATGTGTGTTTGTGCCTTTATTGTCTTTCTGTTATCTAGAATGTTAGCTAACGGTTTATACCGATGTTGTAGATGCCTTGCGAATGTAGGTGCTACTGAGTGATCCGGATGGTGTGGTCAGCCGTGGTTCCCGTACATTATAGGACGGGATCGGGTTTATATTTTAGTTGTTGATTTCCCTTTGTTTTGCACTCGGTTGTGAGTCTTTTACGCTTTCCATTGTTATAATCTTTGGTTTTATATTGAGTTTTAATTTTCATTTATTTGTGTCTTGTTGTAAGATCCATTGTGTCGTTGCTACTTTGAGGGTCGGGACCCATTGTGAGGTCTTAGCCCGTAGCGCTTCGACTTCCCAAAACTTGGGGTGTTACAGTCATCAACACATAAATTTCTCTACAATCTTGGCATACACAACATTCACGCAACTATATATCTAAGAACCCCTCAACATATCTAAACTATACAAAACAAGTCCATATAAATCGTTTTCTTCCCAGACAACAATCAACAAACACTTTCAATCAAACAATATTCATATAAATACAATTATCCTAATAATACATCTAATTTCACCAAGACTTCCAAATCTACAACCAACTGTAAAATATAAACCAACAACCTCAATCAACATTACAAACACAAATAACACACATTTATATACACATAATTACTTACAAAATTAACACTATTTCAGAATTAATTTTACAAAACCCCCAAATCGTATATTAGGGTTACTAGGGTTGTTGCGGTTCCGAAACTCACTCGAAATGATTCAACTGCGCCCACTAGAAAAGAGAGAAGGATGACCGGATCTTCTAAGGTGGAAGTGTGGCGGTCGGAAGGCTAGGGTTAGGGATTCAAACAGGAGAAGGAGAAGAAGAACAAAATTGTTGCGACCAAAATGCTAAAGGAGAAAAGGAAGTATCTTGCGATCAAAGCTAATAAACACCGCAAGGAATTGCTATTCGAGCTACGAGGTCTAGTTTGATTGCATCTAAGTAAAGAAAGGTTCTAGGAGAAGTGCAAGTCGAAGCTATCACCACGTGGAGATGAACCATTGAAGGTGTTACATAAGGTTGAGAACAACGCTTATATGTGTATTGGAGCTTGAGGAAGAGTATGGTGTGAGTCCTACCTTTAATGTAGGAGACTTGAGTCCTTTGTGTCAAGTGATGAGTATGGTGATGATTCGAGGATGAACCATTTTCAAGAAGGGGATTATGATGACGGACTATCCCTTACGACCCCTACTACTCAAGGACCACTCATTCGATCAAGGGCAAGCGAATTGAAGAAGGAGAAGGAGGAGGAGGAGGAGGAGGAGGAGAAGAAGAAATCTAAACCATTATCAACATCTCCTACAAGTTCTACCATTGAAGCACCTATCACTAGATCAAAAGTAAGAGTCATTCAAGAGGAGGTTTTTAGCTTGTTGGTGTCTTTAGTTTCTAAGAAGAAAATGGGTGATCCTCTTGTGTCTAAATCTTCTTTAGTCACGTTGATGATAATTCCATCCATGGAGGACATAGAGAAGGCGTCATCCATACCATGCACACGTGTGGAAAGCAAGTATTGAAGCTTTGAAGCTTCTAAGTTATTTTTATTTTAATACATTTAAAGCTCTAGACATTCTAAAGGTAGTTTTTATCTTTTATATTTTTAGAATTATTAATTTCTTTTATTTTGGAGGCTTTTTGGCTATAAAGTCTCCCTAGGATCAACTTGGTCGAGTAGATTTTTCAACCAAATAATTTGTGAGATACTCGAATCTTCATTCACGAAGGTATCGTTTTATTCACTCCAATTCAATCAAAAAGAGAGCATTTGAATGAATCGTTGTGAGTCCTTGCTAGATTGTTTTTGTGTGTGTTAATCTCCTCAGAGATTGGTGCTCCTAGTCGATTCTAATCCCTCCTTGTGTTTGTCTCGATTTGAATACTTGTGTAAGGTTGAAGAAGGAAGGGTTAAGGTAAATGACGGACTTGTGTAAATGACAAACTTGTAAACTCAATGGACTTGTACTTGTGTAACCAGACCTTGTGTAAATGACGGACTTTTTGCCTTGTGTAACTCAACTTTGTGTAAACAAACGGAACTTGTGTAATTGAAAAATGACTGAGTTTGTTAACTACATAAATTTACATTGTAAATGAAATTGTGTAACTGAAATTGTACATTAACATTGTGTAATTGAAATTGTGTATTTATATTGTGTATCAACAAGATAATAACAAAGTTCAATTAGTTTAGCTGGTATAGGATGGGTGGGAGAGAGGGTCTCTCACCCAGAGTTCGAAACTCACTAACTACAAGATTTATATTTTGGATTGGACCTGAATTGTGTAACTCATGTGAGCCTTATTGGACTTGAGATTTATTAAATCAATTGAGTTTGGACTTAAGTAAACTGAAATTACCAAGTAACCTTTTTACTTAATCTAAATAAATAAGAGGGGCATACTTTGTCACCTAATAAGCAAAGAGTCTACTTGACGTTACATTAGGCAAAAATGGTTTACTTAACGAACTCACCCAAATTTTATAATTGCAGTTTGAAAGTTATGAAGTAAACATATAATAAAGACATCGTAACATGTACTTCCATCGAGCTTGAGGGTGACAATCTGGCTCTCATAAATGCAATTAACAAACAATGAAAACTACCTTGGAAAACAAATGTGATCATTTCTGATATTACCAGTATAATGTATGACTTTGAGCAAAGCAGCATTCATCATATTTTCAGGGAAATCAACATTGTGGCGGACAGACTTGTCATGCATGACCACTCTTCGGCGGGACCTGACAAGGAATTACCGAGGGATGTTGAAGACTTCATCCGTCTAGAAATTGATCTTCCCAATTACTTACCTTTGTATCAAAATAAACAAAAAGAAAACAAGTGGTCTAGGACCGTGTCTTTATATTAATGAACTCGACATTATATCTTTTTTATAATTTAAAACTTTATTATTTCATTATCAAAGTTACGAATGCTAAAAACATTGTAATATATATAACGAAAAAAATACACAAGCGTTTTGTACCGAATTTTATATTATACCTTTGTCTAATTAAAAACATTGTAAGTTCGGAAGTACATGCAATAAAAACATCGTAATATGTACAACGAAAAAAAAAACAAGTGGTCTAGGACCGCATATCTATATTAACGAGCTCAATATTATACCTTTATTATAATTTATTTATTTCATTGCAATAGTTACGAAGTAAACATATAATCAAAGCATCGTAATAAGTATAACGGAAATTAAAAAAAAAACTAACGGTAGGACCGTGTATATTAACGAATTTGATATCATAGTTTTTCTAGTTTAATTTTAATAACTACATTTTATATAATAAAAAAACACAATTATAAACCGTGGTTTTAAAATAAAATTAGAAAAATCAACAATCTAATCCCGTGTTCTTAGACTTGTGTAGGGTATTTTGCCATATGGTAAATATGTTTTATGTTTTGTTAGTTTAGTAAATATTTATATTTTTTTTGCTATTTTGGTTAAAAAAAAAACTTAATTGTTAGGTTTTTATTTATATTATATTTATGAATTTAAACAATTAATTTAGAAATTTATTTTTTAAATAATATGACTTTATTTTAATTAGATTAAATATCATTAAAAAAATCAAAACTTCTATTCATATTATATTTACTTTTGTTGTGAATAACATTATATCTTCTTTCCATATACTTTTATTCACATATCATTAAATTATAAATATATATATATATATATATATATATATATATATATATATATATATATATATATATATATAAAGTTCTTTTTAGAAAAATAGATTTAGTGTAGGGTTGGAATTGATGTACGGTACCTAGAGATAGAGTGTATATATGAAGTCTGCAAAAACTGAAACCCTAGTTTTGTTTTTGAGTCCCTACCAAATCTTGTATGTTACCTAAATAAATGCATGATGAAATATTCAAATTGACCACAAACTCAAATGTATAGTCTTCCCTTTTTTAGAGGCTGAAAGTGAAAGTTGAAGGAGGATTTGTATGTGTTTCACATGGGGCTTGGGAATTGGCATTTTTGTCATTTTGGGGGGTTGTGTTTTTAAATCAACCCCAAACCAAATTTTGTTTCCAGCACATAATTATTGACTCCTTTTCAAAATCCAAATATTTTACATGTGTTTTTGGACTTGTATGCATGTGAATGCACAAAACTTCAACTTCCTTTTTGGTATAAACAAACTTTAATTCATACAATACAAGAAAGGGTTGATGATGCATGTAACAAATTATACAAATTTATCTTTAACAACTTCATAATGAGTTTTGTGTTTTTTATACATTGCAGAGGGCAGAAAGAGCAGGACCCATTTCACCCATTTGCACAATCAAAGAATAATTTCCAAAACTCTGAATTCCCATTTCCCAAAAGATTGTCCTTTTTAATCCTTTCACTTTTAGATCCTAACCATAATTTTCCAAAACCATATCGGCATATCATGATTTTACATTGCTTATAAATATAAAACTACTAATTACAAAAATGTTCCTACAACTTACATATGGTGAGGTTTCGCTATCAAAGCATCAACTAAGAAAAACTTTCTTCATCTGAGCTCAATTGCCTTGTATACTGGAACCCATTTAAACCTTGAGGGAGCATCATCGGATTCACTGGAAGCGGGAGCATTGGGTTCACCGGAACGGGGAATTTGTGAGCCGAAGTAACAACAGTCCGATCATTAATCGTACCAACTTCCTTGCAAACCCGGTCAAGAATCGCGAGAAAGTCCCTTACCACCATGAAGATTCTAAAGGGATGAGCTTCTTCCTTAGCTGAATTGCCATGGAAGTACTCTGTTATCTCCTTCACCAAGGAGAGGGAGACGCTCTCTTGAGCTTGAACCCGAATGATTTCTTCCTCCGCTGATCTCATGAACTTGTTCATCGATTCAGAGAACTTTCTAGAAGACTCCTCAGAGCTGATCATCTGGTTCAGTCTCACTACTTCACCAATGTTTGCTAGCCCTCTTGAGAGCTTGGCAACCTCGCTGCTAAGAGCATCCGAGTCCATCCCAGCTGCCTTCTTCACATTGGTAAGATCCGAGCTCAGACCTGAAACTACTTGCAACCCGAGCTTTCTACACTTGGCATCATCATTTGCTGTGTTGCAAAGGCGAGCTCCTTCTGATCTTGTGATTTCCTGAACCACGAAATGTAAGAGGGTAGTCTTACCATCTGCACCCTTGACATCAACCAGCTTGAGCAGTGTGTCTAGCTTGAAAGCATGAGCATCACCACGGTTTGTCCCCACGTTCATTCGGTTTCCTGTTTTGAGCACAGCTTCTAGGAGTTTCAAGAACATCCGGCTGCTCCTCAGCTCGTCACATGCAACCTGTGAAATCCAAGGGATTGTTACAGACTTGCCTAAATAGAAACAACCCCATAAAAACCTTTCTAGGAAGTTTGATATTTATTTACCTCGAGAGTGTCAAATGACTTCCTGAGATACTCAATCTCAGAATCGAAATTGGCCATGTAAAGCATTGCTTCAATCCTCTTGAATGCGAAAGGAATGTCAATAACAGTCTTTAAGAACTTCTCAGCATGCCCGAGTTTGCAAGGTGAATCATCTTTATACTCCTTCAGTTTCCACTCTACTTCCTTGCTGGGAGCCATCTTCAACAAACTCTCAAGAAGCTCGGTTCCAAGAGTCTCCGCATTGCCTAAACGTTTGTTTAACCCACAAAGAATAAGAAAGCACTCATCATTGTTAACAATGATGCCAGTAAATCAATATGCTTATGATACAGCAACAAGTATACTACTGTACAACAAGGTAACACACATGAGAAGTCAAGTTTAGCATCTGATCTATTCAAACCCTAAACTCATGAGAGAAAACAAACAATATTTACATAGCAAAGAATACCATCAGCATGATCAAAAGCAACATTCTATGGATTTAGGGCACTGAATTAAAGTTACAAGTGAAAAGATCCAGCTACCTTCCAAGAGCGCCTCACAAACTTCCTCCACGGTCACATTGAGTGCCCTCAGTGAAATTGCAATGTTTTGAGCTTTCTTCGGATCAAGAACCCTATTCTCCTGCATTGGAGAGGGCTGAACCAATTTCAGGGGACTTGGTTTTGGCTTTGAAGTAGGTGCATTCACCACAAATAGAGTTTCAATCATTTCCTCATTCAATCTGTGCATTCAAAAACCAAATGTAAATTTCTTACTCAAAAATCTAGGATTCAGAAAATGCTAAATAAGAAAACAAGATTTCATTATTGATTTCTTACTTGAATGAGCTACATCTGAGCTGATCCCACACCATCTCACGGTCAGAGCTCGCCCTCACCTTATCCCAATGCAGAGGCTTCAGTTTTGGCTTCGGAGTCAAATCGTTTGCATCTGCAGAGTCGCCATTCGGACCGCCAGACACACTTGGTGAAACAGTAGAATCTACTGCTCTAGCAGGCTCAGCAGTAGGAGCTACTGGTGTAGCAAGTGGCAAACGACTGACCGGAGACTCTGACCGCCTCATTGCTGGTGGTGGCGGCGGAGGTGGTGGTACTGGAGGTGCTGGTGGGGGGTGGGGTGGAACGTAGGATGCCCGGATGTTATTGTGATCTGAGACGTTCGACAGTCGGTGCAGTTCAGGAGATGAATGCTGGCTTCGCCTAGACGAGGCACCTGGAGAAGGTGGATTTGATGGCAGGCGCCTGCTGGAGAAATTCAAAGACGTCGGGTTAGAGTGTAAGCTGCGACCAGAATCGCTCAGTAAGCTAGGAGAAGCTGGAAAAGATCTGCCGTTTGCGCCGAAAGATATTCTCGGAGAAGATGATCTGCTCGCAGTCGATGATATCGGAGAAGTAGTTGAGTGCGGCGAAGCCATGGGAGAGTCTGACATTTTCGTTGATTCAGGAGAGTAAATCCTGTTTCCACCGCCTAAAAATCTCGGGAGCTTAATGGAAGAAGATTTCCGGCTTGAAATCGATCTGTCTGACGCCGGTGACAATTGATTTCGATCAAAGACCGACCAATCTTTTGCTGGTGAACTTCGCCGGCCAATCGCTCGCAGCGGTGACAGCCTCGGTGATTCAACTGGAGATGACATTCTACTCGAACTTGAACCGTTGATCAACAACGGCGATTCTTCTGCTTCTTCTTTGTTCCTCGCATCTGAATCTCTCTCGGGCGATATAGACAAGTACGCAACAGGCGGAGGAGGAGAATGGCCGAAAGACATCGGCGGAAGCTGCGGTGACGGTGGCGCAATGGGAGGCGACTGAGATTGCATTTCCAAAGCATAATCGGGAGATTTCGGCTTCGAGCTCTTAGGGCTAGCGCTCACAGCTGGAGAGATACTAAGTGATGCCGATCTCGTTGGGGAGCAGGTGTCCGACGAAGAGGAACCCGACGAAGAAGACGTAGTATTACTTCTTTCATTGTCCATAAGCTGCTCAGCCTGAACAGCGGCAAAGATTCTCCGTGACCCCGATTCAACTCCAAGGAAGCTCTCTCTTCCACTAGCAGATCCTCTGGGAGAGTAAAACGATTCCTCCTCATCCTCCTGAGCAGCAGAAATCCCCTCCAGATTGGGCCGCAAGCTCTGGCGAGCAAGCGGCGGGAGAGGCTGAAGCTCAGGCGAATCCATCTTCCTCGGCTCAAATCCAGCAACTCCTCTACCACCTCCCCTGGCAGAAGCTCCATTGTTTCCAGCTCCATCAACGGCTCTAGAGTTCGCCAAAGTACCAAGGTAAAGAAACTCGGAGCTGTTATTGGCGCTATTCCTCGGCCTCTTGGGAGGAACAAGTGGCGTAGGGGTCTCCGGAGGGCGAGTACGGTCAGATCTAGAAACAGCAGCAGAAGATTTAGTCTCATCCTCACGGCGGCGGCGGCGGCCACGGAAGTAGAGGAAAAGGGAGAGAGCAGCGATGGCTACGGCGCATACGGAGAGGGCAACAGTAACGGCAACGAGAGCAGGGGAGACGTGCTTGTGAGGTGAGGAGTGCGGGAAGTTGAGAGAGGAGATGTTGGCAGGGAAAGAGGCTAAGCCAGTAGATGAAGGAGGTGAAGGAGGAGGTGGTGGGGAAGGGTAGGTAGGGAAGAAAGGGGAATCATCGGGAGTAGAGCCGGTGAAGGGATATTTGGGAGAAGGAGGTGGAGGAGAAGGGGGATCGGCTGGTGATGGAGAAGATTCAACCGGAAAGAATGGCTGATGGAGGATACGACGGCCGATCAGAGTGGAGGAAGTCGCAGCGATGAGGAAATGAGGGAGGAAGAAGAAGAAGAGGAGGAAAGGGAAGGAGTGGGTTGCCCTGGAGGGCATTGTTGTTCTGCTTCCAGTTTCTTCCTCTCCCCGTTAATGGAGTCTCTATGGCTCAGTCTATAGTCTGGGTAGTGTACTTATCGCTGAGACGCTAAAGAAAAGAAGAAAAAGAGTGAAAGTGGGGGGAAATGTAATCTAATTTTTGGGTACAGCTAAGAATTCACTCTTGTTTTTCCCTTGACTTTCCTGGGGCACTACTTTTTCCTTTTTCTTGTCATGTTTTAGGGATTGTTTAGTACCACCATTTCTCCTTCGCCAAATATTTATTTTAATCAGCGTATCAACGCCCCTTATTGTGCTTCATAATTGTAATGAATGGACTATCTACCCAAAAAAACTCAACCAAAGATTATCATACACCTTCAGCTTTACAATCATCACATTATTTCAATATGTCTATATATGAACCAACTTTTTACAAAATAAATCTAAATATTCATAACAATATCAATAAACTAAACCATCAAAAATATAAATTAATTTTTTTTAAAAAGACATACAATAAAAATTTGGATCTTTCTGATCTAGCAAAAATTGTACGGATATCTTATTTGGTATACAAGAAACATGATCATATTTCAAAATAAGACTAATATATCTCAAATTCTAAATATAGCATTGTTCAATTCATAATTGACAGATAAAGGTAATCTGGATAATGAAATCGAATAAGGTTAAAAAAAAGGAATTTTGGTTTGGTAACTTTACGATTTAGTTTTTTCAGTTCGCGATCACTAGTTTTGTTTTCTTGTGAGTCCGTTCATGTGTTGTCTTTTCTGATCGTTGACCTGTAGATATGTTTTTATTGTTTGGAGTCAACACGGTTCGATTTTATTTTGTGTTTTATGTCCCTTTTCAAATAACCGTTATAAGAGAATAGAAAAATAATCAGAAAATCTATATTATGTTAATTTTAATTATATTAAAATCCAAATTTTATTTATTTACTTTTTTTTATAAGTTGACTTTATCTAAATTGTAGAAAAATAGTTTTATTTAAAAAATCAAATAAATTATTAAAATTTTGTGTTTTGATGGGCTTTATAGTGCGCCATCTTCCTCTTTGTTCGGATGGCACGTAGACCCTTCCTCTTTCTACTTGAGTCCCAATTGCTCGTACCATCCTTTGTTTTAGATGTCCTTCTCTTCCTCACAAGTTGCATTATTCCTTGCTCATGTGTTGATTGTCCTCCTCTTCCTCACATGTTGCATTGTTCCTTCCTTATGAGTTGCTTCCATGTTGGGTTCTAGTCTTGAGGATGCTCTTGCATCATCTCCTCCTCCTTTAGAAGGATTTGACCTCAAATGCAAGCCTTCTTGAGTTGACTCATCTTGGGATAACTAACGTGGTGTTGTACCTAAATGAAACACAAGCATACACATTCCATTAGAGAAGGTTATGAATTCAACTTGTTGTAAATTAAGTTTCTCATCTCCGAGTGGAAAGATTTTTCCTTGAGTTAATGTCCTGGAATTCCTACATTAGGGGTTAGTAGCTTAATGTCACTAATAAACATAGAAATGCTATGATACCCTTCATACTTAAAGCGAGTGCATAAGGTGTAATAATAAGTAGCTACATGAGACCATGGATGTCCCAATAAACGTCATATATCAAGCACACATGCTCTATTAATGCGTCCATTATCCCCATGTCTTGCATGATTGCCAAGAATTGTCTGAATACAAACTTGAAGATAGGACAGTTGATTGTTATGTAGTTCGGATTTCTTACTGGTGGTATATCACTTAAATCCATCATGAATCTTGATGGTGTAATTGTTGGCCTTTGTGTGATCATGAGGCCGATTTTTTTAGTCTCCTTTGTGGTTTTCTTGTCCTTCTTTCCATATTATTCTGCTACTTCGTCGGGCGTCATAGGCTTTAGCACAAATTTTCCCTTTGATGGATATTGGTTGGTTCGTCCTTTGTGATCCACCTCTCTGTTGAATTGTACGTCATGGTCGACATAGAAGAATATGACAAGCTTGCATAGGAGCAATGTCACATAGGATAGTGTCCTCATAAGCTCCTATTTTGAATGCAATGTTGCTTGTCGTCTTATTTCCAGTCCTCTACAATCATTCATCCATCCTAACTTGTGGGTCGTGGATGATTACTAGTAGCAAGTGTAGTTTTTGGACGGCGTCAAGACTGACTAGGTTGCTACAACTTTCACTATCAATGATCATGTTGGAAACCTTTTCTTGGATCAAGCATCTTGTGTGGAACATGTTCTCTCTCTGGTTGTCTTCATTCTTCAAGAGTATGACACTCAAGTTTCTTCGATTCACTAAGCAATCATTATTTAAGAGGGACTTCCTCTTGGGAGCCTTCCAAATTTTCAACGGTTTCCTCTTTTATTTGACGTACCTCCATTGGTTTGCTTTTCTCAACAACCCACTCGATCTCTGGAGTTGTGATTTGACTACGAGGTGTGGCAGGTGGGATGAACCTGACAATGGCAAGATTGTCTTTTGTCATAGGATATTTGACTACAGGTATTGCGTTTTTAGTGTTATGATCTTGCATTTTTGGGGGAAGCTTCTTCTTCTTCTTGTGCATTGGGGCTTATTGTTCTCTTTCATGGAAGACCATTCTAACGGCTTATAAGAAGTTGAGAGGCTTGGCATGTTGAGATATAACAAGGCCCCCGTTCGTAGGTGGGTCGTCTAGGACCTTGTCGGTGAGTAGACAAGGTCCTTTTTCAAACGCAAGTAGATCTTCTTCACTTTTTGTTTCGTCTCGGGTTTTGGGTCGTCTAGAATCGTCTTCTTGCTTGTATCATGATTCATACTGACCTTGATCATTGATTACCAATGTCTTTTGTTAGGGCAGTCTCTCATTACGTGACCTTTTCCCTAACACTTAAAGCAAGTAATATCCTTAGCTTTAGTTGAGTTAGAAGAGTTACTTCCTTGAGGTGCCGGAACAGAGGTTTGAGGTGTAGTAGATGCTTGACTTCCCGATAGGGCTCCAATTTTGCGGCTAGCTTATGGTGAGTCCTTGTTTTGGTTGTTACTCCATGCTAGTGCAACTCTTCGGTCTTGATTCCTTGCCTTCATCTTCCTCTCGACTCGAATTAATTACTAGATGTAGCAAATCAGTCACGTTGAATAGGCGTATAGATCAACCTCACTTGTCAGCGAGGGATGGAGAATTCTTAGGCACCGAGTCATGGTGCACTCATCTTTCTCATACACATCAACTCGGACCACTTCCATTTCCATGGAATGTATGCTTCTTCAACACTCATTGTGTCCTACTTAAGGTTCTCTTACATTTGGCGTAGTTTCCTTCTATGGTGGAGAAGAACAAAACACGCTCTCATGATGGCTTTCATGTGATCCCGTGTAGTAATGTTCACATCTAGACTTTGTCTTTTTTCCTTCACAAGTTAGTTCAACAAATTAAAGCATAATTAGTGAATTCAAGCGCAACATATTGTACCTTTCATCCTTCAAGGACGTGGTGATAGCTCCAGATTTTTTCTATCTTATCTTCCCAAGCTAAGTAGATATCCTCATCATATTTCCCTTCAAATGGAGGAATTTTAGTTTTGGCTCTTGAGAACATCTATGTTTCTTGATCTTGGTCTTGTGAGGCCTCTTCATCTTCATCCTCAAATTGATGGCTCGTTGGATTATACCATCGGGTTGCATAATTCCTTGGACAACGGGTCGGCGGGGCCGTGGTGGAGATCCTTAAACCTCATATTCTTCCCCTTTTGTGGTAGTGGGGGTGGAGGAGGTGGTGGTGGTAGTTGTTCGGGTACTCGGGTGTCGATTTGATCGAATTTTGCGTTAAACTGGTCCATCTACCTCTGGAGATTATGTAGGAAGTCGTTTATTCTAGCTAACATATCCCTATTATCAACATTATTCCTTGTAGAGGACATATTCACAATAAACAAACGTGTTAGGTTAAAAATAATCGAAACTACCCACTGGCGGATTTTCTCTTTTTTTTTTTTTACCCCTCACTTTTCTATATTCACGCCAAACTTATCTTATCCGGTTCGCGAGGCTCTCCTGCACTTGACAAGTAAAACTTTTCAACTAAACACAGGTTAGTCCGTTCAAATGCTACAAAACGACAATAAGAATAACCTTAATCTCAATTAAACACATGTTTGAAAGGACTCAAAAGGAAATAAAATCAGGAATACAATGAATTCTATTAAAATAGGATTCTCAAATCTTCTTAAAAATCTTAAAATACAAATATAAACCATAATATAAAATTAAAATATGTAACTTAACCGATTGGAAAAAAAAGATCGTATCCACAAGAAATTTATTAAAACCTCACCAACCACATTACTAAACATACCTTAATTCACCTATCTAGCTATTTTTAGATCACACATAATTACATTAACATATATGAATACGTCTAAGACTCTAAATTAGTGTATATATTTGGGAGTGTGAAATTCTAATTTTCGGATTGAATATTTGGCTAAAAACAGTTAGATCGAGGGAAAGAAAAAGAAAACATTTTTAAATATTATAAATTAACTAAATCCAAATAAAATAGTTCATTTCTAATTCACTTGTATGAAATTTAATGAGCCAATTAAACTGGATCAACAATGCGGGACATGACTTCACTAAAATATTTCATGTGACTGGTGCATGGGACGACTTCACAACTTTACGATACGTGACGGTGAATGACGTGGTTACACGATTTTATGATAAGTGTCAATTTAAATTTATGTTAGTTATATATGAATTACGAGATGGTGAAATTTTTGGTTTAGAAAGTATAACCTTTTAATTAGATTTTCCTGAATTATAAGAAATAATAGAAAAAGGAAGTAAATATCATTTTAATTAATTTTAGGTGAATTATATTATTTAGGATAATCATAACTATATATTTTGAATGATGAAAATTATAAGTTTTGGATAGTTCTATGATCCAATATATGAAGAATATTGCAAGGCTTGGAATTTGGATGACTCAAACATATCTGATGAGGCCACAATGTGTAAAAGAAAAAGAAAGGTCCCGTTTGGGAAAGAACCAAAAAGGAAGGGGCGTGTTTGTGGTTTTACTTTTACTCCATTATTCATTTATAAAGATTCTGAAAAAAGAATTTTGTTTTAGCCGTTGAAAATTCACTTTTTCTACATTTTATTTTGTGAAAATCAAACTAATAAAGTTTCTTATAAAAATCAGAGTATAAGCTTTTTGCCAACAACATTACCGTTAATAACTTTTTAAGCAGCATTAAGCAACTAATTACTGATATAAGTAAGCTGCTAAACACTGTGGATGTAATTATGATTTTACAGTTGAAAAGCTAATCGTGGCAGTAAGAATCTTCTAGATTACATAATTGTTAATTGTGGCAGTGAGTATCTGTCTAATATGATTAGTGTCATTTTGACACATGAAATACAACATCCTTACACGTGAATCTATCATTGTTATTACAGTACAAATTATTTGAGTTCCATAATGTATAATTAAAATATTATAACATTAATTATTTAATTATTAAAGTTATAAGATAAACTGAATTAAATTAGTTATGCCTCAGAGTATGTATATAATTATTTTAACTTAAATGTTACATTTAACAACAAAGTAGAAATTCTCCAAAAGTACACACATTTTGATAGAATTAAAAATTAAAAGATTAAATAGGAAGCGGGGATGTCTAGTGGATTTTCAACACAAATATTGGGTGCAAAAAGGCAATACAAGAAATTTATAAGTAGACGAAAAAAAAAAACTAAATTCTACCATAGGAAAACAACAGGAAGAAGGAATAAAAAATGATCACAACGATTATAAAAAATGACGGTTTGGTATTGTCTAGAGAGAGTATATCAATGACGAATTTTTAAGAGACTATAAGGATTGTTTTAAAGCGTCAACAATTGATCAAATTAAACTCCAAAACCAATTACAAGTCATCAATAAGGAAATATTTGTTTCAGATAACAATAAGCTAACATTGTCATTCTCCACAAAGGAAATTTAGGATGCTCTGTTCGACATTGGAAGCGAAAAATCATTGAGCTCTAATGGGATGCCCGTCGGTTTTACCAAAAATCAAACTAATGATGAGGCAAATTAATCATACATTATTGCACTTTTACCTAAAATAGACAACCCATCGACAACTGCCACTATAAACCTATAAGTCTAGTATCAACTTGGTACAAAATAATTGCAAAGATTCTTACTAAAAGACAAAGTGTAATCCTTCCTAAACTTATACACCCACTACAAAGTGCATTCATTAAAAATAGAGCAAATCAGGATAATGTGCTTATAGCACATGAAATTTTCCATGGCTTAAAAACGGGTTCATGGCCATCAAGCTAGACATGGAGAAGCATATGACAAAGTAGAATGAGAATTTTTGAAAGTGGTATTACAAAAATTCAGTTTTGGAGAAAATTTTCGGGATTGGGTTCAAGAATGTGTCTCTACAGTCTCATACTCCATCATACTTAATGACTCTTCTACCAATATTTTTACACCACACAAAGGACCCCGCCAATGCGACCCCCTTTCCCCCCTTCTATTTAACCTTTGTGTTGAGGTAACAGCAAAAAATATACAACAATTGGCAATCGATAATCCTAGGGACGTGGGATTTTCTATCATAAAAAAATGGAACAAGAATACATTTCCTAGCCTTTATTGATGATAGTTATTATCTTCACAAAGGCTAATGTAGAAGCAAGCAATAAGACCATATCAGTTTTAAAGGACTATTGTGATATCTCTGGACAAGTCATTAATTATCACAAATCTGCGTTCCAAACAATTGCAAAACCAACCTACCTAATGCAAAACCAAGCTACCTAATGCAGGCATTCATGTTACCAACTAGTATCCACCGCGAGTTGGACCAACTTAATAGGAATTTCTTTTGGAACAAGGGTCCTAACTTCCATCCTTTAATTAGCTAGGACAAGATCTGTAAACCAAGTTCACTGGGAGGTACTAGAATTAGAAAAATGGAAGATATGAATAAAGCCTACAAATGAAACTTCTATGGAAAATCATGGTAGAACCGGACAATATTTGGGTAAAAAATGTGGAAGAAAAATATCTTAAAGGTTCATGCATTTGAAATTATCATTGTGGATCTAATATTTCATGGCAATGGAAGAAACTAGTAAAACTAAGCGAAGATTTTGACAAAGGGCTTAGATGACGAGTAGCTGATGGAAGGGCAGTCAGATTCTAGAAAGACATATGGTTAAATGACAAACTACTCATAGATCTAGTGACTAATACAGACATGATAAACCAAAATGAAATCACCCATTCATATATCACTAATAAGGAGTGGAATCATCATTTGTAATCGACTAACCACAATACTGCCTACAAGCATCATTGAGAGAATAAAAAATTACAACCTTCCTAACAACGAGATTAAGGATAGACTATATTGGGCGGTAAATGATGACGGATGATATTCGACTAAATTGGCTATGAAAATGATTCAGAAGCGAAAAGTGGGGGTTACCATGGATAAGACGTGGATATGGAAAATTGACGCCATGCCTAAAGTTAAAAATTTTTTGTGGAAATTAACGCTTGATGGATTACCTAATAAGCAAAATCTCGATAGACTAAAAATTCTAGTTGTGATGAATTACGAATTCTGTAATCACCATACAAAATGTGCAAAGCATTTTTTCTTTCAATGCCCTTATATGACAACTTCTGTTGAGAACACCAAAATATCTACCACTTTACAAAACTATGATCTGGATAATAGGATACATTGGTGAGGCTATTATGGACCTTAAAGAAACAATTACATCTTTTGAATTTAGATACCTAACTTTCATTTAGTGGATCATTTGGATGGTTAGGATTCAGTTCATTTTACCAAAACAACGATTCCACAAAACCTCAAATCATTAGCCCTAAACCAGATTGCTGAATGGGAGCAAGCAAACAAAAATCTGAACAAAACCGACACAAGAACCATGGAACAAAGAAGAAAAACAAAAAAACATAAAATGGAAACGCCTAGAAGAAGGAACCTTTAACCTCAATTTTGACGCCTCGCAAAATTCTACGAACCATTACTGTTTTGATTACATTATTAGGAACCGTTGCGCCGCCCCCAACGCCTTAGGAAGCGGCAGATGCAATGCAAAATCAATTTAAGAAGCAGAAGCACTAGCCCTTAGGGAAGGCCTAAAAAGGCCAAGGGGATAGGAGTGATTTATATTGATTGAAGGCGATAACCTGATGCTCATTAATGCGATTAATCAAATCTGAAAACCTCTATGGGGTTTGGATATGATCATCACGGATATATCAAATTTGATCTCGGAATTCTCTAACTCCCTAGCACAACACATTTACAGGGAAATTAACACGGTCGCGGACAAGATTCCCACGCATGGACACAACCTCGTAGTGGGCGTCAATGTTATTCCTCAAAATGTTCAAGACCTCATCCGCAAGGATGTTTTCGGTCGATCGATTTCTAGGAACTGATCTGCCTTATTCTCTTACCTATGTATCAAAAAAAAATAATTATAGTTTCGGAATTGTTACGAGGGATTTTAGGTACACGACGATGGATTTTACAAACGCACGATATATTCGGAAATTTGTAACCGTAACAATTACGGGCCGGTTCCGAAACAGTGCAAAAAAAGTAATTTTTTCCTCCTAACATCTAACATGGTCACGGTTTCCGAAGTTGTATATATATATATATATATATATATATATATATATATATATATATATATATATATATATATATATATATATATATGGGTTATAATTCACGAAGAAAAATCATCACAGTTTCGGAACCCGTAACCGTGATGGTTACGGGTTCCGAATGCGCCGTGCGTTTTTGAAATTTATCATCGTGCGTTTACGAGTTTTGCATTTTAAAAAAAACTATTCTGTATTGTTTTTATGAGAAAATTGTCTAAACAATACCCCATCTTTTGGGCTGACTAAACTTTAGTACCCCATCGTTTTAACTATCAGAACGGTACCTCGTCTACTGACCCCGACCAAAGATTGGTACCTCGATCACTGTTCATCTGTTAAACCATCTGAACGGTGTTAAATATTAGGGGAAAAATTGTCCATGTACTATTTCATTTTTAATTTCCTTTTTTGATGTCCTTCTTTGATGATGAGTATCCATGGCTTCTCTCACCACGTGGACTGTTGCTTCATTTATTCTTTTCCAATATTCTTTATTTTATTTCTCAAATAAACCTAATCTTCTTCGTTGTTCTCTTCTCTCAACTTTCACCTACTCGATACCCCTCTCTTCTTCTTCTTCTTCTTCTTCTTCTTCTTCTCATATTCTCAACTTTCGGCTTGAGGATGAAGGTCAACAGAAGATGAAGGAGAGGGATCTATAAAAATTGAATGCCCTGTTTGGGTGTTCGGGTGATGACTATTTGGCTTGTAGGCTCGATAGGGTTATTGATTTTGAGATTTTTTTTCCTGGTGTCGATGTACTTCTCCTTTCCAAAATGACAAGGAGGTCCTGGGAAGTAAATCGAGTCGAGGAAGCATGTGTGAGTCTCGAATTTGCTGGAATCAAACTCCGATTTTTGTGTGAGGTCATTTCTTGCCAAATCTGCTGCTATTCAGGTCCTGGGAGTGTAATACCCCGAATTCTCAAAACGCGGGGCATTACTGGTTGAGACCTCACAATGGGTCCTGACCATAGTTTGACAACAATATTACTAGGATCTTGCAACAAGACACAAATAAGAAAAACCGAAATCCATGAAATAGTATTTTTAAAGGAATGAATGCAACAACGTCTAACAACCTATAGTACTTAAACAACGAAAAAGACTAACTGTCTTAACAAGAGGAAATAACAACAAAGCAACAACCCAACCCCCACTCTAAGGAGTACGGAGACCCGGCTGACCACTACTTCCGGATCACTCAGCTGCTGCTCTAACCTGCGGTAAATCTAAAAACAAAATTGAACAACCATTAGCTAGCTATCTAAACATTAGAAGAATCATAATAGCACACACACACACATAGCAAAAGTAAACACTCATCATGCTTTCAAACAATCCATTTATTGTCTTCATTTAAGTCATTCACTCTTACTAATGATACTTATTTTGTGACACGAGGGATTCCCAAACCTCGCCTCTGCCCCCGTGTAACCATCATGAATGGATCCGATACATCTCACCTTGTACCTGTATGGTTTGGGTATAGAGAACCTTCCAGTCTCCTGTCAGAGCTGGGCAGTGATGTCACGGCCCGTTATACATACATTTGGGCCTTAATAATAATAATAATAATAATAATAATAATAATAATAATAACAGCCGTCCTAACAAGTTGTTATTATGAGCACACAACACACACACCACCATTATCACTCAACTAACATCCAGAAACTAGCTAAGTAAGTCGCAAGGACTTACCTGAATCAAATCACACTCTAACCAATCTCAACTCGGTCCGTACTCGTGTTAACTCATACGCTTGTCAAATAAGGCATGTGGATCAAAATTACATCCCCAAACTCTTAGAAGTTATAAACTTCTAAGATGTACAATCTTATGAAGAGAGATTACGGAAAAGGCTCTCTTAAGGTAAAAAGACTATTTTACCCCTGGTCTTGGAAACTCTAAAAATCTATTCTTAACTCCTAATATTTTCTTTTTGAACTTGTTTCCCTAATATGGTTCTCAAGGTTAGCTTACTAAAGGTTATGAGGTTAAATCCCAAACACTCATCAAGAAAACAACATCATTCCCTTCCCGGTTATTATTCTACTCTTATACCTATGTGTATAAGTATATATATACGTTACCCTTACTAATCTATGTATATCTTATGTATATACACTCTATTTATTCATCTATATACACTTGTATCTCTCATCTCATACCTATATATACATATCTATGTATACGGCATTGCTACTTATATATATTTATTTATCTTTCAACTCTTACTTCTACATATACACCCCTCTATGTACTGTATTCATACATAAGCATGTTTATATCTTCTGCTCCAACATGTATATACCTATATACATTCAGTACCCCTACACTTATATATACCTACATATACTCAGCACTTTTTTTACTTATATAATTCTATATACAACATACGACAGTGCACCGAGGCGGGAAGTACTCACCCGTCCAGCCTACTCGTCACACACTCGGAGAGGAATAACAACCCGGTTCGGTTCTGCAGGGTGGCGGTCGCAGAGGGTTCGAAACTGGCTCGCTTGTGCTCTACCGTTACACCGCTCCTCTGGTCGAGTACTACTGCAGCGAACACTGAAGAATAAACTGCCTGGTTTAACACAGGAAAATCGAAGAGAATGAGAGGGGAAGAAGACTACATCTGCTCACCTGTCTGTCGACTGAGAAGATCAAGTAAACCCGTTGGCGGCTGCTACGACGCTGAGATGCTCCCAGTCGGTTTGGAGGTGCTGTCGCCAGTCGTCCTCCTCGATGCTCCAGATCGAAACTGGTTCGCCGAACACTTGGTGTCGCCTAGTTGTAGTCGAACGTGGGAGGCTGGGTGTGCAAGTCTCGGCGAGCAGGTCTCGGCGTGCAGGGAACTGGGACTCGATTTGGCGGTCGAGCGTGGGAGGCTGGGTTGTGCAGAATGGTTATGTACAGCGGCAAGCAAGGGTAGAGTTCATCTGATATGGTTAATTAGGTTTAGGATTTTAGATTAGGTTAAGTTAAGAATTAGGTTAATTAACAACAGTAGGGTTAAATTACATTGTGGGCTGGCTGAAAGGTAAATGGTAGAGCAAATGGGCTAGCAGGAGGAGTATGGTAGAGCAAATGGGCCGGCAAGAGGAGTATGGGCCAGAAAAATTGGGTTGGGTCTGTTCAGCTAACTAATATGAACAGATTACTATATCGTTTTTCGCACGGAACCGCTCTTCGGTTTTATTTTAAATGTACAGAATTATTTCCGGTTACATAATTTATCATTTTATGTGAATCAAGGTCAGATAAAATGATAGAAATTAAATATCGTTTTATTTGAATTAAAAGAATAAAAGTTGGTGGATCAGAATCCGGTTGAAATTGGTATTAAACGGAGTTTAAAATTTTCGGTTATTACATTAGTGCCCCCTTAAAATAAGTTTCGTCCCGAAACTTAGAAGAAAGTATTTGACCAAACGACTTTCTTTGTATGATCTGGTTTCATTAACTCCCATTTTCTAACATGCAACTACTCGATCATTAACTTAGGCACATATCACATAAAACACAATCACACAAACCAATATAAAAACATGAAAGGTCAAACAAAACAACATCCGGGTACTAACTCGTCGGTATAGAAGTAACATTTAACCCCGCAAAGAACTCGGGATAATTACGTCTAATACTCTCCTTTGTCTCCCAAGTGGCCCCATCGGCTCCTCGTCTAGACCACTGGATCCTCAACATCGGTATCTCCTTGGACCGCAGACGTCTAGTACTGCGCTCCAAGACAACTACTGGGTACTCTGTAAATGTATGATCGGGCTCAACTATCAGATCCTCATGGCTGATGACGTGTCTCGGATCCAGGATGTACTCTCTCAACTGAGATACACGGAAGACCGGATGGACACCCTCTAGTCTCGGTGGTAGTGCCAAACGGTAGACAACCTCCCCAACTCTCTCCAAGATCTCAAAAGGTCCGACATAACGGGGATTCAGCTTCCCCTTAATGCCGAAACGCCGGAGTCCTCTCGTCGGTGACACTCTCAACCACACCTGAGCACCCACCCTAAACTCCAAGGGTCGACGCCTTTTGTCGGCATAAGACTTCTGACGACTCTGAGCTGCTAACATCCCTCCCGGACTAGGGCAATCCGAGCGATGCCATCCTGTATCTGATCTGGAGCTACTCCATCAGCTCTACTAGGCTCATCCCAGCATAATGACGTGTGACATCTCCTCCCGTACAAAGCCTCATAAGGAGCCATCCCAATAGACGCGTGCCAACTGTTATTATACGAAAACTCTACAAGTGGAAGGTGATCTGGCCATACTTGTCCCCAATCCAATACACAAGCCCGTAACATGTCCTCTAACGTCTGGATAGTCCTCTCAGACTGACCGTCTGTCTGTGGATGGTAAGCGGTAGTAAAGTGGAGACTCGTCCCTAAAGCAGTATGTACCTGCTGCCAAAATCTCGAGGTAAAACGTCCATCTCTATCGGAGACGATAGTCCTCGGCACTCAATGGAGTCTCACAATGTGTCTGGTGAACTCCTCAGCTAGACGACTTACCGGCCACGTTTCCTTAATCGGAATGAAACATGCGGTCTTCGTCAGACGGTCTACCACTATCCAAATAGCATCAAAACCTTTGTTGAGTCTCAATCCTGTGACAAAATCCATAGATATATCCTCCTACTTCCACTGTGGTACTGGAAGTGGGTGGAGCTCTCCTCTGGACCTACAATGCTCAATCTTGACCTGCTGGCACGTCGCACAGTGAGCTACATACCGAGCTACGTCGGGCTTCAAACCACCCCACCAGAAGGACCGTCTCACATCCTTGTACATCTTACTTGCTCCAGGATGTACTGAGTATGGGGTAACATGAGCCTCACCTAGTATCCTCTGTCTCAACTCACTGTCTGACGGTACACAAACGCGGCCTTGATGTCTCATCACTCCATCAACACCAATAGTGAACTGTGGTGCCTCATCTCGAGACATCCTGTCTCGGATCTTGGTCAAAGTCGGGCAATTCTCTTGCTTTTGTCGGATCTCATCCAACAGATCAGGAAGTAACTCCAAAGTAGCCAACTGACTATATGTATCAGGAAACTGAATCTCTATCTCTAACCAAGCCAAGTCTCTCTGCAACTGTGGCTATACGGTCAACCGGGCTATCGCCCTCTCCCAAGGCGTCTTCCGACTCAAGGCGTCAGCTACCACGTTCGTAGAGAATCTCAAGATCGAAGTCCTTGATCAACTCTAACCACCACCTCTAGAGGTTATTCAACTCCCGCTGAGTGAATATATACTTCATACTCTTATGGTCTGTGAAGATCTGACATGTCGCCCCATAGAGATAGTGACGCCAGATCTTAAGAGCATGGACTACTGCAGCCAACTCTAGATCATGTGTGAGGTAGTTCTCCTCATACGTCTTCAATTGTCGAGACACATAGGCTATGACATTACCCCTCTACATCAAAACACACCCCAAGCCTAGCTTGGATGCGTCACTGTATACCACAAAGTCATCTGTACCCTCAGGCTGTGCCAAAATCGGAGCAAACGTTAATATCCTCTTCGGTTCCTCAAAACTCTGCTGACACGGCTCAGACCAGACAAACTGAGTAGTCTTCCTCAGAAGACAGGTAAGTGGTCGGGCAATCAGGGAGAACCCTTCCACAAACCGGCGGTAATAACCTGCCAAACCTAGAAAGCTGCGAACCTCCTTAATATTCTTCTGAGGTTGCCAAGAAGACACTGACTCGATCTTCGTTGGATCGACCTTAATACCCTCAGCAGTCACTACGTGGCCTAGGAAAGCCACCTTTGACATCCAAAACTCACACTTGGATAGCTTAGCATACAACTGGCTATCCCGCAGAATCTGCAATATTGTCCTCAGATGTCCAGCATGCTCCTCTCGACTCCTAGAGTAAACTAGGATGTCGTCAATGAAGACCACTACAAACTGGTAGAAAAAGTCGATGAATATCCCATTCATCAACTCCATGAACACTGTTGGTGCATTAGTGAGCCCAAATGGCATTACTACGAACTCATAATGACCATACCTAGTCCGAAATGCCGTCTTAGTTATGTCCTAATCTCTCACCCTCAACTGGTGATAACCTGATCTCAAGTCTATCCTCGAGAACACGGACGCTGCATGCAACTGGTCCAACAGATCATCTATGCGCAGTAGTGGATACTTGTTCTTGATGGTGACTTTGTTCAACTCTTTGTAGTCTATGCATAGCCTCATCGATCCGCCCTTCTTCCTAACAAATAATACTGTCGCGCCCCAAGGAGACACACTAGAGCGTATGAAGCCCTTCTCTGCCAACTCCTCTAACTGCTTCTTCAACTCAAGCAGCTCTATCGGTGCCATACGGTACGGGGCCTTTGATAACATGATTTATGACTTAGGTTTAGGTAATCATTTAGATAGATTTCTCACTCATTCATGCATGATCTAGCACTAGTTCACGACGTTTGCGCTTAAATCATGTATTTTGTCGAGATAGACGTCTACGCGGACTTTTTCTTGCTTTATAGGTATTTTGGGAGATTTAGGAGCTTAAACGATGCATTTGAGAGTCACTCCTCGAGATGACACACTTTCGGATTCATTGGAATGCAAGCTAAGGGCTAAGGAGGACTCATAGAACCTTGCCAACACAAGCCATGCACCAAATCGAAGCTTAATGAACCAAGGCAACGCTGAAGCACCAAACCACGGTTCACTGGCACTTCCACGGCCGTGGAACCACCCGTGGTTTTTGCCAGACGGTTGTGACAGCTGTGCCACGATCTCATGGCCCTCTCTAGCATGGTGGTAGTATAAAAGTGGTCCTGCATTGCTGAGAGAAGGCATCTTGGAACAGCTATCCATTATCCACTATCATCCAATCAAAATACTCTCTCAACAAGAAGATTCTCTTGGAGAAGTTACCATTGAAGGAGCAAGAAGAGCTCCATTGGAGAAGAGAAGAAGAACACACCATTGCTAGACTTTGATAGCTTTTGTAGTGAAGAATTTCGGAATCGATTTCTAGAGTTGTATGAACCATTTAAACCTTCTTTTGGAAGGGTTGTGAGTCATTCTAATCTTACTTTGAGTTTGGTTTTGTTTGCTTCACTTTCTCATCTCTTTCTTTTCATTATCTTGCAAATGGAAGCTATGATTTTATGTTTGATGATTTCGATTTTTATCATGCATGTTGTAGGCTAAATAGATGTGATTCTAGGGTGAGGAAAGGATGGTTGTGGCTAGGACTATGATAGGATGGACTTAGATTTACCCTTGGATGAGTCACTCACTCGAACGAAACCTCTGTTAGGGTCCACGGTTTGCTCTTGCCAGTCCACGGCCGTGGACTTGGTAGAACAGCCCGTGATTCTCCCTGGTTCGATGGATCTGGCTTTAGATTGTTATAATGTTGAATCCTAGTGTTTGTTGAGTTAAAACTACCCTAGGGTGACCTAGTGTTAGCAACTAAGTTTTAGAAGAGACCTACCCGGTGATTCTTACTCTTAGATTTCAAAGATGACAAACCCTAGGTAGTGGTGAGCCTCATAAGCCGCCATTGGACTAAGTGTGCTAGGATAGTTGTTTAGGACTTACCCTTCCGAGACTTACCCGGTGAAGAAAGGTTAGATCCCTAGGTGACAATCCGGTTTGTGTAGAATTCCATTCCTTAGATTCTTAGAGACTTACCCGGTGATAAGATCTTAGGAACGGACTAGTGGACCATGAGACCTACCCGGTGATTGATCCCAATCTAGAAACACTCACTCCCAACACATCATAGTTAATCCAAGGAATGATTAGATAGCTTGAGTCTTATGCCATAACCGGAATTTCCAACCCCTAGAATCCGCTTTTCTCTCTTTGATCTATATCTCGCGTTTAGCTTGTTTGTTTGTGTTGATTCGTTAGCTTAGTTGATTGTTACTTTGCATGGTTCGTGATCCTTGATTGATCACCTAAAAACCAACCAAAAACATTGAGATTTTCATTTCTTTATTTCTTTTCTTTTCTTAACCTAGATCTTCACTAAACTTAATCATAAATCGAATCAATCTCACCTTAGTCTTTGTGTTCGACCTCGGAATACTATCCCTACTACAAACGTCCCGTACACTGCGGGTTCGCTAGGAGTTAGGAGAAATATAACGAGTATAAATTTAAAACCTATTGCGTATCACACACATCCTGAGCGTGACAACCTTCCAGATCGGTCTCGTGCCCGACTCTAACTCAATGCTGAAGTCAACGCTCCTCTGTGGGGGTAGTCCTGGCAGGTCATCACTGAACACCTCTGCAAACTCACATGCAACTGGTATCTCCTCTACTTTCAGGCTTTGCGTTCCTTCATGGCATAACACTAGAAGGCCTCGTAACCCTGTACTATCAGTCTCGCTGCTCTCACTGCGCTGATAACTATGCCGGACTTTCCGAGGTCCCAACCTCGGAATATCACCCTATGACCCGCCTCGGTGGCAACAGTCACTGTCCTCCTACCAATGTCCAAAACTGCTCCATGTCTCGTCATCCAATCTATCCCAAAATCACATCCTCATGAGCTAAGGGCATAACTAGAAAATCTAATAGCCAATCTCGATCTCCCATGCGAAATGGGACATCCATAAATCTCTCGAGTCCCTCTAACCTCACTAGTACAAATCATAAGTCTCTAGGGACTTTTTTTTGCATTACGCTAGGGAGTTTTTGAAGTCCCGTAAAACCTTTGGCCGAGAGCTTTTTCTCGGGAGTTTTTCTACAAATGCTGAGAGACAAAAATACTCTAGGGAGTTTTGTAAAAAAGTCCCAAGAGACATCTCTCGGGACTTTTTTGAAAAACTCCCGAGAGACATCTCTCGGGACTTTTTTGAAAAACTCCCTAGAGATATCTCTCGGGACTTTTTTGAAAAACTCCCTAGAGATATCTCTCGGGACTTTTTTGAAAAACTCCTTAGAGATATTTTTCGGGACTTTTTTGAAAAACTCCCTAGAGATATTTGCTGGGACTATTTTAGAAAACTCCCTACACATCTCTCGGGACTTTAATGTTAACTTATTTTAAAACGTTGTAACCAATTTTACAAAGAAAAAAATATTATTATACTGATTTACAATAGGTTGTTTCCTGCCAATATATACAATTTAAAACCCCCAAATATTGAAATAACAAATTAAGCACACCAAACGTTACCGAAAATCAAATGCTTTATTTCGATTGTTCCAAGGTTCAATATCGCATACATGCTCAATTGTCTCATTATATACGGTAAAAAATGAACAAAATACCTAACATTTATCAACAAAAGATCGAACATACTAGTCATTTGCTTAGCAACAAACACGAAAAAGTAGTCTTCTTCGACCGCTTCTCTTATTTCAACATTGGCACCGTCAAGTGTTCCGATTACAACACACCCTTTCATAGGAAATTTCATGTTGTTGGTTCCATTGACTTTCATCCCAGCAGTGCTACAAAGCAAATGCAAAAATGTCAGATATGTTTCTTTACGAATTAAGATCAACTCATTTTTACAACATGAATCAATGCAAGCAAACATGTCAAATTAATGACCATAGTCAAATCACATTTAAGCTGAGTAATACCTAAAATCCTATGAAAGCTCACTAGCAGGAATAAGCAATTCAGCAACCCTGACATTGTAATCAGGGACAAATACAACCTGCATAAAAATTAAAATGTGGAGATTAAAAAATAGATTATTCGGTAAAACAAGTATAACAATAAAATAAAGTTGGTTGAAAACTTCAGTTAGACGATTAAACTAGGTGAAAACAGATCTTAGAATTTTACTAGTCAATAAAACCCCTAAATTTGGAGATAAGCTAAATACAACACACTCACAATATTTTCTCAATTGATGTCCCTGTACCATGAATCTTGTTGTTCATTTCTTTTGACATAAAGACTATATTCACACCAAATCCTGTAGTTTAGGGACTTCAATCAAACAATATTTTGTTTCCGTCTATTCTAAAATTTACTCAATCTAAATAGAGGCTAGAAAGACAAAACAGAGGTGTTGGATCTAAAGCACATCTGACTGTTTTTTTATGAAATCATCTTTCTAGACAAACAAACAATAATATTTTTACACTTTCCTACATCCCAACACATTAGCACATTCACGTTTTGGCATTAATAGTTGATTTTAAGTTTGAATTTATGTAGTTTAATTACATGCTGAGATCTGGAGCTCCTTCTTATGCAAAGTTACGTTGTAGGAAGGATCTTGTTCACAAAAAGTATTGAAATGTCTAGTCTCGAGCTTTAGCATGCCCTTGTGATAGAGCCGTCTTCACGCATGAATGAGTTGTGTAACTCCTGCGTTTACTATTTGAGTTGAGTAGGGTGAATTTGAATTTTTGAAAAAATATATTTTATCACTTAGTAAAGTCTTTCGGTTAGTCAAGTTCCACCCCGAAACCCGAACAACAACTGGATTTGAGTGCATGTACACTAGTGGCGGCTGCCAAGCAGCTAGAGCTGCAGGAGATGATCACCAGGAGGATTCTAGTTCCTCGTGGACTTACTACGCCATATGTGGTGATGCCTTGGGAGCAGACTCCCCTCAGGGTATTAGGTGGTCATCCCAGTTTTCGGTCTACGACTCTCAGTACTATTCCACTGCGTGGACACCTTACATTGAGGACGCTAGAGACGCAGTAGCTCCGGTACAGGAGGATGAGGAGGACGATGGCGGTGCTGCCATGGAGACAAGGACGGATACAGCCGGTCCCAGTGAGCCAGTCATCGATCTGGACGACGAGGAGACTGAGGAGGAGGTAGCTGCACCACCACCACGTCCTGCTAGGCGCAGAGTCCGTAGATTTAGAGATACAACAACACATCAGAGGATCGATGACCTCACTGATCAGATGATCGACTCCTACACCGCTCTTATAATTGATATCGGTGAGCGCCTTGATTACCAGCACCGAGAGATGGAGAGTCGGACACACCAGATGCTGGAGAGCCAGCACTATCAGCGCCGGATGATGGAGATCCAGTTCCAGCACATGATGGGCTATCCTTTTGACCCATCCCAGCATCCGTACGTGCCATACCCACCACCACCACCACCAGATCAGGACTAGAGCTTGTAGGGATTTCTTTTATTTATTTATTATGCAACTCAACTTATGTCCGGTGAGTACTTTTATTTCTAGACTTATTTTGACCCATTGGGACAATGTGTCCCAAGTATGGGGTATTTGGATGTATTTTATGTGACCTTATGTGGATGACTCTTGGATATTTATGATCTTATGCTTTATGTGCTTATCTGAGACTACATGTATGCATACAGGTTATTTGATTGAGAAAAACGTCAGAAACTGGTTAAAGAAAAAATTTTTATGACCTCGACCGAAGTGATTCTGACCAATCGAGGTGCAGTATCTTGGTTGACTTAGAACATCTCGACCGAGGTGGTTTAACTGAGACAGTTTTCGAAACGATTTTATGCTTTTTATCTGGATATGAACTTAGTGAAGATTTTGTTTGCAGACTAGTTTTGAAATCTTTATATATTTTGAAAGGTTTTATGATATGTTTAATGATAACAAGATTTATGACTTAGGATTAGGTAATCATTTAGATAGATTTCTCACTCATTCATGCACGTTTTGGCATTGGTTCATGACGTCTTCGCTCAATTCATGCACATTTCTAGAAAAGACGTCTACACTACCTTTTATCGGTTTTGTAGGTAATTCGGGGATCTATCGTACGTTAATCGATACATTTGAGGGCCAAGCCTCATGATGGTACACATCCAAAGCCTTTGAGGAGCATAATTGGAGCAACAAAGGACACAAAGATCACTAATGGTGCAAGCAATGGAGCAACTCATGGCTAGACAATCATAGCACGTTTCTGCTGAAGAAAATCGGACCAAGTAGCAGTTAAATCGGCCGATTTTTGTCCACTGGGTCGATTTTTGAGGCTTTGACAGCTTAAGCCACGTGTCCCACGATCTCTTGTCCGTCCTTGCTCTTGGTGGAGAATATAAGTGGTCCCTCAGGTGGTTGCTGGGGATCTCTCCTCTCCCACACTCTCATTCACAGCTCATCAATTTGGTAGGAAGATTGGAGAAGAAGGAAAGCTCTCAAGGATTGAAGGAAGAAGAAGAACACCATTCTAAGAGTTTAGAGGGATTTTGAGTGATTTTGTAGTTTTGGATTGAAGAACTAATTGCAAGGATTGTTAAGAACGTTTTGAATCTTCATTTTAGAGTTTGTAAGTCTTGCTACAACTCGGATTTGGCTGAGATTTATTGATTTTGCTTACTCATCTTTCATTACTCATCTATGAACACCATGTATGCTTGTTTGATGATTTCGGATCTTGATATGCATATTATTGGCTAGTTTCTTGTGATTTTAGAGTGATGGATTGATGGTTATGGCTAGGGTGATGATAGGATGGGCTTATATGTCAGTTTAGGATGATTTATATGCACGAAGCTCACAACAGAAGGAAAAATCGACCTGTTCATCAGATAAATCGGCCGATTTATCTGTAGAACAGCCCGATTTATTCTTCTGTTGCTCTCTAAATGATAAATCTGCATGCTAGGGTGTTTGGTTGTTTAAATCCTAGTGTTTATTAAGCCTAATTTAGTTTAGGATCACCTAATGCTACCAATCTAAGTGAGGGAAGAGATCTACCCGATGATTTCCGACCTTAGATACCTAAGATGATGAATGCTAGGTAGTAGTGAGCCTCATAAGCCGCTATTGGATCGAGTGTGCTAGGATTATTGCTTGAGATTGCCCTATTCCGAGACTTACCCGGTAAGGAGAGGGTTACCCTTAAGTAGCATCTAGTTTGTGCGGAATTCCTTACTCTAACCCCTTGAGACCTACCCGGTAATAGGAGTTTGATGCGGGATTAGTGAAGTGAGAGACTTACCCGGTAATCGCTTCCATTAGAGAACATTCTTTCCCCAACACCGCAGCTAGTCCTTAGAATCCTTAGAACCTTGAATCCTATGCCATAACCGGAAATCTTGACCTCTAAAATCTACTTTTCTCTCTTGATCATATACTTGTGCTTCGTGTTACTTACTCGTTTGCTAGCTAAATTTGTTAGTTGTTTTATTTCCTTGCTTGACTTGTGATCTTTGCTTGATCACCATAAAAACCAACAAAATCATTGCGTTTTCCATTTTCTTTGTTCCTCATCTTGTCTTAGCCTAGATTTACACTATCTTTGATCATTGCTTGACTCGATTTCACCTTAGTCTTTGAGTTCGACCTCGGAATACTTACCTTTCTACAAACGTCCCGTACACTGCGGGTTCGCTAGAAATTAGGATAAATATAACGAGTATAAATTTAAGACTTATTGCGTGCACATCACACGATTCTAGCGTGACATTTAAGTTGCTAAATGCTTTGTTTGAAATTTGTGGCATGTTTAATACTTTGTTTTTATCAAAATTATGTTGAATTTGAAGGTTGACACCACATGATGAGTTCTCTCACTCTCTTCCTGGAAAGACCAAGACAATTCATTCTCTTCTTTTCTTCTTCTTGATCATGCTTAGCCCCTCATATACATATTTGCCTCCCTTTACCTTTTTGGGAATTTGGAAGCAAGCAAGTGAAAGGCAAGTGAAAGAAAAGTTGAGATGTTGGCTGGAAGTTTAGAAAGAAACAAAATGGATTTGGGGAAGTCAATCATGATGATGAGTAACTCGGCACCATTCACATAGCCGGGTGTTTGTGTCTTGCCAAAGTCGGATTGAGCGATATTCCTAACGGGTCATGGTATGTGCATCAAGGGTTTGAGGCATCTCGAGAAATTGATGATTGCTGATTTCCTAGGCTTCGGTTATTGTGCACCTCTGTCCATGCATCCCAATAAGTAAAGTAAAAAAGGCAAAAATAAGCAAAGCTTATTGGTGGAAGATGTTGAAGTTCAAAGCAAGTGAAGTAAAGATCCTTTTCCCAGATTCTAGCACCACATTCCCTATATACATCCCACCCTCACACGTTTCTTGACCTTCTCTTGAAAAGCCCTTGAGACCTCGAGCTTGTTGATTGACTTGGTGGTTTAAACTGGATTATACATGATTAATTTTGATAATAATGATTTATTATGCATTCTATGATTTTATGCAAAGATGAACAACTTTCTTATATTTATAAAATGTTTTGAGCATGTTTTGATTTTAAACTCCATGAAGCATTCTCTTAGAGTGATCTATGAGTGGAGCACACCATTAAAATGTTTTGAAATACTTTTCATTGATTTTTATGATTATAATCCATTCTATCTTGTACTTAAGATTTGGAACTTTCTTGGGGACAAGCAAGGACAAGTATGGGGTATTTTGATAGCATGAATTATATTCTATATTTTGGGACCTGTTTAGACGTTTTATCTTCAATAATCTACATGTTTGAATGTATATTATTTGATTATATTGTCGTTTTATCTACCTTTATGGGAATTAAGGTCTACACCAAGTTTCGTTGTAATCGTAGGTAAAATGGCACATTTTGGACTAAAATGGAGCTAAAGGAGCTAAGGAGTCATTGGAGCTACATTCTGGAGCTTAAGGAAGAAACCAGGAAGCTTGGAATTAACAAAGAAGATTTACTTTGGACCAGATTTGAGAGATTTCACCTTCAGCTGAGATTCACCTCGGTTGACCACAGAGTCACCTCGACCGAGGTGATCTAGAGGAGCGCCCAGACCGAGGCGAACACCCTGGACGCGGCGAGATATATTTTATTTGGCTGAGATCTTTTATTTTTGGAAAGGGAGATCTTATATTTTTGGGCTAGATTTCTGGAAGGAAGATCATATATTTTGGAGATCTATTTTAGAGATATGGATATATTCTATTAGGAAATTATCTTTTTAAGATATTATTATCTTTGGAAGATAATTCTCCTATATAAAGGGCTGGATTTTCCACAAATTCAGCAACCCGCTACCATCGCAGCACTTAGAGATTGAAGAAGCTGTAGTTAGGAAGGATTTTTGGAAGGTTGAAGGAAGATTGAAGGAAGGAAGTTCATAGCTTGTTATAGCTTTTGTGAAGGGATGTGTAAGACTTTCTTAGATTCCCTTTGTTTGATTGTCTTGTTGGATTTGTGATCCAAGGAATGCTGATTTGTTTATTTGATTCAGTTATTGAAGCCTTGTTCTTAAGGTTTTTGTGTTCAAATATTCATTCTCTTCCCATATATTTGATTATTGCTTTCATGATGATGAGTGACTAATTTCTTTGTGCAATTCTAGGGTGATTGGCTGAAGGTTGTGGGAAAAACAATGATAGAATAATCTTAAATTCCAGTAGGACCCTGAAAGCTCGAGTCTTTATCCTTAACCTTAGAACATCTCGTTCAGTCGATGAACATCTCGGCCGGGGTGGAACTTGATTGACCGAGGTGACCTTTTCTGATCTGTAACTGAGAGTTAAGTGTTAGAGTTTGCCAAATCCTATTCTTATTACACCTTTCCTGGGTCAATGCAAGCCTAGGATGAGACTTACCGGGTAATTCCTTAGTTTGTTTACCCAAGATCATAAGTGTAGGTAATAAAGGTTTATCCTTTATTGGGGTTTGAGTGTGCCTTCATTCCATCTTTGTGAGTTAGCCTGAGACTTACCCGGTAAAGGTTGATTCTATTCCCTTAGTTGATTTGTTGGTTTGAGATTATAATTCCTTTCCTTAGTACCTTGAGACTTACCCGGTGATAGGTTCTTTGGCTTGGGATTGTGAGTAGTGAGATTTACCCGGTGATCTATTCCACTTTAGAAACACCTTCCCTTTGCAAAATCTCAGCTTTGTCCACTTATCTTGAGATCTTGAGTTGGAACCACAACTGGATGCTTTAATTCCTAGAATTTGCATATTTTCATTAATTGACCTTATTATCATCTTTGATTGTTTTAATCGCTTTTGTGGTTATTTGCAATATTGACAACCTATACTTGCTTTGTTTCACCTAAGTCCCTGAGATTGACACCCCGGAATTCTTGCTTTTACTATAATTGATCCGTACACCGCGGGTTCACATCCTTGTTTTAAGCATACTTCTTGGGTTATAAATTTAAAGCTTGCACACACCATTTGGAGCGAACACTAATTGAACAAACAAGTCTTCAGGCTAATCCTAAACAACAATTACTCTTTGGTCAGGAACCATAAATATCTAGAAACCACTGAAATATACTTTTTATTTGTCTAGTGAACTTAACATTGTTCATGCTTTTCTATGCTATGAAGAGGCAAAATTTATCCTTGAATATATTATGTGCTTTTGGAAGCAGGAATTGGGGCTCTACCTATAAACAAATCAAAACACCAGGCAAACAAACAAGGCAAAAAACTCCGACCTTTGGTCCTTAGTCAAAATCGGGAGAAAGCAAGAGATGGCCAGTTATTTTACCTCTGACAAAAAACCTTTATCCAACGATACTCGAACCGCTAAAAACAAAACGAACAATTTACCAATAGAGTAAACATCAAAAAAAGGAAAAAATAATCAAAAAAATATTTTATTGTAGGAACGATGAGACTCTACCACAAAACATAAAACAATTTTCATAGATGAATATTGTATTATGGAATTGTAGGGTATCGGAAAAAGAACTTTTGAACGGACATAAACTTAACATGCAAAAATGAACACATTCAAATGATAATGTTAGCGGAAAGAAAAACAAGTATAGAACCCGACAAAACCCAATGGAAAAACGCATGTTTTGACAACATATATTTCAACCCGACTACAGGATTTTCTGGAGGAATGTGTTTACTCTTGAAGGAATATCAACTGAAGGATGAAGTATAGAGATAATAAAAACAAACAAGAGATTTTTAACTATTAAATATACAAACCTCGTAATAGCCTTTGAAATAACTATCTATTTCATCTACGCACCACCAAACGAACAAAAGAAAAAAGAATGACAAAATTTGACCTACTAGGCCTTTTTTAGTTTTGTATCTAGTAAATGTACCCCATAATTTTTTACTACTTTCATTTAATGGTAGGTAAAAATAATTAATCCTTATATTTAAAAAAAATGTTTTTTATTTGTTATGTAAGTGTAAGTTTTGATTTTTAATTACTGAATTTTTTTATTTTTTCTTTTGGAATGCATACTGGAGTTTCACATACCAGAAGCTCACATACCGGAAGTTATCATACCATACCGGAAGTTATCATACCATACCGGAAGTTATCATATAATACTAGAAGTTATCATACCGGAAGTTATCATATCATACCGGAAGTTATCATACCGGAAGTTATCATATCGAAAGTTATCATACCAGAAGTTATCATATCATACCGGAAGTTATCATACCCGAAGTTATACCAAACAAACTGATTTTATGTCATACTTTAGAATTAAGAATCAAATTAGAATTAAAACCACGCAAAACCAAAACGAAACCAAAGCAAAACCAAAATCGAAACCACACAAGTTAAATCTGAATTTTCAAATTATATATTTCAATATAATGAAAAAGACAAAGAGCCAAAAACAAAACCAAAACGAAAGCACTTAGCGAACTAGTCTTCCCAATTTCTAATTTCCAAAGCATTTTTTACTTAATGTAACTGGGTAGTGTTGAAGCGCAGTTTGAACACATCGATCGATGATCTTCGTTCTTCTCACTCAACCGAAGTTCAATTAGCATAATCCGGCCACCGTCACCGGAGCTCTATTAAAAACCGCCAGAATCGCTCAAACTCGCAAGCTTCTCTTGGATCTGAGAAGATTTGGTCAAGACAGGTCGAACATCTGAGCCGCCGCCAAGCAACGATCGGGATAGGGTCCATGTGGAGGCTCTTACCAGGGAACTCCAAGAGGCTTCTCAACGACTCAAGATGCTCAAATCCGAGAAAGAAAAGATGGAATCAGAGGTAACCATGTATAGAAACCTGGTCGGTAAAGTGGAATCTAACCTCAAGTCATTATCTGATGCATACAAAATCCGAGGCAAAAACGTTTTCTATTGGTTCCAAAACCACAAGGAAGTGTCACGCACCAGAGTAAATCTGGAATTCCTCATCGCCTTGTGCAGCCCTAGGATGCTTTCCTTGCAGTCACGCACCAAAGTAGCAAGATCGCGAAGCTTCGACTCCATGTCTTTCACATAGAGAGGGTTGAGGGTGAGAGTCAGTCGAGGGAGATAGGAGTGCGAAGAGTGGGAGAATGAGGGGTCGAGAGCGCAGGGGGCGAGGGGTGGGAAAAGAAGAGTGAAGGATGAAGGTTGTGGATTTTAGGGTCCGTGAACGGTAAAAAAAGCTAATGGGGTATATTTACTAAATAGAAAACTAGAAAATACCTAGTTAGTATATAATAAAATAAAAAAGTCTACTTACTAAATTAGCTAAAAAAGAATTGGGTAAAATGACTAACTAGGTTTTTTTACCACCTATATTAAGAGTACTCATAGCATAAACTCATTTAGTAAATATACTCCTATTTAACCCAATTTTTTTCATCTAGGGGGAATTATATAGGGTAAAATTAGAAGAATCTACAACCCAAAAACCTATAAAAAAGAGCATATTTAACTCAATTTTTTCAAAAGAATTTTGGGTCCAACTGACAACATAAGTGACATCAATGTGTAAACCAACCTTAACTATTGGAGACTATAATGAACTATTATAACACATATCTAATAAAGGGGAGCTCCGCTTCCAAATAACAAACTAGATAGGCTACAAACTTTTGCTCAACTTTGTAACCTCACATATCTCCCTACTAAAGGAAATAAGTTCAGACGGAAAAGGAAAAAGGAAGGCAATGACAAAACTTATGAAAAACTTGATAGAATTATGATTGCTTTTGAAATCATCCAAAAGTATCCACAAATCCATACTAGAAATCATGGATTTACATCTTCAGATCATTGTATTATTTCTAGTAATAAAGAAAACACGTCTAATAAAGTTAAGAACAAACCATTCAGATTTGAATCCATGTGGATGCAACGTCATGACTATGAAAATCTTATAAAACAAACATGGAAAACTCGGTATCCGGGAACTCATATGTTCAATTTGGTGAAAAAGACAAGTCTTCTTAAACAAAAGTTAAAACAATGGAGTCGTGATAAGTTTGGAAACATAAATAAAGAACTAAAAATAATTGACGATGAAATCAAATCACTACAAAAACATACATTTCAAAGCTTTAATCAATTGCAAAATGATAAGATTAACAAACTTATCAAAAAGTGGGAATACCCACTAGACTATCAGCACAAATATTGGACGCAACGAGCTAAAACCAATATTTGAAGACTTGGTGATAAAAACACGAAATTTCACCAGAGAAAATCTATTGGGCGAAGGAATAAAATGATTATTGTAATGCCCGGAATTTTAATTCCGGGATAGTGGGTGGTTTATCGTCTTTCCGCAAGCACGTCTCAGTCTTTTCGTAGGCACGATGTGTTGAGTGACGGAATTTTATCCCGAATCCCGTTCCAACCCTTTGGTTACCCGCTTTTGGCTTTTGACCCATCGTTTTACAAGTGATGTGATGTCTTGACCTTTGTTTTTCCCTTGGGTACAACCTCTGTCTCCTCCCATTTCTCTTTCACGTTATTCTTCTCTCCCTTCTCTTCTCCTTCACTCTCTTTTGGCTTGAAAGCTCTAGGTAGCTCTTCCGTGGGGATCTTTCTTCCTCTTCCTCTTGTACGTGATGTCCAACAGTGAGGTACTGCAGATCCGGATTGTTGGGTAAGTTCTCTGCTTCCTCCCTCCTTCATCTTCTTCTTCATCGGGTCTAGAAGTCTAAGGACTTAAAGCTTATGAGAGTTTTGTTGATTTGTGCCTTGTTATGATCAAGCATTGAGTGCCTTCCTATGGGAAGCGAGAGCGGTATTGGACGGTTTAGCGTTGGGACGAGGTAAGTCTCCGGACTTACTTAGCTAGCTTCTTTGTATTAGCATCGATATGTGATTGGTTGTGTGTTGAATTATGTTTTGTAATAATGAAACCAGAAATAGGACGACCTTTATATATATTGATATTTGGCCCAAGTGTATGATAATGGGCGGTGACAACACTGCCTAGCTCTTGTGAGAGATAAGAGGTTCTCTACGACTAGCCTGGGCGGGTAGACAGTCGGATGCATCAGTACCATTCCTTTCCGGTAAGTAGGGACAGAGGCGAGATTCGGGGATTCTCGTGTCACAAACCTAATTGAATTAGTAATGAAATGACGTAAATGAAAAGATAATAAACCGGCTTGTGTGTGTTGGAGCATGATGTGTGTTCATGATGACTTATGTGTGTATGTGCCATTACCATGATTCTAATGCTTTGAAATGTTAGCTAACGGCTTTATACCGATGTTGTAGTTACCTTGCAGGTTAGGAATGCGGCCGAGAAATCTGGAAGAGTGGGCAGCCGGGGTTCCATAGATTTTAGGATGGGTTTGGGTTGGATTCGTGTATATTGTATATTGTGTGTTTGACGTTTGGTCTTTGGAGCTGTAAACTCGGCTGAAGTCTTTTGTTTGTATTCTTTCGGGAATCGTATCATTTGCATTAAAATGTATTTCGGTTTTGCCTTTATTTGTGTCTTGTTGTAAGATCCGGTGAAATTGTTGTCAAGCTAAGGGTAAGGACCCATTGTGAGGTCTCCGCCCGTAGCATCCCGAGTTCCGCGGATTTTGGGTGTTACAATATTGTATCAAATCCCTAGGTTGACAACAATGACACTCGTAATCTTCTAAAGGCCGAATAGAAGGAAACAAAACCCTCAAGGGTTCTGATTTTTAAAATGAATTTCGTTTTCAAAATCACGAGCATAGTCAGTCTAGGATAGAATGTACGGACCAACACTCCTTCCGCGGATCTCGGCAACTTAGTTTATTGGATTTTGATATATATGTACATATATAGATATGTATATGTGGATTGTAGTTGAATGATGGACTTAAATGTTATAGTAGAATTATTATAGTAACCTTATGTATAGTTATTTATGTGGACTAAAGTACGCTTCTGGACCTTGTTTTATTGAAGTGGATTTCCAAGATTTGTTATGTGGGTAGTAATGTGAGGATGACTTGTATAGTCTTATACGGATACTTATGATATGTAGTAACATATGGAGATATGGGGTCTTATAGTTAAAATATAGTATGATATCATCACCCTTAGACGACGTCATTTGGCATAGGTGTTAGCATGAAATATTGCGATATTCTAGGCACTTTTTCTAGTTGTTTTTCATTCATTATAGTGTTCATTGATAAGGCATTGAAGCAATTGTTAGCTAGTTTGTCTACATTGTCGATATAGAGGTCTACATAAGCTTTGTGTTGATTATAGGTGAATAAGAGCTAAAACCGAACTAATTGAGAGAGAAAGGAGAAGATTTGAGCACATCCAAGGATTAAGGACACATCAAAGAAGTCAAAGGAGATGCTAGGATGAGGAATGGCACGACACAAAGGAAACCACAAGCAATTTACACTTCCACGCTCTAAAATATGGTCGTAGAGAAGTTCACGCCCAAAACCACGGCCGTGGATCATGGCAACATGAACGTGGAGTATTCTAGAGAGTTACACGGTATAAAGTACGGTCGTGGAAATCATGAAGAACCGTAATCCACTTTCACGCACTAAACCACGGCCGTGGAACTCCATGAAACCGTGATTTAGGCGATCTTTTGACGAATATGATATTAACACATCATTTACGAATAGGGGCCGGACGGTTATTTGATCCTTCCTTATAAAAGGGCTGGAAGAGAGAGAATTCGATAACACCCGCTTACGCTTGCTAACTTCGGCTTATACGCGCTTAGGGCTGCAATGGACGGCCGGAGATTTTATATTGGCAAACGGAGATTCACGAGGGTTTAAAGATTTGGAAGTTGTTTGTGGCGGAAGTTGCGCCTTTCTTCTTAGGTTTGATTTGAAGACGGATTGACATCCCGTTTTCGTTCTCATCGAGGATCGTTATTGGTTTGTGTTTATTCCAAATCTGATATACATTATTACCCTTGTTTGTGGATTTGAGATTGATTTGAGATTTATTGAAGGTTTTCAAAGGTTTTCATCTTTCATTCTTCTTAATCTTGAATTTGATATTATAATGACTGTTATTGGCTAAAACCCTTTAGCAATTCTAAGGTGAAGGGTTAATAATTGTGGTTTAGATGATGATAGATCGATCGTAAATTGATTGGACCCTGAGAGTTAGAGAGATCTCGTCGACGAACCAAGATCACGGTTTGTTCTTGAGCTTCCACGGCCGTGGAACTCAAGATTTGCCTGTGATTTACCCTAGTTTACGAACCTTGCTTTTACTTTGATCCAAGGTTAAAGATTAGCTTTAATCTAGTCTAGGTTTGCCCTTTTCTAGATAGTAGTGAAGCCTCAACAACCTCTACTTCAATTTCGAGTGTCACAACCTTAATCGTTTTAGTTCATCTTGATCCTTGGGTTGCAAGTTTGGGTATTTGAGATTAATTCTTATTCATAGATCTCAAGAATGGCTTGATCTTGTAGTTGTTGGTGGTTGCATTCTTTGGCTTCATTGTCTCCATCAAGATCTCAAAATTCTGTAAATGTTGATGTGGAGATTCGCTACTCGTTCCTCCAAACTGGCTTTGGCTAACAATGGTAATAACTTGTGGGTTGAAGCTAAACCCCTGCATATCATCAACATCAAGTTCACACCTAGACGGCATGGTTGCTGAATTGGATCCATCCTTTGGCCAAGAGTTCTTGGCTCTTCATCTACACGAGCGGCTCTCGCACCCCCAGCCGGGACACGATAATTGGAAGCCGGTCTTTGTCTTGGATTAAATTGATTCATGTTGACCGTCGTATTAAGATCTTCAAGAGATGGCATGGAGGAGTCGCTATCCTCATGGGATGAGTTGGCTCTAACCGATCTTGTTAGTTTCCTCCTCACCTTCTTCTTGAGGCCGCTCAATTACAGCCTCATTTAAAACATCATATCTGCTAGCTCATCAATTTTCGATTGATGACGGTCCGATTCTTCCTTGCGAGTCTTCTCGCTCCATCTAAGTTGAGCTTCGGATTCCGCTAACTCTGTTTGATAATCCCGCTCCTTTTCTTCAGCCATCTTTCTTTCTTTGAGTTTCTTCCTCAAAGTCTTCTCAAGTTCTTGATCAAGAGGTAAGAGGTCCTTGTTGTTCCTAGACCTGCGCATATATCTAAAATAACCTGCAAATATCACTTAAGGGAGATATCAAATAACAAGAGCAAGCTCCCAAGCTTGACAACCGGTAACCGAATTCGGCCTAAACCAAATCCCCGGCAACGGCGCCAAAAACTTGTTCGCCACTAAGCGTGCGTGCAAATAAGCTTTAAATTTATAAAACTAGAATCAAGCAAGCGAACCCGTAGTGTACGGATCGGCGTAGTAAAGCAAGAATTCCAGAGTATCGAACACAAGGATTTGGGGGGAACAAATTCAGTTGTAAAGTTGTCAAGCAAGAAAAAGGGTAAAGCTTTGCAAATATATTGGGAAAACAACAACCCTAAAGATCCAGGTGTCTAATTGTGGCAATCGATTCAAGATATACTAAAGAATTAAGGACAGAGTTAAGAGTTGCAAAGATATGCTAAAGTAAAGCAATGTACGGTGAAGTTCCAAGGCTTTATATGACTTATCTAAAGACACTCTCTATAAAGGTTGTCGAGGCTTCAGTATAGAAAGGATCTATGAATAAGAATTAATCTTAAATACCCAAACTTGCAATCCAAGGATCAAGATGAACTAAAACGATTAAGGTTGTGACACTCGAAATTGAAGTAGAGGTTGTTGAGGCTTCACTACTATCTAGAAAAGGGCAAACCTAGACTAGATTAAAGCTAATCTTTAACCTTGGATCAAAGTAAAAGCAAGGTTCGTAAACTAGGGTAAATCACAGGCAAATCTTGAGTTCCACGGCCGTGGAAGCTCAAGAACAAACCGTGATCTTGGTTCGTCGACGAGATCTCTCTAACTCTCAGGGTCCAATCAATTTACGATCGATCTATCATCATCTAAACCACAATTATTAACCCTTCACCTTAGAATTGCTAAAGGGTTTTAGCCAATAACAGTCATTATAATATCAAATTCAAGATTAAGAAGAATGAAAGATGAAAACCTTTGAAAACCTTCAATAAATCTCAAATCAATCTCAAATCCACAAACAAGGGTAATAATGTATATCAGATTTGGAATAAACACAAACCAATAACGATCCTCGATGAGAACGAAAACGGGATGTCAATCCGTCTTCAAATCAAACCTAAGAACAAAGGCGCAACTTCCGCCACAAACAACTTCCAAATCTTTAAACCCTCGTGAATCTCCGTTTGCCAATATAAAATCTCCGGCAGTCCATTGCAGCCCTAAGCGCGTATAAGCCGAAGTTAGCGAGCGTAAGCGGGTGTTATCGAATTCTCTCTCTTCCAGCCCTTTTATAAGGAAGGATCAAATAACCGTCCGGCCCCTATGCGTAAATGATGTGTTAATATCATATTCGTCAAAAGATCGCCTAAATCACGGTTTCATGGAGTTCCACGGCCGTGGTTTAGAGCGTGGAAGTGGATTACGGTTCTTCATGATTTCCACGACCGTACTTTATACCGTGTAACTCTCTACAATACTCCACGTTCATGTTGCCAAGATCCACGGCCGTGGTTTTGGGCGTGGACTTCTCTACGACCGTATTTTAGAGCGTGGAAGTGTAAATTGCTTGTGGTTTCCTTTGTGTCGTGCCATTCCTCATTCTAGCATCTCCTTTGGCTTCTTTGATGTGTCCTTAATCCTTGGATGTGCTCAAATCTTCTCCTTTCTCTCTCAATTAGTTCGGTTTTAGCTCTTATTCACCTATAATCAACACAAAGCTTATGTAGACCTCTATATCGACAATGTAGACAAACTAGCTAACAATTGCTTCAATGCCTTATCAATGAACACTATAATGGATGAAAAACAACTAGAAAAAGTGCCTAGAATATCGCAATATTTCATGCTAACACCTATGCCAAATGACGTCGTCTAAGGGTGATGATATCATACTATATTTTAACTATAAGACCCCATATCTCCATATGTTACTACATATCATAAGTATCCGTATAAGACTATACAAGTCATGCTCACATTACTACCCACATACCAAATCCTGGAAATCCACTTCAATAAAACAAGGTCCAGAAGCGTACTTTAGTCCACATAAATAACTATACATAAGGTTACTATAATAATTCTACTATAACATTTAAGTCCATCATTCAACTACAATCCACATATACATATCTATATATGTACATATATATCAAAATCCAATAAACTAAGTTGCCGAGATCCGCGGAAGGAGTGTTGGTCCGTACATTCTATCTTAGACTGACTATGCTCGTGATTTTGAAAACGAAATTCATTTTAAAAATCAGAACCCTTGAGGGTTTTGTTTCCTTCTATTCGGCCTTTAGAAGATTACGAGTGTCATTGTTGTCAACCTAGGGATCTGATACAATATTGTAACACCCAAAATCCGCGGAACTCGGGATGCTACGGGCGGAGACCTCACAATGGGTCCTTACCCTTAGCTTGACAACAATTTCACCGGATCTTACAACAAGACACAAATAAAGGCAAAACCGAAATACATTTTAATGCAAATGATACGATTCCCGAAAGCATACAAACAAAAGACTCCAGCCGAGTTTACAGCTCCAAAGACCAAACGTCAAACACACAATATACAATATACACGAATCCAACCCAAACCCATCCTAAAATCTATGGAACCCCTAGCTGCCCACTCTTCCAGATTTCTCGGCCGCATTCCTAACCTGCAAGGTAACTACAACATCGGTATAAAACCGTTAGCTAACATTTCAAAGCATTAGAATCATGGTAATGGCACATACACACATAAGTCATCATGAACACACATCATGCTCCAACACACACAAGCCGGTTTATTATCTTTTCATTTACGTCATTTCATTACTAATTCAATTAGGTTTGTGACACGAGAATCCCCGAATCTCGCCTCTGTCCCTACTTACCGGAAAGGAATGGTACTGATGCATCCGACTGTCTACCCGCTCAGGCTAGTCGTAGAGAACCTCTTATCTCTCACAAGAGCTAGGTAGTGTTGTCACCGCCCATTATCATACACTTGGGCCAAATATCAATATATATAAAGGTCGTCCTATTTCCGGTTTCATTATTACAAAACATAACTCAACACACAACCAATCACATATCGATGCTAATACAAAGAAGCTAGCTAAGTAAGTCCGGAGACTTACCTCGTCCTAACGCTAAACCGTCCAATACCGCTCTCGCTTCCCATAGGAAGGCACTCAACGCTTGATCATAACAAGGCACAAATCAACAAAACTCTCATAAGCTTTAAGTCCTTAGACTTCTAGACCCAATGAAGAAGAAGATGAAGGAGGGAGGAAGCAGAGAACTTACCCAACAATCCGGATCTGCAGTACCTCACTGTTGGACATCACGTACAAGAGGAAGAGGAAGAAAGATCCCCATGGAAGAGCTACCTAGAGCTTTCAAGCCAAAAGAGAGTGAAGGAGAAGAGAAGGGAGAGAAGAATAACGTGAAAGAGAAATGGGAGGAGACAGAGGTTGTACCCAAGGGAAAAACAAAGGTCAAGACATCACATCACTTGTAAAACGATGGGTCAAAAGCCAAAAGCGGGTAAGCAAAGGGTTGGAACGGGATTCGGGATAAAATTTCGTCACTCAACACATCGTGCCTGCGAAAAGACTGAGCTGCGATTGCGGGAAGACGAAAAACCACCCACTATCCCGGAATTAAAACTCCGGGCATTACAATAATCATTTTATTCCTTCGCCCAATAGATTTTCTCTGGTGAAATTTCGTGTTTTTATCACCAAGTCTTCAAATATTGGTTTTAGCTCGTTGCGTCCAATATTTGTGCTGATAGTCTAGTGGGTATTCCCACTTTTTGATAAGTTTGTTAATCTTATCATTTTGCAATTGATTAAAGCTTTGAAATGTATGTTTTTGTAGTGATTTGATTTCATCGTCAATTATTTTTAGTTCTTTATTTATGTTTCCAAACTTATCACGACTCCATTGTTTTAACTTTTGTTTAAGAAGACTTGTCTTTTTCACCAAATTGAACATATGAGTTCCCGGATACCGAGTTTTCCATGTTTGTTTTATAAGATTTTCATAGTCATGACGTTGCATCCACATGGATTCAAATCTGAATGGTTTGTTCTTAACTTTATTAGACGTGTTTTCTTTATTACTAGAAATAATACAATGATCTGAAGATGTAAATCCATGATTTCTAGTATGGATTTGTGGATACTTTTGGATGATTTCAAAAGCAATCATAATTCTATCAAGTTTTTCATAAGTTTTGTCATTGCCTTCCTTTTTCCTTTTCCGTCTGAACTTATTTCCTTTAGTAGGGAGATATGTGAGGTTACAAAGTTGAGCAAAAGTTTGTAGCCTATCTAGTTTGTTATTTGGAAGCGGAGCTCCCCTTTATTAGATATGTGTTATAATAGTTCATTATAGTCTCCAATAGTTAAGGTTGGTTTACACATTGATGTCACTTATGTTGTCAGTTGGACCCAAAATTCTTTTGAAAAAATTGAGTTAAATATGCTCTTTTTTATAGGTTTTTGGGTTGTAGATTCTTCTAATTTTACCCTATATAATTCCCCCTAGATGAAAAAAATTGGGTTAAATAGGAGTATATTTACTAAATGAGTTTATGCTATGAGTACTCTTAATATAGGTGGTAAAAAAACCTAGTTAGTCATTTTACCCAATTCTTTTTTAGCTAATTTAGTAAGTAGACTTTTTTATTTTATTATATACTAACTAGGTATTTTCTAGTTTTCTATTTAGTAAATATACCCCATTAGCTTTTTTTACCGTTCACGGACCCTAAAATCCACAACCTTCATCCTTCACTCTTCTCTTCCCACCCCTCGCCCCCTGCGCTCTCGACCCCTCATTCTCCCACTCTTCGCACTCCTATCTCCCTCGACTGACTCTCACCCTCAACCCTCTCTATGTGAAAGACATGGAGTCGAAGCTTCGCGATCTTGCTACTTTGGTGCGTGACTGCAAGGAAAGCATCCTAGGGCTGCACAAGGCGATGAGGAATTCCAGATTTACTCTGGTGCGTGACACTCCCTTGTGGTTTTGGAACCAATAGAAAACGTTTTTGCCTCGGATTTTGTATGCATCAGATAATGACTTGAGGTTAGATTCCACTTTACCGACCAGGTTTCTATACATGGTTACCTCTGATTCCATCTTTTCTTTCTCGGATTTGAGCATCTTGAGTCGTTGAGAAGCCTCTTGGAGTTCCCTGGTAAGAGCCTCCACATGGACCCTATCCCGATCGTTGCTTGGCGGCGGCTCAGATGTTCGACCTGTCTTGACCAAATCTTCTCAGATCCAAGAGAAGCTTGCGAGTTTGAGCGATTCTGGCGGTTTTTAATAGAGCTCCGGTGACGGTGGCCGGATTATGCTAATTGAACTTCGGTTGAGTGAGAAGAACGAAGATCATCGATCGATGTGTTCAAACTGCGCTTCAACACTACCCAGTTACATTAAGTAAAAAATGCTTTGGAAATTAGAAATTGGGAAGACTAGTTCGCTAAGTGCTTTCGTTTTGGTTTTGTTTTTGGCTCTTTGTCTTTTTCATTATATTGAAATATATAATTTGAAAATTCAGATTTAACTTGTGTGGTTTCGATTTTGGTTTTGCTTTGGTTTCGTTTTGGTTTTGCGTGGTTTTAATTTTAATTTGATTCTTAATTCTAAAGTATGACATAAAATCAGTTTGTTTGGTATAACTTCGGGTATGATAACTTCCGGTATGATATGATAACTTCTGGTATGATAACTTTCGATATGATAACTTCCGGTATGATAACTTCCGGTATGATATGATAACTTCCGGTATGATAACTTCTAGTATTATATGATAACTTCCGGTATGGTATGATAACTTCCGGTATGGTATGATAACTTCCGGTATGTGAGCTTCTGGTATGTGAAACTCCAGTATGCATTCCAAAAGAAAAAATAAAAAAATTCAGTAATTAAAAATCAAAACTTACACTTACATAACAAATAAAAAACATTTTTTTTAAATATAAGGATTAATTATTTTTACCTACCATTAAATGAAAGTAGTAAAAAATTATGGGGTACATTTACTAGATACAAAACTAAAAAAGGCCTAGTAGGTCAAATTTTGTCATTCTTTTTTCTTTTGTTCGTTTGGTGGTGCGTAGATGAAATAGATAGTTATTTCAAAGGCTATTACGAGGTTTGTATATTTAATAGTTAAAAATCTCTTGTTTGTTTTTATTATCTCTATACTTCATCCTTCAGTTGATATTCCTTCAAGAGTAAACACATTCCTCCAGAAAATCCTGTAGTCGGGTTGAAATATATGTTGTCAAAACATGCGTTTTTCCATTGGGTTTTGTCGGGTTCTATACTTGTTTTTCTTTCCGCTAACATTATCATTTGAATGTGTTCATTTTTGCATGTTAAGTTTATGTCCGTTCAAAAGTTCTTTTTCCGATACCCTACAATTCCATAATACAATATTCATCTATGAAAATTGTTTTATGTTTTGTGGTAGAGTCTCATCGTTCCTACAATAAAATATTTTTTTGATTATTTTTTCCTTTTTTTGATGTTTACTCTATTGGTAAATTGTTCATTTTGTTTTTAGCGGTTCGAGTATCGTTGGATAAAGGTTTTTTGTCAGAGGTAAAATAAATGGTCATCTCTTGCTTTCTCCCGATTTTGACTAAGGACCAAAGGTCGGAGTTTTTTGCCTTGTTTGTTTGCCTGGTGTTTTGATTTGTTTATAGGTAGAGCCCCAATTCCTGCTTCCAAAAGCACATAATATATTCAAGGATAAATTTTGCATCTTCATAGCATAGAAAAGCATGAACAATGTTAAGTTCACTAGACAAATAAAAAGTATATTTCAGTGGTTTTTAGATATTTATGGTTCCTGACCAAAGAGTAATTGTTGTTTAGGATTAGCCTGAAGACTTGTTTGTTCAATTAGTGTTCGCTCCAAATGGTGTGTGCAAGCTTTAAATTTATAACCCAAGAAGTATGCTTAAAACAAGGATGCGAACCCGCGGTGTACGGATCAATTATAGTAAAAGCAAGAATTCCGGGGTGTCAATCTCAGGGACTTAGGTGAAACAAAGCAAGTATAGGTTGTCAATATTGCAAATAACCACAAAAGCGATTAAAACAATCAAAGATGATAATAAGGTCAATTAATGAAAATATGCAAATTCTAGGAATTAAAGCATCCAGTTGTGGTTCCAACTCAAGATCTCAAGATAAGCGGACAAAGCTGAGATTTTGCAAAGGGAAGGTGTTTCTAAAGTGGAATAGATCACCGGGTAAATCTCACTACTCACAATCCCAAGCCAAAGAACCTATCACCGGGTAAGTCTCAAGGTACTAAGGAAAGGAATTATAATCTCAAACCAACAAATCAACTAAGGGAATAGAATCAACCTTTACCGGGTAAGTCTCAGGCTAACTCACAAAGATGGAATGAAGGCACACTCAAACCCCAATAAAGGATAAACCTTTATTACCTACACTTATGATCTTGGGTAAACAAACTAAGGAATTACCCGGTAAGTCTCATCCTAGGCTTGCATTGAACCAGGAAAGGTGTAATAAGAATAGGATTTGGCAAACTCTAACACTTAACTCTCAGTTACAGATCAGAAAAGGTCACCTCGGTCAATCAAGTTCCACCCCGGCCGAGATGTTCATCGACTGAACGAGATGTTCTAAGGTTAAGGATAAAGACTCGAGCTTTCAGGGTCCTACTGGAATTTAAGATTATTCTATCATTGTTTTTCCCACAACCTTCAGCCAATCACCCTAGAATCGCACAAAGAAATTAGTCACTCATCATCATGAAAGCAATAATCAAATATATGGGAAGAGAATGAATATTTGAACACAAAAACCTTAAGAACAAGGCTTCAATAACTGAATCAAATAAACAAATCAGCATTCCTTGGATCACAAATCCAACAAGACAATCAAACAAAGGGAATCTAAGAAAGTCTTACACATCCCTTCACAAAAGCTATAACAAGCTATGAACTTCCTTCCTTCAATCTTCCTTCAACCTTCCAAAAATCCTTCCTAACTACAGCTTCTTCAATCTCTAAGTGCTGCGATGGTAGCGGGTTGCTGAATTTGTGGAAAATCCAGCCCTTTATATAGGAGAATTATCTTCCAAAGATAATAATATCTTAAAAAGATAATTTCCTAATAGAATATATCCATATCTCTAAAATAGATCTCCAAAATATATGATCTTCCTTCCAGAAATCTAGCCCAAAAATATAAGATCTCCCTTTCCAAAAATAAAAGATCTCAGCCAAATAAAATATATCTCGCCGCGTCCAGGGTGTTCGCCTCGGTCTGGGCGCTCCTCTAGATCACCTCGGTCGAGGTGACTCTGTGGTCAACCGAGGTGAATCTCAGCTGAAGGTGAAATCTCTCAAATCTGGTCCAAAGTAAATCTTCTTTGTTAATTCCAAGCTTCCTGGTTTCTTCCTTAAGCTCCAGAATGTAGCTCCAATGACTCCTTAGCTCCTTTAGCTCCATTTTAGTCCAAAATGTGCCATTTTACCTACGATTACAACGAAACTTGGTGTAGACCTTAATTCCCATAAAGGTAGATAAAACGACAATATAATCAAATAATATACATTCAAACATGTAGATTATTGAAGATAAAACGTCTAAACAGGTCCCAAAATATAGAATATAATTCATGCTATCAAAATACCCCATACTTGTCCTTGCTTGTCCCCAAGAAAGTTCCAAATCTTAAGTACAAGATAGAATGGATTATAATCATAAAAATCAATGAAAAGTATTTCAAAACATTTTAATGGTGTGCTCCACTCATAGATCACTCTAAGAGAATGCTTCATGGAGTTTAAAATCAAAACATGCTCAAAACATTTTATAAATATAAGAAAGTTGTTCATCTTTGCATAAAATCATAAAAGCATAATAAATCATTATTATCAAAATTAATCATGTATAATCCAGTTTAAACCACCAAGTCAATCAACAAGCTCGAGGTCTCAAGGGCTTTTCAAGAGAAGGTCAAGAAACGTGTGAGGGTGGGATGTATATAGGGAATGTGGTGCTAGAATCCGGGAAAAGGATCTATACTTCACTTGCTTTGAACTTCAACATCTTCCACCAATAAGCTTTGCTTATTTTTGCCTTTTTTACTTTACTTATTGGGATGCATGGATAGAGGTGCACAATAACCGAAGCCTAGGAAATCAGCAATCATCAATTTCTCGAGATGCCTCAAACCCTTGATGCACATACCATGACCCGTTAGGAATATCGCTCAATCCGACTTTGGCAAGACACAAACACCCGGCTATGTGAATGGTGCCGAGTTACTCATCATCATGATTGACTTCCCCAAATCCATTTTGTTTCTTTCTAAACTTCCAGCCAACATCTCAACTTTTCTTTCACTTGCCTTTCACTTGCTTGCTTCCATCATCCGGCGGATGCTGGGATGGGTCAAAAGGATAGCCCATCATGTGCTGGAACTGGATCTCCATCATCCGGCGCTGATAGTGCTGGCTCTCCAGCATCTGGTGTGTCCGACTCTCCATCTCTCGGCGCTGGTAATCAAGGCGCTCACCGATATCAACTGTAAGAGCGGTGTAGGAGTCGATCATCTGATCAGTGAGGTCATCGATCCTCTGATGTGTTGTTGTATCTCTAAATCTACGGACTCTACGCCTAGCAGGACGTGGTGGTAGTGCAGCTACCTCCTCCTCAGTCTCCTCGTCGTCCAGATCGATGACTGGCTCACTGGGACCGGCTGTATCCGTCCTTGTCTCCATGGCAGCACCGCCATCGTCCTCCTCATCCTCCTGTACCGGAGCTACTGCGTCTCTAGCGTCCTCAATGTAAGGTGTCCACGCAGTGGACTAGTATTGAGAGTCGTAGACCGAAAACTGGGATGACCACCTAATACCCTGAGGGGAGTCTGCTCCCAAGGCATCACCACATATGGCGTAGTAAGTCCACGAGGAACTAGAATCCTCCTGGTGATCATCTCCTGCAGCCCTAGCTGCTTGGCAGCCGCCACTAGTGTACATGCACTCAAATCCAGTTGTTGTTCGGGTTTCGGGGTGGAACTTGACTAACCGAAAGACTTTACTAAGTGATAAAATATATTTTTTCAAAAATTCAAATTCACCCTACTCAACTCAAATAGTAAACGTAGGAGTTACACAACTCATTCATGCGTGAAGACGGCTCTATCACAAGGGCATGCCAAAGCTCGAGACTAGACATTTCAATACTTTTTGTGAACAAGATCCTTCCTACAACGTAACTTTGCATAAGAAGGAGCTCCAGATCTCAGCATGTAATTAAACTACATAAATTCAAACTTAAAATCAACTATTAATGCCAAAACGTGAATGTGCTAATGTGTTGGTAATGAGCCATGGTTTGCTGATTTTGTTAACTATTTGGTTTGCCAGGAATTACCACCCGGATTATCCTATGCACAAAGAAAGAAGTTCTTTAAGGATGTTCGGGAATACTTTTGGAATGAACCTCTCCTCTTTAAGAGAGGTCCCGACGGCATCATTAGACGATGTGTGCCGGAAGATGAGATGCAAAGTGTCATCCGTCATTGTCATTCACTACCTTGTGGAGGACACACTAGTTCGAACAAGACTAACGCTAAGGTATTACAATCTGGATTCTTTTGGCCTACTTTATTTAAAGATGTGCAAACCTTTGTTTCATGCTGCGATGCTTCTCAAAGAACAGGGAACATATCTAGGAGAAACGAGATGCCTCTTATCAACATTCAAGAGGTGGAGATCTTTGACGTTTGGGGAGTAGACTTCATGGGACCTTTCCCATCATCTTGTGGAAACCAATACATAATTCTCGCTGTAGATTATGTTTCGAGATGGGTTGAAGCAATAGTCTCTCCTACTAATGATGCCATGGTTGTGGTTAAGTTCTTTAACAAGACTATTTTCCCACGATTTGGGACACCACGGACCATCATTAGTGATGGAGGCTCACACTTCATTGCCCGACGATTCGAAGCTCTATTAGTTAAGTATGGGGTGACTCACAAGATTGCCACCCTTTACCATCCACAAATAAGTGGACAAGTGGAGATTTCAAACCGGGAGATCAAAGGAATCCTAGAGAAGACGGTTTCAAGGACAAGGAAGGATTCGTCTTTGAAGCTAGACGATGCATTATGGGCATACCGGACTGCATATAAGACTCCCATAGGTACGACGCCATACAACCTTGTGTATGGAAAGTCTTCTCACTTGCCGGTAGAGTTAGAGCATAAAGCGTATTGGGCAATAAAGTGGTTGAACTTCGGCATGAAGGAGGCGGGAGAAAAGCGTCTCTTGGACCTTAACGAGCTTGAAGAACTTCGCTTGAACGCCTACGAAAACGCCAAGATCTATAAAGAAAGAGCGAAGCGTTGGCATGATAAGCATATCATTCCGAAGGACCTCAAAGAAGGAGATTAAGCTCTCCTCTTCAATTCAAGACTTCGTCTCTTTCCAGGTAAGCTTAAATCTCGTTGGATTGGACCTTATCTAATCAAACGTGTTTTCCCCCATGGTGCAGTTAAAGTATGGGGTGAAAAGGGCGGAAGCTTTAAGGAGAACGGTCAACGACTCAAGAAGTACTCACCGGAACTCCAAGCTGAAGAGTTCGCACCTACCGCACTTGAATAGGTGCAAGTACGGTCTAGCTACGGACCTTAAACAAGCGCTTCTTGGGAGGCAACCCAAGGTATTGCACTTATGTTTTTGTTTTTGATTCGTAGATTAGAGTAGTTTAGACGTTTTTGTTTTGTTTTGCCTTATATACCTTCCGGTATGTTCGTGTTTTTGGATGTAGGATAAATGGAAGAGGCAAGGGAGAAGGAAAAGTTAGAAGAAATTGACGAAACTTGGACTTTGGCACATTACAGAGAGTTCCACGGCCAAAACCACGGCCGTGACAGCTACAGTGACCGTAATTTGCAAAAGCCTGAGAAAAATCACCAAAACCACGGTTCCGTACATTTCCACGGCCGGGGAAACCCCCGAGTGACCGTAATTTTCCAAAAATTTTACGGTTACTATATAAACCACGTTTCTTCACAAAGAACACCAAAACACCCAATTCCCCGCCCCAAAATCGCCGAAATCATCCATCCCTCTCAAATCTCCGTTTGTTAATCATTTCGAACGATTCTTTAACCCAAAGTGAAGCAAATTCAATCATCTACAAGATCCAAGCAACAAATCGAGTGGACAATCACTGGAGAAGACGGAATTTGGATTTTAAAATCCAAAAACCTAGGTTTTCTTCTTTCTCCTTCACTTTGTCGATTTCAGTCAATTTCACAAGAATTTTTAGGAGAACTGATTGGAACTGGATTGGAATTAGTCTAGTTCGGCTGTCTGTTGATTTTGGTGTTGATTGAGTGGATTTTGAGAAATTACGAGCCAAACCACGGTCACTGGGCATTCCACGGCCGTGGAAACTGAAGAACAGGCCGTAATTTTGGACAGAAAATGGATTTTTGTTGCTTGAGGAGTTAGAGACACTGAATGTGGTAGGTGACCTTACTTGGTTATTAGATAGAGCAGGCCTGATCATCTTCTCCGCCATTCGGGAAGATGCATATGAGGAGATCACTAGAGAGTTTGTGATCTCTTTTGAGCACAATCACGTAGATAGGACAGTTTCCTTTCGGCTGATGGAGAGGAACTATGAGTTTTCGATCCTAGAGTTTGGAGCCTTCTTTGGGTTCCATGAGACCTTCAATGGTCGCTTCCCTAGCGGTGTATACGCTAAGGATTTCTGGGAGGACATTGTCATGATTTACGCCAACGAGGACCGCTGGCAACCTGTTGATACCAAGGCTAAGCTCATCTACCACTTAGCCTTGAAGATAGCCCACCGAGTACTTTCTAAGTGTCTCTTCCCTAGGACTGAGACTCCTCAGAAGATCAAGACTGATGAGTTGTTTTTTATTGTATTTTATGCTGCATGGTAGGCCTGCTGACTGTGCCACCCTCTTAGCTTCTACCATGAGTAAGCTAAAGAAAAGAGGGCTGGCAATATCGGATATGGTGGGATGGTCACCCACATTGCTAGACAGCTCGGTATCGACTTTTCTGCATGTACTAGGATAGCAGCTAGACCATTAGGACTTCAGAGCCTCATGACTAGAGGTTTGATGTTTCCTAGGCATAGAGGTCCACCTACCGCTGCCATGCCTTGGGAGGGTAGAGGAGGTAGAGGTGTTACATGGCTTCCCGAGTATTCCATTATGGCTTGACGCCATAACTGAAAGGAGACATTCAAAGCTATGCATGCGAACAGATTAGTAGCCCCTCCTTACGTTCCCCCTGAGATGTCAGCTGCAGATGAGGAGGAGATGACGGTTTTGAGGGAGGAGGTGAGGAGCACGACTTTGGTACTTTTCCGGATCAGCCGGACACATTTCCCGACCTTCCTAGACAGCCTCCCCGCCCTGCTAGACCTTCCGGTTCTTCCTCTCGCCGTGCCAGCGTGAGTGAGAGGCCGACATGGATGGCGACCCCTCCCGATTGGTATAGCACACAGCTGGATTGGATGGGATCTCCACCGACATGGCATGCACAACCACCGTCTGCACCAGCACCTTCGAATGCACCAGCTTGGTACAGTCAGGCGCCGGAGTGGTATGAGCAGCTACCGGAGTGGGCCACCGACCTTTCCAGGAGAGTCGGTGCTTTGGAGATCTGGCAGGACGCTAGATATGCACGAGCCGATGCGCATGATAGGATGATGAGAGACATCTACTGCCAGCAGTTTGGGCGGAAGTTCGACTCCAGCTTCTTCCCGTTTCCACCACCACCAGATCCTCAGTGATGACCATAGATGATTGTTAGCATTAGCCGCTCCACCGCCGTCCTGTGAGTTCATTTTCTTTCTTTCTTTTCTTTATTTTTTTTTTAACATTAGGGAGAATGTTTGTCTCAAGTATGGGGTGGGGTGTGACTATCGTTTGTAATAACTCTACTCACTTTTGCTTGCCTTGATTGAGAACACTTTGCATGTTTCATTCCATTGTCACACGTTTCATTATCGCATTGCATGAAAAAGCTTTTGAAAAACCCATAAAAATTGAAAAATTTTGAAAATTTTGTGCTTCTAGGAATTGAGATGATTTCTATGATAATCACTACTTGTGAATTGAGTTTTTGATGACAATTGTATGCCTAAACGGATAATGAATTGAAAAGAAATTGAATGTGTTGATTATTCCTTTCTTGCAAGTTTCATAATGTGAAGAATTTTATCTAAATCATGTTGAGAAATCAAAGTTGAAATCACATGTTAAGTTCTTATACGTCTTTTTGAAATGATTAAGGCAATTCGATTTTCTTTCTTCTTTCTTTGATCATTTAGCCCCTCAATGAAATAATTACCTCCCTTACCTATCCGTGAATTTGGAGGAGTTGAATTTTGGCATGTTTGATGTGGGAGGGCCATGAAAGCAAAAATTTTGCATTCAAAGAATAGAAAAAAGTTGTAGGTTTGGGGAAGTCAATTATGACGATGAGTAACTCGGCACCATTCACATAGCCGGGTGTTTGTGTCTTCCCAAAGTCGGATTGAGCGATATTCCTAACGGATTATGGTATGTGCATCAAGGGTTTGAGGCATCTCACAAAAAATTGAGAAACGCCAATCTCCTAGGCTTCGGTTTTTGTGCACCTCTGTCCATAACTCCAAAAGTAAAGTCAAAAAATTATGTAAAAAGAGAAGAGCAAAGCTCTAAGTTGAAAGTGTTGCAAGACCACAAGAGAAAAAGAAAAGAGTTAGTTATCCACTTTCCCGGATTCACGCACCACATTCCTTATAGTTTCCCCTTCCTTTCCGCATTCTAAACCTTATTTGAAGTCCTTAAGATCAAGAGAATGTTATATGACTTGGTGATCTAAATTGAAGTTTCTTATGATTGATTTTGATAATGTTGAAGGTTATGATGTTTACATTAAAGTTTGATCAATTCATGATGTTTCTTTCCTCTTTATTCTTTGGGTATGTATATGAGTGTCTCATGAATGAATGAAGCAAGGTTTGAGAATGATCTATTGACTAGAAGCACATTTACCTAAAAATTGTTTTGTTTTGAGATTGCACGCATATTTCATCCTAACTTAAGTTCTAAAGCTTTTGAAAGACCTTGCTTGGGGACAAGAAAGTGCCAAGTATGGGTTATTTTGTTAGCATAAAATATTGCGATATTCTAGGCACTTTTTCTAGTTGTTTTTCATCCATTATAGTGTTAATTGATAAGGCATTGAAGCAATTGTTAGCTAGTTTGTCTACATTGTCGATATACATAAGCTTTGTGTTGATTATAGGTGAATAAGAGCTAAAACCGAACTAATTGAGAGAGAAAGGAGAAGATTTGAGCACATCCAAGGATTAAGGACACATCAAAGAAGCCAAGGGAGATGCTAGGATGAGGAATGACATGACACAAAGGAAACCACAAGCAATTTACACTTCCACGCTCTAAAATACGGTCGTAGAGAAGTCCACGCCCAAAACCACGGCCGTGGATCTTGGCAACATGAACGTGGAGTATTCCAGAGAGTTACACGGTATAAAGTACGGTCGTGGAAATCATGAAGAACCGTAATCCACTTCCACGCTCTAAACCACGGCCGTGGAACTCCATGAAACCGTGATTTAGGCGATCTTTTGACGAATAAGATATTAACACATCATTTACGCATAGGGGCTGGACAGTTATTTGATCCTTCCTTATAAAAGGGCTGGAAGAGAGAGAATTCGATAACGCCCGCTTACGCTCGCTAACTTCGGCTTATACGCGCTTAGGGCTGCATTGGACGGCCGGAGATTTTGTATTGGCAAACGGAGATTCACGAGGGTTTAAAGATTTGGAAGTTGTTTGTGGCGGAAGTTGCGCCTTTGTTCTTAGGTTTGATTTGAAGACGAATTGACATCCCGTTTTCGTTCTCATCAAGGATCGTTATTGGTTTGTGTTTATTTCAAATCTGATATACATTATTACCCTTGTTTGTGGATTTGAGATTGATTTGAGATTTATTGAAGGTTTTCAAAGGTTTTCATCTTTCATTCTTCTTAATCTTGAATTTGATATTATAATGACTGTTATTGGCTAAAACCCTTTAGCAATTCTAAGGTGAAGGGTTAAAATTGTGGTTTAGATGATGATAGATCGATCATAAATTGATTGGACCCTGAGAGTTAGAGAGATTTCGTCGACGAACCAAGATCACGGTCTGTTCTTGAGCTTCCACGGCCGTGGAACTCAAGATCTGCCCGTGATTTACCCTAGTTTACGAACCTTGCTTTTACTTTGATTCAAGGTTAAAGATTAGCTTTAATCTAGTCTAGGTTTTCCCTTTTCTAGATAGTAGTGAAGCCTCAACAACCTCTACTTCGATTTTGAGTGTCACAACCTTAATCGTTTTAGTTCATCTTGATCCTTGGGTTGCAAGTTTGGGTATTTGAGATTAATTCTTATTCATAGATCCTTTCTATACTGAAGCCTCAACAACCTTTATAGAGAGTGTCTTTAGATAAGTCATATAAAGCCTCGGAACTTCACCGTACATTGCTTTACTTTAGCATATCTTTGCAACTCTTAACTCTGTCCTTAATTCTTTAGTATATCTTGAATCGATTGCCACAATTAGACACCTGGATCTTTAGGGTTGTTGTTTTCCCAATATATTTGCAAAGCTTTACCCTTTTTCTTGCTTGACAACTTTACAACTGAATTTGTTCCCCCCAAATCCCTGTGTTCGATACTCTCGAATTCTTGCTTTACTACGCCGATCCGTACACTACGGGTTCACTTGCTTGATTCTAGTTTTATAAATTTAAAGCTTATTTGCACGCACGCTTAGTGGCGAACAATAGGATAGTGTACATACAAGGATGAGTATGGTCAAGTATTGAGTTTGAGCGTCACGTTCGGACGAACACCTTGGAGTTGCATCGGGCTCCTTTTGAGGATGTCAAAGCAACCATGAGAAGGCTAATGAGGATATAACCACAAGGACGAACAATTAGAAGGAAAACTTGAGACAACATAAGAGAAATCGAGAGGGAAGAAATACAAGTAAAAGAGTAACATGAAGGTGTGGAAGTGGTTCCGAAGAAGCAATGATTGAGCGACAACGAGACGAATAGAGGTAACGAACTTAAGGTTCTTCAAGAGGACGCATGGACAACTAAAGATGCGAATCGAGGAGGAGATGGGTACATTCTAGCAAGGTTAAAGGTGGTATTCCTTTAAGACATAAAGTTTTCTATAAGCGCTCCTAAGCATCGGAGTCAAGATGAGAAGTGTGGTCGAACCACGTGCAAAAGGTTTAGGATACCCGTAAGTTAAGCTTATGAGAGGGTGACTTATTCGGACTTACGAGAGTTATGAGAAGAATGACATGGTGGAGATTCACGTGGAGTTGACCGGATTCCGTTACAATGACGAGGCTAAGCAACACCAAGAATAAAGAGGAGTGAATAGATGTGGTCCCGGGATGAAGAGAAACGCATCAAGAAGCTTTTGATTATGGGAAGACTTAAGACGCCAACCAAGAGAAACGCGAGCGGTTACTGAATAACATTAGAGATTTTGAGAAGACACACTTACAAGATGTCAGGAGGCACGGTTAAGCCTATGAAGGTGAGTTATACTGCGCGCAAGGCCGAAAAGAGTGGTTACCTTAGGGGAAGAAAGCATGGAACGTGGAAAGATCTAACAGAGTTTAAGATAGAGTGCCCCGAGGAGTGTGCATTCATGAGTATGGTAAGTTGTTGACCTTGGATACGGTCACTATAAGCTGACCGGTGACAACCAAGAACGTACATGTGCGGGTTGTCTATTGATGAGCGTAGAGGGAAAGAGTAGACAAAACTATGACATGAGGGATCGGTAAGAAGATCTTGGAGGATTTCCGGTGTTTCGGTGTAAGTAGTGAGGAAGTATGTCAAATTAAGCACACTTGTCTTAATCGAGTAATATTGCATGGGATCAAAGCAAGTGCCTGTAATAGACCTCGCAGGGAGGGATTGTCATGACCCTTTTTGCGACCTTCTTAGGTCTTGAGATTGGCATATAGAGGAACGGCACGGATTGGAACATTTAAGGTTTGAACATGATAAAGGGACCAAGTGGATCGAAAGGGAGGTGAGGCTTCCTTAGTTGCTTTACGCAAATGGAAAAATACGTAAAGAGGTGCATTGTATTTTTGTTCTTATGAAACGGATGTTAGGTTGTCGCGAACAAGAGATGAGTCAAAGGTTCTAGACTCACCCGGAGGAGCCATGGTGGCGGTGATGTGAAACGGAAAACCGGGATTATAGTAACGCGGTAAGCTTTAAACTTAAGATGGTAGTACTCGAGAATTAACGAGTTGGATGTTTCGGCGTTTTTGGTTGAGTAATTCGCCTAGCGTTTTACATGGGGCATACGGGTATGGTTTTTTAGGAATTGTATAGTTATCGAGAAATGTGTAAGGCTACCAATAAGGATAAGTACCTTCGCCCCGTAGTGGACGACTCCTTAGACCATTTGCATGTGATTACAATGTTTTGTATGATTGACTTGCAGTCAAGATGTCACCCGATTAGGGAAAGAAAGGACCTAAGTAAGACGGCGTTTCGGTCCGGTATGGTCACTACAAGTTGTAGTGAAGCCTTTTGGACTCACAGGTGCGATTGATGAGTTGGTACTTATATAGATGTGCATTCATTGGGTTATGAATCGGATTGCGTTAGTGACATTCGAATTGTGGTTTCGGGTAGTTCCAATGTGGACCCTAAGCTTATGCTAGGGTTATAGACTGGTAAGTGTTGTTGTATGAGGTCGACCATAACCTAACGTTTCATGACAGCTATTGATGTGCGAGATGTACAAATGGTTCTTTGAGTTCTCATTTGTTGACAACTTCTTGTCGTACTCTCATAATTGAGAGGAAAAAGCTTGACATGGGACGAAAATAAGACAAGTTATGCAGGATAAGCAGAGTTATCTAAGCGGGTTAGGACGTCCGAGGTGACTTCCTAGGAGACATAGCGATATTGAGAGTTATCAAGTTGATCCAATAGGAATGAGATGATACTTCAGTAATTCCTTCAAGGTATGTGGAGGAGGTATGCAACTTATAGGTTGTTGGGCTATAACCGCCGAGTTGCGGGATGGTTTTGACACTTTCTTCCTTTCTAAGGAAGTCGATTAGATCGTGGGGTCCAAGATGTGTCCGTGGAGATTTAAGAACTTCCCATAGGCGGGCATCCCTAGAATAGCATCAAGGAAAGGGATATTAATATGTAGTTTATTCATCAAGTCAAGGAACTTACCAAAGTGCTTGTCTAGATGTGCTCTGGCCCTTGACTGGGGGAATGGAAGTGGTGGTTTATAAGCAGGAGGTGGAACATAAACTTCAGATTTCTCCTCCGCTTTTTGAGGCTCCACCTCGGTTGGTACCTCGACCGAAGTGTTCTTCATTTGTACCTGGACCGAGGTGTTCTTCACTGGCATCGACCGATGCACTGGATCTACAGTTTTTAGTCCATTTCTCGTCGTTATTGCCATGATCTGTCCCTTGGGGTTGCTCTCTGTCCTTGTTGGGAGCTTCCCTGGGTCTCTTGGCGCTTCATTCGCTTTATTAAAGAATTGTTGTTCTAAGGCTTTTTGTGCCTTCGAAAATGAAGTCATGGACATCTCCATAGCATTGAGCTTGATCAAGATAGCCTCCAGTATTGTATCTTTCTTTTCTGGCTGGGACGAGCTTGATCCAGGCTCTTGGCTCTTCAATGGAGTAGAAGAAGAAGAAGAAGAAGAAGAAGAAGAGAGAAAAGGATTAGAAGAGTTGTTTGAATTGGAGTTAGAGTAAGAGTTACCCGGATTTTCATTGTTAGGCCTCCAATTATTGTTGTTGGATCCTCTATTATTGTTGTAGTTGTTGTTCTGGGAACCGTTGTTATTGTTGTTCCGGTAACCATTATTGTTTCTTGAACTTTGATATCCTTCCTCTTCCTTCTTGGTGTGAGCAACCAAAAATTCCTTCAATTGCTTTACCTCATTCTTGAGGGAGGTGAGTTGATTATCATTTGATGGAGCTTCTTGGAAATTAACTCTCTTAACTCCATTTTCAGCTCCTTGGTGTGAGTACTTCTCCATGTGCAAAGCTTGTTTTTCAATGAATTCTCAAGCTTCATCAATCGGCATGTCCATGAATGTGCCAGCGGATAGTAGTTGAAGGCTGAATTGGGTGGCTCCGTCCAATCCCTTGAAGTAAATCTCCAATAATTCTATCTTTGGAATCCCATGATGTGGGCAATCCAAGAGAACATCTTTAAATCTTTCCCATGACTTGGACAAACTCTCCTTGTCCTTCATGATGAATGCATTGATCTTCCCTCTCATTTCAGCAGTTTTGAAGGGGGGAAAGAATTTTGTCAAGAACTCCGTCGTCATCTCCTCCTAAGTGTTGATCTTTCCGGAAAGAAGAGACTGGTACCAAGTAAGCGCCCTGTCCTTCAAAGAAAAGTAAAAAGGCCTTAACTTGTAATTATTATTTTCCACTCTTGAAGGTTTCAAGGTCTCCATCAAGATCTCATAGTTTTGTAAATGTTGGTGCGGAGATTCCCTTTCTTGACCTCCAAACTGGCATTGGCGGATCATGGAAAGAACTTGCGGTCGAAGTTCATAATCATGCTCCGCTGGGTCTCCTAGGTTCACTCCTGGTCGTCTCACTTGCTGGTTTGGGTTCATCCTCTGCCCTAGGGTCTGTGGAATACCTGTAAAAAGAACATCTCGGACTGGCATCCGAGGTGGAAGTATCTCGGCCGCGGCAACTGGAGCGGGGTCCTGCCTCGGTTGAGGGTCTAGTCGAGGCAAGATTTGAGCTCGTAACTCAGTCATATCTGCTTCAATCTTTGCAGCTCGGGTTCGATTTTCCTCCCTCTCGCGCTGCAGTTCTTCCCTATTGAGGCGCAGTTGTTCCATCGCCTCCTTCAATTCGGCCTCAAGATCGCGATCGTCTCGATTGGCCATTTGCGCTTCTTTCAAGCGTCTTTTGTATGTCTTCTCTGGTTCGGGATCGTAAGGAACGATTTCCTTCCCAGCACGGGTTCTTCGCATAAACCTAAAAAGAAGAACCTGCAAAAGTCACTCAAGTAGAGTGGTTAGTAGCAACAGGGGCAATAGCCCCGAAAGACACCCGTAACTGGCTCGGTCTAGACCAAGTCCCCGGCAACGGCGCCAAAAAACTTGTTCGCTCCAAATGGCGTGTGCAAGCTTTAAATTTATAACCCAAGAAGTATGCTTAAAACAAGGATGCGAACCCGCAGTGTACGGATCAATTATAGTAAAAGAAAGAATTCCGGGGTGTCGATCTCAGGGACTTAGGTGAAACAAAGCAAGTATAGGTTGTCAATATTGCAAATAACCACAAAAGCGATTAAAACAATCAAAGATGATAATAAGGTCAATTAATGGAAATATGCAAATTCTATGGATTAAAGCATTCAGTTGTGGTTCCAACTCAAGATCTCAAGATAAGCGGACAAAGCTAAGATTTTGCAAAGAGAAGGTATTTCTAAAGTGGGATAGATCACCGGGTAAGTCTCACTACTCACAATCCCAAGCCAAAGAACCTGTCACCGGGTAAGTCTCAAGGTACTAAGGAAAGGAATTATAATCTCAAACCAACAAACCAACTAAGGGAATAGAATCAACCTTTACCGAATAAGTCTCAGGCTAACTCACAAAGATGGAATGAAGGCACACTCAAACCCCAATAAAGGATAAACCTTTATTACCTACACTTATGATCTTGGGTAAACAAACTAAGAAATTACCGGGTAAGTCTCATCCTAGGCTTGCATTGAACCAGGAAAGGTGTAATAAGAATAGGATTTGGCAAACTCTAGCACTTAACTCTCAGTTACGGATCAGAAAAGGTCACCTCGGTCAGTCAAGCTCCACCCCGACCGAGATGTTCATCGACTGAATGAGATGTTCTAAGGTTAAGGATAAAGGCTCGAGCTTTCAGGGTCCTACTGGAATTTAAGATTATTCTATCATTGTTTTACCCACAAAGAAATTAGCCACTCATCATCATGAAAGCAATAATCAAATATATGGGAAGAGAATGAATATTTGAACACAAAAACCTTAAGAACAAGGCTTCAATAACTGAATCAAATAAACAAATCAGTGTTCCTTGTATCACAAATTCAACAAGACAATCAAACAAAGGGAATCTAAGAAAGTCTTACAAATCCCTTCACAAAAGCTATAACAAGCTATGAACTTTCTTCCTTCAATCTTCCTTCAACCTTCCAAAAATCCTTCCTAACTGCAGATTCTTCAATCCCCAAGTGCTGCGATGGTAGCGGGTTGCTGAATTTGTGAAAAATCTAACCCTTTATATAGGAGAATTATCTTCCAAAGATAATAATATCTTAAAAAGATAATTTCCTAATAAAATATATCCATCTCTAAAATAGATCTCCAAAATATATGATCTTCCTTCCAGAAATCCAGCCCAAAAAATATAAGATCTCCCTTTCCAAAAATAAAAGATTTCAGCCAAATAAAATATATCTCGCCACGTCCAGGGTGTTCGCCTCGGTTGGGGCGCTCCTCTAGATCACCTCGGCCGAGGTGACTCTGTGGTCAACCGAGGTGAATCTCAACTGAAGGTGAAATCTCTCAAATCTGATCCAAAGTAAATCTTCTTTGTTAATTCCAAGCTTCCTGGTTTCTTCCTTAAGCTCCAGAATGTAGCTCCAATGACTCCTTAGCTCCTTTAGCTCTATTTTAATCCAAAATGTGTCATTTTACCTACGATTACAACGAAACTTGGTGTAGACCTCGATTCCCGTAAAGGTAGATGAAACGACAATATAATCACATAATATACATTCAAACATGCAGATTATTGAAGATAAAACGTCTAAACAGGTCCCAAAATATAAACTATAATTCATGCTATCAATTAGCCAAAAGAAATTGGGATTGATTGGTTTTCTCCTCTTGTTCATTTTTTTTTCTAGGCTGAAATTTGTTTCTATTGCATTCCTCTTGGTTGTTGGATTGATGAGTGTGTTGGTGATTTTCCTTCTCTTCTCCTAGATGGGGTAGGTCTTGAGTTGTTATCTATATACTATATTAAAGTCAAAGCATTTACTTCAATGTGGTTCTTCATAACTTATAATATGCCACATGACATTTTCTTGTTTAAAAAATTATATATATATATATATATATATATATATAGTTATCATATTTAAATTATTAAAATAAAATAATAGTATAATTATCCTATTGTAGAATGTATATTTATCTACTTATCAAACATATCTTTATATATATCTACATATACTAAACATAGTTCAAATTATACTAATGAAATAATTATTCTATAATAAAACTTATACCAAAATAACTTTATATATATAGTTATACATATATTTATCTATACTAAACATACTTTTTTAACATACGTATATATGTTAATGTCTTTTAATTTTATTAAAAACCGAAATTTATATCTGTTTACTTATATTAAAGCGGAAGGCATTCACACCATGTGTCATTCATATATTAACTTCGTAATACATGTCATTTTTCAAAAAATTGCATTTTTATAATTTTACTATTTAACTAATAAATACAAAATTACTTAAATAGATAGTAAATACATTGTTTCCATTTTTTAATCTTATCACAATTTTAAAGATATCTTTAAAATATTTTCAATTTTATTTATAAAGTGATTAGATAATTTTCTATTATAACTTTACCTTATAAATATATTATTGTTTTTATAAATAGTAAGTACTCACTAAATCAACAAATGTATAAATTATAATAATATTAGTGTTACATCTTCGGTGTTCTTTATAGATTATATTTAAAATCACCTAAGAAATTTTTTAAACTTGAACTATTAAAAATTTTCTATTTTAACATTTACATTTCAATTTGTCATCTTTTGAAAAAGTTAATTGATATTAACTTATTTTCACACTTTTATATTTTGTAAGAGACAAAAAAATAGAATATATAATATCACGTAAATTAGTCTATTTTTATCATTTATCTAATATTATAATTAATTTGATAGTAAATTTTAATTTAATTTTTTATTCAAAATAATTAAATAAATCCATTATCACTTATCTAATATTATAAATTATAAATATTATATTATTTTTATCTATTAAAATTTAAAATTATAACCGTGTCTTGACACGGAAACTATACTAATAGTTATTTATCCTTGTATATGTAGCTGTTAGTATGGCTATTGTTTTCCTATTTTATTCTTATTTACCTACAAAGATACCATCAAAGAGATCACCAAAAAAAAGTATTTGCATAATAATATTAAGATTTATGTATCTCATTAATACATATCCATAGGTTGTCTGATTGTTCTCTTTATTAGAGAATGAATTATTGTTATGTGGGGTAAAAGGGTTGTTGAGAAAATATTTATGAGAAACATTTATTAATAATTATCATTATAGCCTAATTGAAATGTAAAAAAAGAATGATCACGGAAATTTGTGATATACTATACTGATTAGAGATATCTATGAACTATAAACATAAATATTTTAGAATTTATTAAACATATTTTTTCTACTACATTAATTATAATATATAACTTATATGTATATGGGGGGACAATGAACTATAATAATTGTTTGTTTGTTCGAAGCAAAAAGATTAGAATCTTTGTTTAAATAATAGAAAATATCATATTATTAAAGAAAGATGAATGTAAATATTTAATAGCCAGTAGGTTTGTCTGTTAGAAGCAAGACTGACCACCGACACCATTAGGTTTGCCAAAAGAATAAGCAAAAATGAAAAGAAGGCTCATTTCATTTCATAGAAGACCGCAAAATCGCATACCGCCAACGTACGCATAATAAAATATACGGTTCATTCAAATTTTATACTCCTATTAAATTTTCGAAAAGTAATAATATTTAAGTTTTCTTAACTTTAGGAATAATAATAGTTATTATTATTAACAATAATTTATAGTACTAATAACATCAAATAAGATGCAATTATTTTATTATAAATAATGAGTTTGTATTAGCGGCAATTAAATAGTAATTTATAGTCCATTACAAAATTGAAGAGAGGGGGCAAAAGGACTACCGGTCAATTCAAAAAAATGAGGTAGGCATTGACCACCTAAATAAAGCACAATGAGTCCTGTCGTTTCATTCAAATTTTATACTCCTATTATATTACGCATGGATCAGCGCACATCATTTATAATATAATATCATATAATATAATATACTATACTATACGTCCGCAATGGAGATATTACTTCTAATGTGCCGGGTGATCAATGATCATCGCTCGAACAACCGGAGTGATTCGGTTTCATTCCAATGATTAAATTGTCACTTTTTATCGAATTTTGATGTATATTTTCATATTATAAACCTTTAATCCAGCTATTTCCATCTTTATTTGACTTTAAATTAGACTTGGGTCCGATTTCTACTAAACCGATAAATTGTCCTTTTTAAGTAAACCGACGATTTAGGTTAACCGACAAACCTCCGGTTTAGATTTGGGTCCGACTTTAAAAAAACCTAAATCAGCGTTGGTTAACTGCCGATTTAGGTAGTATTTTATTTTTTTATTCTTAGGTGGGGCCCACATGTGCAATGGCTAGTAAAAAAACTCCAACCCTTTCCCATAAATACTCAATCCTCTATCATTTTATCTCACACAATCTTCCTAGATTCTCAACTCTCTCTACTACTCTTAATGTAGTACTTTCATAATTCTCGATTTCTCGTCTTTCTCGAATTCATCTTTCACTCTCGTAAAGGCAAACACGAGTGATAACATTCTTTCTCAATTTTTCTCTAGCACCCAAGAAAGTGAAACTCAAATGCCCGAAATGTCACAAGGGGCATTTCAACAAGTACCTCCACCGAAAATGCTTACATCCGACATTTTACGAAGCATGACACGAATGGTGAGTTGGTGAACGATTATTGTCAAGTTTCAGGCAACTATTGTCCAAAGATGTACAAATGGAGGGCGAAAGGCGTCTACGAGACTTTGCAAACACACATGCAAAAAAATTCATCCCAAAAAGCTAGTAATATCACGAGGACAATTACAATTGTCCCACGGATTTGCATCTTCTTCCTCTCAATCTCCTTTATTTATGTATAACCACAGTGAAGAAAATTTAGGACGATGTTATATGTTCTCATGCATTTCATTTTCTTATGCGGAATATAATGAAGTTTGAGCATATAACACTAAATATCTTTAACCTTCTTTTAAACCAACTTCTCACAATACCGTTTTCAAATTAATTTCTAAATCTTACGTACAAAAGAAAAAAATATTCTTTTGATTTTGGCATCTTTTTGCATCAAGTATCTATTTATAGTGATATTTGGAGCAAACAATCGCAAAAACATTTTTACATGGACATGACTTTACATTTTATTGATAACGATATGTTTTTGCATAAATATAGGGTAGATACAAGAGGGTCATGGGGGTGGGGGTATGCCCTTACTTCCGACGAGATTATTTTTCCCCTAGGTGGATATAATTCATACAACTCTACTAGTTCATCTGGTAGAAGGAGGGAATGATGTACTTGGAATGCACAGTTTGATTCCGGGAGTAGGCAAAAGAGTTTTTTTGTTTTTTATGGATTTTATTTTAAGCAAATACAATATATATATAAATGGAGAGATTAAGTGAAGTTTATTATTGTATTAACTCTTAATTAATACAATTAACATATTATAATTTTTAATATACTAGCTTATCAACCATCAATTAATTTTAGAAAGAATTTGGTAAAATAGGTTCTTTTTTATGAGCATTTGTTTTGTATATCCCTCTAATTTTTACCACTCTAATTGACTTAAAATATCTTATCTTATATATATTAAAGCAGAAGCCTCTATTGCCACGTGTCGTCTCCAGAATTAACCTCAGCCTAAATTTTTTATATTGCCACGTGTCGCGTCCACAATTAACTTCAGCCCAAACTTCTTTTAAATATAAATATGTAATTTAATAAAAAAATTTATAATTGAAACTTAAAAAAAGTTGTTACCTACTTTAATTATTATCTAAATATTTTCTAACCGTGTCATTGCCATAATAAGGCCAGTAAAAAAAACAAATCCAATAATATCTATGCAATAATTTAAATTAATTTTATTTTTAAAAAATATTAAAAAAGTATCTAATACGATATTATTTTAGATTTGTTTTTACGGTCTTATTATGTTTTGTTTTTTTTATATTTCTCAAATGAAATTTATGTTTGTTAGAATAATTAGATAGTCAAAAAAATTTTAATTAATTTAAAAATACGATTAGAAAATTTAGATTGTTCAACTCAACTAAATACTTATAAATTTAACAATTTTATATTATCTAATATGATAGTTTTTTAAAATTAAATGTCAAATTTGGATTTACCCAATTTGATTTTTTAAAAATTTAAAAACTTGAAGATAAGATATGATAATTCTCTGAGTTCAACAATCAAAATCTTTCCATTATAAATAATTAGATAATTTCTTTATTTGTGATTTTTTTTTTATATCTTCTAATATTAAGATACGGATAATTTCAAGATTCGAACTATTCAATTAATATTTTACAAAGATATGAGGGAGAGAGTAACAAAATTAGTTAGAACATGCGTATATAAATATAGATGAACTTGCAAGTTTACCATCATTCACGTCTACTTCTTCTATTTGCATTTTCAAAGTTGAATATATATGATGGATTTGAGTTTTTTTTTTGAGTAATGATGGATTTGAGTTTTTTTTTTGAGTAATGATGGATTTGAGTATTTGTTCTTCATTCGATTGCTCATTATATATGTAAATATAGATCGATTTGCAGGAATTGGTTGTTCTTGATGAGTCATCAACTCAAATTGGAAAGCATCATCTAAATTCACAAACTCCTAGGATGATGATTAGGGTTAGGGCTTCAATCAGGTGACGGCGAGATGAAAAAACGAAACAACCGAGATGCAAATGATGGGCCGGTAAAGAGAAGCTACATCACAACCAGAAGTATCTAGAAAGTTGGTGAACAATATCCTGAGCCAAACCCACCTGGTTTTTCCGACCAAGAGTAACAAGGAAAAGTTATACATGTGGGGGCTCAAGCTTGCACCTAGCTTCTCCATTCGATCCAGAAGCTCGATCAAGAGAAGAATTGTACGGGCTTGACCGAACAAAACCGTCCAGGAGAAGTTTAAAGGTATTCGAGTCAACAATAGCCCTATCTGTTCAGTATAAGTCTTATTCGTTGGCCACCATATATATATATATATATATATATATATATATATATATATATATATATATATATATATATTCGTATTTGTTTCAATGTATTTGCAGTACTAATATGAGACCAACTATGGTAATCTTTCTTCTTTATGAGAATGTGATTCCTATTTCAATAGACGTTATCAACATAACTTCTTCTTTATTCATTCTACGAAATTCCTAAGTTTTATTTTTGCATTTGATTCATGTTTTTGTGCTATTTTTTCGGTGTATTTGCTCGGTTAATTCACATTTGTCTGCTTCTCTTCTCTTCTTTGTTGTGTTTTATTTAATTGTACTCTTATTAAAGAGGTTGAGCAATGATTTAGATAGTTTTGCCCAATAATATAGACTCACGCTACAACAAAAATGTGCACGAGTATAATGGTAGATTTGGATTGAAACTCCAGTTTACTAGAAAACCTCCATTAATTATACTTTGATGATTAACAAATGATCTTTAAATCTCTTTTTGTTTTTTATGAAACATAAATTAGTGGGTTCAAGAAAATAGATTAATTTATTTAAGTATTATTAATTATGTGAGTGGAATTTGTATAGATTCATTAACATGATTGGACAATCAATGTTAACCATATGACATATGTAACGCCCCAAATTTTGGCGCGTTTGTGATTTTTATTCCTTCCGGCTTTTATCGATATATATTAGATCAAATATTTTTTTTTACGAGTATTTTCACGTGGTAAATTATACTTTATGAGTTTATATATATATATATATATATATATATATATATATATATATATATATATATATATATATATATATATATAATATATATATTCCGTATTTTATTTTACGGAAAAGTTTAGGAGTTTTCCGATTCACAAATCCCGTTCCGTATATTTTGATCGAGTTCATTTCCTTTTTCCTATTTCTTTCCTCTCTTATTTTTTTTGGTGCCAGCTCCTTGTTTCGGAGCCTTGTTTGGTTACCTCTCCCCGCCCATGCTAGCTCTGAACAACTGCAGCCCTACAAAGTATATGTGACCCCTCGTCTCTGCCTCCCCTCTGTTTCTTTGTACCTTTCACGCAAGCCTGCTCCATCCTTCTATGATCTGCTTCGTCAAGCATAGCAGCAAGCACTCCCCTCTCCCTGTTTCTCTCTGTCGTCTCTTCTTAGCCTTCATCTCCCATTGTTCTGCTTCTTCCTCACCTATAACAACAAAGCAGTGACAGCCCTCCTCATTGTCGACCTGGATCACTTGCCCAACGCCTGAGCCAACTAGAGCCTCGCATCCCTCCACGCCAGCCTCCCCTCACCAGCCCACTCGAGCTCCTCTCCTCACGAGCCGGCCTACAGCTTCCTTCGACCTCGATTCCTTCTGCAAGATTGCTACTGATTTCGATCCTCCGGGATCTCCATCTGTAACGTCGCCTCTCCTCTTCCTTTTCCACTGGCTGTCGCCACCACCGGAAAGTGGTCGAACCGGAGAACCCTCGTCTTCGAAGCCGAAGAGTCGCAGCCCATTTCTTCTCTCTCACCTGTGTAACCGGCCCTCAAACCGTCTGCAGCAACTCACCTTCGGGCCCCCTGTGTTGCACCTCCACCAGCAGCCAAGGAGAAGGGTTGCCGCCTTCTCTGCACCACCGCTAATCGCCGGGATGGTCCGGAACCAGTGCCGCCTACCCTCGCCGCCCTGCCTTGGCCCTCCTCGCTGTTGGGACGCCTTCGCCCTTGCCTACCGCCGCCGACCTGTTTCTCTTTCACAGAGAACATGAGCATCAGATGTAAAAACCCTATTTACTAAATTAAATCGGACCCCCTTAATTTGTGCTTAATTACGGAATGTACCCACCTTTATATATTTACATATTTAACCCACAGTTTGAAATCTTGCATTTATATCCTTTATTGAAAAATTACAGATTATGGCCCTTATTTATGTTTTCGGAATATGACCCAAGTTTATGAATTTGTTCATCTTTGCCCTAAAAATGAATTTGTCAATTTTAAACTCGGGTTTAAATTAGGGGATATTCTTATATTTGTATATACTACATATTATGCCTTTGTTGGATTAATCGCGGTTTATGGAAAAGATTTTATTGTCGGTATTAACCTGGTTTTGAAACCGAGTTTTCCTTAGATTTATAAACGTTAAATCTTCCATTCAAATTTAGCGTATAAGCTAAATTTGTTTAGCCTTGGTTTTAGGTTCGGGAGCACACCGATAATGGCCCATCGAATGCATTCTCGGCATCCTTAGATCGTCTTCCGTCTTTTGACGTCATGTGAGTACCCTCTCCCCCGAGCTTATGATCTTACCTCGTTTTAGTTATGTATAGTATTAGTATCATGCTAGGTTGGATCTAGCATAACTTAGAGTGAATACCAAGTAGTGGTTATGGATCTTAGGTGAGTTTTGTGGATTGTGAAATGTTGTAAGGCTTGAGGGGTTGATATTATCTTGTGAGGTTGTTTATGGATTTAAGTTATATGGATGATCTTGTGAGCGTTTTGAGGCTCGAGGTGGGGTTGTATGATCTTGCGGGATTTTGGAGTTTAGGTTTGACTTATCCTAGTTGCGTTGTGAGTTATGATCTTGCGAGATCCGGGGATTTAGAAGTCTTAGGATTTCTAGCTTGTGTTGAGTGTGATGTGAGCATGAGGGATTCTAGGATGCGACCCTAGAATTGAGAGACAAATGGTCTTGCATAGATCATTTGTATAGAAGTCTAAGACTTCTATTGTGCGTGAGTTGTTGTTGATATAGTTATCTTCTTGTGAGCAGGTTAAGGGCTTCCTCCCTAAGGAAGCGAGAGTGTTGTGAGTTGAGTGTGGTGACGAGGTAAGTCTCCGGACTTACTTAGCTCGTATTCTATGTATTAGATTTGATGCGTGTTTGGTGGTGTGTGTTTTATCGCTTTCATTATAACTTATAAAACCGGAATTAGGATTACCGACCTTTATATATTATTTGGCCCAAGTGTATGATAACGGGCGGTGACAACTTGTCTAGCTCTTGCGTAGAGTTAGGAGGTTCTTGGCGACTAGCCCGTGTGGTTAGACGGTCGGAGGCATCCACCGTTCCATGCGGTAAGTGGGGACCGAGGCGAGTTTCGGGAGATTCTCGTGTCACAAAAGAAGTTGAATTAGAACGGGATACGACTTAATAATAAAAAGATAATAAACCGGACTTGTGTGATTTGGTGTACATTGTGTGTTATGTTGATTTACTTGTGTTTGTGCCTTTCACCTTGATTCTAATGCTTCGAATATTAGCTAACGGTTCTATACCGATTGTTGTAGATTGCCTTGCAGGTTAGGATTGCGGCCGAGAGATCCGGAAGAGTGGGCAGCCGGGGTTCCGTACATTTTAGAAGTTGGTTTTGGTTGGAGTCGGGTTGTGTTTTATTCTGCGTTTATTATGTTGGTATGCCGCGTGTATGGCGTTTTGGTCTTTGGTGTTGTTTATCGGCTGAAGTCTTTGTTGTTTTCCTTCGGGTTTCTTATCATTTGCATTAAAAGGAATTTCGGTTTTGCCTTTATTTGTGCTATGTTGAAAGATCCGGTGAAATTGTTGTCAAGCTAAGGGTCGGGACCCATTGTGAGGTCCCAACCCGTAGCGCTCCGAGTCCCACGGATTCGGGGTGTTACAAAAAGTGGTATCAGAGCCCTAGGTTGACAACAATGGCACTCGCAATCTTCTCAAAGCCGAATAAGGAATAAACAGAACCCCACGGGTTCTGAGATTTCGTTTTCAAAATCACATGCATGAGTCGGGGTAGAATGTACGGACCACCACTCCTTCCGCGGATCTCGGCAGCTTAGTTTATTGGATTTTGATATGTATATATATGTATATATAGTAGTATATGTGGATTGTAGTTGCATGATGGACGTGATTATATGTATAGTATATATGTGGACTATAAAATATGGTTTGGACTTGTTATGTATATTAGTGGCATGGCCTTATATAGATATATGCTTATATATGTTGTATGATAGGATTTGATTAGCTTTTGGACCTTGTATTGTTGTAATGGATTTCTAGATGTGTTATATTAGTAGTGATATGGACATAGGACCTATATAGTCGTTTATGCGGATTCTTATTATATATAGTAGTAGATAGTACAAGACCTAATATAAAATATGATAGTAAGATATCATTACCTTTAAGGCGACGTTATTGGCTTGAGATAGCATTCATATGTAGAGGAGTACGCTCAAGTATCGAGTTGAGTGTTTTGGGCTGACGAACACCATGAAGTTTATAGGATTCCCATAAAAGGATGTCGAAGAGGAGGACTAGAGATGACGTAAATGAAGGACAACCAAGAAAAAGAAAACTCGAGACAACTTAAAAGAAATCGAGATGGAGACCATACAAGAAAAAGGAGTAACATTAATGTGTGGAAGTGGTTCCAAAGAAGCCATGCTCAAACGGCGACGATACCAATGAAGATAACGAACTTAAGTTCTTCAAGATAGGACAACTAAAGATATGAATCGAGGAGGAGAGGGATGTATTCTAAAAAGGTTAAAGGCGGTGTTCCATTACAAGAAGTGAAGTTTTTCTTAGGCGCTCCTAAGGTGTGGAGTCAAGATGAGAAAAGTGATCGAACGATATGTGAAAGATGAGAGATACCATAAGTTAAGCTTACAAGGTACCATTAAGTGAAGAGTCAATACTACGAGAGTTATGAGATGAATTGCATGGTGGGATTCACGTTGAGTTGACCGGTTTCATTATGACGATGAGACTAAGAAACACCAAAAAGGAGGAAGTGTGTATAAATGATGATCCCAAGAAGGTGAAAGACAAAACAAGGTGCTTTGATCGAAAGACTTAAGATACCAACCAAGAGAAACGCGAGTGGATGCTAGCTAGTGCTATAATATTTGGGAGGGTAATCTTGAAAGACATCAAAGAAGAATGGTTAATTCTATGAAAGGGAATTATATCAAAGGAAGCGTGGAATGTAGAAAGAGTTAAAGAAGGGTGTGAAGAGTGAAATGAGCAAGTGAAGTTTAAGACACAGTACCCTGAGAGGGTAGCCTTCAGGAGTATGGTAACATCGAGGGTAAGAAGAATGGTGAGCCTGTGGACTTGGAGAAGGTCAGCTATAAGCTAATCGGCGATAGTCGAGAACGTGCATGGGTTGGTTGGCTATGGAAGAGTATAGATGAGAAGAGTAACCAAGAGCGTGGATTATAAAGAAACAGTAATAAGAACTTGGAACATTCGTGATGGTTGAATGTCAGTAACAAGGAGGTGTATTAACGGAAGCATAAACGTCTTAAGCAAGTAGCATTTTATCGATTCCAACAAATGATGGTAACGTACCTCGTGGGGAAGGATTGTAACGATATGGTGCGACCTTCTTAGGTCATGGGATGGTCATATGGGGGAACAACACGGATCATGATAAGGGGAACTAGAAGGGCGAAGAGGAAGGTAAGTCTTCTAGAGTTTTGAGGGTAAAGGGAGAGTATATAAAGGAGGTATGATATGTCTGTTCAAAGGTTATGGATGTCATGTTTTTGCGAGCGAAAGCTAAGTCAAGATTTTTGCGACTCGCATGGCGAAGCCATAGTGGCTATAACGTGAAACGAGGAACCTGGATTAGGGCAACGCTACAAGTTTAGAGTTATGATGTTAGTACTTGATGGCGTTATAAGTGGATCTTTCGGTGATTGTGGATGGGGAACTCCGCCTAAAGTTTAGAGTTATGAAGTTGTTCTTGGAATACCAAGAGATGCATAAGGTGACCAACAAGAGAAAGAGGGGACTGAAGTTTTGAAGTTCGATGTTATTATGAGATGTACAAGACGTACATGAAAGATTGAGGTTAGAGCCTCTATGGTCGGTTGACGTTGCATAAGGAAATGAAGTGTAAGGTTCTACACCTACTTGAAGAAATGACGTCTAGGGTGAAAGCTTAGGTAGAACACGAGGAGTTCCTCCCATATGTTGGGATGTCAGAGGAAGGGAAGAAGATTGTATCGATTTTTTTTATATGGCATGATTGAGTCTTGTAGTTAGGACTTTGGTGACTGAACACATGCGAGAGGTCAAGAGATGTTATTATCGCCTTTCTTTTAAAAGTAAAAAGAAGGATTAAACTGAACTATTGCTTAACCAAGACTTCAAGAGTCGGAAGACCCGAGCAAGTTCCACGAGTTCGGAAAATGAGGGATTTGTAAAAGAAAGACGGTCAACATTGTAGCTACAATGGAACATTACACGTGTGGAAGGATGTCACCCCAATTGATGGGGGTGGACCACTTGTCAAGGGTAGGAGCAGGTTGTGTCAGTTATTACGATATATGATTGGTAGAGAAAAGATGGAACCCGAGATGACACGGATTCCAACGAATTAGAATGTGGATGTTACTTCTAAGATTGATTTGGGATCAACTTCCATTTCCAAGGCGCCGTACAAATGACATCAACAAATGATACTCGTGAAGTTACTCAAATTAAAGAAGAAATTGAAGGAGCAATTGCAATTGCAAGCTCTTGACGATAAGGGTTCGTCAATACACTACATGGAGAACTTGGAAGTATATCTTGAACTCTTGATTTGAAGTTCACGTTAGAAGATATCTTGAACTCTTGATTTGAAGTTCATGTTGAGATATATCTTGCATTCTTGATTTGAAGATGTTATCAAGAACACCGGTTTGCGAAAAGAGAGACGATTATCTCTGCTTTTACATCAATTACCGTGAGTTGAACAAGATAATGGTGGAAGACAAGTATCCCTTACAACGAATTGACAATTTACTCGATCGGTCACGAGGGTCAGTAGTCGCTCCTAAATTGATTTAAGGTCTGATTGCCACCAATTGAGAATTCGGGATCAAGATATTGCAAATACGACATTCCGTACAAGATATGGTCACCATGAGCCTGTGGTGATGTCATTTGGGCTTACTAATGCCTATAAGATATTTTGGTCTACTCTCGAAGAAGAGAGAAGTTGTATGAAAGTTGTCTCCGATTGCAAACCCCGAAGTATGGGAAGAAGTTACAAGTTTTCTTAGATGTGTTGATCATTACCGGATTTGTGGAGAGATTTTCCAAAGTAACAACACCTATGGCTAACCTACTCCGGATGAAAATGAAATAGTGAGTAGGACGAAGATTGACAAAATATTTGTTGAGAGTTAAAAGAAGATTTATTGGTGCAACTGTTTTGAAACTGCCTTGAGGTATGATGGGCTTGAAGTGTACAAGTGATTCTCCAAGACATGGTCTTGATTGGGTATTGAGGAACGATGTAAAAGTAATAGCATACGTGTCTTGTTAGTCGAAGCAATGTCAAGTTAATTACTTCCTTCATTCCTTAGAGCTGCGACAAGAATTGATGAAATGGAACATTAAAGTTTGGTTTGACAAGAACCAAAGCCAATAGTGTAAAATTGGAAGTTCGATCTTCTTTGATAGAGAAATAAAAGGGAAAATAATGGAGATGTTGCATCGAAGCCGAGAAGGAAGCTGAGTTCCGATATATTGACCTTTCTGAGATCTTAGCGCGAGTTGGAAAAGTGTCTTATAAGTGGCGTTGCCGCCAAGAGTAGAGAGGGTTCACCCGGTGTTTCATGTGTATCAATCTAGGAAGTACAATTATAACTCGAGTAGTTTTGCGATCTTGTTGAGTTAGTGGCGTCGTAGAGCCGATGAGGCTACTTATGAAACAAATGATAGCATCTTTGGTTGACTTTTACGCGAATCTAGTAGCATCGATAGAATCATCAGGTTAGACCTAGTTCTTCTCTTGGTTGAGTTATGTGCATGTGTGAAATTATATGTAGTTTTGCCCCGTGCGGGAATGTGCTATATGATTTGATATATCTTGCAATGGTAGTTCGAGTAGTTTATATGTGTAGATTAGAATGTCTAAGCCTTCTTAGTGTGAGAGTTCATACCTCGGCCTTAGGAACCGAGAAGTTTGGCGTATTGCAAGTTTCGGGACGAAACTTGTTTTTAGGGGGATCTAATGTAACGCCCCAAATTTTGGCGCGTTTGTGATTTTTATTCCTTCCGGCTTTTATCGATATATATTAGATCAAATATTTTTTTTTACGAGTATTTTCACGTGGTAAATTATACTTTATGAGTTTATATATATATATATATATATATAATATATATATTCCGTATTTTATTTTACGGAAAAGTTTAGGAGTTTTCCGATTCACAAATCCCGTTCCGTATATTTTGATCGAGTTCATTTCCTTTTTCCTATTTCTTTCCTCTCTTATTTTTTTTGGTGCCAGCTCCTTGTTTCGGAGCCTTGTTTGGTTACCTCTCCCCGCCCATGCTAGCTCTGAACAACTGCAGCCCTACAAAGTATATGTGACCCCTCGTCTCTGCCTCCCCTCTGTTTCTTTGTACCTTTCACGCAAGCCTGCTCCATCCTTCTATGATCTGCTTCGTCAAGCATAGCAGCAAGCACTCCCCTCTCCCTGTTTCTCTCTGTCGTCTCTTCTTAGCCTTCATCTCCCATTGTTCTGCTTCTTCCTCACCTATAACAACAAAGCAGTGACAGCCCTCCTCATTGTCGACCTGGATCACTTGCCCAACGCCTGAGCCAACTAGAGCCTCGCATCCCTCCACGCCAGCCTCCCCTCACCAGCCCACTCGAGCTCCTCTCCTCACGAGCCGGCCTACAGCTTCCTTCGACCTCGATTCCTTCTGCAAGATTGCTACTGATTTCGATCCTCCGGGATCTCCATCTGTAACGTCGCCTCTCCTCTTCCTTTTCCACTGGCTGTCGCCACCACCGGAAAGTGGTCGAACCGGAGAACCCTCGTCTTCAAAGCCGAAGAGTCGCAGCCCATTTCTTCTCTCTCACCTGTGTAACCGGCCCTCAAACCGTCTGCAGCAACTCACCTTCGGGCCCCCTGTGTTGCACCTCCACCAGCAGCCAAGGAGAAGGGTCGCCGCCTTCTCTGCACCACCGCTAATCGCCGGGATGGTCCGGAACCAGTGCCGCCTACCCTCGCCGCCCTGCCTTGGCCCTCCTCGCTGTTGGGACGCCTTCGCCCTTGCCTACCGCCGCCGACCTGTTTCTCTTTCACAGAGAACATGAGCATCAGATGTAAAAACCCTATTTACTAAATTAAATCGGACCCCCTTAATTTGTGCTTAATTACGGAATGTACCCACCTTTATATATTTACATATTTAACCCACAGTTTGAAATCTTGCATTTATATCCTTTATTGAAAAATTACAGATTATGGCCCTTATTTATGTTTTCGGAATATGACCCAAGTTTATGAATTTGTTCATCTTTGCCCTAAAAATGAATTTGTCAATTTTAAACTCGGGTTTAAATTAGGGGATATTCTTATATTTGTATATACTACATATTATGCCTTTGTTGGATTAATCGCGGTTTATGGAAAAGATTTTATTGTCGGTATTAACCTGGTTTTGAAACCGAGTTTTCCTTAGATTTATAAACGTTAAATCTTCCATTCAAATTTAGCGTATAAGCTAAATTTGTTTAGCCTTGGTTTTAGGTTCGGGAGCACACCGATAATGGCCCATCGAATGCATTCTCGGCATCCTTAGATCGTCTTCCGTCTTTTGACGTCATGTGAGTACCCTCTCCCCCGAGCTTATGATCTTACCTCGTTTTAGTTATGTATAGTATTAGTATCATGCTAGGTTGGATCTAGCATAACTTAGAGTGAATACCAAGTAGTGGTTATGGATCTTAGGTGAGTTTTGTGGATTGTGAAATGTTGTAAGGCTTGAGGGGTTGATATTATCTTGTGAGGTTGTTTATGGATTTAAGTTATATGGATGATCTTGTGAGCGTTTTGAGGCTCGAGGTGGGGTTGTATGATCTTGCGGGATTTTGGAGTTTAGGTTTGACTTATCCTAGTTGCGTTGTGAGTTATGATCTTGCGAGATCCGGGGATTTAGAAGTCTTAGGATTTCTAGCTTGTGTTGAGTGTGATGTGAGCATGAGGGATTCTAGGATGCGACCCTAGAATTGAGAGACAAATGGTCTTGCATAGATCATTTGTATAGAAGTCTAAGACTTCTATTGTGCGTGAGTTGTTGTTGATATAGTTATCTTCTTGTGAGCAGGTTAAGGGCTTCCTCCCTAAGGAAGCGAGAGTGTTGTGAGTTGAGTGTGGTGACGAGGTAAGTCTCCGGACTTACTTAGCTCGTATTCTATGTATTAGATTTGATGCGTGTTTGGTGGTGTGTGTTTTATCGCTTTCATTATAACTTATAAAACCGGAATTAGGATTACCGACCTTTATATATTATTTGGCCCAAGTGTATGATAACGGGCGGTGACAACTTGTCTAGCTCTTGCGTAGAGTTAGGAGGTTCTTGGCGACTAGCCCGTGTGGTTAGACGGTCGGAGGCATCCACCGTTCCATGCGGTAAGTGGGGACCGAGGCGAGTTTCGGGAGATTCTCGTGTCACAAAAGAAGTTGAATTAGAACGGGATACGACTTAATAATAAAAAGATAATAAACCGGACTTGTGTGATTTGGTGTACATTGTGTGTTATGTTGATTTACTTGTGTTTGTGCCTTTCACCTTGATTCTAATGCTTCGAATATTAGCTAACGGTTCTATACCGATTGTTGTAGATTGCCTTGCAGGTTAGGATTGCGGCCGAGAGATCCGGAAGAGTGGGCAGCCGGGGTTCCGTACATTTTAGAAGTTGGTTTTGGTTGGAGTCGGGTTGTGTTTTATTCTGCGTTTATTATGTTGGTATGCCGCGTGTATGGCGTTTTGGTCTTTGGTGTTGTTTATCGGCTGAAGTCTTTGTTGTTTTCCTTCGGGTTTCTTATCATTTGCATTAAAAGGAATTTCGGTTTTGCCTTTATTTGTGCTATGTTGAAAGATCCGGTGAAATTGTTGTCAAGCTAAGGGTCGGGACCCATTGTGAGGTCCCAACCCGTAGCGCTCCGAGTCCCACGGATTCGGGGTGTTACAACATAATACGAATTAATTAAGAAGTTAATTTGATGTATACATTTTTTCTATTTAATATATTTCAATATTATATATATATATATATATATATATATATATATATATATATATATATATATATATATATATATATATATATATATATATATTGTGTGAAATGGTTAAATTAAAATTAAACATGTATCTAAGTATCTTACAAAAATAATATAAATTTTATTTTGCATTTATACAAAAAAAAGAAAGAAAAACTTGCACCTCAATGACAACTTAGTAGTATCATAAATTCAACTAGCTTATTTTTTTTATCATTATTTTCTTATAATACTAAAATAATTAATATTATTTTTATTATCAAAATGTTTAATAGTATTTACTAATATTAAAACTTATTTTTTGGATTATCATTAAAATGATTAATAGTGTCTTTTTGATATATTTCAAAATATAAATACTATTAAAATGTTTAATAGTATTTTTGTATGAGTATTTACGTATGTATTTCATTTAGAATTATAACACTAAGATATAAACTGATTTCAAATCCTTGATAAATCCATCACTAGCAAAATCATTTGAGTTTTATATGTCAAAAACTCTCATATAAGTTAAAAATTACTCAATATATACTTAATAAAATAGTTAACAAACCCGCACAAGGTGCGGGGTATAAACTAGTATATATTAAAGCAGAAGCCTCTATTGCCACATGTCGCTCCTGAATTTAACTTCAGCTCGAAAATTTTTTATTGCCATGTGTCGCCCACATAATTAACGTCAGTCTATTTTTTTTAAATCTTATCTTATCAAAGATAATTAAAACACTTAATTTTAAAAAATTATCTAAATCTTTTTTTTTTTAATCTAATAATATCTCTTCAAAAATTAAAAATGAATGTTTAAAAAATAATTATTAAAATACCCAATAATATCTCTTTAAAAATATAAATAAATAAAATCGAAAATTTATAAATATTTTCTATAAATATTCAAAAAAATAAGTTTACCAAATTATATAAATAAATTTTATCAAACATTATATTTTTAATTTTATACGTGATATTTTTATCAAGTATCTACAAATTTTTTTAATAATCAAAATTTTAATTTTATTTACAAAAATAGAATCTTTAATTCTAAATTGTTTTGTTAAAATCATGCAACCGAATTCGAATGAAATTTTAATATATTTTTAAAATTCGAAGTTTTAAAATATTATTTTAAATAAATCTCTTAAAAAATTTAAATAGTTTTTAGTAAGTGATTTTTTTTGAAAATTTTAATTATTTATACCAATTTTAACTTTTTTAATTTTCAGATTCAAAAATATTTTTCTCAGCCCAAATCTTTTTTAATCTCTTCAATAATATAAATTAAAAATTTTTAAAACGAAATTATGTTAAAAAAAATTGTAAAATATCCAAAAATATCTATTCAAGAATATAAATTAAAAAAAATTGAAAATGGAAAACTTTTATATATATTTTATTAAAATAGTCTACCAAATTATTTAAATAAATTTTGTTAAAATATGAGATATTTAATTTTTTACTTGATTTTTTTAATGAAAGTATCTATAAATTTGTTATAATAATTAGATTTTTTATTTAAGTGTTTAAATTATACAGCTCCAACAAATATTTTAAGAAGTTGATTTGAAAAGTTAATTTCTAAAATCGATATTCATAAATCCCGATAAAAAATGAAGAGTGAATCAGATATGCTATCTCAATCTATAATTAAAATTTTAAAATCTTACTAACTTTTAGGAATATAGCAAAACTAAATCGGCTTTAAAATACATAATTTAAATAAAGAATTTGTTATCAGAATTTTGAAAGAAAAAAAGGTTTTTAGTTATTTTGATTATTATCTTAATATTTTCGTATCTTATGTAACTAATCACATAACAAACTTAAAGGATTTATTAACCAATTTTCTAATTACGAATTTTAACTTAGAAAATATTTTCAAAATTAAACTTTATAATTACGAATTTTGTTAGTTAATAATTCCGATAATATCTCATTGAATCTTCATAAATCAATCATATCTAATCTAACCAGTTAACTAAATTACTTTTTTTTTTATGCTACTCCACCAAAGATTTTGGTAATTCCAATTTGACATTTTTTGTATTATTGAATTACTTTTTACTACAAATTCAAAGATTTGTTTCAATCCAAATCTTAATAGATATTTAAATCAAAAAGTAAAATGTGATAATCGATAGTATTTTGTTAATTAAAGTTGTTTTATGAGGCCTATAAAAACAATTAGCTAACTGCACATCCCATTCGTATTCTTCATCTAATCTCCTGTTTACACTTCGGGATGATCTTATATTCATTTCAGCTTGAGGCTCTATTGATACATTTTCCGTCTTCTTTTCGTTTGCCCAACATTGCGATCTTATTTGCGTCCAATTAGATCATCGTGATGATTTCTTATTCTATTCATAATCTCCGTCTTTAATCTCCGTCTTTATTCGGTTTATACATCTATCGTCAAATTTCGGACCCAATTCCAGTGATGCTTTCGAATTATGATTATTCAAATATGAAATCAAATATACAATATCGTATTAATCTATTTACCGTATATCTTTTTCTTTTACACATTTATAGATAAGATTTTACATTTGTCATGTATCTTAATCTTCATCATTGCACTTCGTGTTATTTGACCTTTGGTTAAAGCTATTCTTCTTTCTTAATCCTGCAGCGATGACAAGTCTTATTTAGAGATATCTTTGTTCATCAAAAGATCCACATATATAGAGTTGAAGACTTGAAGATGTGTTTTAATGAAAATAGGTAATTTAGTGAATTTTGTAGGTTGATGTATATATTGTGTATGCAGCGATGCATTTATATATTAAGTCTAACGAAATTCGATTTTTTTTAATTATTATCTTAAATATTATTAGCTAGATCATTTTAGAAATATTATGATCTTCTTTGATTATTTAAGGTACAATTTAAATAGTAAAATATGACTTAAATATCAATTTGAACCAATTTCAAAAACTTCTTACTACTTTTTAGATTTTCAAGGTGTATGTTTAAAATCTATGGTTAAACTAAAATTAAAACATATGAACATTATTTGAATAATATATGATGTTCTAAATAGGAAAATAAATTTATTATATTTTACTTTTTTTGTTATATAGTTAATAAATTTCCATTTTAAGATTAGTAATTTTATAAGCAGTTGATTTTTTTTATATATAATTAAACTATCACAATAAATTTATTTTGAAATCTCTCTCATTAATTATTTAATAGAGAGCATATTGTTTTTGATAATTTGCATAGAAATTGAAAATTTAATTTATTCAAAATATACATATAAACTTATAATAACAAGTTATTAAAACTCAATCCCGCACGTTGTGCGGGTAATATACTAGTATCTATTAAAGCAGAGGACTTTTGCCACGTGTCAGCACCAGAATTCTCGAAGCCCAAAAATTTTTTTAAAAAGTTATTAATTACATTTATTAATTAAATTATTACTAAGTCATAATAAGTACATTTAAAAATCGTTAAAATATTCAACAATATCTTGTCAGTAATATAAATTAAAAATTTTAAAATCGATCATTTTTCTCAGCCCAAATCTTTTTTTATTCCACAAAAATCTCTTCAATAATATAAATTAAAAAAATGAAATTTTGTTAAAAAATTGGTAAAATATCCAAAAATATCTATTCAAGAATATAAATTTTTTAAAAAAAATTTCCATGTGTCAGCGCCCGAATTCTCGAAGCTCAAAAAAATATGTTAAAAAGTTATTAATTACGTTTATTAATTAAATTATTACTAAGTCATAATAAATACATTTAAAAATCTATATCTATCTTATATCTATTAAAGCAGAAGCCTCTATTGCCACGTGTCAACGCAATGCTTCTCGAAGCCTAAAAAATTATTATAAAAAGTGATTTCTAAATGTTAATATAAATTGGAAATTGATTTTTAAATTTTTTAAAAATATTTAAATAAATAGTTTTATAAAAATAGTTTTTAAACTTTTAAGGATTTTTTTTAACCAACGAGCATATCTTAACAAATCAGTTTAAATATATAATTAATTAGAAGAGATAAATATTTAAAAGAGAATTAAAAGTCATAATAATAATAATAATTTCATTCTCCGGATTTTTATTTTACAAAAATATACATATCTTATATCTATTAAAGCAGAAGCCTCTATTGCCACGTGTCAACGTCATGCTTCTCGAAGCCTAAAAAATTATTATAAAAAGTGATTTCTAAATGTTAATATAAATTGGAAATTGATTTTTAAATTTTTTAAAAATATTTAAATAAATAGTTTTATAAAAATAGTTTTTAAACTTTTAAGGATTTTTTTTAACCAACGAGCATATCTTAACAAATCAGTTTAAATATATAATTAATTAGAAGAGATAAATATTTAAAAGAGAATTAAAAGTCATAATAATAATAATAATTTCATTCTCCGGATTTTTATTTTACAAATATATACATATAATTTCTAAGTATTAAGTATGTATTAAAACTCAACCCGCACAAAGTGCGGGTAATACACTAGTTATACATACTAAAACAGAGTACATGATTTGATGACGTGGCGCGCTGTGGAAGCAGCAATCAAATGGAGCTCCCACAATTTTTTGGCCAATAAATCTTTATTTTTTAAGCCATAAAATCTTTTTTTTCTAAACTAACCCACTGCTATTCAAAATTATACGTAAATTTTTTTTTTGTTGAAGATTCTCCAAGATTTTATAGGCCAATAAATCTGTATTTTTTGTGGAAGGAAAGCTTTTTTTTTTTACTAACCTAACAAACTTCTATTCAAAATTGTACGTAACTTTTTTTTTTTTTTTTGAGATTTTCCAAGATTTTATAGGTTATAGTCAAATCTCCTTTTTATTTTTATTATTTATAAGCCAATAACTTTTTTTACTAAACCTTAATTATTTTGTAAAATATGAATTTTGTTATCCCACATCGATTATCAAAGAAGGATGACACTTTGACAACATGTATAAATAGACCTCAAATGTTTGAAGATTATACAAATCATACATTTTCGGACCTTTTGGTCAGAATCAAGTATAATACTTATTATACCGGATTAGCATTTGTATGTGGAGTGGATTGTTGTGACCTACTAATTCGTAGGTCCTTTTGATCTAATGATTTTTGGGTCGTTTTGATCTAATGATTTTTGGGTCGTTTTGATCTAATGATTTTTGGATCATTTTGATCTACAGATTTTTGGGTCATTGTGACCCACTGATTTGTGGGTCATTGTAACCCAATAATTTGTGGGTCATTGTAACCCAATATGTTGTGGGTCGTTGTGACCCACTGATTTGTGTGTCATTGTGACCCACTGATTTGTGTGTCATTGTGACCCACTGATTTGTGTGTCATTGTAACTCACTGATTTGTGTGTCATTGTGACCCACTGATTTGTGTGTCGTTGTGACCTACTAATTTGTGGGTCGTTGTGACCTACTGATTCATGGATCGTTGTGACCTACTGATTCATGGGTCGTTGTGACTTAATAATTTATGGGTCCTTGTGACCTACTAATTGGTGGGTCCTTAAAATCTACTGATTTGTGGGTTGTTTCTGACCCACTAATTTGTGGACCGTTGAACTATTAAATTCGTAATTCTTATTTTATCAATATAATAAATATACATCTATATACTTTACTAAAACAAAAAACACTAATTTTTGACGTGCCACCTCACGTTTTTTCTCTAATTAAACTTTTTATTAAATCACGAATTAAGCTAATAAATCCTTTTTTTACTAAATCATAATCAGAATCTTTGATTATTTTATAAAATAAAAATTAAGACTCCATATTTTTATCGGATTAAATTTTTTTACTAAATCTCGAATTAAGCCAATAACTTTTTTTTACTAAACCTTAATTATTTTGTAAAATATGAATTTTGTTATCCCAGATCGATTATCAGAGAAGGATGACACTTTGACAACATGTATAAATAGACCTCAAATGTTTGAAGATTATACAAATCATACATTTTCGGACCTTTTGGTCAGAATCAAGTATAATACTTATTATACCGGATTAGCATTTGTATGTAGAGTGGATTGTTGTGACCTACTAATTCGTAGGTCCTTTTGATCTAATAATTTTTTGGGCGTTTTGATCTAATGATTTTTGGGTCGTTTTGATCTAATAATTTTTGGATCGTTTTGACCTACAGATTTTTGGGTCGTTGAGACCCACTGATTTGTGGGTCATGTAACCCAATAATTTGTGGGTCATTGTAACCCAATATGTTGTGGGTCGTTGTGACTCACTGATTTGTGTGTCATTGTGACCCACTATGTTGTGGGTCGTTATGACCCACTGATTTGTGTGTCATTGTGACCCACTGATTTGTGTGTCATTGTGACCTATTGATTCGTGGGTCGTTGTGACCTACTAATTTGTGGGTTGTTGTGACCTACTGATTCATGGGTCGTTGTAACCTACTGATTCGTGGGTCGTTGTGACCTAATAATTTATGGGTCCTTGTGACCTACTAATTTGTGGGTTGTTTCTGACCTACTAATTTGTGGACCGTTGAACTATTAAATTCGTAATTCTTATTTTATCAATATAATAAATATACATTTATATACTTTACTAAAACAAAAAACACTAATTCTTGATGTGCCACCCCACATTTTTTCTCTAATTAAACTTTTTATTAAATCACGAATTAAGCTAATAAATCCTTTTTTTTTTTACTAAATCATAATTAGAATCTTAGATTATTTTGTAAAATAAAAATTAAGACTCCATATTTTTATCGGATTAAACTTTTTTACTAAATCTCGAATTAAGCCAATAACTTTTTTTTACTAAACCATAATTATTTTGTAAAATATGAATTTTGTTATCCCACATCGGTTATCAGAGAAGGATGACACTTTGACAACATGTATAAATAGACCTCAAATGTTTGAAGATTATACAAATCATACATTTCGGACCTTTTGGTCAGAATCAAGTATAATACTTATTATACCGGATTAACATTTGTATGTGGAGTGGATTGTTGTGACCTACTAATTCGTAGGTCGTTTTGATCTAATGATTTTTGGGTCGTTTTGATCAAATGATTTTTGGGTCGTTTTGATCTATAGATTTTTGGGTCGTTGTGACCCACTGATTTGTGGGTCGTTGTGACCCACTGATTTGTGGGTCGTTGTGACCCAATATGTTGTGGGTCGTTATGACCCACTGATTTGTGTGTCATTGTGACCCACTGATTTGTGGGTCATTGTGACCTATTGATTCGTGGGTCGTTGTGACCTACTAATTGGTGGGTCGTTGTGACCCAATATGTTGTGGGTTGTTATGACCCACTGATTTGTGTGTCATTGTGACCCACTGATTTGTGTGTCATTGTGACCCACTGATTTGTGTGTCATTGTGACCCATTGATTTGTGGGTCGTTGTGACCTACTAATTTGTGGGTCGTTGTGACCTACTAATTTGTGAGTTGTTGTGACCTACTGATTCATGGGTCGTTGTAATCTACTGATTCGTGGGTCGTTGTGACCTAATAGTTTATGGGTCCTTGTGACCTACTAATTTGTGGGTCCTAAAAATCTACTGATTTGTGGGTTGTTTGTGACCTACTAATTTGTGGACCGTTGAACTATTAAATTCGTAATTCTTATTTTATCAATATAATAAATATACATCTATATACTTTACTAAAACAAAAAACACTAATTCTTGACGTGTCACTCCACGTTTTTTCTTTAATTAAACTTTTTATTAAATCACGAATTAAGCTAATAAATCCTTTTTTTACTAATGCTGATGTGGCGCTCCACGATTTTATCGGATTAAATCTTTTACTAAATCACAAATTAAGCCAATAATTTTTTTTACTAAACCTTAATTATTTTGTATAATATGAATTTTGTTATCTCACATCGGTTATCAAAGAAGAATGACACTTTGACAACATGTATAAATAGACCTACAAGATTTGAAGATTATACAAATCATACATTTCTAGACCTTTTGAGTCGTTGTAACCTACTGATTTTTGGATCGTTGTAACCTACTGATTTATAGTTCGTCTTGACCTAATGATTTGTGGGTCGATTTGATCTAATAATTTCTGGGTCGTTGTGACGCACTGATTTGTGGGTCGTTGTGACCTATGAATTTGAGGGTAGTTATGACCTATGAATTTGAGGGTAGTTGTGACCTATTGATTCGTGGGTTGTTGTGACCTATTGATTTGTGGGTAGTTGTGATCTACTGATTCGTGGGTCGTTGTGACCTACTGATTCGTGGGTTAGTGTAACCTACTGATTTGTGGTCGTTTGTGACCTACTGATTTGTGGATCGTTGAACTATTAAATTCGTAATTCTTATTTTATCAATATACTAAATATACATCAATATAATTTATTAAAACAAAACACAATAATTCTGACGTGGCGCCCCACGTTTTTTCTCGGATTAAAATATTTACTGAATCACGAATTAAGCTAATAAATACTTTTTTTACTAAACCATAATTATTTTGTAAAATATACATTTTTTATCCCACATCGGTTATTAGAGAAATATGATAGTTTGACAACATTTATAAATAGACCTATAAGGTTTGAAGATTATACAAAGCATACATTTATGGACCTTTTGGTCAGAATCAAGTATAATATTTATTCATACCGGATTAGTATTTGAATGTGGATTGTTGTTACCTACTAATTTGTAGGTCATTTTAACCTAATAATTTGTGAGTCGTTTTAATCTAATACCCTGTGGGTCGTTGTGATCTATTGATGCTTGTGTCCTTGTGACCTAATGATTTGTCGGTCCTTGTGATCTAATGAATTGTGGGTCCTTGTGACCTATTAATTTGTGGGTTGTTGTAACCTATTAATTTGTGTGTCGTTTGTAACCTATTAATATATGGGTCGTTTGTGACCTACTGAGCTACTGATTTTTGAATCGTTGTGACCTACTTATTTGTGGGTCGTTGTGACCTACTGATTTGTGAGTCGTTATGAGTTGTGATCTACTAATTTGTGGGGGTCATTGTGACCTACTGATTTGTGGTTCGTTTGTGACCTACTGATTTGTGGGTCGTTTGTGACCTACTAACTTGTGGACCATTGAACTATTAAATTCGTAATTTTTATTTTATCAATATACTAATTATACATATATATTCTATATACTTTACTAAAACAAAAGACATTAATTCTGACGTGGCGCCCCCACGTTTTTTCTCGGATTAAACTTTTTACTAAATCACGAATTAAGCTAATAACTCTTTTTTTAATTAAACCATAGTTATTTTGTAAAATATGATTTTTGTTCTTCCACATCGATTATGAGGAAAGGATGACACTTCGAAAACATGTATAAATAGATGTAGAGTGTTTGAGGCTTATAAAATTCATACATTTCTGAACCTTTTGGTCAGAATCAAATATAATACTTAATCATATCGGATTAGTATTTGTATGTAATCATTGTGACCTACTAATTTTTTGGTCGTTTTGACCTAATGATTTTTGGGTCGTTGTGACCTAATGATTTGTGGGTCGTTGTGCTCTTGTGGGTCCTTGTGATCTTCTAATTTGTGGGTCCTTGTAACCTACTGATTCTTGGACCGTTGAACTATTAAATTCGTAATTCTTATTTTATCAATATACTAAATATACATCTATATTCTGCATATTTTACTAAAACATACGAAACTAATGCTGACGTGGCGCTCCTATGTTTTTTCTCGGATTAAAATTTTTTACTAAATCACAAATTAAGCCAATTAATCTTTTTTTACTAATTGAATTCGTATCAGATTATGGTATTTTTAAATTATATGATTATTCTTTTTCTTTAAATTATTATTTATTAAATAATAAATTAGATTTTAAAAAAATTTATTAGTATAAAACTTATTAATGATCAACACATGGGTTACGTGGTCTCATTTACTATGTAACACTTGACGCGTTATTTATACGAGCTCATAACATATAACTAATAAAGTTAACAACATATAATATAGTAAAAAAATATAATATGATAAGCTATTTTATTAACAAACCCGCACAAGGTGCGGGATATACACTAGGGAGGATATACCACGTTGCACCTGAGTCTAGAGAGAGGTACTACTTGAGGGTTTTGCTGAATCATATTAAGGGTCCTACATGCTACGAGGAAATTCGGACAATCAACGGTACACTATATGGCACATTTAGGGAAGCATGTTATGCTATGGGGTTGTTGGATGACGACTGGGAATACATTGACAGTATAAAAGAAGCAAGTTTTTGGGGAACTGCTGGTTATCTTCGAAATTTATTCGTCATGTTGTATCTCTCAGGTAGCATGTTGTCGCCTCATCTGGTTTGGGCCGAAGTATGGAAGTTCTTATCTGATGATATTCTTGCACGACAGAGAAGGGTGTTGCGTAATAATGGTATGTTTTCTTTCATGTATATGAATTTAATTCGAGTTTTGCATTATTTTTTCAATTTGTTTAGTATATTTTGTACTAGGTAAGTAAACATGTTTAACTTGGTTTATTTGTGCGTAGATTTGCAATTAGATGATGCCGTGCTGCAAAATTACGCCTTGGTTGAGATAGAGAAACTTTTACAGAGGAACAACGGCAGTTTGAAGACGAATAAGTCTATGCCTTATCGTGACAAAGCCTTGATTATGGAGCAGCATAATAGACTAATTCAAGATGAACTAAACTATGATCGATCCTAGTTATCTTTGGACCATGATAGATTGGTTTCCAATTTCACCGACGAGCATAGGGGAGTGTATGATCAGATTATGTGTGCTGTGTCCGCTGATAAGGGGGGGTGTTTTTTCTTTGTGGATACGGTGGAACAAGAAAGACTTTTATATGGAGATCCCTTTCGGCTGGTTTGAGGAGTAAAGGTGAGATCGTTCTAACAGTTGCTTCGAGTGGTAATGCAGCTCTCTTGCTTCCAGGCGGTAGAACCGCTCATTCGAGGTTTGGCATCCCAATAAATGTTGACGAAAGTTCAACATGCAACATTCGTGCAGGTATAAACCTTATTATTCAATTATTAAAACTTCTTTTTTAATATATTGTTCATATTACACTGAACAATATATTAATGTTTTAATCTTATATGTTTAGGTATGGATCTGGCTGAGTTAGTGTCAAAGACAAAGCTGATAATATGGGATGAAGCACCCATGGTTAACAAATGTTGTTTTGAAGCGCTCGATAGAAGTTTAAGGGAAGTCATGCGATCTTATAATCCAGACTGCTCACTTCTCCCGTTTGGTGGTAAGGTTGTCGTTTTTTGTGGTGATTTTAGACAAATATTGCCTGCTGTAAGTCATGGAAGTAGACATGATATTGTCTTTGCTGCAATCAATGCATCATATTTGTGGGATCACTGCACGGTGCTTAGATTAACTCAAAACATGAGGGTTATACGTGGAATTACTGAATTAGAAGCTCGAAAGGCTAAGGAGTTTTCAGATTGGATATTGGGCATTGGAGATGGCACGGAAGGTGAAAGTGTTAATGGAGAAGCTCAGATTACCATCCCCGAAGATCTCCTACTTGCATCTACAGGTGACCCGATTGCAACTATTGTTGACCATGTATATCCTTTGAGTTACAATATTCAGGATCCACCGACCTACTTTCAAGAAAGAGTTATTCTCGCCCCTACCAATGAGATTGTTGAGAAGGTTAATGACTATATTCTATCACTGATACCTTAAAATGTGACAGAGTACTTGAGTTCGGATAGTATATGTCCAAGCGAAGGTTCTCTTGATGATGGTTTCTACTCGAGCGAGTTCTTGAACTGCATCAAGTGTTCTGGGTTTCCGAACCATGTCTTGAGACTGACAGTTGGAATTCCAATTATGTTGATGAGAAACATTGATCAGTTTGCAGGGTCGTGTAACGGAACCAGACTGATAGTTAGGAGACTTGGAAAACAAATCATCAAGGCAGAAATAATATCTAGGAACAATATAGGTCATAAGGTCTTCATTCCGCGAACAGTTCTTACACCTACAGACTTGAAAATTCCTGTAAAATTTCGAAGGAGACAGTTCCCAGTTATGGTATGTTTTGCTATGACTATAAATAAAAGTCAAGGTCAGTCCCTTGCACAGGTTGGAATATATTTGCCTAGACCGGTCTTCAGTCACGGCCAATTATATGTCCCTATCTCAAGAGTGACGAGCAGGGATGAATTAAGGATTATGATATGTGACCCTAAGAGCAAGGTTCAAGATACTACAACTAATGTTGTATTCGACGAAGTTTTTCACAACATAATTTAAGGTACGTTAGAATTTCTTCTTCATTTTATTTCGTTTTCAATCAATAATATCAAGCGATTATAACCCGTCCTTGAGCTTACACTTATATAAAGTTTATCTTCTTCTCTTTTTCAGGATCGGACTGTCGCGTATGTGCTCGAGGTTTCACGTCAAAGGTTATCATCGTGATTTCTATTATATTAAATGTACACAATTTTAACTGTTTTTTGACATTATTAATATTGTGATTTTTATAATACAGAGATAGTGGACACTCCTGGCTTGGTATGCCCCGAACTGGGTCAACAACTATTTGTTATTATTTTTCTTATAAGCGTATACTATTTCACATAAACATTCGTAATCAAATCAACAAAATATAATAAGAAAAATAAATCTATAAAAAATTACTCATACAAAAAAAAACTGTAAGAAATATATTTTCAAATACCCGTGCACGGCACGGGCGCTAAACTAGTATATTACTAAAACTGCTCTCTTTTTGCCCACATGTCAGCTCCTAAGAGCATCTTCATCCCATAAATCTTTTGAAGATTTCTTATCTGTTTTTTTAATAATTTTTTATCCTTAAAATTATTTAAAGAATCTCTCTCCTCCATCCCAAAATTAAAAAAAGTTTTTTAAATTTTTTTAAATTACGTAACTCCAATAGAACAAAGCTTACTTCCTTACAATTGGGTAAAAACAAAAATAAAAATCAACAATTACCTTGATTTGTGTGAATGAGGCAGGAACTTGGCAGAATCCATTTCTTTCCAGAGAAACTTCTTTCCACTCATTACATGGATTCTTTAACCCATTCTGACATTGATCTTTATTTTTATGTTAAGAAATAGCTGAAGAAACTCCTAGTATATGGGTTGAAGATGCTCTAAGACAATCCACCTCAACATTTTTTCTATTTATTTACAACAATGCCACTCAATAATTACAGATTTGCCATTCCTTAAAAATTGTTCATATTTACATTACACCTCAACCTAATCATTTACACATCTGCCTATTTATATACACCTCAGCCTAATCATTTACCAAAAAATATCAAAGCCCAGCCTAATCATTTACCAAAAAAATATCAAACCTGCTCCAAACTATAAACAAGCTTTTACACATCCGCCTATTTATATACACATATTCCTAATTTTTACCAACAAAATATCAAACATGCTCAAACCTACTTCAATCTGTTTATATACACACCGACCTAATCATTTACACATCTGCCTATTTATATACACATCATCATATTTACAATACATAATAACCTAATCATTTACACATCCGCCTATTTATATACACATATTCCTAATTACATTACACATCAGCCTAATCATTTACACAATCATCGCGTAAACAGAAATTAAAGCTAAACTCATAAAATAAAAAAATAAAGACGTAATCTTATTGCTCGGTTGATCTTGATTCTCCGGTTGTCGTTTTCCCACCGTTCTAAACTCACAACTGAATTGGAAAGAATAAACACTTGCATCCTGTAAATAGAAATTAAAGCTAAACTCAGTAAAACAAAAAATTAAATATATAATCTTAAATGGTAACAAACCAAAATCAAATTATCAAAACAGAATCAAAATTGAGCTGGAAAGTATAAACATCTACAAATTTTGTCAACGGATTTTCTCAACAATTTTGTTATACTAACAAACCAAAATCAAATTTTCAAAACAGAATCACAATAACAAATTATCCCCAAATCATACTCATCAGATTTTATTAGCTAAAATTATTGAGAAAGTCAGTATATAAGTAAATTGATGCTCGTGATGTACATTCACAACTCATTTTAGTCAGCCACTGATACACAAGACACTCAAGGTAAACTCAGTCAATTTTGTTTGTGTTTTATTTTTCCATTATAGACTTGATGAAGAATGTTAACTGAACTGACTGATACACAACTCAGTTCAATTTCAATCGATTGGTACAGTTTTATAATTTCTATACAATAGAATTCCTGAATCAATTCTTACATTTTAACAGAGGATACCAATAATGAAGGAGTTTTACACACTTGATGAATTGAAGGCCAACAATTCAATAAGTTGGAAAATTCAGGTTCGAGTAAGCCATGTATGGAAGGTTCCGGTTTATAAAAGGTCATAAGAAAGCCACTCATTGGATATGCTTCTTATTGATGAAAAAGTATGTATATTCATATATTTAGTAACTAATGAGTAAATGATTTTAAATTAAATGTACTAATACTGTTGATTATGTTTTCAGGGCAATAGAATACACGCTTCAATTGGCAAGAAATTTATGCATAACTTTTATCATATTACTTATGGATCAACCTACATTATTGGCAATTTCTTTGTTTCAACTTATCTAACAGCTTTGAAATATAGTCAATTTCCATACAAGATTGTCTGTCACAACGGAACTTATTTCAAGGAAATTGAGAAACCTGAGTTTATCCGGCATTCATTTAATTTTGTTAATTTTGACACCATTATCAACAATAACAATGACTCAAAGATCTTGGTTGGTAAGAATTCTTTTAATATATCATTTTTATTATATATTTCACCACACAAAAGATTTTAATTGTCATACTACTTTCTATCATCACTGTCTGTAGTCTTGAACATATTTATATACTTACTACCTTTTTCTTATGTTTTACTTGCATAGATATCATATGTCAAGTGATCTAATTTCTTCTCTCAACATACCCACACCTATAATTCCACCGAGTTACACTATTTCTGATGTATTTTTAACTCAAAATTCGAGGAAGACTATTGCAGAGATACTTGAAATTCAAGAGGTACATGTCATCTAAAAATAATTTAAGGTGTTTAAGATCAATTTAGATCAATTTCAATGCAATCAATTAGCCTTACATGTTCAGCATAGAGGTCAATATACTTGCTTGTACTCAAGACACCAATCAGTAATGTCTCTTTCATGACAATTGTTTTCAAGCTGAGAACCCCAGGATTTGTACATGTATCAAATAAGGAATGTGGTTTAGTAATTGAAACAAAGCTGGTACGAACCCAATCTAAAATTTATATCAAGTTTTATAATACTAACTATTATTTTTATCACCTGTCACTTATCATTTACTTTCAGGCTTACTATTTGCGCTGTTGCTTTTCAAATAACTACAATCAAAACAGAAAACAAACTAAATATATGGTATCATCAAAAAAAATTGATAGGCCCCAGGTTGTTTAGAAAAATAACCGTAGAGTATGATATTAGTCCATATTAATCAGTTTAGCACAATAGATTCATAGAGTTATTAAAAAAATCTTCAAAAAAATCTTTATAAGATTTGTTTAATCCAATATAGTTTTAGGCTATATATATATATATATAAGAAATGTTACTTCAAAGAAAATCAAATATCAATTGATAGCACCAAATTTAGATTCATAGAGTTGTTAAAGAAATCTTCAAAAAATCTTTGCAAGATTTTATTAATCCAGAACAGTTTTAGGTTATTTATATTCAAGCAATGTTAGTTTTCAGAAATTCACAGATCAATTGATAACACGGATTTTTCATCAGCAAGTTCTTGGTCATTGATGGTTCATCCACAAAATTAATCAGAGGTAAGTTTTGTAAACTCGACTGTTTAGATTTAACTTGTATTTTGATTTATGAGTAAACGATTTATCATGATCCCTGAATGTAAAAAGTTTCGAATCGACATCTATAAACGTACCTGATATATATATTAAACCGGTGGAATTGTAGCACCAAGATCATCTTTATGCGGACCATTTCCATCATTCACAATCAGAAACTTTATAGATAGCAATACAAAATCGGCTGAGTATAGGATAAGGGTTTGTAGTTGAGAGGGTTTCTTACACGATTAGGGATTGACGGCTGGAAATAGGTTAAAAGTATCATGTTGTAAGATAGGTTTGGTTGATGCCTTTTCTTTTTTTGTTTCAGCTGGCCCGAATAACTAAAGGCCCATATTATTTGCAGGCCCATCTCATTCATTTTATAGGTTTAATTGGTGAGGGTTTTGTGTTGTTTCAGCTGGCCCAAATAATGCTACAGGCCCATATTATTTACAAGCTCAACTCATTTTAACTAACAAATAACAAAATTAAAAGCCCATCTGGATATAGTTATTTGAATAGTCCGAGATTATTATTGATCCATAATCATTAACCAGCATATTAAGAGGTGTTTTAAATTCAAAAAATGAAAATTATATAGATATTCATTAAATATACCATATATAATTTGATTTACATCAAAACTTTTATTAATTTATTGTAGATACATATATGACAATAAATATTAATAAACATAATATATACATATAATAGCATTATTTGATTTAAATTTAGCTAACTATTATATCTATACGCATTTTATTAATCAATTATTAATTTATTTATACCAGATTATATTTGATGCATTCATCTACAAAAGAAAATCGTGTTAAGAGAAAATGGCTACTTATAGAACAACGGCAAAGGAAACGTCCTACTAATCCTGGTGAGAGTATATATATGTATATATATAAATATATTTTAGACATATAACACATATACTTGAATAATATTATTATATTTTGTAGGTGAATGCTCTCAACAAAGGAGATTTAATATTGATTCACACCGGTCAACACTGTTAGACATTACCAACAGTATATTGTAATTTTTATAAAATATTAATAAGATTAAATATTGTTTGTTGTAATAATTAAGATTTTTTTTATAGTTGGTGAGCCTACATTTGGATCATCTTCCGGAGTAACCAATAGTAGGTCATCCAACACGTTGTCTCTCAATGACACAATTAGTTCACCGAGAATTTCAGCTCAAGGTACGAATCTATTATAATTTATATACACATTTTCTCAATATACGGAGCATAAATATGTTGAATGTTTTATATGTAGCTTCTCGAAGGATACATACATCTCAATTTCGCCAACCAACAAATAGATCCAAAACTTCAAAGAGTAAGTTTAATATATATATAAAATTTGTATAAACATGTTTATATCCGGTTCGGTCCAGAATTTTATAATAAATTAAGATTGTTTATACAAACGCCGGGTTGGGTCCGCGAGTACCCGTTTTCCTTTTTTTTTTTAAAAAAATAATATTAATTGTATTTGTATAAAAATTAATATTAATTCGTATTTAGAATAATTATTTGTTTATATAGAGACTTAAAAATATGTTTTTTTAATCATTTGGTATTTTCCATATATTACCAATTGTTCAATTGTATTTGTAATCTTATTATATGTAGTGATATATTGGACATTTTGAGTTTGTTATTCCATTTGCTATTAAACTTTACATTTTAAGCGATTGTTATATGGGTTTAATAATAGTACATTAGTTGGATCAAACTAGATTGCTTTCTTTTTTTTTTAATTTTAAATACATACGTAATCTCGATAAACACGAGACTAAAATATAGATGCTACAAATTAATAATTTGGGACGAATACTGGTCCAAGTTTCATATTATCATATATAACTTTTCTAAACACAATCAATGACAGTGAACAATTTAATTTTCAAATTTGATTTATTTTTAAGACAATTTAAATAATCATAGTTGTAATAAATTTTTAAAAACAACGACAAAGAAAAATGTAGTATATCAGATAATATATATATATATATATATATATATATATATATATATATATATATATATATATATATATATATATATATATATATATATATATATATATATATATATATATATATATATATATATATATATATATATATATATATATTACCCATATCCCAAATAATAATATTATAAAATAATAACATTATTGTTTTTTAATGAAAATTCTCTATATATTTGTTAGTATAGAACATATACTTATTTTAAAATATTTTTTTAATCAACCCGTGCAAGGCACGGGCACTGCACTAGTTGTTAAAATATTCAACAATTTCTTTTCAGTAATATAAATAAAAAAAATTTAAAATCGATTATTTTTTTCAGCTCAAATATTTTTTTATTCCAATAAAATCTCTTCAATAATATAAATTAAAAAATTAAAAAACGAAAGTTTGTTTAAAAAAAAGAGGTAAAATATCCAAAATATCTATTCAAGAATATAAAATTAAAAAAATCAAAAATTGAAAATTTTTAAATATTTTTTGTTAAAATATTCTACCAAATTATTTAAATAAATTTTGTTAAAATATGAGATTTTTAATTTTGTACTTGATTTTTTTTAATGAAAGTATTTACAAATTTGTTCTAATAATCAAATTTTAAATTTTAGTGTTTAAATTAGTAAAATTTTAATAATTTTATTTTATCTTATCTATTTATCTTTTATATATATGTTTTAAGAGTTACATCTAAATCCACGTGTCTCACCAAGAGAACTCTAATGTCACATGTCATTTTAGCAATTAATAACATCTCAAAAAATTTTAATTAAGTGCCTTAAATCTCAAATCTTATCTTATCTAAAATCTTAAATCTTTAAATTCAGGAATTTCAATAAAATTTTTGTAAAATCCGGAATTTTTATTCCGTCTAATTCCGTTATAAAATAGATCTCGATCAGTTGACCCATATCCGTCTACTTAGTTAGACATATTATTATAGGATTTATCATTTTATGTAGATTCATTCACATAAAATGATAGAATCTTTTAAATAGTCTATCATTTTATGTAGCTTACTTCCGCATAAAATGATAGAATCCTTAACCGATCTTAATCCATAATAAACTCCATATCCGCCTAGTCCGTATATTTATGTGTCGGGATCTTGTCCGGCCAGAAACTCGCTAATTTAAGGAGCCGTCCGCAACCAATTTCAGGCCATCTGTTGCTCTACATTTTGCCTCAACGGATCCAGCCTGCTAGCCAACTCCAGCAGCCCACTGCTGCCTTGCTCCTCTGCGGCCCAGCGCTTCTGCAGCCCAGCAGCCGCCTGCTGTTTCTTCCAGCCAGGCGCCCAGCTCGCCAGTCTTCAGCCCAGTTCGGCCTTGCAGTCTTCAGCTCAGCCCAATAGCTTCCAACAGCCTGCTCGTTGAATCTCGTTCTGGCCCAATAAGCAGCAGCAACCCGCAGCTTCTCCAGCCCAGCTACATGAGGAGACATAACGGCTGTTGCTGAATTAATTCCCTTCTCTGTAACCGCCTATCTTCCAGCGGATCTGCACAAATATCGCCTCTCCTCTTCTGCGTATTTCCTTCCTTTTCTGCGTTTCCTTTTCTTCTGCAATCGTTCGAACACTTACCTTGTAGGCTGTACAGATCCCTCATCCGACGTCCTCTTCAAACCAACGCACATCTCTCGCTCAGCACGTGACTGAACCAAGACATCCTCGACTGCATCCAGGGACGGCGACATTGCTTCTACAACAGAACAAGGTGAGTCCGGACCACTTCTTACATTCTGTCTGTGTGTGTGTCCTCCTTACTGAATCTACTCGTATCCGACGTTGGAAGCCGCAGGACACGGACCGCTCACTGCAGGAAGCCAAGCCGAACCACCAATCCCACCTCCTGGTTTGTCACGCCGAGGGATCTCAGTCCAGTAACTGTTGAAGAGGTGAGCCATCCCTTTTCCTGCAGTCCAATTCTTAGCCTCTAGATATTATAAGTGTATAGATTATATATGTTTCGGTTTTGTTATAAATAGAAATCAATCCAAGGAAAAGAGGGACAGTACACGAGTTCTGTTGAAGTCTCCTGTGGCCCCATTTGATGATAACTGGATAATAATGAGAGTAGAGTAGACTGCACTAGAAATAGAAGTGAAATACTCATTTTTGAACTCAGCTTAGTACATGAGTAATGGTCATTGTTGAGGATTAATGTTTGAGCGTTTGGATAAAGATCCACCGTTGAATTTTGGATATGTTGTAGACGGATATATGTAGTTTAGCATATTAAAATTTGGGAAGAAATGAACGGTCGGATTAGAAGTTATAAGCTCCCGAAGTTGGGTAGTTGAGCAGTTTTGGTAAACTTAAGTTTTTGGCTAAGTATAGGAATTGTGAGTGAAGTAGTCAACTTTGTGATTTTTTATAAAAATAATGGCTGAACAGTTTTGAGGAATTCTTGCTCCTAGGGGTAGTTGGAACATCATAGATGATCTAGAGAATTTATTCGGAATTATTATAAGCTGTTAAGAATTTTATATTTAGAACCGAAGTTAGACCTATACGATTTTCCGGAAAATAGAAACATAGGAAAAATGTCAGTTTGGAACCAAATAAAATTTTAGGAGTTAGAATACGATTTTAGCACCCCAAATAGGAGTTTAGATATGAATTCTAGATTTTTTCGGGAATTTCGGGACCAAGGGTAAAATGGTCATTTTACCCTAAATTAACACTGTAACTAGTTATGTCTTAATACCTTATTCGATCTTAGAAGTTTTAGACTTCTAACTACGTGAGAGTGTGCTAATACACTTATCGCCTTTGGCAGGCAACTGAGTTGCTACAGTTTACAGAACGAGTGGTTTACAAAGAGTCGAGCGTTATAACAGGTAAGTCCTTTGGGCTTACTTAGCTGACTTCTAAATATGAGTATAAATGATGATGGTGGTGTGTGATTGAAATGTTTAGAGAGATAGGTTGTGATATATAATTACCGGCCTATATTTTGGCCTAAGAGTAACGGGCGGTGGCATTCTGCTCAGTAGCTTGCGGACGCTGGGGGTTTCTTTCGGGACTAGTCCATACTTGGTTTGTAGTGATGCTACTAGTGGAAGTCAGCTAGACCTACACCAGTTGGATAAGGAACGGAGGCGAGAACTAATAATAATTCTCGTGCCACAACTTAAATTGAATAATGTGAATCATTTAAATAATAGATAATAAACGGTTGAGTGCCAGCATGATGTTTGTTTATTTTTGTTTCTGCGTGTGCTTGTGCTGTTATCATTTTGCTTATATTTGGATAGTTAGCTAACTGTTGATATGTTGTGTAGATTTGCCACAGGTTAGAGCAGATGCCGAGTGATCCAGACGGTAGTGGTCAGCCGGGGTGTCATACTTTAGGATGTTTTACAGTTTCTGCATTTGTGGGATTTACAGTTGAACCTTGTTTCCTCTCGTACTTTGTTATATTTCGTTTTCCGGCTGTAGTCGATCTGGTCACATTCATGCATTGTTAAGAACTATTTTATGATTTCTGATTTTCCTTATCTGTGCCTTGTTGTAAGATCTTGTTAAGTTGTTGTCAAACTAAGGTCGGGACCCACTGTGTGGTCCTAACCAGTAACTCCCTAAGTTGTAAAATTTGGGGTGTTACAACATGGTATCAGAGCTCTAGGTTGGCAACAATGGCACTTGAATCTTCTAAAAAGGTCATATAAGTAAATAAACAGAACCCGAAAAGGGTCTGAGTTTTCCAAAGAGAATTTTGGTTTTAAAATGCATACAGAGTCGGGTTGGGATAGAAAGTACGGATGACCACCACTACCTCTGCGGATCTCGGTAATCTTAGAATAATTATAGACTTGTATTGTTATGATAGATTAGCTAGTTTATAACTGTAGTTATTACTATTCGTGCAGATGGCACGTACTAGGGCTGCCCAAGTGACTGGCCGAGGTAGGGGTCGTCCCCCCTTCCCCCAGTCAGACAGGATCGAGCTGATAGCACCCCTACTGTTAGAGGGCGCGGTCGTGGGGGTAGACCTCCACTAGGGAGAGGCCGAGGACGAGTTCCTCGAGAGGACCCACCTGCAGCCAGCATACCAGAGGCTGTTGTGGAAGAGGTAGCCGAGAGTGTAGGCCCCGAGGTTAGGCAGGAGACCGCTGCTAGGTCTGGAGCGCAAGGAGCACGTTCTACTGAGTCAGGACGTGTTTCTATTGGAGCATCTGAGTATAGGGAGTTCAGAGCCTATGTTGAGCGCAGGGAGGAAGCTGCCAGAGTTGAGAGGCTTACTCAAGTACCACCGGTGGTACCGGCTAGGTCAGCTCAGGTGACACAGGGAGTGTCTCAGGTGCCGGCTGTATCTGAGAGGAGGGCTGATGCTGATAGAGCACCTACTGGGTCCAGAGCACCGAGACCGGATGAGTGGTTGAAGGCTTTCAACTCTCAGAAGGTCCCCTCATTCAGCGGAGAGATAGGGCTAGAGGTGGAGCACTAGATAGGGAAGATTGAGACTGCTTTGGAGGCAATACGTTGCCCTGAGGATCGATAGGTAGATTTGATACAGACCTGTTTCACAGATGATGCTCATTCATGGTGGCGTACCATTCGTGGCCGAGTCACCAGCTGGGAGCAAATGAGGAACATTGTTAGAGACAGGTACTGTCCAGTTTCGCTGAGGAGAGAGAGATTCCAGGATTTCATTGAGGCGGGATTTGAAGATATCCCGATTGCTGCAGCTATAAAGAAATTTCAGAAGGAATTGACCTTACTTGGACCATCTGCACCTCCAGAAGAGCAGCATGTTTACCTTTTCTCCAGGAGATTGAGAGAGAGTACCCGATCCTACCTGGCTGGATTCCGCTGTGAGACCTTGTCTGATTATCAGGATAGGGCCTCTGCTTATGAGAGAGATAGGCCAGCTTCTAGGAAAGCAGCTCAGTCTAGTGGGCCGGATAAGCGGCAGAGGACAGGACATGCTGGTAGTAGTGCAGCAGTACCAGGTTATGGTCGAGGACAGACTCAGGGGAGGTCCAGCTACCATTCTACAGTTCGGACTCCCGGTGGAGATCGACAGTGCTTTAACTGTGGTGGCCGTGATCACATTAAGACGGATTGCCCGAAACCACCTATCACTTGCTTCACTTGTGGGAAGCCGGGACACAGAGCTACTTTCTGCCGTCAGGGCAAGGCTCCTTCTCAGCAGGGATCTTCTCCTGCAGGTGCTGAGAAGAGTGTACAGAGACCCCCTCAGTACCGAGCTCCGAGTCAGCAGCAGCAGTACCGGGCTCCAGGACATCCTGCTTCATACAGTACTGCACAGGGATCAGGTCGTGGCAGGGGACGTGGTAGTACCACTGACACCAGAGGAGGACCATCGAGAGTGTTCGAGCTGAGGAACACTGAGCAGCCTGCAGCACCTGCGACCACAGGTACTATTTGGATCCATGACTTACCTGTGAGAGTTTTATTTGATACGGGTGCTACGCACTCATTTATATCAGATGCATGTGTAGATAGGTTGTCCTTAACTACAGTAGAGGGTGTACCTTTTGTGGTTGGGTTACCAGATGGGGGTAAGGTTAGAGGATCTCGAGAGATTTATGACTGCCCTATTCACCTGGGAGGCCGGATTTGGTTAGTAGATTTTCTAGTTATGCCCTTAGCCCATGAGGACGTGATACTGGGGATGGATTGGATGACTCGGCATGGAGCAGTCTTGGATATTGGTAGGAGGACTGTGACTGTCGCCACGGAGGAGGGTCAGAGAGTGATATTCCGAGGTTGGGACCTCGGAAAGTCCGGCACATTTATCAGCGCAGTGAGAGCAGCTAGATTGATAGCACAGGGTTGCGAGGCCTTCTGGTGTTATGCCATGAAGGAGCGCAAGAGCCTGACAGTAGAGGAGATACCAGTTGCCTGCGAGTTTGCAGGGGTATTCAGTGACGACTTACCTGGGCTACCTCCACAGAGGAGTGTTGATTTTGGCATCGAGTTAGAGCCGGGCACGAGACCGATCTCGAAGGCCCCGTACCGCATGGCCCCGATAGAGCTGCTTGAGTTGAAGAAGCAGTTAGAGGAGTTAGCAGAGAAGGGCTTCATACGCCCTAGTGTTTCTCCCTGGGGCGCACCAGTATTGTTTGTGAGGAAGAAGGATGGATCGATGAGACTGTGTATCGACTACAGGGAGTTGAACAAGGTCACCATCAAGAATAAGTATCCACTGCCTCGCATAGATGATCTGCTGGACCAGCTACATGGAGCGTCAGTGTTCTCGAGGATAGATTTGAGGTCGGGTTATCACCAGCTGAGGGTGAGAGATCAGGACATACCTAAGACAGCATTCCGGACTAGGTATGGTCACTATGAGTTTGTAGTGATGCCATTCGGGCTCACTAATGCGCCAGCAGTATTTATGGAGTTGATGAATGGGATTTTCATCGACTTCTTAGACCAGTTTGTAGTGGTCTTCATTGACGACATTCTAGTTTACTCTAGAAGTCGAGAGGAGCATGCCGGACACTTGAGGACAGTGTTACAGATTCTACAGGATAGCCAGCTATATGCTAAGCTATCCAAGTGTGAGTTCTGGATGTCAGAGGTGGCTTTCCTAGGCCATGTAGTGACTGCTGAGGGGATTAAGGTCGACCCGGCGAAGATTGAGTCAGTGTCCTCATGGCAACCTCCGAAGAATGTTAGGGAGGTTCGCAGCTTCCTTGGATTGGCAGGTTATTACCGGCGGTTTGTGGAAGGGTTTTCTCTGATCGCCCGACCACTTACTTCTCTCCTAAGGAAGACTACTCGGTTCGTCTGGTCCGAGCCGTGTCAGCAGAGTTTTGAGGAGCTGAAGAGGAGATTGACGTCTGCTCCGATCTTAGCACAGCCTGAGGGTACAGAGGACTTTGTGGTGTACAGTGACGCATCCAAGCTGGGCTTGGCGGTAGTGCATGCTCTTAAGATCTGGCGTCATTATCTCTATGGAGCGACCTGTCAGATCTTCACAGACCATAAGAGTCTGAAGTACATATTCACTCTGCGGGAGTTGAATAACCGCCAGAGGCGGTGGCTAGAGTTGATCAAGGATTTTGACCTTGAGATTCTCTACCACCCCGGAAAGGCGAATGTAGTTGCTGACGCTTTGAGTCGGAAGACGCCTCGGGAGAAGGCGATAGCTCGGTTGACAGTACAACCACAGTTACAGAGAGACTTAGCTTGGTTGGAGGTAGAGATCCAGTTCCCCGATACAGCTCATCAGTTAGCCACCTTAGAGTTACTTTCTGACCTGTTGGGTGAGATCCGACAGAAGCAAGAGACCTGTCCGACTTTGACCCGGATCCGAGACCGGATGTCACGAGATGAGGCACCTCAGTTCACTATCGGTGCCGATGGAGTGATGAGACGATAGGACCGTGTCTATGTGCCATCGGACAGTGAGCTGAGACAGAGGATACTAGGTGAGGCTCATGCTACCCCTTACTCCGTACATCCAGGAGCGAGTAAGATGTATAAGGACGTGAGACGTTCCTTCTGGTGGGGTGGTTTGAAGCCTGATGTGGCCCGATATGTAGCGCAGTGTGCGACCTGTCAGCAGGTCAAGATTGAGCATCGTAGATCCGGAGGAGAGCTACACCCACTTCCAGTACCACATTGGAAGTGGGAAGATATTTCTATGGATTTTGTTACCGGATTGAGGCTCAGCAGAGGTTTTGATGCCATTTGGGTAGTGGTAGACCGTCTGACGAAGACCGCACGTTTCATTCCGATTAAGGAAACGTGGCCGGTAAGTCGTCTAGCAGAGGGGAAGCTGAGTCCCCGATACGTCGGCCCTACCGACTAGCACTGCCACCGAGATTGGAGGGAGTACACCTAGTTTTTCATGTATCTCAGCTGCGAGAGTACATACCGGACCCTAGACACACAATCAGTCATGAGGATCTGATAGTCGAGCCAGACCACACTTTTGTGGAGTATCCAGTAGCCGTCCTAGAGCGTAGCATTAGGCGCCTGCGTTCTAAGGAGATACCGATGCTGAGGATTCAGTGGTCCAGACGAGGAGTTGATGAGGCTACCTGGGAGACAGAGGAGAGTATTAGACGTAATTACCCTGAGTTCTTTGCGGAGTTAGCCGCTACCTTAGTACCGACGGGTTAGTACCGAGACGAGACCTTATATGACTTCTGTGATTATATGTTTACATAATTGTTTATGTCTATGTGCTTGATGACGTGAGTAGTTGCTTGCTAGAATATACTTCTCGAGGGGAAATGTATGGGGTAGGTACCTTATTCTAAAGTTTCGGGACGAAACTTATTTTAAGGGGGTACTGATGTAAAATCCGGAATTTTTATTCCGTCTAATTCCGTTATAAAATAGATCTCGATCAGTTGACCCATATCCGTCTATTTAGTTAGACATATTATTATAGGATTTATCATTTTATGTAGATTCATTCACATAAAATGATAGAATCTTTTAAATAGTCTATCATTTTATGTAGCTTACTTCCGCATAAAATGATAGAATCCTTAACCGATCTTAATCCATAATAAACTCCATATCCGCCTAGTCCGTATATTTATGTGTCGAGATCTTGTCCGGCCAGAAACTCGCTAATTTAAGGAGCCGTCCGCAGCCAATTTTAGCCCATCTGTTGCTCTATATTTTGCCTCAACGGATCCAGCTGATGACATGAATTATGTATCATCATATTCATGCATATTGCAGCACATTATCTCTATTTACTTTGCATTTTGAGGGATTTTGCATAACTTTTATGTTCTATTCAATCAATTGTCGGAAATAGAGGTCTACACGAGATTTTGATGAATTGCAGGTAAATAGAGTTGAATTGGAAGCAAAAATAGAGCAAGAAGCATCTAAGGGTGTTAAGGAAGCTAAAGGAGTCTTAGAAGGATCACAAAGAGCTAAGGAATTGCTAAGGAGAAGCATAGAAGACGAATCAAAGGAAGAGCACTTTCTGTTGAAGAAAATCGTGCCAATGTATATATAAATCGGACGATTTTTACACCTTGAAAATCGAACGATTTTGCACCAAAATCGACTAGGTCGATTTTCTTCACGATTCGGCCAAATAAAAAGACGACATAAAGCCCAATTAATTTGGGCTAGATGAGAGTTTTGCCAAACGGCCCATCTGCAAGAAACTATAGAAGAGAACCCTACGAACGAAGACGAGGAGGTCGCATCAGATAATCTTTACACGTTTTGAAGAAATCAACGATTCTTGGAGAGAGATTGAAGAGCTTTTGCCGGAAAGTCATTCTTGATCTTTGATTGTGAGATTTCTTTATTCCATTGACTTGTTTGTGGTTTATGAACACGAAATTGAGTTGTTGGGAGATATATTGAACAGATTTGACGATTGTTTTACAGATTTAAGAGTTATAGAATTTTTTCATTCAAGATTTGGTTTCTTTGCGATATCTTCTTCAATAATTAATTTGATTCGATTTTGAAAATGGTTGGCTAAAAACCTTGTGATTCTGGGGAGAATAGTTGATGATTAAGGCTTAGATGATGATAGACTGAACTCATTCAAACATTAGGATCCTGAGAATTTAGATTTTAGTTTTGCGACAAACAGGAAAATCGGGCTGTTCTTGAGGAAAATCGGCCGATTTTTCCTATGAACAGGGCGATTTATCCTTCGGACGAACTTAATTGAACAATTCTTTAATCAAAACTAATCCTTGCCTAAATCCCATTCTTGATTAACTCTTTTCATCCTCTAATTGAATGTTTGAACGCACTTCAAACCTGTTTCTACATTTAATAGATTAAAATTGCAAGATTTGGGTAATAAAGTGACTCAACATCCTTTATTAAGATTTTAAGTGTGCTTTCTACTCATACTTTGGAGAGTCATATCCTGGAGTTTTAGATAGTTAGTTTGAACATAATTCTTGTCTTTAGATCCTTCTATATTGCAGCCTCAACAACCCTTATAGAGAGAACCTATAGATTAGTTATATAGGTTTCGGAACTTCATCGTACGAATCCTACCTTTGAACATTTAATCTTGGCAATATAAATTCTGTCCTACACCTATAGAAGTGTCTTGAATCGAAAGCCTAAATCGGATACTTGAATCCTTGGAATCATTTCTCTCTTTATCACATCACAAAAGCTTTTATACTTTCGCTAGATAATTGAAATTGGAAATTTTCTCACCAAATCCCTGAGTTCGACTCTGGAATTCTTACCTTTCTACAGCCGATCCGTACACTGCGGGTTCGCTTTGCTTTTGAGTTCTAGATATAAATATTAAGACTTTGACGCACACCCTTTTGAGCGAACACCAGCCTGCTAGCCAACTCCAGCAGCCCACTGCTGCCTTGCTCCTCTGCGGCCCAGCGCTTCTGCAGCCCAGCAGCCGCCTGCTGTTTCTTCCAGCCAGGCGCCCAGCTCGCCAGTCTTCAGCCCAGTTCGGCCTTGCAGTCTTCAGCTCAGCCCAGTAGCTTCCAACAGCCTGCTCGCTGAATCTCGTTCTGGCCCAATAAGCAGCAGCAACCCGCAGCTTCTCCAGCCCAGCTACATGAGGAGACATAACGGCTGTTGCTGAATTAATTCCCTTCTCTGTAACCGCCTATCTTCCAGCGGATCTGCACAAATATCGCCTCTCCTCTTCTGCGTATTTCCTTCCTTTTCTGCGTTTCCTTTTCTTCTGCAATCGTTCGAACACTTACCTTGCAGGATGTACATATCCCTCATCCGACGTCCTCTTCAAACCAACGCACATCTCTCGCTCAGCACGTGACTGAACCAAGACATCCTCGACTGCATCCAGGGACGGCGACACTGCTTCTACAACAGAACAAGGTGAGTCCGGACCACTTCTTACATTCTGTCTGTGTGTGTGTCCTCCTTACTGAATCTACTCGTATCCGACGTTGGAAGCCGCAGGACACGGACCGCTCACTGCAGGAAGCCAAGCCGAACCACCAATCCCACCTCCTGGTCTGTCACGCCGAGGGATCTCAGTCCAGTAACTGTTGAAGAGGTGAGCCATCCCTTTTCCTGCAGTCCAATTCTTAGCCTCTAGATATTATAAGTGTATAGATTATATATGTTTCGGTTTTGTTATAAATAGAAATCAATCCAAGGAAAAGAGGGACAGTACACGAGTTCTGTTGAAGTCTCCTGTGGCCCCATTTGATGATAACTGGATAATAATGAGAGTAGAGTAGACTGCACTAGAAATAGAAGTGAAATACTCATTTTTGAACTTAGCTTAGTACATGAGTAATGGTCATTGTTGAGGATTAATGTTTGAGCGTTTGGATAAAGATCCACCGTTGAATTTTGGATATGTTGTAGACGGATATATGTAGTTTAGCATATTAAAATTTGGGAAGAAATGAACGGTCGGATTAGAAGTTATAAGCTCCCGAAGTTGGGTAGTTGAGCAGTTTTGGTAAACTTAAGTTTTTGGCTAAGTATAGGAATTGTGAGTGAAGTAGTCAACTTTGTGATTTTTTATAAAAATAATGGCTGAACAGTTTTGAGGAATTCTTGCTCCTAGGGGTAGTTGGAACATCATAGATGATCTAGAGAATTTATTCGGAATTATTATAAGTTGTTAAGAATTTTATATTTAGAACCGAAGTTAGACCTATACGATTTTCCGGAAAATAGAAACATAGGAAAAATGTCAGTTTGGAACCAAATAAAATTTTAGGAGTTAGAATACGATTTTAGAACCCCAAATAGGAGTTTAGATATAAATTCTAGATTTTTTCGGGAATTTCGGGACCAAGGGTAAAATGGTCATTTTACCCTAAATTAACACTGTAACTAGTTATGTCTTAATACCTTATTCGATCTTAGAAGTTTTAGACTTCTAACTACGTGAGAGTGTGCTAATACACTTATCGCCTTTGGCAGGCAACTGAGTTGCTACAGTTTACAGAACGAGTGGTTTACAAAGAGTCGAGCGTTATAACAGGTAAGTCCTTTGGGCTTACTTAGCTAACTTCTAAATATGAGTATAAATGATGATGGTGGTGTGTGATTGAAATGTTTAGAGAGATAGGTTGTGATATATAATTACCGGCCTATATTTTGGCCTAAGAGTAACGGGCGGTGGCATTCTGCTCAGTAGCTTGCGGGCGCTGGGGGTTTCTTTCGGGACTAGTCCATACTTGGTTTGTAGTGATGCTACCAGTGGAAGTCAGCTAGACCTACACCAGTTGGATAAGGAACGGAGGCGAGAACTAATAATAATTCTCGTGCCACAACTTAAATTGAATAATGTGAATCATTTAAATAATAGATAATAAACGGTTGAGTGCTAGCATGATGTTTGTTTATTTTTGTTTCTGCGTGTGCTTGTGCTGTTATCATTTTGCTTATATTTGGATAGTTAGCTAACTGTTGATATGTTGTGTAGATTTGCCACAGGTTAGAGCAGATGCCGAGTGATCCAGACGGTAGTGGTCAGCCGGGGTGTCGTACTTTAGGATGTTTTACAGTTTCTGCATTTGTGGGATTTACAGTTGAACCTTGTTTCCTCTCGTACTTTGTTATATTTCGTTTTCCGGCTGTAGTCGATCTGGTCACATTCATGCATTGTTAAGAACTATTTTATGATTTCTGATTTTCCTTATCTGTGCCTTGTTGTAAGATCTTGTTAAGTTGTTGTCAAACTAAGGTCGGGACCCACTGTGCGGTCCTAACCAGTAACTCCCTAAGTTGTAAAATTTGGGGTGTTACAATTTTTAAAATTCAAAAAGAATTACTAAAAATTTGACTCATATTTCTCCTCAACCCACAAACTTTTTTAAATCTTTTCATTGTGTAATTTAAATGTATATTTTTTAATTGCTGATATAAATTGATAATTTAAAATATAAAAACGTACCTAAAATCTTTTGTCAATTTTATTCAAAGAGTGTATTATAAGTTTTTTTACGTTGATTTTATCACATTCTGTGTATTAAAATTTTTTTAAATTTATAGTGCATAAATTATATTAAACTCTAATAAAATAATTTTATATTTATATATGAATAATAGGTATTAAATCATATCCCCTGCAGGGCACGAATAATACACTAATTACTCTATTAGGGGTTTATTTACTAAATGAGATTATGCTATGAGCCTACTTAATAGAACAATATTGCTAGAAAGCCTAGTTAGTGATATTGACCTTAATTTTATTTGACAATGTATTTATAAAACACAACTTTAAAATTAATATACAAAACAAACCTTCTTCTTGTGTATTTTCATTTTAAAAAAAATATACATATTCAGATAAAAATTAAGTGAAGTTTATTACTAAATTTACTTTTAGTTAATCTAATATAATCAATACAATATAATTCAAGTGCGATAATCCATCAACCACTACCTAATTTATTTGACAATTTATTTATAAAACAAACTAAATACATAAAATTAATTTAACCATCCTCTAAATGAAAAAAAAAATCTTTCTTTTTGGTACCCCTCAAGTTTGAACTTTTTCTCTTATGATCCACAAGGTTTTAAATTTTCTCTTGGTACCCTCGTGGTATAATTTGTTTCCTCTTTATACCCTTTCTTAATATAGTTCAATAAAATTTCAATTATAAAATAAAAAAATCTTAAAGAAAATTCAAAACTAATTATCGACTTCCCAAGTTTGAGCTTGATGAGCCCTGCTAACGTGATAATAATCTATTATTACATGACATGCAAAGATAGGTTAATTATGTGCTTGATGAATTCAGTCTTCTGATGAGCTTGTGCCGGTGGCTCTGATACCAAATGATACGCCCCAGCCAAAGGATCCAACGATGCAAGAGAAACGAAAAACTAAAGAAAACATACACATGTGTTTTGGATTTGTGATAATTGAAAATAAAGTACAAGATATGTATTGCTAGAGCTTCAAGCATCTCACCATCCACTCTACAATAATCACATCAAATCTCACAAGCCTCTCACATATGAGAACTAATGCATTCGCCCGCGCATCTCACAAAGGCAACCCACCCGACATCTCACCAAGGAGGAGGTTTCAGCATCTCACCAAAAACCAAGTAACCAAATTGTTTTCCAAATATTATCAACTCTCACTTATTTTTTTTCTATGAATCAATCAAGCCTTTAAATAGGGAATATAAGGCTAGATGAATGATCAAAAACAAGGCCAAAAGTCATAATAAAAATATAGGCCTTAAAGATCCACATAATGAGGCATTGGTTTTGGACTCTTCACATCTAGACCATAAATCCGGCTGTTGGAAAAAGTGAAATTAATACCCATCTCTTGGACGAATCTGCTCTTGAAGTATTCATCAATATTGTAGCCCTTGAAATCATCTTTCTAACAAGTATTTACGGACCTTAATTGGATAAACGTAGCATTCGTTATGACCAAAATACTGAAGGGTCGAATTAAAGTGAAGCCGTTTGCATTGGTTTCCCGGATCACATCATCCTCTCCACCTTTTAAAAATATTCGTCCTCGAATCTTCATGCCTCTTATTGAATTGCATCGAATAAGGCTTTGATACCACTTGATGTGATCGAACTCGATTCGAACACGAGGATCCACCGGCACAAGTTCACAATCGGATTGGAATCGGTGAAATAAAACTCCTTTTTTTTTGGATTTTGTGTTTTTGGATATGAAGAGCAAATTCCCTCGGCCTCTCACTTTGGAAATCCCTCAACTCGAACGAACTACCCTCGGAATCTCACTTTGGGGTTCGAACCTTCGTTCCTCGGCCTCTCACCTTAGAACCACCTAAGCATCTCACCTAGATGTTTGAAAACTAAGCATCTCACCTAGAATTCGGGTTTTGTTTTAAAGCAAACAACAACTTTGAAAGCACAAAGGCCAACTTACTTCATTTAACTTGACTTTTTCTTACAATGGGAGGATACAAGGCTTTATATAGCCACAAAACTCAGTCTAGAAACTCCCTAATTAAATGCTAGAAATATCAAAGGTTTATCAAAAGGAAAGACAAGAAATTCAAGAGTTTTTCTAGGAAATTTAAACACATAAATGGCCACATTTGGCCTTTATTCAAAGATGACTCTTGGATCCTATTCTCTTCACTAGGACAACACATCAAGGATGGTCTAATCAAGTCTTGGACGTCCATATTGAAGGAGAAGAAGACCATTGAACTACCTTGGCCTCCATTCAATGTATGTGTGTGAAGATGCCTTCAATATTTGATTGAATGTTGAAATGTTACCTTCACATGATTAATACATAAATTCATGCATAATATATGAATAATATGAGCATGGTATGCTGCATGAAATATGTATGGGTGGGACGTGCATATGTTTTGTATAACCATCTTTCATGCCTCCATCCATGATCTTGTCCAACAATCCATACAAGTACCGTACTTGCTGCTATGTAGGGTCATTTTCACCCTCTTCTTCTTGCAATCTCGACTTTGAGTAAACTAGAAAGTTGTAGATATTGAAAATACCTTTCAAAGTAGTACTCATGGGTATTTTAATTCCAAGTATTGCCTCAGTTATAGGCGATTTACTGAGAGTGCGCAAACGTGACAACTTAGCCGGAGAGAGTGAAAATTGGCTTGCATTGGACATGCTCGGAGCAAGCTTTTTCGGTTTGATTTCAATATGTTTTGGCTCATTTTTAGGCATGACCTCCAACACAAAACTATTGATTTTGATAGGTTCCAGTTGACTTTTGACTTGGACGGTTGGTGGCAAAACGATTGGTTCTGGCTTGATGAAGATGATTTCTTCCCCGGTGGGGATCACATCAGTACTAAAGTTTCGGGACACAACTTTTTCTTAAAGGGTGTGTGATGTAAAAGTTAGGATTTTCGAATCCTAATTAATGATGATTAAGGGAGATTAATTCAATCATCGATATCAATTGACCCATAACTCACGAATAGTGTATAGATGACGAGTATGAATTCCACCGTTATGACCCTGACGTAAGTTTGGACTTATGGGGAGAATTTTACTTTGTTTTCCAATGAATAATTTTTATACTCCAGTGTTATTTGAAGCATTCAGGAGCTTCAATTAATAAAATTGTAGTTGAGAGAAATGATCACGACATCGAATATGTTCTAGATATGAAATAACATGGAAAGACAAAATGGCCAAAATAGTCGCTATTTCGTTTCTTAGCGGCTAAGAAAGACGGCTTAGGAATACACGTTTACCGAGAAAGCTGGAGAATAATTATCCGCACAATATGTCAGATTTATCATTCCAATTTCGAGAAGTTTGGAGAAGGGGTTCAAACAGCATTTGGATCGGTACAAGAATAATTATCGACTTTGCTAAAGGATAATTATTATTTTCGCTATTAATAGCGGAAAATTGTTTATGAATTTATTTCCTTTCCCGTTTCCTCGTAAAACCTCTGATTTCTCTCAACCATCAAATACATATCTACTCTTCGTTTGTAATCCGATTCAATTCCGTTTGAGTTTTCGGATTCCTCTCTTCATTCTCTTCATATCGGTACCGAGTTTTTGTATTTCCTAGCACATAAAGGGTTGGTCGAGCATATTAGTTGTTTGGCTGGTGGCACCGCCCAAATTCCGGTGGATTTGAAGGTGCCCGAGCGTGACCAGCGTCAAATATGCTCAAAAGAGTCGCTATTTTGGTCGGTAAAAGAATAATTATCGACTTTCCTAAAGGATAATTATTATTTTCGCAATAAATAGCGGAAAATTGTTATTAATTCATTTTCTTTCACGTTTCCTCGTAAAAGCTTTGATTTCTTGGAACCTTCAAATTCAGATATACTCTTCGTTTGTAATCCAATTTCAATTCCGTTTGAGTTTTCGGATTCCTCTCTTCATTCTCTTCATATTAGTACCAAGTTTTCGTATTTCTGAGCACATAAAGGGTTGACCGAGCATATTAGTTGTTTGGCTGGTGGCGCCACCCAAATTGGTGGATTTGAAGGTACCCGAGCGTAGCTAGCGTCGATCGTCAATCAGGTGTTGTTGAAGACGGTAGACTAACTATAGCTTAGTTGCTCAATGAGCGTATCCAGGTAAGTCTTCGGAGTTACTTAACTTCATTTTGTAGAAACCCGTGTGAGAAATTTAAATCTCATTGTGTTGAAATGTGAATGTTGATATGTATTAAAATGTGTTATGTGTGAAGCATGGTTGATGTGTTTTATGATGAGAATGATGTTATTATGACGTGTAAAACATGCTTAATGTTATTGTGATTATCATCATGTTATGGTTATGAGAAATGGTTAAATGAACATGTGTTAGCCTATTGAGGCGTGCTATTGAATGACATGGTAAGCTTCTTGAAACATGATAATGTATGACAAAGTAAGCCTGTTGAGGTGCGTGATATGATGATGACATGTACAGGTCAAAAGTATGTAAAATTTTATAAGACGCTAAGCTAAACCATTAGCCAGGTCGCTAGCTATTGCAATGAATGTCGGAGCTCGGCCAAACCCGGATCACTTGCGCTTGTATAAGAATGACACCGAGTCTGATGAACTTCAGGCTCGGGTCGCACACCTAATTAAAATGGTAAATGTTTACATTAACATGAATGAGAATGTTGCATGTGGTTAGGGGTTAAGACCATAACCCGCCACGAGAAATTTTGGCCCGTAGACTTGATCAATCTGGCTACGACCTAAGAGCAAATGTCCGAATTAACCAATATGTGCAACGGTGAGCTCACACCAAAGCCAAAACCGTATAAGCAATGATTCCGGATTTGGTATAGGATCGCAAATTGTAAATTTCATATTGCATTCACGTGCATCATTCATTAAAGCATGATATCATCTCATGAGCACGGTATATGGTATTTGAATACAAGTGTTGTGTTGTGATATGTTGATATATCTCTCGTGGATAGATTATGATCGGTAGCTAACGGTTTTAAATTGAATTTTTTTAGGAAATTCCGATCATAGGAACACTTCAGGTATGCCAACTATAGGAAGTGGATATCCAGGGTAATGTTAACCCATAGGTTGGTTGAACTTACTTTTGAAACTAATCGCTTGCAAGCGAGTCTTTTGTTGCTTGTGTGCAATTGTGTACACGTGTAGATTTCAAATTGAAGTTTTAAAACAACTGTTTAGGTTTAGGTTACGGTTTAAACCGACGGTTTAGTCAAAAAAGACGTTGCATTTTAATTTTTTTTTTTAAATAGTGTCTCAAACCGCCAGACCGGTTTGAGTTGGGCCGGTATAGGTTTAGGTTAGACCAAACCTAAACCGTCGGTTCCCAAACCTAATAAGGCTAGAGTTAGACACGGGCTGAAAACCTAAACCGGCAAGTCCCAAACCGACTGTTTGCCAATCTAGCACTAGTTTATAAAAAAAAATGGAGAGTAATCTCGGGTGATCAGAAGGTTAGCTTGGCCGAAAAAACCTTCTGATCACCCGAGTTTCATTAAATATATCGTCTTCTTAAAATTCTTTAGGCTTTTACTCCTATGGACAAAGAATTGAAACCTACTAATCAATTTATTGTACTGGAGATATAACCTAGTATTATTTAAATACTGAACTCATATAAGCACATTAAACAACACAAACCAAACGAATAAGGGGGTACAATTGTGAACCTACGAATGGTATAGCCTCTTACATCAATTAGAGGGCTGGACTATTGATCGTGTGAAATAGTATGTGGACGGGCTCCACATCAACTAAAATGTAGAAAAATGCAGTGTCGGCGCGGCCCTGTAGTCGGCCCACTATCAGAAGCATTGACCCATTACCTATCCGGCCCATAATCAGAAGAATGGCCCAATACTTATCAAACACCAATATATATATTTAGGGTTTCACATCTCTCTTAATCCATCGCCTTCTCTTCACGTTTCCAGTATTCCGCAGGGGCCGGAGTTATCCAAGGTCCATCTCAGATTTTATATTTCTAGGGTTTCGGAGTTCTATTTTGAATCCTTGTTCTTGAAAGATTTAGTAATATAGATTGGCTATGATTATATCTTATCCGCGCTTCTGAGGGTCTTACCACTCAATGAAGCAAAGGATTTATATGGTTGAATTTCTTGATATGAGCCATTGATTCATTAGTTTTGTGTTTGGTTGTTTTTGACGATGAGGATTGTTTAACAGCTAAATGCCAGTTCTGCTTCAGAAAAGTCATGATAGATAAGCTGTGTATATATCTGAGTCTATCTCTTCTGTTTGCTTTTTGAAGTTGGTGTTTACAATGAACTGATGTTGGCAGTGATGATAGAGTCCATGTAAATGAGGTGTAGTGGATCCAAGACTCTGCTTATGCAGGGAGAACCTACTTGGTGATATTACATTCATACGATATCAATGGATTTTACTGAGTCTTTTTCAAATTTTTGTTGTTTCACAAATTTGTGTTTTCAAAATTTATCAACTGTTTGAGAAAATCATTTCTCTCTGTCAGTAGCTAGCGAGATTTACTTGCAAGAATAATACTAATACTTGTGAAAAATTGGATCAAGCTTTTGCTCATACATAATCCAACACCAAACATACATTTTTAAATATGTTGGATGTTAAAATGTATAGATCTGGGGAATATTGTAGTTACATATATGTTGTTTGTATAAACTTGGCCAAAAGGGCATCCGGTGGGCCAATTACGTGGAGGGGAAAACCTATATTTAGGTTCACGTAGTGTGTGGGACTTTTTTACATTGATGTATAAACTTAGAATTTTTTGTTTTAGGTATATTCTTTTCTGCCAGTTTAGAACCCTGCTCTCTCCATCGGACTCTAGTCATGGACAATTATACATATGGTTACTAGCAAACTTCAATGTGGTGTATACATACGTTTTTCAAAGCATATATTGAGGTATGATTAAAAACAAAAGTTCCTATTCACACTAATAAAATTTTAATTGTTCTTTAAATATATGTATTTTTTTTGACCTAGTGTAATCCTTATATTGATCATTTAAAAATGTTAAATCAACTTGCACGAACAATGTACTAATTATCAACAAAAGGCTTCATTGTCATTAACACACTTTGGCTTATTAATAATTAACTCAACGTTTCTTCCACCTCTAATCATTTGTTTATCTGTAACCAGAAACTCCTGAATAACATTTCTATAAAGTGAAGGTAACCATTAATGTATCAACTTATCTTAAACATAACGTCAATAAACTACCTATCATCATACGTTTGCAACATGTAACGCATCATATAAATCAATCAAACCCAGTATCAAACATGTACATTCACCAACACAAGAAATGACACTTACGACCAAGAATCGACTGTCGATCAAAAGATGAGTTGTTGAGCACGAGTGAAGACGAAAACTCCACCACCACCAACAGCACGACCCAGAAGCATGTTGTTGTCCAAGTATGAGAGGTAATACAATCCCCCTACTGATCTCCTGTAATCAACAGTTAAAACAACTATTTCATCTGTTTCTCATGTTGCAGTTTTAGAGCAAAGTGATAAATGTTATATGATACCCCTCTGTGCCTCTGCTTGTGACTGGAACCTCGGCTTTGAAAGCCCGGATAAACTGCAAGATCTGCCCAACAAAACACATTCACCAATACTTTAAGCCAGTTTGTGCTGTATTAGTAACACATACTGAACAACAACACGAGACGGCGTAACAACGTTGAAAATGGAAGTTCATTGGAGGGGTTGGAATACCTGTAGGTTAAGGAATGACCGAGGAAGAATAGCTGGAGCTATAATCGCTTGAACTTCTTCACTAATCTTTATGTCTTGCAGAGTTATCTGTTACACATCAAACAAGATTCTGTTGAGAAACAATTTGAAGCTATAAAACTTCACAAGGCTCGAAGGTGTAAGAACAAGTAACCAGCTGACCTCCTCAAACTCAAGGAAGATGTTACGTTGTGAAACAACTGAAAACTTAGCGGAAACCAGCAAAGTAGCACCCTCTTGTTCCTTCAATTCGTAAAACAAAATGCTAGACTTGTCAATGCATTATAGGATTGCACAAGCATATGAATACTGAGGAAATGGAAGAGTTATTCTTATTCTCTTACCTCTAGTAAGTTACGGATGCTCCAACGTATGACATTTCGAACAACCGCCTTTTCTGATTTGTTCTTGCATTCAAATTTCTGAAAAATCTGGCCGACCTGTCAAGAACACCAGAACTATATCATCTTCCTGTTCTTTGTGGTAATGAACTGAGACTTTTTATTTACAGATTCATTACTGAACCTCAAGGAAAGGAAATCTTTCAGCAGCTTCAAACAGAACAACAACATCAGGAGCTGATGTGTACTGCAGCCGCCACGTCCCATCCAGCTTGTCCAAGTCAATGGGTTCGCCTGCACCATACCCTTCCACAGTGACCTGATTATTTCAATTTGTCGGAGTTAGACAAATTATAGCATATATAAATGCATTACTCTTGAAGGAAATGGAAATCAAAACTAGAGTCCCACAAACATACAAGAGCCTCTTCAATTATAGAGCGTTGATTAAGCGTGGTATTAAGCCCCCTCTTCGTCTCCTGAACTGCTCTTAAGAGATCATGCTTCTTATTCTCTACCTCATAAGCAAGTGACTATATGAAAACACAGTAAAAATCAAGAATCAAGAAATCTCTGAATTGATAAGCTGAATGCCGAAAACTATGGTGTATTAGAAGAGGATACAAGAATAAAAGTACCTCACTTGCGGCATTCTTACTAGCTGTGCTTGTGAAACTTGATACAAGTCTTTTGGACACCTTCCTGGTGTAATTTGGAGCTGAAGTGTAACGTTTTGTCCGAAAGGTAAGTTTATTAGCAATGTGAGCATACGAGACTGGGGTATATGACAATTCCATGGTCCAAAGCAGAAAAGAAGAGATCAGCAGTTAGAAGGTGAGGCTAAACCATTTATGCCCATGAAGACACGCAAACTCATTAGTGCTCTGGATCACTGGAACCATAAAATGTAGCTATCAGGCCTTAGTGTGCAAGTGATCCACAAAAACAGCAGCTCAAAGCGGAGAATCGCCCGATGTTAACACGGTGTTCGATTAAGAACAAACATAAGCAAGTTACACCATTCTAGAGGCTATATCAAATTATGACTTGTGAGATATTATACTAAAGTCTTCATCCTACCAAAAAAAAAATGTACTAAAATCTTCAAACGGTTAGATGAAGGAAAATTGTGAGTCCCTTTTATAGTGAAAGGGTCTAGGTCAGGCTTTAAAACCCAAAGAGCACAAATTAGGCAAATATGACCCGGGCAACCAACAAGTAACACTTGCAGCAAATCAGCTCATCTAGTTTAAGAGACAATCATTTGTTTTAGGGCAGATCGATTCCTTAGTAAAACAGGACCCTCTCATCTTGTTTGATTTTACCAATAGATCTACTGCATCCTTTTGCCTAATACCACTCAATTTCTTGGTGTGCCGATTTTGAATGCGATTACATAAAGGAAGATTCATCATGTGAATCAACCCTTTAAAAGCCTAAACCCAAATCAGGAAAGCATGCAAAAACTGAATTAGGAATGCAATGTAGTCCTATTACATGGAATTAAGCAAAATCCAGAGGAAATTGAAGATAATATAGCAAGTTAAAGAGGATACCTCAAGGATCAGGGTGAAGCTCAGCAATTTTCACACCATCCAAACCGGGAAAGCTACGAAGATAAGAAGTTTGGAGTTTCAGTTGCCCATGGCCCAATTGATGCCACGTATCCGTGATTAGGCGGATTTTCTCCAAACTACAACAGAGCACATCAGTCAATCTGAATGAGACACCACAAAAACTGTTTAACGAAAATAATCAATTTTGCAAGTTTGGGAAGAGAAGGATGGTCTTATAGCATGCCATACAAAACTTTATAGGTAAAAAATATAATATACACGATATATTACCGCTTTTATAAGATTGAAAGTGTAAATTTTGATTTATGCGAAGATTTTTCTATTTTAATATAGTGGTAAAAAAGAAAGGGAGGGTTAGTCCCCATATATTATTTGGGGCTAAAGTATCCTTGCAAATGAGGTCAATAACGTCCTGAGACAGCGAATATATACAAATATTTGAAGAGTGTCCAAGTACCGTTTGCCGATCAACAATAGTGTTAATTTTCCCAAAATTGTGACGCACATTACAAAAACTAAAGTAGGAAAAAGACAGAGAAATGTTCGAGATGATCATTTCAGCTTCTCATAGAGGCTTCAAAAGCTGGTTAATCGAATTAATAAGCATCAGATTCTCACCCTCAATTTCAATATCAGAGATACCAATATGGCCTTTAGGAGACCTTTCCGAAGCGCGAAAACTTCTGCTTCTAGAATAGTATTGACATTAGAAGGTCCCAAAACAAAGGCAATAGTTTGAGGAAAATTATTTCTGATAATGAAACCATAAGAGAAATGGCCAGAAGAGCTTTTAGAGGCTTCAAAGTTGAGTTTGACAGAGTTACCAACATGTCTTTGCCATTTGAGGTTTCTAATTTTTCTTCTATTCTTTGGAGATTTATTATTGTTGGTGGGTAAAACAGAAGTGACTTTATCTCATTCTCGACTTGGTTACAAACAGGTTGCTTTAAGTTACAAGCAAGTTTTTGTTTATTAAAAAATGAGCATATTTCTAGCAAACCAAACATGTCACCAAGTAACCACAAGAAAATGTGTAACACCCAAATTCTCCGAACTCGGGGAGCTACTACTTAGGACCGCACAGTGGATCCCGACCTTAATTTGACAAAAATTTTACTAAGATCTTACAACAAGACAAAATGTATTTAAATCATTTGAAAATATTAAATAGTATTTACATGAATGTGACATGTATCAGCCGTACATGACGGAGATAACACAGCAACACATATGAAGAACTCCCCGGCCCCCATCTAAATGAGTACGTGGACCCGGCTGACCATCCGCTCCAGATCTCTCTACAACTACCTACAACTGCGAAGGACTAACAACACGGATAAACCATTAGCTACAATCTAACATCAGAAGAATACATAAGCACATACACACATCAAAGCAACAAGTAAACATATAACATGATATCACAAAAATTCGATTATTATCTTTATTAACGTCGTTCCCTTTATTCATTTACATGTGTGGCACGAGAAGTCTTCGACTCTCGTCTTCGGTTCTTATACACCTGGAGTGGTTCGGCGCACCTCCCCATATACACAATGGAGTGGTTCAATACCCTCACCGTATACCAAGACTGACCTAGTCGCGAAACACCTCCCAGACTCCCTCGGAAGAACTGAGCAAGTGACCACCGCTCGTTACTCGTGGGCCAATTATAAGCCGGTTGTATATACTAACAACATAATATAAACACGTAACGCAAACACCACTCATGTCATTCAACCAACATAAGATTGTAGCTAAGTAAGCCCAAAGGACTTACCTGAACCAAGTCAAGTCCCGTCAACAATACCACTCGATCCCGCTGAGTATGATCTTAACAACTTGGTCATAACATGAACTCATATCAATATACTGTCTAACCTCTAGAAGTTCCAACTTCTTGGTCAACAACAAAAAACCGAGAAAAAATACTAAACCAACTCTTTTTTGGAAAAAGACGGTTTTACCCCTAGGATCCGAAAAACTTTATAGGTCCCCCAAAATCTCAAGAACTTATACTAAAAACCCAACCAATATATCCAACTCTCCGGTGAAAGGATCAACTGAGATTGATAGATGACAAACTATCAAACCCCTTATCTATACTAACTAAGGTTGAACTAACACGTTACTCCTAAATCCCAAACATTTGAGAACACTTACTCACATGCAAAGCCATGATTCTTCTTATGATATATATCCATAAATATACACAAGTCCCAAATCATCTCCAAGAACACCATTCTAAACCTAATTTAACTCTTCTATAAACAAACTATGTTAATACGTAACTTTGGAACATCACAATTTCAAAACTAACCATTGGATCGCTATCTTTAATACATGTTATTGTGCACATTCCTAAACAACATATCAAAAACTCAAGTCCATCAAATGTAAATAACCTATTCACAACTGTATCACAAAACTGCATCACAAGTAGTTTTCTCAACACTTAGAATAAGTCAGCACAAGTTATAAAACTACATGGTATCTCTACTTTGGGAAACCATAACTCCGATTCCTCTCAAATCACAGAATGCTCTACTATGCAACTTAGACTATAACATATCCGAAAATCAACAATAAAGACAGAGTCTAGCTTACCCAAAATTGGACTCGAAGTTGACTACTTGTCACTCCTTAAGTTTCGGAAACACATAAGCTCCTTTAGACATCTTCCGAGGCTGCTAGTGACGGTTTGGAGACACCAATGGATACTCCCATCAACGTATATACATTAAGGGTAAAGCAATGAAGAGGGATGAAGTCCTTACCCAACTAGTCGAACTCAACGTGCTCGCGTGCACGAGGAAGGAAAACAGAAGGTGCTTACTAACTCTAGAGCGCACCTGCGACCACTCACCGATGCACCTGCGGCCACCCACCGGCGCTTCCTCCGGCGCACCCGCGGCTAATGAGATTCCACACTCGCGGTTTGGTTGCAGGAAACCGTCTGATGTGGGACCATCTTTAATATAAGATGTGGGACTATCCTTGATAAAAAGAACTATATTTGTTTAGATGTCTTTTAACACATATAACCAATCCCATCATTTTCATTTTCTTTCCTTATCCTTATCCTTATCCGATTCCATTCCGTTTTCATTCCACCACCTAAACCAAACGGGAACTTAATATGAACATGGAACACAATCGTGCATGTGCACATGCCTAACACGGACCATGAATTTGGGTCGTGGATGTGGATTGAAATAAATGTCCCATATTCGTTCTTATTTCTCACTTACCGACTCGATCTCGCCAAAATATATATATTATACAAATAGATATCATTAATATTTAGTATTATTTAATAAATTTAATCTTATTTTTTAGGATATAAAAAAACAAGTAAACACTATATTGATTTGTTATGGTAATTTATAAATATAAGTTTATTTAGTTATATATAGAGAGATTGGTTCCATATAAACAACTCTTACCATGTAAAATGAGAATAAATTGTACTCGTTAGATCATTAAATAGATGACTGAGATTAGGCGATATTAAAGGGAAAAAAAATCGTGTGATTAGTGAAAGAAATATTCGGCGGTATAATCAGTTATATTCGACGGTATAATCACATATATTGTACAATTTTTCTAATATTCAGACTACACTTAGGACCCGTTTGGTTTTAACTTCGGAATCGGAAACGGAATGGAAACGAATCTAGTCCATATGAACGCCCTTGTTCATGAAAATTTTTGAATCATTCCTTATAGTTTGAAGTAATTGGAGTAGAGTTTGATTACTTTTGATACCCTATATGATAACAAAATGTGGGAAAGCAAGTACACTTTGCACTAAACACCAAAGAATGATTCCATAAAATTTCATAAATAAGGATATGCATATGGACTAAATTCGTTTCTATTCCGTTTCCGTTACCGGAGTTGGAACCAAACGGACCCTTAGGCTATTCATAGTCAAGAATGGAAAAAAGGCGTTGTAGTCTTAATTTTTTTGTGTAATAACTTACCCCTTTTTACAAATACTTTTGTATTTTAAATAATTTTTTTGAATATTAAAGAAATATATATTTAATCAGATTTGGAGAACCTCTTTTTTCATTTACTTTGTGCTCCTCAATTTTGTAATCATCTCTGACGATTACACTGGTTCTGTCATTGTAAACTCTTCAAGAATCAAGTCCTCTTACTGTTAACAAACCAACCAAGAATCCAAGATGACAACATCCATTGATTCCATTCCACTGGAAGACCTAGACGTTGCAATGATTTTTTCAGATATGAGGACCCAACCGCCATCACCTTCCGAGCGGACGTCATCGCCTTCCAAGCGGATGTCATCGCCATCGCCACCGCCGCCACCGCCACCCACATTCGAATTCCAGTTTAAAAAAAGGAAGGCCAGAACCACCGTCATCTTCCACGAATCCCTCCTTTCTTCGCACCTCTCCGACTTCCTCGTCGCCATCTCCAGAGAACACCAAATCAAGCGCATCGTCGGCCTTGACATCCAAACTGTCTACTTCGCTTCTCCAGAGACATCTCGCCTCACCGGAAAAGTCGCCATCCTCAATCTCTTCTCCGGACGCTCCGGCCTCACTATTCACCTTATCAGCTTCAAATACATACCTTCCTCCCTGGCAGCCTTCCTCGATCTTCCCGATCTGGTCTTCGCCGGAGTCGGGATGATGCGGTGTATGGCCGCTCTACAGAAAGATTACGGGCTCCAATGCCGGAATATTGTTGAACTGGGGGACTTAGCGGCGAGTGTGAGGAGCAAGCCGTTTATGTCTTCTTTTGGGCTAGCTGATTTGGCCGCAGATGCTGGACTGGAGTATACCGTGGAAGCGCCGGATTTGGTATTCTGCGCTGAAACCTTGACCGACGAGCAGGTAATGTCGGTGAACATGTCCGCATTCTTGTCGTATCATATTGGTAACCAATTGCTTGGTGGACGTAGCTCGGACTTCCGTGGGAACTCCGAGCTTCCCTTGATAGCGTGTCTAAGTGTCTTGATCCATCAGTTGTTGTTGATTTGGGGTTCTTGAGTGTCTGGAAATCTGGATGGCTAGGTGTTTGCGGAAATGTCCGAGAGAAGTATGTCTAGTAAAGTCTGTTTTGTGTGTGAATAAGCAATAAAAGAAACGGGATATGATTTGTTGTTTGATGATATTGGCAGTCTCATTTAATTGGTAATGGTATTGCCCCGATCCGCTTTCCTCTGTGTTTCCTTGTTCATTTGTGTGTCATTCAAATTGTGATTACTTTCTTAACCTATTGTGTTTTCTTGTTGAAATCATGTTAGTTAGTGATACTCTTTTATAAATAAAAAAAATACGTTGGTGGTCATACTTTTAAAATAATTTTTTCTTCTTCAAATTTAGACTTTTCATCTTAATCCTATATACAATACATGTTTGAGTTGCCACTTGCAAGAGTAATGGGCCTCAAGCAATATTTTTAAGTCCATTGTACTATTTCTCCTACTTTCAGCTGCTTCACCTGATTAATTGGGTTGGGTGACCCAAAAATTTGTCCCTTTGTCACGCCGCTTCAACAGTGCAGCATACGTGGCTTCTCCCTTCCCTTCAACGTCGAACACGATAGCATCTGTATGCCTGCGCCTCTCTCCTGCCTTTAACACGTACCGCTGCTTTAATATGTCTCTAAATACCTCTTTTCAATCAGTTGATTCTTCTCCAATATACTTTCTTCGTCTTCTTCACTCATTCGTTTCAATCTGTGCCACACATCTTTTTCGTCTTCCTCGACAAAAGTAGAACCTGGTTGTTTCAAGTGATTCACGTTGGTCGCCGGAGCCGATCGAATACCGATCGATACGATATGGTTTCTTGCAATCTTGTCCGTTGGAGCCCTAATT